>CM062629.1:1500565-2100565 GCA_025617555.3 Puccinia polysora
CCCTTCTATATAGGATTGTACACCAGTGCAGTGAGTACCCTCAAATTTACTGTTTGATTATGCTTCAAAAAAGCAGTTTGTAATGAGGATGAGCTAGTGTTTAAGGAGCAACATGATCATTCTAGAAAATTTTTCACCCTCAACAAAATAAACTTCAAAAATAAAAATAAAACTTTCATTGTTTTTATAAGAAATTGAACATTAAGACAAAAAAAATTGATTGAAAGGAATTTTAAAAAACACAAAAAAAATCAAAGAAAAATAAGTTAAACCAAAATTGAGAAACAAAACCAGTATCAAAGAGCCAGAATTATTTTTTAAGACCCCCTGGCCAGTTTCAAAAGGTCATTTTATCACTGGGGTTGCTTGGATTTTCTTTTTATATCTCTGTTTTTATATTTACAACAGAAAAAAATACAGAAACAATTATAAAAGCAATTCCAATAAAAGTCTGTTTGTAAAATGGAGGCCTTTAAGAATTTTCACTGAAAATTTAATTATACTTTTCTTGAGTATGGTTTATTTTTCTATTAATATTTAACAAAAACAAGTTTTCAAAATGTAGATCACCCAGTTTCCAACCTCTTTTACTTTAACTCATTTTCATGATGATAAATATTTCAAGGAGTAAAAGCTTTGATTAAAATGATTTTTTTTCAATGTTATAAGTATATTCTAAATACCTGAAAAGAAAGAAACTTTGATTCCTGATGTTAAAAAAATATTGAAATGGATGTGATTTTAAAAGTCCTTTTACATTGAATTCAATCTTAAGAAGCCTATAAAACATCAAGCAAATGCCAAGAAGATAGTTTCAAGATTTTGAATTGATTTTTCACAATTCCGAGTCTTTAAAGCACCAAAACAAATTGGATTAGAAGTAGAGGAAAAGTCCCAATAATGCATTGAAACTTGTTTTTTTATTTTCCTGGTTTCTGAATGGATTTTGGAAGGTCTCAAAATAATTTGAAAAGTCTGAATGATTATTCATAAGGGCTTTGCATACTAATCTAGAAGGCTGCAGTGTTATAAATTTCACAAAAACAAATCCTTGAAATGCCTGTGTTTCCAAGGAAATGTCTGTGGGTGCAGAAAATCAAGGGCATGTGATATATCTGTGTATTTAAGAGTAGGGTTTGTGAAAAAAAGTAATGGCCAGAATCAAAAAAAAATGTTGAAAAAAATCAAAACAAATGAAAAATAAATAAAAATAAAAATAAAAAAAATGGGATAAATCAAAAAAAATTAAATTAAAATGCAAAATCAAAAACCAAATGAAGACCAAAATAAAAAATCAAATTTTCTTGTATTGATGAAAAGCTCAATTCAAAAAAAAAAAAATCAAAAAAGTCAAAAAAAAAACAGTGAAATTAACTTTGATTCAAGCTATAATTATTCATCAGAGTGTTAATTTGTTTTAAAACTTTAAAGTTGTGGATCTGAGGGAATCCAGCCCATTCTTTTTGCAATTTTTTAAAGATTATGTTCTAAATTTTTCTTTTTCAAAAATCAAATTATTACGGTCACTGGGATGTAATTTATTCTTGAAGGAGAAATCAAAAACAAAAAATTTAGTCTGTAAATAAGAATTAAATTTCCTTTTTGCAATTAAATTGATAACATGTAATTATGAAGCTTGATACAAATCCAGTAAAATTTTCATGCAACACAGGTCTGAACCAAAATTCTCAACAGTTGTAAAAAAATATGAAATTAAGAATAAATACATAAATTCCCAATTCTTCCTGTTATGTAAGAATTTTCAATTCAATGAAGGCATTACATAAATATTGTGCAGCAATATTCTGAGACCATCCAGGAATCAATTTGATGTTTGGCTCCAAAACTTCCACAAAGTCAAAACAAGCTCCACTCGCCATCCCAGGTGCTACACCTGCCAGCAGGTGCAGCCATTTTCTTCATGGTGAATGGAGTCCAAATTATCAACCAACAAGTTTATTCCCTTGGCCTTTTCAGATTTGGTGATACCAAAGCCGGTGGAGATTGACATGAAGTGGGCCTTTTTGTACTTGGCTTGATAATTCTTGAATCACTACCTCATCTGTTTGGATGACAGATCCAGCCTACCTTTTGTTTTGTTCTTGAGTTCATTGGCCATCAGGAGATAACCATTGACCTTAGAGGATGGAGGTTGGCCAAAACATGTTTCATTGTCCAATCCAAAGCAGGCATCATAGTTGGAGGGAATTTTGAGCAAGTTGACCAGGATGATGTGATCAGCTCTCTTGAGCTGACATGAGCCCTTGGAAGCTGATGGGGGAGGATTGCTTGAGCCCTTGGAATCTGATGGGGGAGGATTGCTTGAGCCCTTGGAAGCTGATGGGGGAGGATTGTTTTTTGTGTAGTTCATTGTAAATGTTTGCTTTGGTGTTTTGGACTTTTGTGTGGAATTTCGGGGGGAGTTTTGCTAAGGGACCATTTGGAAAGAGTAAGGGCAATAAGGTGATGAGAGGGATAAAGTGAAAATCAAGATAAAGTGATGAGAGATATGAAGTGATGAGAGAAATAAAGTGACAAGAGAAATAAAACAATGATTGGATTCTTTGGATGAGGTTGGAGGTACAAGTTCTTGTTGGAGGTAGAGTGATGAGAGTGATGAATTGATGAGAGCAATGAAGCAACGAGAGAAATAAAGTGGTGAGTGATCAAGTGATGAGGGTGATAAATTGATGAGAGTGATGATGAGAGTGATAAAGTGATGAGAGTGGTGAATCTTTTTATGATGAGGCTGGAGGTAAAAAAATTTGCAATGAGGTTGGAGGTAGAAGGAGGTGGGAAGCCAGGGGTGGATGATGTGGACAGGTGGCGGAAGCCTTTAAATACTTTATTTGAAAAAACACATTCATTTCATGTTAACTTTGACACGTCTGATGTGAAATAAGTGGGTTTTTTCATTTTCAATGGCGGTTTTGAAATGGCGGATTGGGGTTGAAACCCACCATTAAAAAATGGCGGGTTTGGTTAAATTTGATACACCCTAATATTTCATTTATCTAAAAACTATATTCTAGTGAGAATGAAAACATCAGAATAAAAAAAAACTTCAATTTCATATCTTTGAATCACAATCTTAAACAAATCTCCAACATTCTCCAAATGGGTTTCAACTGCCAGATGGTATAGCCATGTTTTTCTATGGTAAGTTTTGATAGTAGAAGTGAGTAATGAATTGAGAATTTCTACCAATTGAATTCCTTCCTTTTGCATGTTTGGTGTTTTTATCAGTGCAGGCATGGTTGATTTGGTTTATTTTTGAATTATGACAATTTTATCCACACTGTGATCAATGAAATCTAATGGGAGGAGGATGGCCATTTAGTGGCTAATTTTTGTGAAGTTTTTGGTGGGATCTAATTGTGCTTAAGGGTTTTCCTTCAAAATTCAGTGAGGGAATTTAAAAAATAATTTTCCTTATTAAGAGGCTGAAGGCTCTGTTAATGATAGCATCAATAGTTCTGAAGCACACAATGTTTCAAATCATCCAATCAAGATGACCTGTCTTAAAACTTCCAGCAGAAAATTTGATAGTTGGTACATCACTTATATTTGACAGGGGTAATATGACTGAATCATTTTACTTCACAGCCAACAAGAACAAAGAATATGTCACTGGGGGGAGCAGGAAATGGTGTGAAAATTTGGAAAACTTCCATTTGGATAGGAACTAATTTGAGGTTCCTAATCTTTCAAGGTTTATCAGCATGTAAACTTGCCTTTCACAGAATTTTCTTGAAGTCTTTCCTGTATGTACTTTTTGGTTTTACATCTAGGCAGAGCCATTTAATATCCTCCTCTGGAAAGATGGTGTGACAAAAAAAATGTGTAATTGGCCCAACTTTATGATTTGAGAAAAGCACCAACTGGTCTTCATTTTTTCCGCCAAAAATTTCTGAAAATTTGTGATGATGTGGTGGAATTATATGGATGTGGGACTGAGAACTGTTTTGTGGTCTGCAAACTCAGCTTTGGGGTCAAATTAGGCTGAGAATTGGGTGTGCGGCTGGCTCAGCAACAGCTGCTGTGGGCTCAGCATCAAGTGCATGGTTGGCTCAGCATCTGATGCAGCAGGTCAGTGATCTTCTCCTGGGAAACAGGCCAAGAAACAAAGTGTATCCAGTTGGGTTCTTGGATATTGCTAGATTGACTGAGCAGGAGAGAGAAAGTTTTGAGGGGGTCATCAGGGGAAAAAACCCAAAGATGGTGAAGGAATGAGAGACTTAAAAGGACCGTAAATTTCAGCAAAGAGTGATCAGAAAAAATAATCATGGAGAAAGGAAATACAGCTGAATAGACACCTTAAAAGGACCAGATAGTGTGGTGACCAGGCAGAGCGGTGAAGAAAAGGACAAGGGGAAAAGAAAGAATAAGGGAAGCTTGATCCGGTGTAGTCCTCTTGGAGTTGGTGATTGGGTGAGCTTGAGCTTGAGCTGTAGCGGTAGCTGGTGAGTGAACTTGTTGGTGTTGGGAAGGAGTTTGAAGTTGGTTGGAAGGTCCCGGCGCGTCTGGGTCAATGGGAATGGCGGTTTGGGAGGTCTTGGGGAGCAGTCTTGCGGCCCTTCAGAAATGGAGCGTTGGCAGCAGTTGAGTGTGAGGGACGCGCGAGAAGAGAATGAAGACAGCGGGTTGAGAGCTTATGGAGAAAATAAAATAGGAACTGAGATGATTGGAGATGGAGTGGAAACAAGGTAAAAGTAGAATGAAATAAAACAAAGATAAAATAGAATGGAATGAAAAGAGATAAAATGAAATGAAAATGATTTGAGCAAATACTTGAATACCAACAGCCTCCCTTGCTCAAATTATTTTGAGATGTTCAGAGCGTCTAATGCGCGGCAAAGCGCTACCCGGTTGACCGGTTTGGTGAGGAAATCTGCCAGATTCTTCTTGGAAGACACCTTCTGGAGCTCGACCGCGTTTTTCAGAATTTTGCTGCGGACAAAGTGAAACCGCAATTCCATGTGCTTCGTGTGAAACGTGGCGTGATTAGCTTGGTTGAGGGCGAGTTTAATACAGCCTTCATTGTCTTCATGGATGATGGCCGGTTTAATGGCTTCTTCCGGTAGAAACTCGCTCATGAGCGATTTTACCCAGCTTACTTCCTTGATGGCGTCGCCCAGCGCCTTGTACTTGGCTTCAGTTGTGGATAACAAGAGAGTTGGCTGTTTCCTACATTTCCAGGTGATGACGCTTCCGAGCCAGCAGATGACCATTCCGGTGACAGACCTCCTCGTGGTGGGGCAGGTTGCCCAGTCGGCATCGACATACGCTTCAAGACGGGGAGAAGAGAGGGAGGAGATGAATGTTATCCCTTGGCTTGAGCTGTGTTGGAGATATTGGAGGACTTGCAGAGCTGCCTGAAAATGGTGAAGATTTGGTTTAACAAGGAATTGGGCCAGATAGTTGACCGCAAATGTGATTTTGGGTCTTGTGCATATACTGATGTGGTTGAGCTCACCCACAATCTTTCTATAGTTTGCCCCCGATAGTAGAAACTCGTGATGGTCCTCCTTGCTTGAGGCATAAAGCTTGCCATGAGGTTTGAAGGGAGTTGAAAATGATTTGTGCGACGGGAGCGCATATTGTCCACATACTTGATTGATGTACAAGCTGTGGGAGAGCTTGAATCCATTTGATAGGTGAGTGACATTCATTCCGAGAAGTACGGAGGCCGGTCCCAGGTCCTTTATCTTGAATTTGGAGCTGAGCTGGCTAACAAAGACATCCGGGCAATCGCTGAATATTGCGATATTGTCAACATGAACGTAGAGGTAAGTGGAATCCTTCCAGAAGACGCATTGGTCGGCCTCGCTCTTGTGGAAACCAAGGTCAACAAGCCAGCCTCTTAATGTTTCGTACCAGGCCATTGGTGCCTGTTTGAGACCGTACAGGGCCTTCTTGAGCTTGAGATGTTTCCCATTTGCCACAGAGATGTAAGAAGGAGGAGTGAGGTAGACTTCTTCGCGCAGCGGGGCGTTTAGAAAAGCGGCTTTCACGTCGACTTGATGGAATTTCAGTTTTCGATGAGCGGCAAGGGCAATGAGCATACGGAGGGAGGTCTTGTCCCCAGTGGGTGAGAAGGTGGAGGTGAAGTCAATGCCAAACTGCTGGCTGAAGCCTTGTACGCATAGGCGGGCTTTGAACTCAACGATCCGGTTCTGCTCATCACGTTTTGTTTGAAATACCCATACACATTTAAGACCTAGCTTGCCATCAGGGAGATCGGACTCTTCCCAGACTTGATAGTTGAGCAGTTTGAGCTCTTTGTGCTTCATCGCTTCAAGCCACTCTTCCCGGTATTTTGAGTTGAGCGCCTCTTGGACCGACTTGGGATCAACGTAGCTGTTGTCGACAATGAGGTAGATGGCGAGAAGGCCTACTTTCGAATTGAGGCGATGTGGGTGGGAGATAATATTTTTGTGGGTTAGCCTGTTGTGAGACAGTTGATGAGCAGGGAGAGGGAGATTGAAAGCGGTTGGGATGGTGGAGCCAGGAGTAGGATGAGGGAGTGCAGGCGCGGGGGGGGGATTGGTGGGAGGGACAATAGAGAAGTTTGGGAAGGAAGGAAGAGGAGCGGAGATGAGATCCAAAGAGTGATTCAAGGGAAGGAGATGAGGAGAAAAGGGAGTCAGCATGTGGTCGGGGGTGGCGGGACAATGAGACGGTTTCAAACCGGACAAGGAAGGAAAAGAGAGCTTGTCAAATGACGCGTTTGCGGAAATGAAAATTTTGGAGGAATCCAGGTCAAGCAGTCTGAATGACGAAAAGTCATTGACGTACCCGAGCAGAATCGCTCTTTTGCTGGTGGGGAGGAGTTTGAAGGTTTGATCAGCTTTAGGAATAATGGCAAAGGCGGCGCAACCAAATGGTCGTAGACAGTTGAGATTGAAAGATCGTCCGTGCCAAGCCTTGTAGGGAACAGTGTTGCCACGTTTTCTAGAGGGGAGAGCGTTGAGGATGTGAGTAGCGGTATTGACCGCCTCATCCCAGAATTTGAGCGGGAGATTGCTTTGATTTAGCAGGCAACGAGCCTTCTCCAGAATTAGGCGGTTTGATCTCTTGGCCAGTCCGTTTTGCTGAGGAGTGTAAGGAGGAGAGAAATGCTGAGCGATTCCTTTTTCGAGGCAGAAGGCGTGTAGGTCGGAAGAGATGAACTCGCCACCGTTGTCAGAAATTAGACGTTTCATGGGATGGCCAGTTTGACGTTCGGCTCGCGCCACAAAGTCTTTGATGGCGGAAAATGCCTCGCTTTTCTGTTTGAGGAGAGCCACGGAGTGATATCCGGAGAATTGATCCGTGAGGGAGAGGAAGTAGGAGAACCCTGAGTTTGAGGTGATGGAGAGTGGTCCGACGACGTCCAGATGGACAGCTTCAAGGAGGTTGGTGGTCCTCTTGAATTTATGATTGAAAGGGGTTGAAACTTGCTTGCAGGTCTTGCAGATTTGACAGACAGGGGATTGAGAGTCAGAGTCATCAGAGCATAGATTGAGGGTCTTGAGGGATTGATTGCTGGCGTGACCAAGACGCAGATGCCAGAGATTGTCCGGAGCCTTGAAAAGCATCGTGGACTGATCGCATTGCTGAAATTTGGTTCCACAGAGTTCTGTTAATTTGTTATTCGTGGTGCCTACAAAGCTAATTTGATCCAGCTTCACTTCAAAGCCCAAGTATCCAATTCTTGAGAAGTTTGCCTTAGAAGAGTTTAATTGGGTGAGAGAGATAAGGCACCGGTTGATGGAATGAATGAGAAGAACGTTTTGAAGGATGATGGTTGAGCCAAGGTGGTTGGTGAGCTTGGCTGATCCGGAATGCGTAGCAGTAAGAGAGTTGTTTGGAGAGCTGGTTCCTACCTCAAGAAGGATGGGCGTGGACTCAAACAGGAACTGGGGGTCATTGACGATGTGGTGGCTTGCGCCAGAGTCCAGGACTGGAAGATGAGAGTCTTTTCTGTTGGATGACAGGTAGATCTGAGCGTTGAAGTGAAGCTCGGCGCCTTTGGAGCTGCTTCCACTGTCAGCGGGTGGGATTTCGTCAACTGAGTGAAGATTTGATGAGGGGATCTTGTTCCAATCGGGTCTGAGGTGCGGGTGGACAAACCAGCACTTACTCTCTGGGTGTTTGGCTAAGGGGTTGTGATGCCCTTTTGAGCAGGGGTTCTTGGGCTTTTTCCTTGCAGTGGACTTTGCTGTGGACTTGTGCAGGGAGACCGATGGAGTTGTGTCTAACGGCGGGTTGGCCTCCGGCATTCGAGAGGATTTGAGATGAAGAACCTCGCGGAGCTTGTTCAAGATACTGGTAGGATTTTGAAGGAGGGAGTCATTGAGAATTAGGGAGTCAACGATGTGGTAGAATGAACTGGGGAGTTTGGCGAGAATGGTGTAGCTGAGGATATCGGGAGGAACCTCAAGTCTAACGACTGTTAGTTCGTTCATGAGTTTCCTGCAGTCCTTGATGTAGGTCGTCAGATTGCCTTTGAAGAGGTACCGGATGAAATTAAGCCAAATGCGGCCGCGATTGTTGGAGGATTGCAAGGCATATTGTTCCAGAATGGCCTGCCAGATGGCATGGGGATTACCATTGTTGTCATCATTGACAATGGATTCAAAAGCCAATTTTCCAAGATGTTGAATGATTATGTCTGCGGCTTTGTATATTTTCTTCTTTTGGGGCCCGGTCAGGGGTGATGGAGGGGGTTCAACGGTCAACTCGAGAAGTCTTTTCCTGCGGAGATAGCTCTTAATCCTGAGACTCCAAGATGGGAAATTCGAATCATTCAGAAGAGGGATGTTGAGCTTTGACGGATTGGGTTGTTCTTCCAAGTCGGACATGGAGCCTATCTGGTCCAATAAGTGGATGGGACTGTAAATCTGAAGGAATGGGAGACTTAAAAGGACCGTAAATTTCAGCAAAGAGTGATCAGAAAACATAATCATGGAGAAAGGAAATACAGCTGAATAGACACCTTAAAAGGACCAGATAGTGTGGTGACCAGGCAGAGCGGTGAAGAAAAGGACAAGGGGAAAAGAAAGAATAAGGGAAGCTTGATCCGGTGTAGTCCTCTTGGAGTTGGTGATTGGGTGAGCTTGAGCTTGAGCTGTAGCGGTAGCTGGTGAGTGAACTTGTTGGTGTTGGGAAGGAGTTTGAAGCTGGTTGGAAGGTCCCGGCGCGTCTGGGTCAATGGGAATGGCGGTTTGGGAGGTCTTGGGGAGCAGTCTTGCGGCCCTTCAGAAATGGAGCGTTGGCAGCAGTTGAGTGTGAGGGACGCGCGAGAAGAGAATGAAGACAGCGGGTTGAGAGCTTATGGAGAAAATAAAATAGGAACTGAGATGATTGGAGATGGAGTGGAAACAAGGTAAAAGTAGAATGAAATAAAACAAAGATAAAATAGAATGGAATGAAAAGAGATAAAATGAAATGAAAATGATTTGAGCAAATAATTGAATACCAACAGATGGGTGCATCAGGTGGATGCAGACAGGCAGGGGGGGGCTCCAAGTATGGTGTGCGCAAGGACATGCCATGAGAAGGACAAACCTGGATGAACGTAATGGTAGGCAGAGGGTTAGGATTGGAAGGTGTGGAGGCTAGGGTTGTTTCCAGTTGTTTGTGTACTGTGGTTAGGGCTGAGAGGGAGGTTCTTATGCCTTTCTCTCAACTCCAAGTTGTAGAGAGATTACCACAGAATATGGGAGGAAAGCTCCCACAAAACTTGGAGGGAAGGAAGGTACTCAATCTCTCTCTCTCTCTCTCCCCAATAGTTGGTTGGATGGCGCACTCAACTCCTTAAACACACTTGGGACCAATAAATTCCAATCTTGAGGACAACTTGGAGGTTTATTCACCTCTTGTTTCCACACCAGAAAGTTTCCTCTGGGCTAATATCCCCAGCTCAACTTTTATGGTTGAAATTTCTTTACCCATCACTAATACTAAAATATAATTTACCTATAATTTGAATTTGTGTTTAGTTTTGAGGAGTGAAATGATAAAGATCTTGGGACTATGGATGATTAAAAGACTCCCCAACAAGGGGGAACCTTGAGGTAGACCTCCCTATAGATCAAAGGGTGTTGTGATATAATATCCTAGTCTCATTTTTGTTCTTCTCTGCATTAGGAAGCTGCGAAGAATCTTCCATAGATAGGCTTTCCAAAAATAAATTTTTATTATTGAATTTACTTCTGGGTAGGCTGAATTGATGTCTTGACAAAGCAACTTGGCCAGTTCATTTTCTTGGCATCAGTTTACTACCAATTGGTAAGGTAATACCAAACATCTTTAGTACCCAATCCTTTTTATTCAAAATGATGGGTTGGAGGCAGGATATGTGCTACTTCTTCCCACTTTGGAATTCTTGTGCTAGCATTGAATCAGGAAACTTATGGTTTATAAAGCCCATCTGGGTGCCTAGAAAAGTTTTGGATTTTTTTTGTAAAGCACATCTGGCACCCAAAAAACCCAGCTTGGCACCTAGCAAAGAAATCTTGGAACCCTTTCAACTTCCCATTGATGCACAGCCAAATTGGCCTGGCGCCTTGCTAATTTGGTTTGGGCTTCAATCAAAGCTGGGTGCTTTGACCCACCAAATGCAAGAAAAAAAAATAAAAATAAACAACGGTTGAAAGTTGGGGGGAGAGAGGCTGGTCATTTTGGTGAAACCAGCTTTTACCTGGGCCAAGACAAACTTGGTTGGGTGCCAAGTTTTTAACCCCACAAGCCCAACCCAATCAAGCCCTCTAGGGGCCTAACCAAGTTCCTCTTGGTTCACACCAATTCAAATTTGGCCAGGCGCCCAGATGGGCTTTATACACCATACTTATAGTCTTGAGGAGATCAAGAGGTTGGTATGCTCCTGGCTCAGTGCAGTCAGATTTTCCAGCCTTCCAGAGGATTCCTCTTACTGAAAATTCCCACTCCTTTGGGGAGTCTCCAGCTTGTAGACCAAGCATGAAGACAATATTCAGATGACCTGAAATAGTTCAGGATATAAAATGAAAAAGCTTGTTATACACACCATCCATAATTGTTTTAAAGATGTCAGAGGTGTGAAAGTGATTGGTAAAAATGGATATTCCTTCAAATAATAGTTTGTCCTGAGTATATTTTTCAGTGGAAAGAGATCCATCCAAGATGTGCTGGGATAGGATCAATCCTCCTTTTCTGAATTTTTTTCCTGAATGGCCAAGATTGAAGAAAAATCCTAGAGTGGTGATGTGTTTTTATCAAGGTATTTGAACCAATTTTTCAAATTATTGAACTTCAACTTCCCAATATCAGCCCAAAAGTATTTATTAAATTATTTATGGTAAGTGATGGCTTTTGCATTCACTGCAAGTATCATGTGCCTCCTACCCCCTTACCTATATTTTTTGTTTTTCAGCAAGGAGTTGAGGATTTTTGAATCAAACCATCCTCTTCTCTTGTCAACTTGGAATTGACTTCCAGTAATTATTGCTTTGTTGTGGGTGCCTGGGTGAAAGCAACAATCTGATCATCACTGTGCTTTTCAGAAGATTGCATGGGAAATTTGGAACCATTACAATCACACAGAAAGGATTCTCCTGTTGTTTCTCCCTCAAGTTTGTGCTACTCTGGTTTTGCCAATTAGTGTTCCTGGAGGCAAGGTTGAATTAACAGACTTCCTATCAAAAATGGGTAATTTTAAATTCATGGCTCATTGAGCTGTGCACATGGTTTAAAAAGGGCCATGTTGCATGCCACACAGTCCAATTCAAGCCGTGTACAACCCTCCACAGCTCAAGTAGTTGTGCAGCCCACCCATCCCTGTTTGCCGCAGTGTGGACTTCCACACGACTACATTCAAGCTGTGTGGAGTTGTACAAGGCTCAAGTGTAGTTGTGTGGCATCCCACAGGGCACCAGACCGCGGTGAGCAAAAAAAAAAAAAATAAAAAATGAAAAGGAATGAAAGGGTACTAACACAACCAATAAACTAAATAAACCTTCCAAAAAAACAGAAATCAACCAAAAAATCAAAGAATGTTCATTTTTTGGTTAAAAAAACAAACAAATAAATAAATAAATCAAAATAAAAAAAACTGGTACTATCCAATGGACTAGCCCTGAAGTAAAAAGACCCAAAAAAACCCAAGTAACTGGACTAGCCCTAAAGTAAAAACACCAAAAAAAAGACAATTAACTTGAAAAGCCCTAAAGTAAAAACACAAAAATAAAATGCAACTAACTTGACAAGCCCTAAAGTAATTTCAACTTGACTAGCCATAAAGTAAAAGGACCCAAAAATTAAAGAAGTCTTTTGAACAGCCCTAAAGTAAAAGTGCCCAAAAAAATACAAATCTTTTGACCAGTCCTAAAGTAAAAACACCAAAAAAAAAAAACAAGTTCAATTTGTGTTAAGCTGATCCCATCCCAAGCTTAACATAAGTTAAGCTTGTGATGGAATCAGCCCAACACAAGTTGAGTTGACTTACCATTAAACTCTTATTCAAAACACTCAATATAATGATGTTAACTCAAAAAACTCAATATAATGATTTTAACTCAAAACACTCAACATAATGATGTTCAAAATGTGATAACCCTTTATATTAATAGAACTCAATAGCTGCATTAGAATTACAATTTATATGAAAACCAATGATGAAATAAAGTCAAAGTCTAAAATCTATATAATCTAGAATATATTTGCAGTTGATCTTTTAGATGATCAACCCAACCAGAGGCTTTTTTAGAAATAAAGGAATGTGGTTTTGCTACAATGGGCGGGATTGGAATCATTTCTCCCTCAAGTACTAATAGAACCCAGTGGTTATTGTTTAAAAAGGAAATGAACGTTGGATCTGATTGATCAGTAACACCATTTTTGATTGGAGTATAAGTATAACATGACTCCAATGAAATGAAAAATATGGGTTTGGAATATGTGTCTGCTATGATTTGACCCATGTCTAATTTAGCCAGCCATTTTGAGGAGGGAATCTTTTCATTGATTCTTTCAAAATCAAGTCTTTTTTTGATCTTTTCAACCTCCTTTGCACCACAAAGAATCTTAATGTAGCATTCATTATGTTTATCTAATGTTTCAATCATTTCCTTCCTAAATTTAAACCAACCATGCTCTTCATAACCAAGATATTTAGCAATTACTCTAAATCCGCAGCTCCCATCTCCAATTGGATCCCAAACCTCACCCAAGAACTTATGGAATTTATTGGTTACTTTATTGAGGTATTTCATGTTTGGTTCCTATCATTAAAACTAACTTAGTATTCATTTCTTTAATTGGATCAATGAAATGAATACTCACCAAAGATGAGCTTCTGGTTGAGCTTTGCTGCATTTTCTCTTCCTCTGAAGAGGATTCTGATTCCAAATTAAGTGATACCAATTCACTTTCAGTCTCTTCCTCTGAACTATGAAATTGAGATTCAGATTCTGCCAAATTTGACTAAGAATTCATCATTAGTTAGTAAATAAGTTCATTAAACCAAAAAAATGAACATATCCCAAAAGAAAAGACTTACAATCTTTTGTCTTTTCTTGTTTGGAGCCCTTATAGTCCTTTCTTCCCCCTTGAGTTGTTTTTCAAAAAGCTCAAACCAAGATGGTTCTTGCCGCTTATAGGTCAATTTTGGCCTGCCCCTACTTGATTGTAAGACTTAAGGTTCAATTCTTGGCTTTGATTGATATTTTGTAATCTTCTGAATGATATATTTCAATAGTCTGCTTTGCTCATGATCTTGAGATTCCAAGATCATTGAATTCACTTTTTCATGCAACTGAAGAATGCTTAGCATTAAATTGACATTGAACTTGAAAAATTCAAAAGGAGCAACCATTAGTGAATTAGGATTCATTAATCAAAAATCATTAATCACATAGCAATTTGAACAATCCAACTTAAGCCAACTTACAGAACTAGAACTGCAAGGGTCATAGTCCAACCTCCACTGAGGATGAAAATTATTGGGTACCACGGATCCTCTGAATGCTAGAAAGTCACCTATTTTGTGGGAACAGGGAAAACCCATAGTCTTGGAATATGATTTGGTGCACACTTTGCCATCATGATCATGTTTGAACTTCTTGAATTGTTCCCTAACAAGATGAATTGCCTCTAAAGAAAATTTGTAACCCAATGGTAACAGTTCAGGAGGAACAACTGTCCCTAACTTAATTTGAGAGTTATAAAGTGATGCATGAACTGATTTAATTTGATTTGAAACTGTTCCCTCAAGGCTTTTCAAAACATCCAAAATATTTCCCAAAGAGTTTTCAGGGCATTGTTTGAGAGTTGCATGCCCCCCTTCAACCCAAGATGTTGTTTTGTTTCCAAAATCTGGGTTTATAGAATTTCACGCTGTTACAAACGTCTCTTTGATAGCAAAAATGTTATTTTCCATATACTAAAGTACATCCTCATAGTATTTCAAGAAAAACTATACAAGTCAAAAGGTCAGAACCCAAAACTAGGAACAATAAGAAGCAGTGATTTGGACCTACTCTGATTCCCGCATCATTGACCTCTGCCTCCTCCTTGGTCTTTGAGGCCCCATACTTTGCCCACAGAGTCATAAAGATTTTCCATCCTTCAACGTCATTAACAAAGCGGACTTTACAGTTTTCTTGTATGTTTTTAGACAAGTGCCAAGTGCAAAATTGTCTTGATGACTCAGGGAAACTAGATTCAATGGCACAAATCAGAGCTTTTTCACTGTCCATCACAAAGAATTTTGAAATTCTCTCAGGATCATAAGCCAACTCCTTTAATGAATTTACAGACCAACTGTAGAACTCAAACGTTTCTTTTGTTATAAAAACAAGGGCTTTTGTGAAAGTTTTGCAATTGGATATCATTCCTACAACATGCAATAGTGGGGTTTTGTACTTATTTGTCTTATAAGTAAAATCCAAAATAGCAATATGATGGAATTGTTTTGAAAGCTTTACTGCCTCTGGATGTGCTAAGTACAGGGCCTCCAAGCAACCCTCTCCACTGGAATTTGAATGGTGAATCCAACTTGTTTCTTCAAGCTGTTCATGGAGTACCTCCATAACACTTTTTCCCTTTAGTTCTGTGAGCATTACCTTCCGCTTAGTGTTATAGATTGTTTGGTCATCAACATAATCCCCACCATCAATCTTGCTCAATTTTCTCTTCAGTTGTAACATATTGAGCCCATCATTCATGCCTTCTACTAGATTGTCTAAGGCCAACCCCAAGATTCTCCTCAGTTGAGGATGCACAGAGGGATGTTCAGATGGTTGATGGTTATTTTGGGTTTCTCTGTAGGAGAGGCGCCACAAGGGGTCTGCCTTTGTGCAAATTTCATGGATCATAAACTTGCGCCCAACCTTCCTTGTGTGAGTTTGTCTAGAACGTTTGGTAAGAAGATTTCCTGAATAGGAACCATGTCTATCACAGGCCAAATCCACATATTGGTCATGCTTTGAGTTGAAAACTGTTAAAGCATAACCATGCTTCATTGCCCATGTTTGAAAATAGTTTTGTGCATCTTCCCTAGTAGGAAAAGCTCTCAAGGGAGGTGGGTCAAGTGGATCTGCAATAGTTACATAGTTATATTGATGGCATGCACTCCATCAGTTTTAATCAAATAAAATATGGCAAAGACCAGTAACATAAAATTTTACTCACCACCAGAGGTCATTTCCATCTTTGAATCATTTTGTTCCTCAATTTTCACCATTGATGAGGATGCAATTGGGGCCTCCAATGTTTCATTACCCAAATCCTTTTTTTCTTTTTCCAAAGCTTTGTTGATGGAACTATCAATGTAGACCTTTCATGCAGCCATGTCAGAAGGAGGAGGACTTGCCACTGTTCACATGCCAAAAAATGCAATGGTATACTTCAGTATTCAATCCAAATTTCAATTGATCAAACAAAGTTTGCTCACTTTTGAGTTGAGAAAGAATGGTTTGCAGAATTTTATATGATTTATGATTTCAGTTTTCACTTTAATTTCACTTTGGTTTCACTTTAATGTCTCTTTGGGATTGCTAGGTGGGGAACAACAATCCCACAAAGTATGTGTTAATCCCAAATTTGGGTTGACAGAACCCAAGTGTGGTCCAGAGGGTGCCCAGAATTCTGGAACAACTTCTGGGGGGTTGTGCACCCCCAAACACAGCTCCTACACAACCCCCTAAGGGTTGCGTGTGTTTGAAATGGCCCTTTGTAGTTGTCTTTGGGCCTCAACGGCTCATTTGAGCCGTGTAGGGCCCTACACAACTACCACACGGTTAGAGCCATGAATTTAACATCACCAATCAAAAATTGTTGTTTCCAACTCAAAGTTTTTTTCACTAATAGACACCATAAATTCTCTATCTTAAAGTCTGGGGAGAGGACAAACAATAGCCCCATCAATAACTGCCTGTTTGAGGGTAATTAGAGCTTGCTGGAGGTATGAATGGTATTTTGGATGTCTTTTCACATGCAATTTCTGTTGTTCTAATTCACTGGGGATTTCTCAAAGCTTGTCCAGGTCCTTGTAAAATGAGTAGTTTGTGATCATGTGGAGCATAGATAATGCTTAGTGTTGTTTCTTTGGAAACATGGCAATTAGTTGTAAAAATCACGTGACTGCATCTATGTGATCTAAAATTGGAAAAGTTATTTGTGTGAACATTAGTGGCTTTGAAGAACCTAGAATAGCCCATGCAAGGTTTGCCTATGGTAGATTTTTTTTGAGTGTAATTTTGCCTATGACATTGCCCACTGTAAAACAACAGACTAATCCCGGCTAGAACAGGGGAGGTTAAAGATTATTTCAACAGATTGATCCATTCATTCTTCTGGATCATTAATCCAACAACCCATTTAAGCTTTTCCCATCATGTCAACCATCCCGTGATTTCCCAGCCCTCAAGATGTGAGCAAACATCTCACGCGTTGAAGGTATGAGAGATATTTTGACCTACTAGATCATCTGCCAAAACCCAACACAGCTTATGGCTGATGCTCCAGTGTCCAATATTCATCTCTCTCTATTTTTTTACAGTGGATTTTTGCGTTGTGCATTGACCAATTTGGATATGCAAAGAGACCGTTGAAAGGGGAAAAAAAACTCATGGGGACTGGAGAAGCGGTGCTTTTGTTTATTTATTTATCTGAAATCCCAATCTTGGTAATGAGAAAAAGAGAGGGATTCAGATGCTGGAAAATATATCTACAAACTTTCTGTGAAATTCATCTAGCTGTGAAAGCCCTGTGTTTTCAGTTTTAGCTGGGTCACCAAGATAAAAGGGAAGAAAACCAAGGTGACAGGAATAAAGTTTGGAATCTGACGAGGGACCTGTTCCACCAGAGTCCTCCATCACAGTACCAGAGGAGACCTTTAACTTTTCTGTACCAATTCACACACATTTATAAGAGACCCATTTCTTCATTCCTTCAGCAACAGATGGATACATTGACATAAATTCAGCCACAGATAGATCAGGAATTTTAAGATCTGAAATTTTCTTTAATACCCCTTCCAGAGCATTGTGGTGATCCTTTGAGATTCCCCTCTCAAAAAAAATTTTGTGCTGGGTGGAGGGAGGAAGTTCAGGTGAAGCAGGAGCAGGATCAGAAAATTAAGGCAATTTAGATGCAGAAGGAGGAACAGATTGATCATGAAACCTCTCCATGAGTGGCTCCTTTTCTGCCTCCATGTCTTCTACATCAGAGGAAGGAGGCTCACATGAGGATAAAAATTTAACAGGTTTTTGAAGGATTGAAGTTGGCAAGGAAGGAGCCTTATAAAGTTTAGGTTCCTCATGTCATTTCCTAGCTGGATCATATTGATAAGCCCCCACAAGTCTGGAGGAGGAGATAGCTGGAGGATACCAAGGTTGAAGGGTACCACAGGAAGATTGGAAATCAAAAGAAGCCAAAGATGCCTTTATAGGAGGTTGTGGCTGATAAGAGGCTACCATATGTTGGATAGGGCGGGATGAGTCAAAGGGGATCAATGCACCATTAGGAAGAAAGAAATTTTTCCCCTTCTGCTCCAAAGAATTTTTGTCATTATTATTCTAGAGCTCAGGGCATTTTCCAGTTCAATGAACTTCCCTGTGACAGTAGTAGCAGACCAGAGTAGATTTAAGGACAGAATTAGAGGGCTTAGAAGTAGCAAGAGAAGAAATTTTTTGATCTTTTTTGTTCTCAAAAGCTTGGAGTAGCTTGGCAATCTCATCAATAGTATCAGTTTCCTTGTTGGTCTAAGGATTTGGTTTGGGCCTGCGGTTTTCCTCCATCTTATTCATAATTTAATTAGATTATTTGAAAGAAGGATCATGGACTGGTTCAGTGGTTCTAGGTTTTTCAAAAGTTAAAGCAGTTTGACCTTTCATGACTTTATCCACAGCATTCCTAAGGACCAGGAAAAAAGGGAGCTTGAATTAATCATCCCTGGTGGTGATCATTGATCCAGAATTGACCAATTCATCCCTAATCCTTTCCTGCAATCCTAGAAAAAAAGATTGGAAAAACTGCAGTCAAAATTTGTCCACCATATTGATGTGATTGTTTTGAATAAGATAATTTTGGATCAGATCCCATGACTTACTAAAAGACTGATAGTCAGAGGCTGGAGAGGAAACACCATTGGAGATCCAATTAGAGACAAGAGCACCTAAATCCTCCAATTTAAACCAAGCTACATCTGTTTTCCCCCAATATGCCAACATTGCTTACCTTAGAAGTTTCCAGTTGTTGGATTTGAATTCATCAAATGACTTGATTACTTACATGACTTCATCAGAGGAGATAAAGAATCTTAACTGATAGGCCATTTTATATTCACTTGCCCCATCCACTTTGGCAGCCATTTTGTAAGAGTCCAAGAACTGTTCAACATTTACCCCATTGAACCCTAAGCCCTGGTTCTGAGGTTTGTTCTTAACCATCCTAGGTCAACCAGAGTTGGTGGGAGTGCCTCTCATTTGAAATAGCAATGATATTTGGTAGATAAGTTTAATAATATTTTGATTGATTCAATAAATGGATGAATTTTGATGAATGAATATGAATATCAATGAATGCAAGGGGAAATACAACTGGGTAGAGGGGTTCTTTTATATACAAGATCTCCCTAACCAATATGAATATGTACAAGCTAAGAGGGAAAGGAATGAAAGATTCTTTTCTCCTTGGTTTCTTTGTTTTAACATGGAGTGCAATGAACATGAAATGTTTGTTTGCTCTGATATTCCTTGCTATTCTTATCTGTATAGGACATTTCGGAATTAAATAAATAAGATTTTATTTTAATTGTTTTAATTATTAAACTCATAATTTCTTTTATTTTATTCAATAGTATGATGTACTGGTGTATCTGGGCTGTGTTGATATTTCTGTGATATACTTCACAGAGACTTAATCTTTGATAACTTTATTATTACTCAACATATTGAGATGATTCTTTTTTCCATCATGGTCCAAATCATCTTCTCTTTTGATATGTAATAAAATCAATTTATTATAATGAGTATTTTTACCTCAAAAGGGATTAAAATCTCAACACTGGCAGATGCAATTTTGAATAACAGAGTTCCTAGAGGATACAAAGAGCAGATTTCCAAAGTGGCTCATGAGTGTGGCAAGAGTAGGGTTTAACAAAAAAAGACAAGAATCTTGCCCAAGAAGTGCACAATTGGGAGGAATTACTTCTGATATAAGTTGCCTCCATGGATCAGATCTGAGAAAAGAGAAACATAGAAAAAAGAAAAATGATTGGATTTCAAAGTTGATTCCAGACATATTTGGGACATTAAATCCAAAGGTTGCTGGTTTGATCCCAGCCCGGGGGACCAAATTTAAGACTCCAAAAGGTGCTGAGCTTCAGGCAGTTCTGTGGAGGGGAAAGGTGCTGTTTATGCTGCCCTCCTGAGCATTAACAAAATATTTAAATTTAACCAGAATCAAGATACAGAACTTTGTAAATAAGGAATTAATGGAAGGGATGAATTTGATAGTAGTCATTAGCAATGGAACAAAAATATCTGAGGCAAGATGGTGCGGGAAAAGACTTGAACAAAATAAGTTAAAGTTTGTTCAGAGTTCAATAGAACAAGGCAGTTGTAAGTAACAACACCCACAAGCTAATAACTCTTGTTTTCAGCAGAAGATTAAGAAAGATCAACTCAATAACAACCAACCTCCAGGTTCTCAATGAATGTCCCCAACTCTCTGCAATCAGTTGCTTGAAGGGTACCAGATAAATGTGGGTGGCTTTACAAAACAAGGCAATTTGTTTTATGAAGCTCTAGAAGCAAAGCAGTAACAAATTTGAACAAGAATAACCCAGCACTTCTCAAGGGACTCAAGAATAGTGTGGGGGAGTCAACTTTTAAAGAAATAAAGGGAGGTTTAACACTCCAGGTTTCAAGCTTAAAGAAACCTCTAAGTCAAATGTGGATGGTTCCGGAAGGGCAATCAAAAGAATGCTCAGACCAGTATGGTTGAAAAAGGGATCAAGTAGTGGTATGACACACTCAAGAATCCAACCAATGTACTGCTTACAAGGAGATGACACAAATGAGTGCGGAAAAATAATAATTAATTTGTTTTTTTTTTGGATTATGAAAATAATAATGAAAACAACAAGACTTAATGACAGGAAGATCAAGACATGTGAACAACAATAAGATGAGGGAAGAGAAAAAAAAGAGACTAGCCTGCATCCCAGATGGCAGCTAGCAGTGGATGGAAAGTGGCCAGGCCAACCACGCTAATTGCTGATGGGCACCAGCAAGTTGGTGGTGTGGAGGAGGGGTTGGTGTCAAGAGTGTGCCAGTGCAAGCAATGGCGGTCTTTTTTGTTGTCAGCTGATGGCGGCCAGATGAAGGGCGGGATTGGTAAGCTGTTGGGAGATGATCAATGTTGAGGAGGTTGCTGACCGCCATGTGACAGCATGGGTGACAGTGTTGATTGTTGATGGAAATCTTCCTCTGGTCTGTCAAATGTTGAGAAGGCAATGCCTTTTTGCAATCTCCATCAACCAATTGGTCAATGGAAATGGGATTGTTGGCGTTGAAGATGAGGATCGGACTTGATGGCGTTCATTGTTGTCATTTGATGGGCTGGATCAATGGCCAATCAAAATTTGGCAAGGGGATTGAAAATGACAAGGATGAAAAGGCTGGAAATTGATTGTGTGCGCTTGGCCAAAAATTCTGGCTGCAAGCAAACCAAGGAGGAGTTGAAAAGAGGATCTACAGATTTGAAAACCCTAGAGAAGCCTTCCCAGACCACTAGGACTGGAAAAAGTTGGGGAAAGGGAGAGGGTAAGAGTAACCATAGCAATATATTTTTTTTTCAAAAGAAATTTCCCTTTTACATGAGGTTTCCCAAATTGGTCACCACAGCATGTACTTATCTCTTAATTCCTAGTACCTTTGCAGATATCATACATATAAGGTATGCATATTCTTGGAAATGATATTACAAGGTTTATAATTAACAACTAAGCTCAGGGACCTCTGAGTGGACTTTCTCAAGGCTTGGTAAGGTATATTAAATTATAATTACATCCCAAAGGGGGATAAGATTGTCATTAGGCAATTTGTCTATACAGAGTAGAGAGTATGGCTTAAAATAATTATTATAGCTTATTCCCAAAAGAATGGAACATATTGGCAAGTTATATATCAATAGTTGGGACAAATCTGAGTCCTCATAACTTAATTTAAATTTATATTGGATCTAAATCTTGATAATATATATTATCAAGGTTTTAATTCCATAATCACTACTCATAAAAACATACTTATAAAATATTATCAAATATTATCAAAATTTATTATAAAATTCTGAAACTCTTGATCATTATTCATTCTTGGCTCTATTATGGGTTGAACTAGTGACCTTGGTGTCAGAAAATGGAAAATAAGCCTAGTAATCAACCACTATACCAACAAGAAATATGAGTTGTGCAGAAATTTGGACAAGTATAATTTTCTTGTGGCTGACACTCCCTGTCACCAAAAGGAAAATCAATCTTCAGAGAAATTTTTACCCCTATTAGAGGCTCTATATCTCCACAATACTATATCAGATTTTTGAATTTACTTAGCTTCTAGCCATGAATCACTATCAGCTAATTTGTTCTTAAACCTCACCAGATAGATCCTTACATATTTACCATCCCTCCTAATGATTTTGTGGTTTAATATCTTGTGAGGTAGATTATCCAAAACATCCTGCAGAGGTGGAATTACAACTACAGGTGCCTTTCTCAATGATAACTTTTAAGTAAGTTGTATAAAATTTTTTACCAGACTGATGGGGAATGTTGGATGCTTCCTGCCTGTCATACTCTTTGCTCAGAATGACTTCCACTTCATTTTTCCCATGAATAGCCTGACTAAAAATGGTCCAACAACTGAGTATTTAAGTTTTCTATGCGCTGCTACGTTAGAAAAGTTTATTGTTGAAATCAAGATCATTTCTTCAATCTTGATATAATGATCTTTATGGGTTTTTTCCCATCTACCTTTGTTGTATTTTACTGCTTTGTTGACACATCTTCTTGCAAATTTCTCAGCTTTAATCATCATTTCTCTAAAAAAATCAGCAGTTAGATGCAGTATAATGCTCTTGCTGAGGAGCATATCCTTGGGCATGCGCTGAATTCAACCTCTTTCCAATTCAGAAGGTGACATGTTAGTGGTAGAATGCTTACTGGAGTTGTAGGCAAACTCCAAGGCAGGCAACAATGATACCCAATCATGTGTATAACCATCATTTTCTTTGAAATCAATCCCATATGCGCAATACCTCCTTATCCTGTCTTCCAAAGTCTGTATCATTCTTTCAGCTAGGCCATCAGTTGGTGGGTGGTATGCTATTGAGAAAGATACTTTATTTCCCACCAGATCAAATAATCTCTTCCAAAATTCAGAATTAAACTTAGGGTCTCTGTTGCTAAATATGTTTTGTGGGAAATGCACATCACTTACTATTCTGTCTCAAAATAATAGAGCCATATCCATTGCATAAATTTCTATTTAACATGGCAGAAACCTAGCTCTCTTAGAAAGCCAATCAACTTTTAATATTAAAAAATTATGATTATCTTTCCCTCCTGGTGGTAGCCCAGATACAAAGTCCATATTGATAGTGGACCACCTTTCCTTACGTTCTTCTATGGAATGAAGTAAGTCATATCTCTTGAATGTGGACCTGTTGGCCTTTTGGAACCTTTCACAAGAGTCACAGTAGTCAGAGACAATATTCCTCAAACTTGGCTATGAAGCTAACTTCTTTATTCTATCTATTGTTCTTTCTTTGGATAGATGTCCTGAAAAGATGCCATCATTGCGTTCAGTCATCAATAAATGTATATGATCCTCTTTTAAAAATAATAAAGAACAATAGTGGGCTGATTTATGATATAAAAACCCATCTAAAAGCATCAATCTACCATCATGTAGTTCCTTCCTTGATCCTACGTCTAGTCCTTCAACCAATTCTTGTCTGTTAAACTTTGATTGCAGAATTTATATTATTAATGAAGTATTTTTTTATTTTAATAAGAGTCAAACACAGAATCCCAGAAGCTCCATGCCAAATTACTCATTGAAATGGCTATGATGGGTAATGTATCCACAGTATCTTCAGGGTCATAAGCGGGGTTAGGTATGTCATTGGGTAGTGCCCATTGTGGTAAACCATCTGAATTCTTATTTATTAACCCTTTCCTGTGAACTATTGTCACAGAAACTCTACATTCTTGGATGGCAATCTGCCATCTCAACATATGCCTGTTGGGTGTCTTCAGGTTCAGTAGAGACTTAAGAGCTGTAAAGTCAGTAATGAGCTCATACTGGCATCCATCTAATTAGTAATATAACTTTTCTAACGCCCATACCAAGCACAAACACTCTAACTGTGAGGAACCATATCTTTTCTCACTATCTTTGAGCTGTCTGGATATAAAAAAGATTGGTCCTTCAACTGGCTTATCATTAATATTTGTACTTGGTGCAATGCAGATCCAAGACCTTCCATACATGTGTCTACATATAGCTTAAATGGTTTCTTAGGATCTGGATGAAAGAATAGTGGTGCAGTTGTCAAACTTTTCCTAAGTAATTTATAGGCTTTTAGCCTCTCCTTTTTAATTTCAAATGACACATTTGGACTACAGATCTTATACAAACTTGAAGCTATTACTACAAAATCTCTAATGTGAAGTCTTTAGTACCCTGCAAAACCCAATAAAATTTGCATTTCCTTAGTATTACTAGGTATTGGCTTCATTAATACAGCAGCTACTCTTGCCTGATCTATACCAAGTGACAAACCACTCACAATATGAACCAAAGCTTTCAATTCATTGAATCAAAATGAACATTTAGTAAGGGATATTTTCATATTAATGTTTATTATTTTGTTAAGGATTACTGAGATACTTTTTTTATGTTCACCCCATGTTTTTGAAAATCATATATGTAGATTATCAACCAGTTCTGCATCAATTGTTCATGAGACTCCAAGTCCGTCATCCTTTGAAAGTGGTATGGGGCATTTTTGATACAAAAAGGAATCCTCAGATACTCAAACACTCCCATGTGGCATACCATCCTGAGGAACTTCCTGCTATCTGTGTCCACAAAATTTTTATGAAAACCTTTCAGAACATCCATACAAGAAATTTACTTAGCTTGGTGCAATTTAATCAATGACTCAAAAATATTTGGCATGGGATATCTATCACGGGTTTTATAGGAATTTAGTGCCCTTAAATCTCCAACCATTTGTGATTTTCCATTGTTAAAGGCTATAATAACAGGTGTGTTGATGTGCAAATCTTCATTAGAACCTACTTTCCTTATTATGGTGTATCCAGTGAGTTTGTTTGGGTTTTCAACTCCCGCTGGTCATGCAACAAGCTGTGGTTGATGCCAGGACCAAATTGGTTGATGGGGCAATAGCCAAGGGGGCCCCATCTTGTTGGGTCATCAACCCAACTTTGCTGTTCTTCAACTCAGAGCAAAAAGACACAAGTTTCCTGCTTTTGTGATCCTCATGGCCGTTACAACCAATAGGATGGCTTGCCATCAATGCCAAACTCTTGGTGACTTCAGTTGAAAGCTGCCACGGCCAAGTTGATGGCACACCCCCATTGGTTGACCACCTGACAAGCAGCAGTGGATTAACCGCCATGCGGCTTTGAGAACCCCCAAACTGGGGTTTAACAACAGAACCACTGAGTTGAAGACCCAAAAAAACTCAGTAAACACACCATAAATTTAATTAAAGCAATTTATGTGTATGTTCTTTCAGTGACTCTTTGCTCCTAGGGCTAGCAGGGAAAGAATGTTTTCTCAAAGCTGGTAGATATGGTCTATCTATGGTCAAAGTGATCTTAAACTCATGTCCTATGATTGAACCAAAAGGCTGATTGACCATTGAAAAATCCATTTGGTGTTTAAACAGCAGCAAAACTAGATCATTATTTTCCTCCTCTGTTAATGAATTACTGATCTTGGAATCTCTGATGAGCTCATTTTCAAAATTCCTGTTTGAAAAATTAATTACAAAATTGTTATCAGACTGACTGAAATAAAATCATGCACTGTTTCCAATTGTAAAATATGAAGAATTCTTCTCACAAATAAGACTGAAACAGTACCTCTTCATGTAGTCACTCCCAATTATGAAATATTCAATTTAAGTATTATCAATCACTACAAACTTGATAACAAAAGCCAAATCTTCTAGAAATAATCTAGTCTTGACCATTCCCAAGGGTACCAGAGTACTAGAACAGCTTTACAGTCTCATCTTGGCGGAATTTATTAAGCACCTTTCCCACTGTGGACAGAACTTTTCTAAGTAGCTTTTTCCTACTATAGACTTACAAGCACCATATTCTAGAAGTACTTTACAAGATTTACCACAAAAAGA
Source organism: Puccinia polysora (assembly GCA_025617555.3). NCBI lineage: Eukaryota > Fungi > Basidiomycota > Pucciniomycetes > Pucciniales > Pucciniaceae > Puccinia > Puccinia polysora. Next base: position 1,526,486 of record CM062629.1, read on the forward strand.
CATCTGTACTAATTCATTTGATGCATAAACCAAATTAATGCAACCCATAACCATGTTTTAATCTTCATATTCACTATGTTCATCATAAGACTCATAGGTAATTTCAACTTTTTCACCTCTCTCTGCTTCTATGTTTTTGACTTTGTCAGTTTTCTGAGGAAAATTCCTGGAAGTGTGTCCTTCCTTTCTGCATGTATAACAAGAAAGGTCAGTGTTCTGTGGGCTTGTTTTCAAGGGACCTTTGTTCTTGTTGGAATTTTCTGTAGGGATTTCCTTAGGAGGGTATGACTTTCTTCTTCCAAAAGATGTATCCTCTACTATGTCTTCAGGTATATTAATCAAGTTGGAGCAATAATCTGTAGTTTTCATACTTGCCTTTACTGCAAATTACACTTCAACATCAATTGGGGATATTAAATTAAAATTAATACTATCTTGATCCAGGTATGGACCACATTCTCTAAGCCTTTTCCTCTGCCTGGCCACCCATGTAGCTGGTGGTGTGACTCCTCATCCTTCTTAATTTTCATAGATCCTTTTGATGATTCCTTCAAGGAGTCACTAATATTTGTTGACTTTTCATCCAAGTTACTTAAATCAACTTTCTGTACTTTTCTCAAGTCTAGCTCTATTGTCTTATTAGTCAAGTCCTCTATATTGTTCACAGAACTGGCCGAAATGGATTTCAAATTAAAACTGTCTGAAAAAATACAAGAATATTTTTTATCTATGGCTGCAAAACCTTCTATACAATATTTGTTGGTGTGGAACACTTCCTTCTTAATATGAAGAGTCTCATTACATAAAATATCTCAAAATGCATCTAGCAAAATTTTGGATTCTAAGGACAAATTCAACCCCTCTTGGCTCTTTTGGCTCTCTCTTCCTCTAAGAATTGGAAGGTTGCCTGGAGAGACCAGGCCATCCTCATCATCTCCCCATAGATGGAGTTCCTGTGATCCCTTTTTATACTCATCCCTATCCCCTGGCTGAGGGGAGGGGATGGCTGATTGTTCCTCAAAGGCTCCTGGGAGCCTGAAGCTACTTGTGGAGGTGTAGCCTCCTCCAGTAATTTTTTCTTTACCCTTGGTTTTGGCATCAACGGCCTCTTTATCAGAGTTGGATCCCAGGACTCCGTCTCCTTCATCAATCTTTCACTTCATAAAAATTTTATGAGGGCCCTGTACGTTGCCAGGGCCTGAGTCAAGAAATTAGGCTGTTTTTTGATGTTATTTTCTGCTACTGCCTCTAGGTAGTTGATTCTGTTCTTACTGTGGCAGGTAAGAAGTTTTGCTGTGCCTGGAGGTAGGTTGTCTTCTTGTCTGGTTGAATTCACCGGGGGGCACAAGCTCAGCCCCCTTTCTCCTGGTCAAAATTTCAAAAAAAAAAATTTGTCAGATTATGATCAGCTCTTTTTAGCCTGTTCTGATTCCAAAGTTGCAAAGGCTTTGATAGAAAATCACAACTTACAGTGTGTGATGATGTATGTTACTGGTGATATGGCTCTTTCTGTTGGGGCTACGCTATCCACAATAGCTTTGTAAATCTTGCTACACTGGTTGGTAATTGGTTCCAACATGAAACTCAAAGCTTTCCCTCAATTAGCGGGGAGGAACAAGCCAATAGATAACTGCCTTGAAACTTATGTGTGGATAAGACGTTACTTCAAATCAATACTTTGTAGCAGTAACAATCATAATTCATTGCTTAAGTATTTTTCTCTTTTTATATAGGCTACAGTAAGGACAATTTGTTGATAAATTGAAAAATTTTTTGTTATCTGTTGTATATGATACTCTAAGATAATTGCCCTCCAGTACACTAAATAAATCACCCTCTGCGCGGCCAATCTCATTATGAACTTTTGCCAATGATCCTGTACATTGATGGCTGGTGCTATTGTTGCGGTAGACAATCAGGTTGTTGCAGTGATAGAAATACCTAAAACAATAATCTACTTATGAAAGTCCCTGAAGACAATATGTAGACCAGTATGCGCTAGCACTGTGGCTCCACAAGCAATAATCCAACTCAAAACTGAAAATCACAAATATGATTGCTCCTTTGTGTTCAACTGGTAAAAGTCACTCAAAGCTGCTCAAAAACGGCTGTATAGAAATTCTTCCAAAGAACTGAGACTCCCATTGGGGTCTAGGTGGGGAGTTTACTGTCTCACCGCGCTGCAAATTCAATTGTTTTTATCAATATTGGAAGCCACAGGTCCTATGGCAATTGCTTGATTCACAATTGAATCCGTTGTATTGGAAAGTTTCACACAACCACCCCAAGTAATATAGGGAAATATTAGATGATTGTGAGTGCAAAGGAGACTAAGTGCAAGGGCAAGTGCATGGTAGAAAAGCTAACTGCAAAGTGCAAACTTATGGTTAAGTAACTTGGAACACAGTGAGGGGGATGAATTGTTCCAATGCAAAGGAAACTAAAGCCAAGCCCAATGTGATGACTGGATTTAGCAAAATGCGAGAAAATATGAAATTAACTAACTGAGGAGACAATCTTAAGGCAAGTGGCATAGCTTTTATAAGGTAATCCAAAGTGACCAGATACAACCTGATGGACAGCCAACTAAAGTTAAGAGGCAATGAGGCAATGAATGACATGAAACAAATTGGGAAATGAAATAACAGTATAGACCTTTCCAAGGTCATAGTGTAGATGCAAGGCAATGGAATCTGAGCATACCAGGGCGTAATGGGTGAGACAGGAAGGAGTGAGGTGAGAGACAATGCAAATATGAGGATGTAGCTTATGCAGGGTAAGGGACTAGTCCAATTGCAAACTGTAAAGTTGGTGTGGCTAACTAGAATGGGTGCAAGCTAGTGAGAGTGCATGACCAGGAATGGGAACCCAAGGGCTATTGATACCCAGGGTGAAGAGCGGAGCTAAAATGGATGGTTGACTGGAGTAGAGTTAACTGCAAGTTTGCAAGTAGGTGCTGAGTCAGTCACTGAGAATGGAAGGTTGTTATACAAGCCAGAGTTGATAAGTGGAAGGGAACATTGATGTTGTGCTTCTATTTGTGTCATGCATATGGACTGAGGTAGATGGTACTGAGGAAAGGATATGTCAATGTGAGAGAGACAATAATCCTTAAGCTTGAAGCGTGACAGTTGCCTGGGTATAAAGACGCAAGCTCCTGCAAGCTTTCAGATGATTTTCCCATCAATTCCAAAGTTTTTTGTGACTAATGTATACCCTAGTAGCTGTCCTACTTCTTTGCCTTTCAAATAAAATTATAATTAACTATGTTGTCATTGTCATCCAATTGTGGTGAAAAATGTATTTTCCAAAATGAGCAATGTGTTCCTAGTACTGCCGCAAGAGGTCTCCGATGCAAATGCAAACCTTTTTTTCTGCAAAGGTTTGCCTGTAATTTCCCTATAAATAGCAAATCAATAGTGGATAACCCTGTAGCATCTCAGAGTGTGGTGCAAAGCCAAAGGTTGGCGCTGAGAGTGAATCACCATATACCACCGGTGCTGTAGATCAAATTCTTAGGCGTCCAAAACCCTGGTAAGTTTAGGACTTAGGAACTAAAAATAAATGGAACTAATGTAATTTTAATTCTTGATATTACTGCCACAATTCCAAAGGTGCACTACTACTACGCCACCACCACCACCACCGTATATTGGACTGTTGTCCGGATTCAAGATGAACTTGATGAATCCCAAGGTGCAAGGAAAAGTGCACGTTGAGGAATCAGAGGTATTTGAAGAAGCAAGGGAGGAAGGGAGAATTGCTGAATGAGAGGGTTATGCGGAATGGAGGGAAGGGAATGAAGACAAAGGAAACAGGACAGAGGGAAGGAATTTAAAGGAAAGGGAGATAGAGGAATGGGGTGGAATGGAAGGCCAAGATTGAGGGAACTGGGTAAAAGTCAAAGCAGCCATCAAAAATGATGTGAGGCAATTAACTGGCAACATTGGAGAAGGTTCTTCAAGAGGCCAAAGGAAGAGAGCCTATGAGGAGCTCTTGGAGGGAGGTGAAGGCAATGCCTGGCCAAAGAGGGCTCGGAATGCAAGGTGCAAAGAAATCTTTGAAAAGCACCTGGTGAAACAAGTAATTGTATTGCGGCAGATTTCCTCTTTGATAAAAAACAAGGATTTGGATGAATTTTGGTCAATGGTAGAGGAATTGACCAAAAATTTGGAGGAAGCAGAAATAGAAATAAAGGAAAATTTTTAAAAAATGTATTTTATTTATAATCTTAGTTTATTATAATATATATATTATTTTATTATAATATATATGTTATTTTATTATAATATATATCTTATTTTATTATAATATATATTTTATTTTATTATAATATATATGTTATTTTATTATAATATATATTTTATTTTATTATAATATATATGTTATTTTATTATAATATATATGTTATTTTATTATAATATATATGTTATTTTATTATAATATATATGTTATTTTATTATAATATATATGTTATTTTATTATAATATATATGTTATTTTATTATAATATATATGTTATTTTATTATAATATTTATGTTATTTTATTATAATATATATGTTATTTTAGTATAATATATATGTTATTTTATTATAATATATATGTTATTTCATTATAATATATATGTTATTTTATTATAATATACATTTTATTTTATTATTATTATTTTATATATTTTTTTCTTTCTTTTTTTATTATTATTTGAAATAAACAACTGGAAAAAATAAAAATATTTTGAAAAGGAAATGGATAAATTTTTAGAAATTGAAAAAGAGGTATAGTAAGGAAATGGGATGAGATTGATGGGATGGACTGATCTGGAAGTGAGGAATGGGATATGAATCATTATTGGCAAGTTTTTCAAGGGTAAATTGGATGAAATTCTTGAATAAAATTAGGAGAGTTGCAAGGGTGATGGGCTGGTTCCCACAAAGTGTGATCTTTGATGGACTGGAAGCCAATCCATTCAACAAGGCATTGAATTTTTCCTTTGCGTAACCTGGAATCCAGAATAAAACTTACTTCCCACTCTAACTGATCTTGGAAATTGACCGGTTCAGGAGCGGGATGAGTCTTTCCCAAGTGTAAGACTCAAGCTGGCTCTAGGAGAGACACATGAAAGAGCGGGTGGATACCTTTCCATTTCGCAGGTAAGGTGAGTTTTAAAAGCATTAGGGGAAATGATTGATAAGACTTTGAAGGGGCCAAGTTTCTTTTCAGAGAGTTTATGGGTTGGGAAAGTACTGCAAATATTGCAAGCATCAAGCCATACCTGATCTCCTACTGCAAAGTTTGGGGCCAAAGTGCAAATTCAATCTGCTTGTTTCTTGTAGCGATTGTTTGCTGCTTTGAGGTTGGTTTGAAGTTGCATTTGAAGAGAGTGAATGTGATTGAGGTAATTTTCAGCAGGTTGAGAAGGTGCTACGTGAATAGAAGAGAAAGTTGGGTTTCTAACATAAAGAGTCTGGAAGGGTGACTGTTTGGTGGAGGAATGAGTGGAGTTGTTTTAGGCAAACTTGGCTAATGGAAGCCATTGCAACCAGTTCTCCTGTTGGTAGTAAATGTACATTCAAAGATACTGTTCAAGAATCTGATTGACTTGCTTGGTTTGCCCATCCTTTTCTGGGTGATAAGCCGTTGATAAATTGCAAGTGATCTTCAAATGTTGGCAAAGCAAGGTCCAGAAGCTAGAGACAAACAAAGATCCAGGATCACTAATCATGTGATCAGGGAGACCATTTTTTGAGAATACATATTCTGTGAATAAATTAGCTAAATCTTCCTAGGAGGCCGTCACATTACTGAAAAGGAATAAAGCCATCTTTGAGAAGCAATCTGCTACTAATAAAATAGAATCAAAAACACCAGAAATAGGTAATTGTAAAATGAAATCCATAGACAGAAAGTTCCAAGGAATAGGCAGAATTGGAAGTGGCTGGAGCTGCCCATACTTCCGGTGTTTTGAGGACTTGTTACAATTACAATCATAGCACGTGTTAAAATATTATTTTACTTCCTTGGTCATACCAGGCTAGTAGAAGTCTTGTGCAATCAATTGGTAGGTTTTATCCTTCCCATGATGACCAGCAAGCGGAGAATTATGCTTTAACTCAAATATATCTAACTTAATGCAAGGATTATCTGGTACTAATATATGGTCCTTATAAACTAAATAGCCATTTTTGTCAATACTGTAACCACTATCTAATAGATTTGCACTCTTTCAAAGTTTGGTACATTTGGGATTGTTGAGCTGAGCTTGTTTTAGTTTGGAAGCTGTATCTCAAATGTGAGTGATGATTGAAATGAGTTGGGAAGATTAGGTTGAGAAAAGTGTCCTAGCGTTTTCAGGGTTTTTGTTGGCAAAGCTTCTCCTTCCCCCTGGGTAAATGTTGTCCCAATGTGATAAAGCATCAGGGACTACTGCTTGTTTCCCAGGATGGTAAGTGATTGTAAAGTTGAACTCTGAGAGGTATTTGGCCGATTGTGCCTGTCTGCATGTAAGGACTTTTGAGCTCATGACATATTTTAAAGAATTGTGATCAGTTAGGACCTAAAAAAGTTCCATAAGACTCAAAAGGTATGAAAACCATTTTTTCAAGCAAAAAACAATTGCAAGAATTTCCTTTTCATGGATTTTGTAATCATGCTCTGCAGCAAGCAATTTGCAAGACTCAAAAGCTGTGGGATAAAAGAGGGAGGAAGAGGAAGAAAACTGCAAGATTACTCCTGAAACCACATATTCCCTTGCATCCATTTCTACAATAGTGCAAGCTAGCTTGTTGAAGTGAGAAATTATTGGAGAAGTAGTGAATGCTTTCTTCAGAGCTTCAAAATCTAAAGCAGCTTGCTCTGTAAAAACAAAATGAGTGTCTTTTTGAAGAAGGTTAGTAAGGTTTACAGTTTTCTTGGCATAAATCTCAATAAACCTCCTGTATAAATTACTGAAAACAAGGAAAACCCAAAGGGATTTGACAGAAGAAGGTGGGGGCGAGTCCAATATGCGCTTTCTCTTGGCTGGATCCATTGATAGCCCTGCTGCAAGACTATGACACCTAGAAACTGAAGGGAAGGAGTATTGAATTCACACTTGGAGGCTTTTGCAAAGTCTCTGTAGCACCTCTTGCACATGTAAAATGTGAACCTCAAGAGTTTTTGAGTAGACTAGTATATTGTCAAGATACACCACAAGGTATTTCTCTAAAAGTTCCAAAAAAATGTTGTTGAAAAAGTTTTGAAAAGTGGAAGGAGCATTTCAGAGGCCAAAAAGAATGATGGAATACTACTAACTGCCAAACCGTGTTCTCATTGCGGTCAAATATTCATGACTTTTTGCAATGAAAACTAGGTTATAGGAGCCTCAAAGGTCTAAATTTGAGAAATAAGAAGTTCCATGGAAGAGAGTGAGGAGGTGCAACATAGGTAGTACTGGATAGGCATTCTTCCGGGTTACTTGGTTCAGTTTCCTGTAGTCAACACATAGGCAAAGTCCTCCTTCTTTCTTTGGAACAAATAGGACAGGTGGACCGGTATTTGAATTGTTTGGTTGAAGAAATCCTTTTGATACATTTTCTGCAATTTATTCTTGAAGCGCGGTTGATTCTTTCTTTGAGAGAGAGTAGACTGGTCCAGGTGCCGGAGGTGGGCCAGTAAGTTTGATCCTGTGATCATAAGAACAGGATGTGGGAAGTTTATCTGCCTTTAAAGCTGAAAAGACATCAGCAAAGTCATGATAAACCAAAGGTAAAGACTCTCAAATGATTTCTAGATCTTCAAACTTTTTTTCTTTGAGCATGGGATTTGCAGTGCTTGCATGATTCCAGAGGATTAGGGAGCTCAAAATACACCATTTGGTTGGTGCCTATTTCTCTTTGAAGAAACAAGGAAAGGTTAAGTTGGAGAAATAAGCAATAACTCCTAAATATGAAGAGGGAACTTGGGAATGGAGGTCAGGATATTGCAAATCTCATGGCGGAAAAGTGTCATCCAACTCAATGACAGTGTCAGGTAGGTTGTTTAATTCCTGTTTGATGGAAGGGTTAGCGTCCTGGGGTTGCAAGGCTCAAATTTTAATTACTCCTTCTTGCCAATTCTCATCCGGATTCCAGTAAACTAGGAAGTTGTGGCCTAGAATGGTATCATCCGTTCTGGGAATATCCAAGAAAAATAAGTCCCATTCAAAGCTGGGGAAATTGGAAAATGCAAAGGTTCATTTTGCCTTTTGGGAAACCCAATGAGATTGCTTGGTTGCACTACTTACTAAATAGATGGGAAATATATCTATCTTGGAATGCATAAAATTTTTGGAAGTGGAAAAGATTCACTTATAAAAGAAACATTAGCACCAGAATCAAGCAAAAATTGATAAGGGGAGTTGTTGGAATGGAAAAGGACAAATCTCAAACTTGAAGCACCGAGTGACTCGCAAGTGCAAAGATTGAATTTCTGTAATTTATATAATGTGTAGTTCTCCTTGTAAGTATTAGAAAAACTACAAGCTAATTTTTTGACTGTCTAGCTGCTTCAGGCTCTAGCCGCTTTGCACAACTATCAACATCATTTTTTCCTCCACAATACATAAATAACCCATTCTTTTCCCTCCTTAGCCCTTCCTTGTTCCAGAGCATCCCAGTTTCTTTGTCTACAAACTTTGGGGTTTTGGAAACGGCCTTTCCTTTCAGGTTGGCGTGTGAGGTTGGATTTTGTTTGGATTATTTTGGGTTCTTCAAGGATTTTTTTGAGGAGTTGTCTTCCTTTGGAGCCAAAGTTTACAGTCCATGGTTGTTTCTTTGAGAGCGGTTCTTGTTGTGATAACCATTATCAAGATCAATAACCCAGTTGATTAACTGCTGAAGGGAGGTTTTCTTATGTCCCCCAACTGCAAGCTGCTCAATTAGGCCTGCCGGTAAACCTTTTCAAAAATGAAATAGAAGAGCTGCCTTGTTTCATTGGATTCAAGACTGCAAAGTTTGGAAATTGGAGATATAAATGGAAACTCTACTATTCTCTTTCATGAATAAGTTATTAAGTTTGTATTTGGCATTTTGGAATTCATTAGGGTTGCAAAACAGGGTGAAAAATTGCTGCTTGAACTTTTCCCAGTTGTTGAGGATACAAGTCAGGCTAGTTTTGTATAATAGTTTGTGGTAAGTTTCAAACCACTTAAAGGCTTGTCCACCAAGGAAGGAAGACGCATACATAACTCTATGTCTATCAGTAGGATAGTTATGAGGATTGTTCAAGAAGATGATTTTACAGGACTGTGAGTAGGATCTAAGTTTATGGGGGTGTTCCCCAGTAAAATGATCAGGCTGCTTCATTCCCGGAGTACAAAAGCTAGGGCCACTTGGACCAGATTGCAAGGAAATTTGGTTAAGAGCCTGGATCAGGGTCAAGAGCAAGGTTGAAGCGTTTGATTTGGGAACATTAGTGCAAGCCCTTGATCCACCACGAGTCAAGGTTTCATTGGGGGAGTGGTTGGAGTCTTTGATTTCTTTGAGGGGATCCACCGCTTCCCAAGGAGGAGCAAGGGGATCATAAAGAGATTCAACCAAAGGGATTTTGAAGGAAGGAACAGGGTCTAAAGATTGTCTGGCCCGGGGAACACTGGGTCTCCCTACCTGATGGATATGATCATTATGAGGGGTGAGGGAAGCATTCCTGGTTGAGCAAGTAAGTGAAATTGTAAAATAAATCTATAAAGGTTGGCAGACTACAATAGATGATTTGAATTAGTTAATTTACTGTCACAAAACCACCCCACATACTATAGGGAAATCTTAGATGATTGTGAGTGCAAAGGAGATTAAGTGCAAGGGCAAGTGCAAGGGCAAGGGCAAGGTAGAAAAGCTAACTGCAAAGTGCAAACTTATGGTTGAGTAACTTGGCACACAGTGAGGGGGATGAATTGTTCCCATGGAAAGGAAACTAAAGCCAAGCCCAATATGATGACTGGATTTAGCCAAATGCAAGAACATATGAAATTAACTAACTGAGGAGACAATATGCAGGCAAGCGGCATAGCTTTTATAAGGTAATCCAAAGTGACCAGATACAACCTGATGGACAGCCAACTACAGTTAAGAGGCAATGAGGCAATGAATGAAATGAAATGGATTGGGAAATGAAATAACAGTATAGAAATTTCCAAGTTCATAGCGTAGATGCAAGGCAATAGAATCTGAGCGTACCGGGGCGTAATGGGTGAGACAGGAAGGAGTGAGGTGAGAGACAATGCAAATCTGAGGATGTAGCTTATGCAGGGTAAGGGACTAGTCCAATTGCAAACTGTACAGTTGGTGTGGCTAACTAGCATGCGTACAAGCTAGTGAGAGTGCCTGACTGGGAATGGGAACCCAAGAGCTATTGATACCCAGGGTGAACAGCAGAGCTCAAATGGATTGTTGACTTGAGTAGAGTTAAATGCAAGGTTTGAAAGTAGGTGCTGAGTCAGTCGCTGAGAATGGAAGGTTGTTATGCAAGCCAGAGTTTTTCAGCGGAAGGAAACATTGGTTTTGTGCTTCTATTTGTGTCACACGTATGGACTGAGGTAGATGGTACTGAGGAAAGGATATGTCAAAGTGAGAGAGACAATAATCCTTAAGCTTGAAGCATGACAGAAAGTCAATCTAATGCTTTGTGATTGAATTTGTTGTATGGAGACAATAAGAAGATCAGGATTTTAAAATTCACAAAAACATCTATAAAAAAGATCTTTGGTTTTATTATTATTATCATTATTATTATTTAAAAAAATTTGATTTTTTTACTTTTGCCAAAAAAAAAAGAATAATTGGAAGCAAGAGTGAGAAACCTATCAATGTAAGTAATGTTTTTTCCAATCCAAAATTAAAATTAATATGCTGAATAAAAAACTACAGAATGTATTCACCAATTTTAAAAGAAAATTCAAAATTTTCCTTTTTTTTTTCTTTGCTTTTTTTATATTTTTATGGAAAAATCAAAAAATCAGGAAATAAAATGGACGAAAATTGCAAAAAATGCGTAAAAAATAATACCAGACACTCAACAAGCAAATTTTTTAAAGATTAAAGCAATAAATCCCAAGAATTTTGAAAATTTGTTTTTTTTCTTATTTATGATATTTTATCAGAAAAAAAATGTAAATCAGTCAAAAAGTGAATAAAATACTACAAACATGTGTACTGTAAGTAGAACAAACACTGTTCAAGGCTATAAATTTCAATGAGGCCACCAATTTCCAGGGATTTAACCTCTAATGCTACACTTGAGCCGTGGTTAAACCTACAAAATTTAAGACAAAACCAATTTAAAATTAGTTATTAACTCATTAAAACAGTAATAATTTTACAGAAAAACACAACTCGAAAAATAATGGAGTATTGTGAGTAAAAGGCCACACATTGATCTCTATAAAGAGATAAGGGACCTGGCTCTAATTGAATAAAGCCAAAAGGAGCCTTGCTTAAAAAGTAAACTCACACCCTTTAAAGTGTTGGGTTTCACGAGCTCTACCCACTCTGCTTCTGCTACACATCTGTCACCCGCATGTCTCCATTCCTGGATTATACCTGGGGTAGCTCCAAGAGAGTGGAAAGATCCCTCTACTTATCCTTCCACTCTCACTCTAAGCTACCTCAGGTATGTCTTTTCTTTCATCTCTCTTTCATCTTCTGGATTCTGTCTCTTTCCTCACTCTGAGGTGTGTTTCATTCTTCCTCATTCATCTATGCAATGTAAAATCCTTTCACTCACACTCTACACTACCTCAGTCAACATCATCAGGTTATGAGCCCAGAGATTGATAGCTCAGAGTCAAACTTTCAATAGGATCCATATGCTGGAAAATAAAGCGATTGCATCAAGATGGCTTCTTCAAAATTGTTGAAACATCACTGTATTCCAGATCTGTTGACCCTATATTTGTCCATATCCTCTCATGCTTCCTTCTTATTATTTGTTTTATCTCTTGCTTTACTTATTTCTCAATTTTCACTCATGAAGTCTCAAAGCTCTCATGTACACAACCAACTAGTTGAAAACCAGGCATGCCCGCTCTCACAAGGGTAGTTCATTTATTGCATATGCATCACAACTACTGGCTCTCTACCTATTTATACTCCCCAGTCTCATCAATCCCATGGGTTCCTCTCTTTCCGGGATTTCTCTGCTTTCAACTCTCAAATTGGGTCTTGCAATCTAAAACATCAACAGATCTAACAGATTGAGCAATCAGAAAGTGCTGGAAATTGTAGAGAACTCAAGATAATTTGGTGCAACTATTCATACCTTGATCATGACAAAAACAGAATCTTACTTCTATTTTGTGGTCTTTACTTTGTCAAGTCCTTCTCAAACTTGGCGTGTGGTGGTGGCCTTCTTCATAGTGTCAATTGAACATCTCTTCTGTGTTGTGTCTGATCTCATGTAATTTTCCATCAGCTTGGGTATGGCTTCTATCTCTTGTTACTTCTCACCGGTTACCTCACAATGTTGCCCTTATTTGTCCTGACTCCTATGTTTTCAGTTTTCTGGTTTTAAAATATATTGTCTCTTGAAAATTGGAGAATATTATTTCATCAAAAATCAGACATGATCAACTTAGGTTCAGACTCTTTCACCTCAGGAACCCACAAAATTCCAAATTCCAAAATACCCCTCCTCAAAGCTCCTGGCCCAGACTCCAATTACTTAGACTGGGAGTTGTTAAATTGTGCTTTGAGGGAGCCAGACTAGAATATATAATCAAAAAATCTAGACTGGAAAACCCTTTTTCCTCCTGGACAAACAAAAATAAAATTTTCTAAGCTCTCATCACTCAAGCCATTGACTTCTCCAATCTGAGATATGTCTGAGAACATAGAAGGCAATCTCATGGAATTTTGGCTACCCTCAACCTTTGTGGTGACCAATTTGGGACACCTCATGGATTACGGAAATTTTTGATTTTTTTTACATTCCCTTATCCATCTATACAACTTCTGAAAAAAAATTATCTCTTGTGTTTCTATGGGTACCTATTCATTTCCCATTCTCTCAGCTCTTCTCTGTCCTAGTGGTCTAGGCAGGCCTTCTCTGGAAATCCAACGCCTTCCTCCTTGGTTCAAATCCCCTCTTGCATACACTTACCCAGTTTTTTTGGCCAGGCGCGCGCGGGCAGCCATGCCCTCCTCAACCCATCACCTCCATCCAATCATACCCCTCCAAGGACCTCTTGAATCTTGATTGGTCATTGGATCTTGATTGATCATCTGCCCAGCAATCCATCCAACGTTGCTGCCATTGACCAATGACCACAAGCGTTGCTTGCAGTTGTCAGAGACCCCATGACCAGCCCCCATCACCACCTGATCACCTGTGCAAGATTGGTCATAGGAACAATCACTCCCATGACCAATCTCATCCCCATCCTTGCCTTTGATAAACTTGCACTTACCTAATAGCAATCGTGACACCAATGATGCCGTTGCTTCTCCAAAGGGCCATCATCAACTCGCTAAACCTTTCCTCCCATCCAATCCTCTACCCAATCCATCTCTAATGCCGCAAATTGACATTGTCATTTGTGGCCGTTGGAACCTTTGCAACACCACCAATGGTCGCACGCGAACATCTTCATTGCGCGCGTGACCAACAATCCTACCCCTTCATCCACCTAAATCCTCCCTTGACCAGCTGTGGCTGCGGCTGGCCGGACCCTCCATCCACTGCCACCGTTGTCCTCAATGTGGGAAGGTTTCCCCCTTTCATACTTTGTTCTTTTTTTTTGTTTGTTTCTCTCTCTCCCATGTCAGGCCTTCCCTGTTGCCAATATTCTTCATCAACCAAAAAAATAAAATGAAATTCCGCTCTCATTTGGAAATATCTCTCGTAAATAGTCTACAGGCCTCTAGTCTATAAAAGGAGGGGCTCTCCCCTTCCTTTTTGCATCCATCTCATCTGATCCATCCAACATAGAAACAAATAATCTGATCATTCCCAAGGGCCTCTTCCCCTTCATCTGCAACCTTTATCCTGGGTATATCCATGATTTACCCTTGATTATTTGAGTGTTGATACTCAAATTTTTGATCCTTCCATCTGTGACCCTGATCCTTAACACCAAACATAGCCTTGCTGGTTGAAGAGAATTCTGTCTGTTGCAATTCTTGAGTGGGTTATACAACTCCTTGATCCCTTTTTCCAACCATACTGGTCTTGATCATTCCCTGATAATCTTTCCAGACCCAGTCACGTTTTACTGAGAGGTTTCTTTAAGCTTGAAAACTGGAGTTTTAGACCTCCCTTTATTTTTTAAAGTTGAATTCTGCCACGCTACTCTTGAGTTCCTTGAGAAGTGTTGGATTATTCTTGTTCAAATCTGTTATTGCTTTGCTTCTAGAGCTTCACAAACAAATTTCTTTTGTTTTGTTCAGCCACCCACAGTTATCTGGTACCCTTCAAGGGCTTGATTGCGGAGAGTTGGGAAGTGTCATTGAGAACCTGGAGGTTGGTTGGGATTGAGTTGATCTTTCCTAATCTTCTGCTGATGACCAGAGTTATTAGCTTGTGGGAATTGTTACTTGCAACTGCCTTGTTCCAGTGAACTCTGAACAGGACTTTGACTTAGTTTTTTCAAGTCTTTCCCTCCACCATCTTGCCTCAGATAGTGTTGATTCCTTTGCTACTGACTACTCTCAAACTCATCCCTTACATTGATTCCTTATTTACAAGTTCGTGGACCTCAATTCCAGTTAAATTTAAATATTATTGTAACTCTTAGGAGGGCAGCCTAAAAAGCACCTTTCCCCTCCGCAGGACTGCCTGGGGCTTAGCACCTTTTGGAGTCTTACATTTGGTCCCCCGGGCCGGGATTGAACCAGAAACCTCTGTATTTACATTCCCAACATCAACATTTGGAATCAACTTTGAAATCCAATTTTTCTTCTCTGTTTCTCTCTCTTCTCAGCTCTGATACGTGGAGGCAACTTATCCTAGAATGAAGTCCTCCCATTTTGTGAACCATCCGGGCAAGGTCCTTGTTGTTTTTTGTGAAACCCTACTCTTACCACACTTGTGAGCCACTTTGGAAATATGCTCTTTGGATCCTCTAGGAATTCTGTTACTCAAAATGGAACCTACTGGTACTCCAACCACCTCTGCTTGACCAAAGATGGTCAAGATCAAACCTCAGAACAAGAAATTAGGGTTCAATGGGGTAAAGGTTGAATGGTTCTTGGAATCTTACAAGATGGCTGCTGAAGTGGATGGAGCAAGCAAATACAATATGGCCTACCAGTTAAAATTATTTATATCCTCTGATTAACTCATGGAAGTAATTGAGTTGTTCAAAGGATTTGAATCCCATGACTGGAAGCTTCTGAGGGAGGCAATGTTGGCATATTGGGGTAAAATAGATGTATCTTGGTTTACTTTGCAGGATTTGGATTCTCTTGTCTCTCAATGGATCTCAAATGGTGGTATCTCTTCAGCCTCTCACTACCAGTCTTTTAGGAAGTCTTGGGACCCTATCCAAAACTATCTTATCCAAAACAATAACATTGATTCAGTGGAAAAAGTTCAAGAAAAATTATTCCAATCTTTTTTGTTGGCTGTGCAGGAAAGGATTAAAGACAAATTGGTCAAATCTGGATCCATGATCAACACCAGGGACAATAAATTCAAGCTCCCTGTTTTCCTTATCCTTAGTAGTACTGTGGATGAAGTTATGAAGGGTCAAACTGCTTTAACTTTTGAAAAACCTTAACTACTTACCCAGTCCATGCTCCTTCTTTTAAAGATTCCAACAATATGATGAATAAGATTATGAAAGATAAAATACCTAAAGAAGATCCTAATTTTACTCAAGAACCTACTACTATAGACAAAAGAATAAAGATACTCCAAGCTTTATAGAACAAAATAGATCAAAATATTTCTTCTCTTGCCACCATAAACCCTCTACTTCTGTCCCTAAATCTACCCTTTTCTGTTACTACTGTAATTGGGAAGGCCATGGAACTGGACAATGCTTGGAACTCCAGAAGGATTTAAATGGAAATTTGGTGGGGCAGAAGGCAAAAAATTTCTTTCTTCCTAATGGTGCTCTGATCCCTTTTGATTTGTCTTGCCCTATTTGTCATGTGGTGGACTCTTATCAGCCTCCACCTCCAATGAAAGCATCCCTTGCTTCCTTTGATTTACAATCCTCCTGTGGTACTTTTCAACCTTGGTATCCTCCAGCTATCTCTTCCTCCAGTCTTTCTGGGACTACTTATCAATCTGATCCAGCTAGGAAACAACATGAGGAACCTAAACCTCACAAAGCCCCTTCCTTTCCAACTTCAATTCTCCAAAAACCAGTCAAACGTTGATCCTCACCTGAGCCTCCTTCCTCTGATGTAGAAGAAATGTAGGTGGAAAAGGAGCGACTTGTGGAAAGGTTTCCAGATCACTCAGATCCCTCTCCTTCATCCAAGTCACCTCAACCATCTGATCCAATTTTAGTTCCTGCTTCACCTGAACTTCCTCCCTCCACCCAGCCCAAAGTTTGATTTGAAAGGGGAATCTCCAAGGACCACCCAAATGCTGTGGAATTAAGGAGTATTAAAGAAAATTTCTGATATCAACATTCCCAATCTATCTGTGGCTGAACTCCTATTGATCTCTCCATCTGTTGCTGAAGGAATGAAGAAATGGGTCTCTTGTTGACCTGTGGAGATTGGTCCTGAAAAATTAAAGGTCTCCTCTGGCCATTTGATGGAGGACTCTGGTGGAACTAGTCCTTCTTCAGATTCAAATCTTTACTCCTCTCCTCTTGGTTTCCTCCCCTTTTATCTTGGTGACTCATCTAAAACTGTTTCTCCTCTTGTGGACTCTGGATCTCAGCTCAACTTAATTTTGGATGCTATGGCCTGTAAACTCAAACTCAGTCCTAGGGTCAGCTTCAATCCTGCGGTCTATGGGATAGGTAATCAATCTTGTGGATTGGTTGATATTGCTGAAGATGTCCCAGTCAGGATTGGTTGAAATATTGTTGGAACCTGTCATTTTTGGATCACTTGTTTGGAAGGGCCTATGATTTTGGGAAAACCTTTCTTGATGGATTTTGGTGCTACCCTGATGTTTTCTGATCAAGTTGGGGAGAAAATTCTTCTGCCTGATGCTGATGGTAGAAAGATTGAAGTTCTTCTCTGTTCTTTGGATTATGGTTTTTGGGAAAGAGATTTTACCAGTCATCCTTCTAAATCATCTTTTAAGGGGAAGCAGAAGGACAATTCCAATTCCTCTCATTTTTTATGGGAATAGTTGATCCTATTAATACTTGTAGTTCTTTTCAGAATCAGACTTCAACTCAAGGGTCAACTCTCATCCTCTGGGCTTATTTTTCATTCTTTTCATCTTCTTCATCTAAACTAGAAAATAACAAAAATAAAAAACATGTCAAAACAGAAAAATCAAAAAATATTTCCTTTCCTTCTTTCTCTGGATCTGTTGTGTCTTCTTTTCCTTGTACTATTATTTCTGATCAATCTTCTCTCAGTTCTGGTTTGAATCTCCATAATGAGTCTAAACTAGATCCTGATCTTGATTCTATTCTTGGTGGTTTTTGTATTGAGGAATATGGGCTTCAGTGGAGGCAATTTTGGGTACAAGTAAGTCCTCCCAATTTTGCACCACCAGGGAAACATTCTACCATCATTTTCAAAACCATACCTTGTGCCAGAAATGTAAGAAATGAATTATATCCTGGTTCTCCCTTTATGGAAAAGGCACCCTTCCAGGATATTGCAGAAAATTGGATGTGGAAAATGTTGGAAATTGGACTCATTTTTCATGATCAAGTCTCACTCTGATGCAGGTTTATCTTGACAACCTCTTGGAGAAAATGAATCTGATGTTGGAACCAATTTTGATAAAGAAGAATCTTTAATCCAACCTTTCTTCTCTTTCTCTTCTCAAGATTCTTCTGGCTTTCAACAAGGCTTCTGGCTTAAATTAGAGCAGTACCTTTTAAATCTCCAAAACCCTCCTGATCTCTCTGCTAAAGAATTTTGATCTCTTGAAAGAAAGTCCTCTAATTTCTTTTTCCAAGGCTCTAGGATTAAGAAAAGAGGAAATCATTGTTCTCTCATTGTTGTTTCTATCCCTTCTAAGCAAAATTCTATCCTTGAAAGTCTCCATGAAGGTCTTGGTTGTTGTGGGGAAACCAAAAGTTATCAACAATTATTCAAACAATTATGGTGGCCATCTCTGAAGAAATCTGTCTCTCAATGGTGCAAGAGTTGTGAAGTTTTTCAAAAAAGTGATATTAGGCGTCCAGAGGAAATTTGTTATCCAACTGGGGAGTCCACTGTCTTTGGAAGGATTGCTATGGATGAGGTTCATATTAAGGCAGGTGGTGCTAAGTACCTCATTGTGGCTAGGGATGATTTTTCTGGATGGTTTGAAGAAAAGTTTCTTACAAGTATTAGCTCTGAGTCAGTGGCAGCTTTCCTCTATGAGACCTGGAAAATGCGTTATGGCCTGGCTTGATCTTACTTTCAGCTTGCTACTATTGCAGAGCAAGCTGCAAAAGTAACATAAAAATAATAATAATGCAATTAAACTAAGAAGGAGTAGGAAAAACATAAATATTATTACAGAAATGGATGCTCCACCCAAAATTAGGTTAGGACACTCACTGACCCAACCCTTGAAATCCAACTCCTTATATTTTTAAATAATTAAGGAAAGAAAGACAAAAATACCACGGCACCAATATTGAAATTTTGGCCAATTAAATATTTCACATGTATTGTCACTCATAGGTTTCACACCTAAAATTAAGTCAGAATTGAGGTGTTGTGTATATTTTAGGAGTTACAGAAGGAAATGTGTTGTGTAACAATTCCCGCATGCAGCCACGGAAGCCAATGCACCCGCGCGCGGCTGAGATACAGCCCTGTCACTCTTTCAAGTTGTGTACGCAGCCCTGGGCCTCTGACAAGTATGCAGCCGCGGGACTACAGGTTGAAAAAGTGACAGGTGGCCTGAGAAGCTTAGGTACCGCGTAAACATGCTAAAACCCACACGGGAACATTCTACATATGTAATAAATGTTCCCGTGGATAGTAGATAGTCTAAAAGTACATAATATTATACAAAAATACTTAAATAACCCTTATACGTATTTTTATTAAATATAATTCAAAGTACCAAGAATTTCAAAAATAAGACAATGACAACTTCTAAAAATATATTAAAATACTTTAATATACTATTATGAGAATTCCTAGAAATCAATATTTTTGTGACATACTAAGAAAACTAATGATGTAAAAATATTACATGAATTCCCATGACTTATATTTTAAAGTAATTATTTTAGTAAATCAACTGAAGCTCAAAAATAAGGAGTAAAATCAATATCATGACTTTACTCCAATTATTTAATACATAATGAGAACTCACCTGACATCAGAATGTCCGCACAAATGTCTATTAAAACAATTATTAACTTACTGGGAACATTTACTAAGGATAATTAATTAAATAATGACATAAACAGGACAGATTAGTGTTATTCACACAACCTAATATCTATTATAAAGTAGAATAATTCCCATACCCTGAGGAATTAGATGCTACCTGTGCAAAAGCACCAAGAAAACGTGACAGGCTACCACTGGTTACCCGGCTAGCCTCAGTTTCTGTCCCTTTGAGCCCCTGTACCCCTCAGAAAGACAATAATGGGACTCAAAAAGCTATAAATAAAGAGCTCTTTTGAGGATATTGATGGGAAGAGACCCAGTTATATTTATATCCAGACACCATGCCAAGGTAATCAAGCACTTATAAGAGATAAGTAAGTGATTTATGGCTTAGTCTGATTAATAATATCCGTCCTCAACCTCTTTTTTATCAATTAAAACTACTGAAAAACCTTATAACCCCAGTATACAGGTTTAACACGTCATTGCACGTCCCAAATAGATAACTAAAGGATTTAATAATATACCAGTGAGTTTTATTATCCTTTCTCTGTTGTGGAAGCTTGGTTACAAGGCCCTGCCACTCCACCGTGTATTTTATATACATATTATCTTTGGGTAAAATATCCTTTAAACTAAAGAGCCCAAAGTAACCAGGACTATGTGTTTTCATACTGAAATCCCTGAAGAGAGGTGTTAAAGATCCCCAATATAATTTTGGCCCCTCTATAAAAAATATTCAATAATCAATTTATCTACATTGATTTATAACAATAAACCATAACCAAACCAATCAACCTTGCAATAAGCTTAATCCAAATATTTTAAGGATTTTTGCTGCATTTATTAAACGATAATTTTATTATTTATTCTATCACCTCTGGTAGCTAAAGGATAGAAAGGGTCTTGGCATCCAGGAGGCTGACACTTACTCTACTGATGATGGCTCCAAATTTGGTGGCTAAATTGCAAAGAAAGCCCTCCAATTTCTTTGTCCAAGGCTCTATGCTTATGAAAAGAGGAAATCCTTGTGCTCTTGCTGTTGTTACTATCCCTTTTTAACAAGATTCTATCCTTGAAAGTCTCCATGAAGGGCTTGTTCATTTTGGGGAAACCAAAACTTATGTACAATTATCCAAACAATTCTTTTGGCCATCTCTGAAGAAATCCGTCTCTCAATGGTGCAAGAGTTGTGAAGTTTGTCAAAAACGTGATCTTAGGCGTCCAGCCAAAATTTTTTATCCCACTGGGGAGTTCACTGTCTTTGGAAGGATTGCAATGGATGTGGTTCATATTAAGGCAGGTGGTGCTAAGTACCTCATTGTGGCTGGGGATGAATTTTCTGGATGGGTTGAAGCAAAGTTTCTGGAGAATCTTATCTCAGAATCAGTGGCAGCTTTCCTCTATGAGACCTGGACAATGCGTTATGGCCTGCCTCAATCTTAATCTACTGATTGTGGCTCCAAATTTGGTGGAAAACTTGCTGAAATGATCCAATCTCTTCCTGGAAAACATAGGATTACTACCCCTTATTATCCTGAATGCCAAGGCATGGTGGAACAAAACCATGCTCCTTTGAAAGCTGCACTTGTTAATCTTGCTGGTGAAAGTGGAAAGCATTGTTGCAAATTCCTTCCTCTTTTTCTCTTCTCTTATCAAATCTCAACCAAAAGGAATACTGGATACTCACCTTACAAAATCATCTTTGGCCTAAGAGAAGTTCTCCCTTTGGATCTGGAAATGGAATCTTTCTTAGGTATCTCTTGGGGAAAGGTGTCTTCAACTACTGATCTATTAGTTGCTAGATCAAAGCAACTGGAGCAAAGTGAAGATTTTCAAGATGAAGCTTATCAGAAGATGATGGAGTCCAGAGAAAAATCAGTCCAATATTGGGAGGACAAGCACTCCAATCAAATCAGGGACTCCCTATACCCTGGTGATCTAGTTTTAGCTTATAATCAATCATTGGAGACCCAATGGGGCAAGATTTTGTCAAATTGTTTGAATGGTCCTTATTGGATGGTTTTCCATGTTAGATGTGGATATTATATTTTGGAGGAGCTGGATGGTACTCAACTGGCCAGAAGGTTCTCCACTGATCAAGTCAAGAAGTTTCATTGTTGTGGAGGCAACTTGTCTTAGAAGTAAGTCCTCCCAATTGTGCACCACCAGGATTATTTGCTGCATTTTTTTTGTCAACTCTACTGTATGCCACATATGTGAGCACCTGGGAAGCCTTCTGCATTTTATCTCTACCAATTCTAGGGCTCTTTTGGATGGATCAAGACATATTTCCAAAATTTTTAATTTCCTCTCAAGATCAAGAAATGGCCAAGTTTCTGTTCAATTTCTTTGTATTTTTACTCCTCTTTACGATTCAAGTTGAGAGATGCAGACTAGGGAAAGTATGTAAGTTGGGGAGAGATGTGGTGACCAATTTGGGACAACTCATGGATTATGGAAATTTTTGAATTTTTTTGCATTCCCTTATCCATCTATACAACTTCTGAAAAAAAATTATCTCTTGTGTTTCTATGGGTACCTATTCATTTCCCATTCTCTCAGCTCTTCCCTGTCCTAGCGGTCTAGGCAGGCCTTCTCTTGCCATCCAATGCCTGCCTCCTCCATTCAAATCCCCCTCTTGCACACGCTTACCCAGATTTTTTGGCCAAGCGCACGTGGGCAGCCATCCCCTCCATCCAATTAGCCCCCTCCAAGGACCTCTTGAATCTTGATTGTTAATTGGATCTTGATTGATCATCCGACCAGAAATCCATCCAACCTTGCTGCCATTGAACAATGACTGCAAGCATTGCTTGCCATTGTTGGAGACCCCATGACTGGCCCCCATCACCACGTGATCACCTGCGCAAGATTGTTCATGGGAATGATCACTCCCATGACCAATCTCATCCTCATCCTTGCCTTCAATAACCTTGCACTTACCTAATAGAAAGGTTAACAGTGATGACGCCGTTGCTTCTTGCAACGGCCATCATCACCTCACTCAACCTTTCCTCCCATCCAATCCTCTACCCAATCCATCTCTGACGCCGCGAATTGACATTGTCATTTGCAGCCGTTGGAACCTTTGCACCACCACCAAAAGTTGCGCAAAACCATCTTTGTGGCGCGCGTGACCAACAATCCTACCCCGTCATCCACCTTGATCCTCCCTTGACCGGCCGCGGCCGCGGCTGGCTGGACCCTCCATCCACTGCCACCATTGTCCTCAATGCAGGCAGGTTTCCCCCTTTCATACTTTTTTCTTTTTTTTTTTGTTTCTCTCTCTCCCATGTCAGGCAGTCCCTGTTGCCAATCTTCTTCATCAACCAAAAACAAAAAAAAATCCTCTCTCATTTGTAAATCTCTCTTGTAAATAGTCTAAAGGCCTCTGGTCTATAAAAGGAGGGGCTCTCCCCTTCCTTTTTGCATCCATCTCATCTGATCCATCCAACATAGTAATAAATAATCTGATCATTCCAAAGGGCTTCTTCCCCTTCATCTGCAACATTTATCCTGGGTATATCCATGATTTCCCCTTGATCCTTTGAGCCTCCATACTCAAATTTTTGATCCATCCATCTGTGACCCTGATCCTTATCACCAACCATAGCCTTTGTGGTTGAAGAGAATTCTGTCTGTTGGAATTCTTGAGTGTGTTTACCACTCCTTGATCCCTTTTTCCAACCATACTGGTCTTGATCCTTCCCTGATCATCTTTCTGGACCCAGTCATGTTTTACTGAGAGGTTTCTTTAAGCTTGAAACCTGGAGTTTTAGACCTCCCTTTATTCTTTAAAGTTGAATTCCGCCACACTACTCTTGAGTTCCTTGAGAAGTTTTGGATTATTCTTGTTCAAATATGCTATTTCTTTGCTTCTAGAGCTTCAAAAACAAATTTCTTTTGTTTTATTCAGCCACCCACAGTTATCTGGTACCCTTCAAGCGCTTGATTGCGGAGAGTTGGGCAGGGTCATTGAGAACCTGGAGGTTGTTTTGTATTGAGCTGATCTTTCCTAATCTTCTGCTGATGACCATAGTTATTAGCTTGTGGGTGTTTTTACTTGCAAATGCCTTTTTCCAGTGAATTCTGAACAGGACTTTGACTTTTTTTTTAAATTCTTTCCCTCCAACATCTTGCCTCAGATAGTGTTGATTCCTTTGCTACCAACTACTCTCAAACTCATGCCTTACACTGATTCCTTATTTACAAGTTCCTGGACCTGAATTACGGTTACATTTAAATATCATTGTAACTCTTAGGAGGGCAGCCTAAACAGCACTTTTCCCCTCTGCAGAAAAGCCTGAAGCTTAGCACCGTTTGGAGTCTTACACCGTGCTCATCAGGAATAAACCATGGGAGGACAAGTATATTGGCTAATAAAACCTCTACTGATTAAAATGGAAGGCAAAGAAATTCTCAAGCATCTCAAAACAATGGCTAAGTATAAAAAAAGCCTCAGTTCCCTCATGTCCCCCAAGAATCCACTCACTGCCAAATATTTAAATTTAGCTGCGCTACTCAGCTCAATTCCCCAAGAGTGGCTTCACTGCATATCCTCCCTGATGAACCAGGATGGAATGAAGTTGGAAACGGTTGTCAGCACTCTTAAAAAAAAAAACACCTGTTTTCAATCTCAAATAGCAGTGGAAGCTTCTGTTTCTTTGGTAAAGTCTAAACAATCCTCCACCAAAACAAAATCAGCTCCTTGAAACTGTTAGTTCTGTAACATAAACTGACAAAAACTGAAGAACTGTTTCAGCAACAGATGTGTACTCAAAAAGCTGAAGGCATCAAGGAAGTTGCAACAGGAATCTTAAAGGCAAAGAAAGCCTTGGTCAAATAAACAAAAAAACCAAGCTTGTGCTGGCAGGACTACCGCCACCCCTATCAATCCCACTACAGCCAACCCCCCACAGGACAAAGCGGAGTCCAATTGCTCACAATCAGAGGTCAGGGTGGCGGGGATGGCAGTGGCCCATGAATTCATGTTATCCGTCACCACCCAAAACAACTCAAACCTTGATTCTGGGTGTTCTATCTCTATGACTCCCCATTTCTCTTCCATTAATAATCCCCAACCAGACCACACACACGTTTGTCTGGAAGACCATTCACTGTTAATTCTACTTACTGTGGCTTGGTAACTCTTCCTTTTGACTCCTCATATTGCATCAAATTTCTAGTTTTTCCCTCCCTCCACAAACAGCTTCTCTTGGTTCCAGGTATCTGTGACCTTGGCCTGGATGTTATATTTACTGCAAAGGGATGCAAAATCAGATTAACCAACCAGATCCAGTTTTGCAAACCCCCTGTTGGCTCAGGGTATTGGAAGGAAAACCTCTACCATCTTCCCTCAGGGACTGTGGGCTCAGCCTTTCCCAAAGAAAATCCAAAAACGCATGCTGAGCTCTCTCTACTCCAATATCACATTGAATTCTCCCATTTAGGCCTTGAGCTGCTCCAACAGCTTCTTTTTAATCACCAACTTTCCCCAACTTTCATGAAAAAGATTGAAGTTCAAAAGCATCCAGTTTGTGTTCAATGCAAGATGAGATGGATTCCCTTCAAGTCTTGTTGTCCTTATTGGTGTACTTTTCCTGGCCAGTTTATTAATTCCAACGTTGGCTTGTTCACATTTCTATCTTGAGAGGGCTACTGTGATTTTGTCACCTTTATCAAAGAATATTTAAAATTTTTCCAAGTCTTTCCTATGAAATCCAAATCCAGTGTTTTGAACTGCTTCAAACTGTTCAGATCCTCTTTCAAGCATGGTGAAAAAATACAAATCATTTCTCTTTGATCAGACAATAGTGGCAATTATATTTCTTGCAAGCTTTCCTCCTACTTACCCGTCTTGGAATAAAACATGAAATGGGCCCACCACACTCCCCTGAGCTAAATTGAGTGGCAGAACGGACAAACTGCACAATTGGAAATATAGTTTTATGCTCTCTCCTACAAGCAACTGTCCCCAAATCCTTTTGGTCCAACACCCTTTGGCACGCATTCAACCATCAAAACAGTTTTCCCTGTCACACTCCTGCTGGATTTTGCTCCCCATCTTCTATCCTTGGCCTTCCCATATCTCCAATCTTGCACATTCATCCTTTTGGATGCCATGCATGGTATAAGGCTCCGGAGGCCAATTGTCTCAAACTTGACAAAAAGGCTTGGTTTTCCATCTTTCTCTTGTCTCTCTTGGATGGGAACGGAGTCTGACTATGCGATCTTGAAAACCGGAAGGTCATCAAGTCCCATGATGTAATTTTCAATGACTTCTCTTTTCCCTAATCTTCCAAGCTTATTCCTTCTCCACCTGAAACCAGTGTTAAGGTTTCCTGGCCTAAATTGACTGATTTTCCAATGGATCCTCCCCCACCTGCAGATTTTCTCATTTCCCAACACAACAAAGCTCCATTACTTTCTCTCCCTTCTCATGATTGCAATCTCCCTCTCCTTGACATGAACCTCAGGGGGGGGGGTGTTGATTTTTGTCTCTCTGCTTTGAACCATGCACCCTCCAACTTTTATCAATACACTTTGGGAACCAGAAAGTCTTCTGCTTGCCCCACCGGTGTCTTCAACCACTCTCTGCACTTTTCACCAGAGCAAAACCCTTCTGAGTCCCCCACCATCTTGGAGCCCATCGTTCAGATTCCCCTTCCCCCTGCTCATCCTTTGCCTGCCTCTCCTCCACCTCCTTGTTGTTTTATTTGCTCTGGAAAGACTCCTGATTTTTACGGCCAATGGTCAAAATATTCTCAGGATGAAAGCGCCTTCAATACTCCCAAAACTTGGAAGCAGCTCCTATGCCCTCCAAACAAACACCAATGGCTCAAGGCAGCAAACAATGAGTTTGCCTCTCTACTGGGAATTAAAAAATGGAAGCTTGTCCCAAGACCGCAGAAACAAAAAATCATCAAATCCAAGTGGGTCTTCAAAATCAAAAAGCGCCTCAACCACTCTATCAAAAAACTGAAGGCTTGGCTAGTAGCCATGGGTTGATCCCAAACCCATGGCATTGACTATCAAGAGGTATGTTCACCCACTCTGCAACTTGAAACTCTCCACCTAATTCTCAGCCCTCTTGCCTCAAACAATTGGAAATGCCATCAGGTTGATTTCAAGACAGCATTTCTCAATGGATTCCTTGAAAATGAAGTCTTCATGGAAAAACCACCTGGCTTTGTCAATCCCCAGCATCCCAACTGGGTCTGCCAACTCAATCATTTGCTGTATGGGTTGAAGCAATCTCTGCGGCAATGGAACATCAAACTTCATTGATGTTTCCTTAACCTTGGTCTCAACAACTCAAAATAAAACCCTACATTGTATTTCAGCATATTGAAAAAGCAACATTCTGGGGCCCTGACCACCCATGTTGATGATCTTGCCATTGTTGCCAACCATACTTTTGTCAACAATCTCATCAAATCTCTTGTTCAATCCTTTAAAATTTGGGTGGATGAAGATTTTCACGATTTCCTTTCTCTTCACATCACCCGCAAAAGACCTAAATGGTTTGTTTTCCTGAACCAGTCACACTATATCAATGATTTGTGCACTCACTTTCTTCACAACAAGCAAGTGTCAGTGTCTACACCATGCAACTCTAACTTCAAAAACCTCTGTCCCAAAACATACAATGAACCTCCTTCCTCCCGCCCATGCAATCAGATTATTGGGTCTCTCTTGTGGCTCTCCCAGTGAAATAGACACAATATTTCTTTTGTAGTAAACAGGCTGTCCCAGAATATGAGGAATCTGTCCAAGTTGCACTGACAGGCAGCAGTGTTTGTCCTCAACTATGTTGTTTCCACTAAAAACCTTTGGCTCAAACTGGGTGTCTTGTTGGAAATCTCAGGGTTCTCAGACTCAGACTGGGCTGAAGATTGGGATGGTAAAAGGTCTACTTCTGGGTACATGTATTGGCTCAGAAAGGGTGTGGTCTCATGGAAATCATGCAAACAGGTGACAGTTTCACTTTTGAGAACAAAGGCAGAGTACAAGGCCCTCTCCAGCTTGTGCAAAGAGGGTCTCTTGATTCAAAACCTTCTCTCCAAGCTATCTCTGCAAAACAAAGATGAAATTCCCATCCATGTCAAAAACAAGGTAGCAGAGGCTCTAGCAATAAATCCCAAACATCAAGCTCAAACTAAACACATCCACACCCATTACCATTTTATCCAAGAGTGTGTTAAAGAGAAGGCAATTGATTTGATACATGTCTTGACCAAAGATATGTTGGCAGAAATTCTCACCAAACCCCTCAACAGGGTCCTGCTTCAAAAATATTGACTCCTGTTTGGCCTAGTTCCTTGATATTTTTTTTTTTATTTTTCCTCTCCTTCTGTGATTTTTTTTTTGATTTTTTTCCCCTTCATTCTTGTATCCAGGTGTGCAGCAAGGGGGGTTTTGGTTTTCACAAGCTCCACCCTCTCTTCTTCTGCTAAAAATCTGTCACACGCATTTCTCCAGTCCTGTAGTATACCTGGGGTAGTTTCAAGAGAGTGGAAAGATCCCTTTCCTCATCCTTCCACTCTCACTGTACACTACCTCAGGTATGTCTTTTCTTTCATCTCTCTTTAATCTTCTGGAATCTTTCTCTTTCCTCACTCTGACTTGTGTTTCATTCTTCCTCATTCATCTATGTAATGCACAATCCTTCCACTCTCACTCTACGCTACCTCAGTCAACCTCATCATAAAGGAACAATAAATTTTACAACTCCCAAAGGACTTACCAAACAAACTTGGAATTGAGAAATTGATTATTAATTGATTATAATAATAAATTTTAAAGCCCCAGTCAATCTTTTTCTTGAGATTAATTTTAATGGGGTTGTTAACTCTTGCCATATTCTTGGATCAATAATATATAATAAATTACTGAGGAAGGGGCTATAGGCTGAAGACCCTCCTCTTTTAAGGTAACAGGAGCCCTCAGGGGACTCAAGGGAAAATCAGGAAAGTTCTAGGCTCTCCCTGTTTTTGTACTCAAGGGATCAGAGCCCCCTTAAATCATACCCAATGAGAAATAGGGTACTAGTTCTCATTGGGGAGGATTTTCAATATAAAAGGTTCTATTTACATACCCCAAAGGTTAATTGAATGATCCTAGGACTTAACATCAGTCAAAGGGACGGTTTAGCAGTCCTATAAAAACCCATAATTATTAAATACCTATAAATTGATAGCCTTGGCATGTACTTATCTCTTAATTCCTAGTACTTTGGTAAATATTACACATATAAGGTATGTATATTCTTGGAAATGATATTACAAGTTTTATAATTTACAACTAAGCTCAGGGCCCTCTGAGTGAAATTTTGCAAGGCTCAGTAAGTTATATTAAATTATAATTACACCCCAAAGGGGGATAAGATTAAGATTAGTTAATTTGTCTATACAGAGTAGAGAGTATGGCTTAAAATAATTACTATAACTTATTGCTAAAAGAATGGAACATATTGGGAATTTCTACATCAATATTTGGGAATCATCTGAGTCCTCATAAATTAATGTTAATTTATATTGGATCTACATCTTGATAATATATATTATCAAGGTTTTAATTCCATAATCAATACTCATACAAACATACTTATAAAATATTATAAAATATTGTAAAAATTTATTATATAATTCTAAAACTTTTGATCTTTATTCATTCTTGTCTCTAAGATGGGTTGAACCAGTGACCTTGGTTTCAGATATTGGAAAATAAGACTAGTGCTTACCCACCATACCAACAAGACATATGAGATGTGGGGACATTTAAACAATTTAAATTAACTTGTGGCTGAAAAACATAGTCTACAGACCTGGAAAGAACTCTATAGTGCCTTATGTCCTGTCACATCAAGAAAATTTTTACCCCAAGGGTTGGATTCCCTATGCGGAAAAGAACCCAGAAAATTTCAAACAACTATTGAAACAGACTGACTTTGAACCTTCTACAATTTTCTTTCTTTCCACAAAACATGTTCATGGACACTTGGAAAAATTAATTCAATCCCAGATCTTCAACAAACCAACCCAGCAGATTATTCAGAAGTTTCATAAAAAGTAAAAAGTAAAGATTTACCTTATAGATCCAGAAACTCTTCACCTTATCTTTCAGAATAGAATAGCAATCCCCAAGGAAGATGAACAGCTCCAACTTGAGATACTTTTACAACAACACAACTCCCCACTCTCTGGTAACCCTGGAAAATAAAAGACAATTGATCTAGTCAAAAGAGATTTCCATTGGGGAAATATGACTTCTTTTATCAAATATTATGTTTCTTCTTGTTAACCTTACAGCAGAAAAAAACCCAGTTACCACAAGAAGTTTGTACCCCTTCAACCCTTACCAATTCCAGATTCTCTCTGGACATCACTATCAATGTAATTTATCTCACAGCTGCCACTATCCAATGGATTTGCCTAAATCCTTGTGTTAGTTGATTGCTTTTCAAAAATGTCTATCTTTATTAAGAACTGATATCTCCTCTGTAGATTTACCTAAACTGCTAATATCTCATGTATTCACTAAAAATGGAATTTCAACTTATATTTTCAGCAAGAGAGGACCTTTATTTGTTTCTTCCTTTTGGAAAAATGTGTGTGAAAAGTTACAGATAAAAAGAAATCTCTCCACAGCTTATCATCCTGAAACGGACGGTCAGACAGAATGGGTAAATTTGATTCTAGAACAATTTCTTAGCATGTATTTCATCTATCACCAAGACAACTGGGATACCTGGATCCCTCTTGGTGAATTTGCCTACCACCACTCCACCCACTCTTCTAATAAGAAATCTCCTTTCTTCACCATTTATGGATAACACTCCAATTTCAAAAGCCTAAATGTAGTTGAAAATCAACCTGCAAGTCACTAAATTACTCACATTCACCAAAATCAGAAACAACTAGGAATTGAATTGGAAAATTCAATTATTACCTATAAGAGATATGCTGACCTTAAAAGAAGTGATTTTCCTGAATCCTTTGCTTTTGAAAAAAAAAGTTTGGCTTTCTTCTAAAAATATCAAAACTAATCAACCAAATCATAAGATTTCAGAGCAATGGTTAGGCCCTTTTTTGATTACAGAACAGATTGGAAAGAATTTTTTTAAGCTTCAAATTCCTCAACAATGGTCCACTATTCACCCTGTTTTCCATTCCTCCTTACTCAAACCATACCAGGACAACTCACTGTCTTCTAGAAACCAAAAACCAACCAAAACAGTCCAAATCAACTGGGAAGAGGAATGGGAAGTTTCTCAAATACTGTACTCAAAGCTTAAGAGGAGGAAATTATTTTACCTAGTTGAATGGAAAGGCCTTCAAAACAATGATAAAGGCACCACTTGGGAACCTCACTCTAATCTTAACAACTGCCCTACCTTACCTCAATATTTACACAAATTCTATCCTTTAAAACAAAAAATCTTTAAAATAAACAAAATCTTCTTTCAAAATATATTTTTATATATATATAGTGTATAGGTCTCTCCAATTCTTTTATTCAACTTATTCTTCATAGTATCAAACTTCTATATCAGTTAAAAGAAAAAAATAATAAAAATTAAATAAAATCTCCTGAATAGTTTCAAAATGATTTCTTCCAATTGTTTTACTCTAGAAATCCAAGTAATAACTAGTTTCAAATTTTTAGATTCATAAGAATTAGGCCATCTTACAGAAGTACCTAATTAATAGGTAATACCAGTCAAATCCAAGATGTCAGACAATCTCTTCTTTATCTCTATACTTATTTTCTCTCTAGCCTCAAATATTCCAAATTTATCCTTCCTAATTTCAGAACCCCATCCTTTCTTCAAAACTTCCTGCAAATTAGAATTTAAAGATCTAGAATTTTTCTACAAATCTCAAAAGCCATTACCCCACTCTACATCATCTCCAATAATCTTTCTCCATTTTCTAGTTCTTCTAACAATGCTTCTAAAATGTTTCTTCTACCAGAAATACTTCCTTCATCTATTCTTCCAATCCTTTTCATCCTATTTTTCCTTTCTTCAAACACTTCCATCCTCACCTCTAGCTCCTTCATTTTTATTTTAAGAACTGCCAATTCCAAAGAGTCACCTGATCTGCCCCCCTCTTCAAAAATGATCTCCCTTTGCTCCTTTTCCTTATGTTTCTCTTCTCTAAGTTCCTCCACTTAAATCAAATCCAACTCCAAACTCCCCACTGCCTTGAAATGTGATTTTACGCTTTGACATTTGATGTTTTGACCCATACCTTTGATGCTTTGACCAATAGGTTTGATGCTTTGATGGATGGCTTCAACAACTCAATACAGTGCTTTGACAGGGTTCTATTGAATCTTGACAGATTGTGGGGCTGAGTGAGCGCTTTGACAACCATGTTTGATGCTTTGGCTGTCAGCCTTGATGGGTTCAACAGAATCCAATATACTTCTATTTTTTGCTCTTTTTGAGGAAGCCTCAATTACCTTTTCATCTGAATCAACATGGGGAGTTCGCCATCTAACAAATGATTTTACCCGCTCTTCATTGCGCAACCTCAATTTCCCATCCAACCCCAATTGACCTGTTTGATGCAATTTTTCCCACTTTGCCTGGGTCTTCCTCAACCTTTCCTGCATCAATTGAACTAAAACTTCAAACATCAACACTCTGTACCTCCTGAAAACTTTGATATAAAAGAACTCACCTGAATCTGCAGTCAGCCTGGAAGAACATGCCGGGGTCATGGCATCATCATCTGGGGCCTCCTTCACCTCAAAGTGATGTCTCTTCTCTAGGACCCACAAGGTTGGCCCTGAGAAAAAGACAGTTGGTAACCAAGACCAAGCTATGATTCATTTCAGGCAAAGACAATGAGTAATGGTGAAATGAAGGATTGAAACAAATTAAGAAAGGATTTGAAAAAAGTGACCAACGGAGTTATGACTGGCAACTTTCTGATGTCAAGTTTGAGGAGTCGATAAAATGAGACTAAGCAGGAAATGACAATCTGACAGGAATGTGAGTCAGTGGAGCGTTGGCAGAGACAGGTTGAGAAGATGGCAATGTACTGTAAGCCAGTTGCGAATCCGTCGAGGCCAGCGTTTGGATGATCAATGAATCGTACTTGAGCGCCTTGAACAATCTGAGAGAGTGAGAAGGTAAGCAAGGAGGTGAGGAGTTGAAAGCTTGCTGTTCTTACTTTGATCGAGCTGGCTGCCAAGAGGATTGAGTTGATAGTTGTTGCTGAAGTTGAGGATCGAGCGTTGGAAAGGCAAGAGGTTGGTTGATTGTCTGTTGAATGAGGTCTTGATGGTCGAGCTTGATTGAGGATAGTGAAGTGGAGTTGAGAATCGGTTGGAATTGAAGTATTCCCAGCGGGGTTTGAGAAGTACCACCGCGCGCCATATAGTTTGATTTAGTAATGGACAGGATGACAAAAGGAGGCAGAAAGAAAACAACAAGTACGCACCAATCTAAGGTGGAAATTACAATAGATAATTAACACCAAAAGATAGGCCAGAAAACCAGTTGAAGAGATCTAGAAGAACAATTATATTGGGAGGAAATGTCAGAACAGAAATTAACAGGCCCCATGGCCTTCCTATCCTGCTTTTCCATTTCACAAGCCCTTCCATAATGCATAAAAATTTCACATTTGGTGGAGTTATGCTTGATGCTGGTTGTGTAGATCCTTTCCATTTTAATACATCTTTCACAACTTGGGAAGTATTTTTGAACTGGGTAATAGTGGTTAGTCTTTTCCATAGTTTAGGTTGGTGTAGGAGATCTGTTATTGGAAGGTAAGTATGGTAATGGGGTGGATGGTGGTTATGGTTGAAGATAAGGAGAAGGAAATCTTAGGTCAGACATTGCCAAAGGGATCAAGACTAGATTGCCTCTTCAACCTGCCCTTTTTATGTTCATCAGGTGATGCCCTCCTTTTCACCAGGGGGCACTGTCATACTGACACCTAACTCAGTCTGACCTCAGAAAACTTAGTCTAACCTCAGCAAACTCAGTCTAACCTCAGCAAACTCAGTCTAACCTCAGCAAACTCAGTCTAACCCTCAGGCCAAATCTACTTGCCAAGGAACTTCAACCTCAGGGCTCAGGAGACTTATACCATCAATATATCTCCAGTAACTATATATCCTCAGGATCTTCATGCAGTACATATCTACATATAGTCTAACCTCATACAACATGCAGATAGACTCCATAGGATTTCACATAATTACTCTCCCAGTTCTGCACATCCTCTAACCTTCTTCACTCTTTCTAACTCATACTTCATCATGGTTTATCCTTTGGTAATCCTTATGTACATCCTCTTGCAGATTGTATCCTATACTCTCTCTACTTAGTACATAGTATCATGGCCTTCATGTATACTGTACATCCTTCAACTTCACTTTCCCAACTTAGACAGCCCAGACCTTTAGCCTTGCCCCAATTTAGAAGCAGCCTATCCCAATGTAGTAGCATACCTGATCAGCCCTCTCTGTTACCTAGACTACTCCCTTGTCATTACATGTGTAGTCTGAGCCCCAACCAACTTTACCTCTTTTTTAGTGCAAGTGTCATAAGCACCTTACCTTCAATTAACTTGTACTCTGCTCCTTGTAGCATCCTCCAGTAACCTTTCCCCCAAGCCTACTGAGAGTAGAGTCCCCTTGGGCCAAGCCCTTCTTGCATTTCAGCAGCCCTTGTGACAAACTACAGAAATAATTTTCCCATTGGTTCATTAAAGCATAAAAATGAGCATTTCCAAAAATAAAAGATTTACTATCTTTGGTCTTTTTGGTCCCCTTTTAAACATTTTTTACCTCTTGATTTCCCTTTCAACATGTTCAAATTTTGAAATTTCACAACAAGTTGCTTTCAATTTGGGTTGACTGGGGCTGGACCTTAACACCTTTGGCTCAAGCCTTGGATTGGCAATCAAAGTGGCTGTACCCTTGAGCATTGACCTTAGAATCTCCAACCTAAGTTATTTGGGTTGTTCACTATACATGGAATTCCATTGGTTAAACATTTGAGATTCTTCATCAAGCCCTGGACCTGTTTCAAACTTTCAAAAACCAGAACAATAATCAATTTTTAATCCAATAATTAATCTTTCAATACAATAATTGGAACCCTTCAAAAAAAACCCCTTACTTCATTGGAAGGGTCAAAGTCTAACTGCCACTGAGGATGAAAATCCTCAGGCACAATGGATCCTCTTGATGCTAAAAGTTCACCTAGAATGTGGGAACCTGGTAAGCCCATTGTCTTGGAATATGACTTGGTGCACACTTTGACATCATGGTCACACTTCAACTTCTTGAATTGTTACCTAATAAGTTGAATTGCCTTGATCAACAATTTATATCCCAAAGTTAAAAGTTATTTTGGAAGATCTGTTCCTAACTTTTTTTGAGAGTTTTTAACCAACACATTGACTGATTTGATTTGGATTTCAATCTTTCCTTCAAGTTGTTTCCACAAATCCAAAATGTTCCCCAAAGATCCCACAAGTAATTGTTTGAAAGGATCATGGGCCCCTTCTACCCAAGACATTGTTTTATTTCCAAAGTCAGTGTGGACACAGGTCCACACCATTAAAAACATCTCTTTGATAGGTAAAATGTTCTTTTCAATATACTCAAGCACATCCTTGCATTCTTTCAAGAAAGACTGTATACAAGTTTCAAAATCAGCATTCCCAGCAGAGATGAACAAAAGAAGCAATAAGTTGGCATAATCTGAGTTCCGAATCATTTACCTCTGCCTCCCCCTTGGTTTTAGAGGCCCCATAATATTCCCACAGAGTTATAAAACTTTGCCATCCTTCATTTTCATTAATGAAGCGTACTTTACAGTTTTCTTGAATATTTTTAGACATGTCCCAGGAGCACAACTGTCTGTGTCAGGGATTTAACCTCTATTGCTATACCTAGCCGTGGTTAAACCTGCAAAAGAATAAAGACAAACCAATATTTAAATTAGTTTTGACTTATATATTCCAAACAGCAACTTTAAAAGTTTACAGACTCGAATAATACCAAGGTATTATGAGTGAATAGCCACACCTTAAACCTTTATAATAGGTAAGGGGCCTTAGTCTTAAAGGAGTAAGACCAAAAGGAGATTTGCTTATAAATAAGCTCACACCCTTTAAAGAGTAACACACAGGGGTTACTTATTCAAGTGAGACCTTCCACTCGAAATTGGTGTTGCCAGATAGGTTATTGATTGAATTTAATAACAAAGTTTATAGCCCCAGTCAATCTTCTTCTTGAGATTAAGGTTAATGGGCTTGTTAACTCTTGCTTGTATTCTTGTTCAAATAATAATATATAATGGATGATGAAAGGGCTATAGGGTAAAGACCCTGCTCTTTTAAGGTAACAGGAGCCCTCAGGGGACTCTAGTAATCACCAGGGGAGTTTCAGGCTCTCCTTGGTTTCGTCCTCAAAGGCCCAAGACATCATTACATCATTCTCAATGGGTAATGAGGAACTAGTACCCATTGGGAAGGATTTTCAAGGTAAAGTTTTCATTTTACTTACTAAAAGGTTACTTACTGGGTCTTAGGACTTATACATCACTCAGATGAACGGTATAGAAGCCTTAGATTCCATCATAATGATTATTTATATTGATTTAATGTAGCTTAGTACCTTGGCAAATAATTTAATTTTAATTATAAGTATCTTAGCTCATACTATACACATAGAGTATGTATACTCTTTGCAATGTTTATTAAAAGGTTTACAGCCTACAGATGAACTCTGAGCCCTCTGAGTGGACGCACTCAAGGCTCAGTGAAGTATATTAAAGCATTATTACATCCAAAAGGGGATAGTATTAAATAATTAATTAATTTATAATTATACTATACCTATAAGGGGTATATATTCTTGGCAGTGCTACTAGAAGGTTCATAGCTTACAATTAAGTTCTAAAGCCTCTGAGTGAACGCTCTCAAGGCTCAGTAAGGTGTATTAAGTGTACAGAGGGAGTATTACTTATAATTACATCCCAAAGAAGGATAATGTGTAATTAATTTATACAGTATAGAGAGTATGGGTTAATATGATTACTGTAACTCCTTCCCAAAGAGAGGAAACACTTTGGGAACTTCTATATCAATAATTGGGACGCATCTGAGTCCTCATAACTTAATTTAAAGTTATATTGGGTCCCCTTCTTGATAATATAAATTATCAAGGTTTTAATTCCATAATCCATACTCATAAAAACATACTTATACAACATTATATAATATTATTAAGATTTAATATATAATTACAAAACTACTCAACATTTTCATTATTGTCTCAATTGTGGTTTGAACCAGTGACCTTGGTATCAGATACTGGGAAGTGAGCCTAGTACTTAGCCACTATACCAGCAGGACATATGAATTTACAGACATTTGGACAAGTCTAACTGTCTCGTGGCTGACACTCACTACCACCAAAAGAAAATTACTCTTCAGAGGAATTTTTAGCTCTTTTAGATGCTCTATATCTCCTCAATACAATATCAGAGTTTTTAATGTCTTTAGCTTCCAACCATAAGTCACTATCAGCTAATTTATTCTTAAACCTGACTAGATAAACTCTTACATCTTTACTGTCCTTTCTAATAATCTTATGGTTCAATATCTTGTGAGGTAAACCATCTTCAACATCCTGTAGAGGTGGGACCAAAACCACAGGTACCTTCCTTAGTGGGAACTTTGCAGTGGGTTCTACAAACTTCTTAACCAGACTGATTGGGAAAGTTGGATGTTTCCTGTCAAACTCCTTGCTCAGAATCACCTCTACTGCATTCTTACCATGTAAGGCTTTTACCACAAATGGCCCAACAAATGAGTCTTTGAGTTTTCTATGCCCTGCTATATTAGAAAAATTCACTGTCGAAACTAAAACCATGTCTCCAACTTTGATGTCATGATCCTTGTGTGTTCTATCCCATCTACCCTTATTGTACTCTACTGCTTCTTGAACACATTTGCTAGCAAAATTTTCGGCTTTAACCATCATATCTCTAAAGCAATCTGCAGTGGGATGCAGTACAATACTTTTGCTGAGGAGCATATCCTTGGGCATGCGTGGGATCCAACCTCTCTCTAATTCAAAAGGTGACATGTTAGTGGTGGAATGCTTACTAGAGTTGTAGGCAAATTCTAAGGCAGGTAACAATGATACCCAATCATGAGTATAACCATCATTGTCTTTGAAATCAATCCCATAGGCACAATACCTTCTTATCATTTCTTCCAAAGTCTGTATCATTCTTTCTGCCAATCCATCAGTCTGTGGGTGATAGGCTTTGGAGAAAGATAATTTGGTTCCTAACAAATCAAACAAACTCTTCCAAAATTCAGAAGTAAAC
This sequence comes from Puccinia polysora, assembly GCA_025617555.3. Classification (NCBI taxonomy): domain Eukaryota; kingdom Fungi; phylum Basidiomycota; class Pucciniomycetes; order Pucciniales; family Pucciniaceae; genus Puccinia; species Puccinia polysora. Next base: position 1,564,296 of record CM062629.1, read on the forward strand.
TTAGGGTCTCTATCACTAATTATGTTTTGTGGGAAACCTACATCACTCACAATACTATTCCAAAACAATAATGCTACATCCATGGCAGAGCTATCCTTATAGCATGGCAGGAACCTAGCTCTTTTGGAGAACCTATCAACTATTACTAGTACACAATTGTGATTATCCTTTCCTCCCGGTGGTAATCCAGATACAAAGTCCATATTAATAGTGGACCATCTATCCTTAGGTTCTTCTATTGACTGAAGCAAACCATATTTCTTTCCTGTGGATCTGTTAGCTTTCTGGCATCTCTCACACGAATCACAGTAGTCTGAGACAGTGTTTCTCCAACCAGGCCACCAAGCTATCATCTTTATCCTATCTGTTTTCCTCTCCTTAGACAAATGTCCTGAACAGATATTATCATGGCATTCATTCATCAACAACTGTATGTGCTCATCCTTCACTAATACTACTGAACAGCAGTGGGCTGACTTATGATATAATAACCCGTCTAACAGGACTAGCCTGCCATCAATTAGTTCTTTCTTCCATTGTTCATCCAGTCCCTCAATCAGGTCTTGTCTATTGACTTTAGATTGCATAATTTCTACTAGTAGTGAAGTATTCTTTTCTCCTGAATAAGAGTCATACACAGAATCCCAAAAACTCTGTGCTAGACTACTCATTGAAATGGCCATGATAGGTAATGTATCTACAGTATCTTCTGGGTCATAAGCAGGATTATTGATGTCATTAGGTAGTGCCCATTGTGACAACCCATCTGCATTCTTATGTACCAGGCCTTCCCTGTGGACTATAGTCATAGAGCCTCTCCACTCCTGGATAGCAATCTGCCATCTCAACATATGCCTATTGGGTGTCTTCATGTTCAGAAGAGACTTCAAGGCTGTACAGTCAGTAATGACTTCAAACTGACAACCATCCAAATAGTAATACAATTTCTCTAAGGCCCACACCAAGCACAAGCATTCTAATTGTGAGGCACCATATCTCTTCTCACTATCCTTCAATTGTCTGGATATGAAGCAAATTAGCCCCTCAACTGGTTTATCATTCACAATCTGTATTTGGTGTAATGCAGCTCCAAGACCTTCCATACATGCATCCACATACAGTTTGAATGGTTTTTTAGGGTCTGGGTGAAATAGCAAGGGTGCACTTGTTAACTTTTCCTTAAGTACCTCATAGGCCTTCAACCTTTCTGTAGTCATTTCAAATGAAACATTTGGACTACATATCTTATACAGGCTAGAAGCTATTATTCCAAAATCCCTAATATGTAGCCTGTAATATCCTGCAAAACCTAGAAAACTCTGCATTTCTTTAATGTTTCTAGGCGTGGGCTTCAGCAATACAGCTGCTACTCTTGCCTGATCTATCCCAAGTGACAGACCACTCACAACATGACCCAAAGCCATCAATTCATTGAATCCAAATGAACACTTTGTCAAAGATATTTTCATATTCATCCTGATCACCTTCTTGAGTACAATGGAAATCCTCTCCTTATGTTCATCCCATGTTTCTGAAAATACAATTATTTCATCTATGTAGACTATCAACCAGTTTTGCATTAATTCCTCATGAAATTCTGAGTCCATCATCCTCTGAAAATGGGATGGGGCATTCTTGATACCAAAAGGCATTCTCAAATACTCAAACACCCCTAGGTGGCATACTATCCTCAGGAATTTCCTGCTGTCATTGTCTAAAACATTCTGATGAAAACCTTTCAGAACATCCATACAAGAAATATACTTAGCCTGGTGCAATTTGCTCAAAGACTCAACAATCTTCGGCATAGGATACCTATCAGGGGTTGTGTACGAATTCAGTGCTCTGAAATCCCCAACCATTCTGGACTTCCCATTATGCCAAGCTATGATTACAGGTGTAGTGATGTCCACGTCCTCATTAGCTCCTACTTTTCTGATCACATTCAACCTCAATAATGTATCTATATGCTCTTTCAATGCCTCCTTGCTTCTAGGGCTAGCAGGGAAAGGATGTTTCCTCAAAGCTGGGGGATATGGCCTGTCTATTGTTAAAGTAATCTTGACCTCATGACCCCTGATTGACCCAAAAGGCTGATCTACTGTTGCAAAAGCTGCTTGATTCCTAAACAACAAGGAAAATAGTTCCTCCTTTTCCTCTGCTTTCAAGGAAGAACTGATTTTTGAGTCTCTAAAGAGCTCTTGGCCAAAATCTTTTTCTGAAACATTGTTCACCATATCCATGCCAAAATTATTGAAGTAAAACCTTTCACTGTTTCCAATGGTAAAGGATGAAGAACTTTGCCCATGGAATAAACTAAAACAATAATTTTTCATATAGTCACTTCCAATGATGAAGTATTCAACCATTGTATTTTCAATTATTACAAACTTGATCACCAGAGCCAAATCTTTCAGGAACAATCTGATCTTTACCATTCCTAAAGGTTCCAGTGCACCAGAACAGCTTTGTAAATTTAACTTGGGTGAGTCTAATAAGTGCTCTTTCCATTGGGGATAAAACTTCTCCAGGTATCCCCTTCCTACTATGGACTTGCAAGCACCTGAGTCCAGAAGCACCTTGCAAGGCTTTCCGCAGAATGACATTTGTACCAAGTCATTTGCTGATTCTATTGAATTTATGCATCCTCTGATTAAGTGGTTATCATCCTCCTCACTATGGTCATCACAAGAATCATAAGCAATCTCCACTTGTTCTTCTTTGTTAGTTTCTATGTTATTTACTTTGCTTGCCTTCTGATGACAAGTCCTAGAAGTATGTCCTGCCTTCCCACATGTATAACAAGAGACTTCTGTGCCCTGCAGGTTCAATTTTGGTTGAGTTTTGCCTTTGGATTTCTCCATAGGAACTTCTTTGGGAGAATATGATTTCCTCCTACCTAGAGATGTGTCTTCTACTATGTCTTCCAGTATATTAATCAAGTTTGAGCAATCATCTGTAATTTTCATACTAGTTTTTACTGCAAATGAAACTTCACCATCCATCAAGGATAGTAACTTGAAATTAATACTATCTTGATCCAGGTATGGATCACAGGCTCTAAGCCTATTCCTCTGTCTGGTTACCCATGTTGCTGGTGGTGTAACACCTGGTAGGAATCTGTCTTTGTTAAAAGCATTCAAACACTTCCTCTTCCAATTTGCTGTACCAAATTTTGAACTTATTTCTTTTTTCCAAAATTCCCAGTCTTGCACACCTACTGAATTCCTTCTGTCTCTGTACCAGTCTGAGGCTATACCTTTAAACAAGATACTTAACCTGCTAGTGATCAAAGTGTCAGGTAATCCTGTGTCCTCTTTCAATGTGTCAATCCATGAAATGAATTCAGTGTGGTCATATTCACCTTCTCCGGAGAAATCAGGCCATTCACTGATCTTGGGCAATCCCTGCAGTATCTGTTTGAAAACTTCATTCTTACTAGAATCTTGTACTGGATCAATTTTTTCCGCTATCTTCCTATCCATCCTATGACCTCTGTCATGGTTGGTGGTTTCCATGGCATGACTGAGGTTGCTTGGGGACAAGGAGAGCAATCTACTGAAAAGCTTGTCATGGTTGTGCTCTAATTGTTTATGTACCTTATCAATCTTTGTACTCAAACTTTCTAAACCTTGTTCTGACACAACCTGATATTTCAATATTTCTTCTCTGACAGAATTCATATTTTGGTCAAATTTGTGTTCCAGCAGCTCCAAGGAGTGACTTATTTGTAACATCATGGATGTCAATGAATGGACATCCTTCCTCACTGCGACAGATTCTTCTGCAGAATCTTTCAATGATTCACTAATACTTGTCACTTTGTCATCTAAATTACTTAAATCACTATTCTGGACCTTGATCAGGTCCAGTTCAATGGTCTTATTAGTCAAATCTTCTATATCTTTTGCAGAATTCTCTAAAATAGATTTAAGGGCAATGCTATCAGATACTATACAACTGTACTTCTTGTCCATGGCTGCAAAGCCTTCAACACAATATTGGTTTGTGTGTACTACTGCCTTCTTAATGTGAAGGGTCTCTTTGAATACAACATCACGAAATTTTTCTAACAAAATTTCTGATTCAAGGGATAATCTTATCCCCTCTTTGCCCTCTTGGCTCTTTCCTCCTCTAAGTATTGAAATCCCCCTTGGAGAGATCTCGCCATCCTCATCATCTCTCCATAAATTGAATTCCTGTGATCTCTTCTTTTCCTCATCCTTCCTCCCTGGTTGTGAGGAGGAGAGGGATCTCTGTTCCTCAAAGGAACCTGGGAACCAGAGGCTACTGGTTGTAGGGTTATCCCCCCTGATGTTTTCCTCTTTGCCTTTGGTTTGGGAGCCACTGGCTTCTTGATCTGGGTTGGGTCCCGACTCTCTGTTTCTTTCATGAGCTTCTCCCTCCCCAATATCTTGATCAAAGCCCTGTGCGTTGCCAGGGCTTGGGTCAGGAACATTGCCTGGTTCTGTGTGTTGCTGGCCGCCACAGCCTCCAGATAATTGATCTTGTTTTGGCTGTTGCAGGTCAGCAGATTGGCTGCTCCTGGCGGTAGGTTGCCTCTTTCTTTGTTCAAAATCGCCGTGGGGCACAAGCTGAGCCCCCTTGCTTCTGGTGTTCATCGCCATTTAAGTACGCAGTTAGAAACAATAAGCAATAGGAACTTTAATACGTTTGTACGCCAGTCAAAGGACGACGGAAGACTCACGGTGAGTCACAATATCCGTTGTTGGCGATCTCGCCCTTTCCGTAGGTTTGATGCTACGGATACTTGGTCCCCGTGCTTCGCTTTGCGGGACTGAGCTCGTTTCCAATACAAAGCTTGGAAACCTTCCTTGGTTAGACGGAAGGAAGGAGGCGATAGAGAGTTGTCTCGACACTATGTCATGTCAAGAGATAACTTAGGTATGTTTATATTATTATTTTTTTTTTGTTAAAAAAAATTATACTAACTTGCTCTTCTAACCAATAATGGTACTGGTCACGATAATCAATCCTTTGTTCGGGCAGCGGTAGGTCACCGGCACCGTCAATCGATAAATGGTCAGTCGTTCTCTGCCCTGGCGCGAAATTACACGGAGCTACGTTAGCCGGAATTACGCGGCAATCGTTTTTTGTCAAACTCCGAGTTGACAGAGAGCAAGATTGTCGAACACACACCCTCGGACAATAGACAACGATTTCCTTTTAGGATGCTGTGAAAAAAAAACTTGGTTTTTTTTTTTTTTTTTTTTTTTCCGACGGTTTCTCCTAATGAAATCTTGTTTTTTTTTTTTTTATATTTAAAACAAAAAAAAAAAAAAAAAAAACCGGGTCAAAACCAAGCACACTAGATTAAGATTGCTTAATCTCAGTGGAATAATATCTGTAAAAAGGCTAACTGTTTTAAAAGCAGTTTTCGAAAATCGTCCTTTTTTTTTCTATTTTCTATAATTTTCCTATAAAAAAATCAATAATCAGCACAAAACTTTGTTCAAAATTGGTCAAAAGTGCGCACAAAATATGCTTCAACACTTAAAACAGAAGGACTTTAAAGCTCAAAGCAAAAAAATCCCAGAATTTTCGAATATTTGCTGTTTTTTTTTTTTGTTTTTTTTTTTGTTTTTTTTTATTTATATATTTACTGATTTTTATCAGAAAATTTATAAATCAGCAAAAACTTTTGCCTAAAATATCACAAAATAGCGTACTTTAGGGAAACAAAACAATCTCAAAGGTACTGAAATCAGATGAGGCCCCCAATTGTCAGGGATTTAACCTCTATTGCTATACCTAGCCGTGGTTAAACCTGCAAAAGAATAAAGACAAACCAATATTTAAATTAGTTTTGACTTATATATTCCAAACAGCAACTTCAAAAGTTTACAGACTCGAATAATACCAAGGTATTATGAGTGAATAGCCACACCTTAAACCTTTATAATAGGTAAGGGGCCTTAGTCTTAAAGGAGTAAGACCAAAAGGACATTTGCTTATAAATAAGCTCACACCCTTTAAAGAGTAACACACAGGGGTTACTTATTCAAGTGAGACCTTCCACTCGAAATTGGTGTTGCCAGATAGGTTATTGATTGAATTTAATACCAAAGTTTATAGCCCCAGTCAATCTTCTTCTTGAGATTAAGGTTAATGGGCTTGTTAACTCTTGCTTATATTCTTGTTCAAATAATAATATATAATGGATGATGAAAGGGCTATAGGGTAAAGACCCTGCTCTTTTAAGGTAACAGGAGCCCTCAGGGGACTCTAGTAATCACCAGGGGAGTGTCAGGCTCTCCTTGGTTTCGTCCTCAAAGGCCCAAGACATCATTACATCATTCTCAATGGGTAATGAGGAACTAGTACCCATTGGGAAGGATTTTCAAGGTAAAGTTTTCATTTTACTTACTAAAAGGTTACTTACTGGGTCTTAGGACTTATACATCACTCAGATGAACGGTATAGAAGCCTTAGATTTCATCATAATGATTATTTATATTGATTTAATGTAGCTTAGTACCTTGGCAAATAATTTAATTTTAATTATAAGTATCTTAGCTCATACTATACACATAGAGTATGTATACTCTTTGCAATGTTTATTAAAAGGTTTACAGCCTACAGATGAACTCTGAGCCCTCTGTGTGGACGCACTCAAGGCTCATTGAAGTATATTAAAGCATTATTACATCCAAAAGGGGATAGTATTAAATAATTAATTAATTTATAATTATACTATACCTATAAGGGGTATATATTCTTGGCAGTGCTACTAGAAGGTTCATAGCTTACAATTAAGTTATAAAGCCTCTGAGTGAACGCTCTAAAGGCTCAGTAAGGTGTATTAAGTGTACAGAGGGAGTATTACTTATAATTACATCCCAAAGAAGGATAATGTGTAATTAATTTATACAGTATAGAGAGTATGGGTTAATATGATTACTGTAACTCCTTCCCAAAGAGAGGAAACACTTTGGGAACTTCTATATCAATAATTGGGACGCATCTGAGTCCTCATAACTTAATTTAAAGTTATATTGGGTCCCCTTCTTGATAATATAAATTATCAAGGTTTTAATTCCATAATCCATACTCATAAAAACATACTTATACAACATTATATAATATTATTAAGATTTAATATATAATTACAAAACTACTCAACATTTTCATTATTGTCTCAATTGTGGTTTGAACCAGTGACCTTGGTATCAGATACTGGGAAGTGAGCCTAGTACTTAGCCACTATACCAGCAGGACATATGAATTTCCAGACATTTGGACAAGTCTAACTGTCTCGTGGCTGACAATCTGGATGACTCAGGGAAAGTACGTTCTATAGCACAAATCAGAGCTTTTTCAGGGGCTGTCACAAAGACTTTGGGAAGCCTCTTGGGATCATAAACCAACTCCTGTAATGCATTCAAAGCCCAACTGTAAAACTCATAAATTTATTTTTTTTTATAAAAACAACAGCCTTTGTAAAATTTTTCTTGTTGGCTTTCATTCCTATAACATGCAAAGGAGGGATTTTGTACCTATTTTTTTTTATAATTAAAATCCAACAAAGAGATATAGTGGTATTTCCTGAAAGGTTTTATAGAATCAGGATAAGCCAAGAAAAGGGCCTCTAAGTGACCCTCTCCACCAATTTGGACCTGGAAACCCACTGGGATTCCTGGAGCATTTCAAATAGAATGTACATAACACCTTTCCCATCCAGTTCTGCTTTCTTTACCTTCTGCTTAGTGTTATAGATTGTTCTATCAGCAATGTATTCTCCAAAATCATTCTTGATGAATTTACTTTTAAGCTGAACCTTATTGAGCCCATCTTTCATGCCTTCCTTAAGGAGATCAAAGGCTTGCCCAGAGATTCTCCTCAGTTGAGGATGCACTGAATTGCTTTCAGATGTTTGATGATTGTGTAGGCCATTTCTAATGGAGAGATGCCACATAGGATTGTTATAATTATGGCCAGCAATTAGCTTAGGCAAATGAGCATTATTTAAAGCAATAGAAATGCTGGAAAACTTGTGTCAATAATTGCTTGATGGGATCTCACGTAGGGCAACACTTTGGATGATATTGTTGATGAATTTGATTGGATGATGAATGGATCAATGGAAAACAGCAGGGAGAAGAGCTCCTTAATTACAAAAGATTGGCCCCTTGTGAGCCCATGATACAAAAAGCCAAAAGGCAAATTTTCCGCCCCAAAAGAGCTCCACAGTCTCTACAGGCCTTGTTACTTTGTTTGGGCTACATCAAACCACATGGCATCAGTCCTGGAACCTTTAGAACCAGCCTGATTCCGGTCCATTCTGGTGTTTCTACCCTTACGGGGCTGAACCAGCCCCTGTGCTGTTCAATCCCTGGGCCAGTTGTCTGTTAAAACCAGTCCTATTTCCTCACAAACTGGCTGGTTGCCTCATGCAACCAGCCCCTGGCCATACAAATGGCCAGGTGGGACCCAGGACAAACCTGGGTCCGGTCTCAGACTCACATGGGGGGGTGTGACCAGCGGACATGCTTTCCCCCCCCCCCTCTTTCTCTCAGATCCCTGAAGGGGGAGGTCAATTCCCCCTACCAGGGGCCCTCGGGGTTGATACCCCCAGGGCGTTGTCAATGGAAGTGGGCTGGGGGGTGGTCAAATGCCCTCAGCCCCGTTGCTCCTCCCCCTTGGTAAAGGGGGGGGGAGAGTGCCCCTGGTCTCTGCTTTGCTTCAATGGTGGAGGGGTGATCAGATCCCCCCCACCGCCTGTTGCTCTCCTTGCAGCTGGCCTTGTCATCCTTTGGGCAAGGGGGTGATGAAATCCCCCCTGCCCTGACCGACTGCCTTGTTGCGGTTGTTTTCTGGCCAGTTCAACCCAGCCAGCCACCCCTCCCCCTTGCAATGGCAAGCGAGGGGAGGGGGAGGGAGCCGGGGCTGCTGGCCCTTGCTCCTGCAGCAGTGGCCATTTTTCACGACTGGCAAGGCCCGCGCAGGATCCCTTGGCTGCGGCGACAGCCCCGCGCGGGCTGTTGGGCCCCGCATGGGCCAAACTGAGGGATACAAGCGGCCCCAAGCGGGCCGCGGCATGGGAAGCAGCCCCAAGCGGGCTGCAACACGGGTGGCGGCCCCAATGGGCTGCCCCAAGCCCAAAACTTGAGACAAACACACTTTGGCGGGCCAGCCCATCTGGCCAATTATGTCCAAAATAAACCTTAGGCCCATTTATGCCCATAAAAGCCCATCTGGCTGTATTTGCCCATATCCCCCACCAGGCCCGTTAGGGCCCTTGTACCAATGAGCCTGTTTCACGCGTTTTGAGGCCATTTCCCCCAAATCAGTGACATCCAAACAGGCCCATATGGTCCGTGTGAGTGTCCAATGGGCAGGAGAGGCCCATATGTGCATCCCATTTGGTTTACACTTATACGTAGAACACGCGTAAGTGCATACGTATTTTAACAGGGATCTGCTACTTTCTAACTTTTGCAGATCATGAATTGACACCCAACCTTCCTGGTGTGTGTTTCCTTTGAAATTTGGTGAGGCATGGCCCTTCATATACCCCAAATCTGTCACATGCTAGATCAACATATTTATCTTTTGTTGACTTGAAAGTTTTCAATGCATAGCCATGCATGGCTACCCATTTTTGACAATAAATCTTGGATTCTCTCCTACTATAAAAGGCTCTCACAGGAGGAGGTTCAAGCGGGTATGGCACCCCTTAGTTACATTAGTATTTTTCAAGCCAAATCCTTCTCAGTCAAATGAAAATGAAATGTGACCCACCACCTTTGGTCAATTTCAGTTGTGAAGAAACATCTTGTAATTCCAGTTTTGAAGAAACTACTTGTTACTCAATTGTAACCCTAGATGATGATGCAATTTGGGCTTCCAATGTTTTCCTTTTTTAACTCCCTATCTGTTGAAATTCTGGTTTGAGCCAAGTTTTGCCTTAAGCTAGAGTGCAACCTTGTTAAGATTTCCCCAATTTCTGTCTTGTCTCTCATTCTCTGCCTTCTCTTGCTTCCCACGTGCATCCCCCTTTTACCCGGACCGGGTACCCCCGGATATGTTTCCTTTCCTCTCCTTCTGCTTCAACCTCTTCTATCTCTCCTCTTTGATCTCACTTCTCTTGTCTGAGCTCCTTTCTTCTTTTTCTTCTCTTGTTTATCTTCCCAACCAATCTTCTCCTCAATATTTACCAACACAACAGCCAATTCATTCTCACCTCAGCTACTGCCCCACTTACAAGTCCCTGACTGGTAAGACTCAGACCCTCCAAAGTCTCTTGGCACAATCATCTCTAATCTTTCCGTCTTGCCCTTTCTGTCCATCTCTTCAAGATCATTTCCCGCGTCCTCCTTATCCTATCTCTATTGTCTGTCTCATTTTCTATTCTGACAATGCCGCCTATCTAAACTTTCATCAGGCCCAAGCTGTAGGACCTCTTCTTGTCTCTTACTCTCTTCTCAAATTACTTTATGTCTAGATCCTGCATTTCTCATGTTCCCTTACTTCTTTCACAGCTTATGCTGGTTTTGATTCATAAAGAAATATAGGTCTATCTTATTACGGTTAAAAGCCAAAGGCTCTACCAATCAAATCTAACCAAATCAACTATGACCAAACCAGCTGGAGAAGCCTACTACTTCCATCAGGTGGCGTTGAAATCTTTGTTAAATGCAATCCCTCCTTTAAACAAAGAGAACTACTTGATATGGCAAGACAAAATGTTAATGTTGTTTGATCTGAAGGACATCAAGGAAGCCATAAATTGGAATTCCGGACCTCTATCCTCCAAACAGGACCGCAAAATTCGAGCTGTAATCCTATCAAAACTAGACAGTACAACGCATGCAAACGTTGTCAATTCCTCCAATATATCCTTGTCAAAACTCCCATGGGCCAAAATCACGCAAAGTTTCGCATCTTCTGAGACGGAAAACAGGGCAAGAGTGTTCAACCAATTTCTACACTCAACTTTTCACAAGAATGCAATCAAGGGATTCATCACTGAAATGAGAAAGTCAATCACAAGGATGACAGACGTAGGAATTTAATTCCCCAAAGATATACTTGTGTATCTTCTCCTTTTCAAGTTTCCACCCATCCTCAAAAATCTCAAACAACAAATCATGCACGTTGAAAAGAACTTGACAGTGGATGTAGTATTTAATCACCTCACTCAATATAACAACAAGAGGAAGGCCCAATCAAATCCAATCAAATCAGCAACAAACGTCTCCCTTGTATCAACCAAGTTGAAGATCCATAAGGAAGAAAAGAAATCAAAGATGAGATTTTGGGAAGGCTATCACAACCCCAACGCACCTCACTCAGAATCGTCCTGTTTCCACCTCCATCCACAAATTGCTCCAGAGTGGTGGATCAAACAACAGAATGAATGGAGAAGTAAGACGAAGAGGACTCCTACTATAAATTACCATGCCTTACTCACTCTCTGGATCAACGCGGACAACAGTCCCAACCTCCTCCTGGATTTAGGAGCTAATGTTCATATATTCAATGACCTCAAATATTTTACATCCATCAACATACAGGAAGAATCTGAGGAGATCAAAACAGGCAAACTGGAGGCAAAACTCAAAATACATGGTACTGTAACGGTCAAATTAGAGTGGAAAGATTCGGCAATTACTCGCAAGGACTGTGTCTATGTACCCAACATTGTTGTTAATCTTGTCATTCCTGTTCTTCTTGCTCGGAAAGGCTGCTGCCTCAACCAACTTCAAGATAGATTCTCTATCACTCGCGGAGTTCAACCAGTGCTTAAAGGCTTAATTCGCGACAATCTATTTGTCATTGAAAAACCACAATCAATTGGAAAAAATCAGTCTGCACATCTCTCAACTATTCCCTCAGAAAAATTCTCCTCCAATAACCCTTCATTACTTGATATTCATAAGATGTATGGGCATGCCTCCGTCTCAACTCTCAAGCCAATCATCAAGAATCTATTCTCCAATGAAGAAATCCTAAGATTCCAATGCGACTGCTGCCTGAAGATTAAGATCACTCAATCTCCTTTCTCCTGCGTCTCTACTCCCTCTAATAAACCTCTGGACCGAATCCATCTTGACCTTGTTGGTCCAATCTCACCTCAATCCAAAGCAGGCCATCACAACATCCTCACCCTCATAGATAATCACTCGGGCTACTTAGCAGCTTTCCCTCTTACCTCTAAAGATGAAAACACTCAAACAATTATAAACATCCTTGAGGTTGAACACAAAAGACTGAACTACTACCCGTCCAAAATATTTTCTGATAAAGGTACCAAGTTTGTCAACTCCTCTCTCAAAGAATTTGCTAAGAACAACCACATCAAATTACAAACCTTGGAACCCTACCATTCCCAACATAACGGTCGAGCTGAGAGGGCCAACCAAACAATCATTGAATCTGCTTGTGCCACGTTCTCATCCACTTGACTACCTAAACAGTACTGGCATATAGTGACGCAAAGCTGCTGCTTCATGCTCAATCAGATTCCCCAAGAATGTAATCACCTATCTCCCTGGGAACTCATGTTTGGTAAGAGTCTCCCCGCTAATTACTTGAAACCTGTAGGTGCCTCTGTTGTATATCTTGCCAACCGCACTCAAAAAGGTCAAAAATTTGATGAAAAAGGACTCAATGGTATTTTGATTGGATTCAACCCAACTTTCCACTCGTATATCATCCTCAGCTCACTTGGTGCGGTTGTTGAAACCAAACATGTGAGATTCCTTAAGGTCCAATCAACTACATCCCCCTTCTTGAATCCTCCGGTATTGACTTATTTTCACAAACCACTCTGGACGCCTATGGAATGGACTTCTCCACAAACAACAAGCAGTATGCAATCCGGGAAACCGCTCCCAAATGTCTGGAGTCTGAATCTGATACTGAAGATCCCAGCTCCATGGAGCACTCTCCCAACTCTTCTCCTCCTGATTCTCCCAACTCTCCGCCTAATCCTGTTCCAGAGTCTAACTCTCAAAGACCAAATCTAAGACCACAAAGTGAAATCAGAAAGCCACAGCGATATGGTTTTCACCATTACTACAAGCCTCCATCCTACAAAGCCGCTCAAAAATGCCCCAAATGGCCCAAATGGAAGATAGCGTCAGAAGATGAGTTAAGCTCCATTCAATCTCAAAATGTTTGTGAAGAATACTACGACACACCAAACAAGGTCTTGAACACAACCTGGGTATTCAAAGTGAAAGAGAACTGTCATGGGGAGCCCGTGAAATATAAGGCCCAACTATGCATGCAAGGATTCAACCAGATTCAAGGGATAGATTTTGATGAAACCTGGGCCCCAACTGGAAAAATTGGGTCCCTCTGCCTCGCACTACTCTACGGCCTCAAAAATAAGCTGGATTTCACCCAATTTGACATAAAAGGGGCTTTCCTTCACGCACCTCTGAGCAAAACAGTCATAATTCAAATTGCCTGAAGGATTGCTAAGAAAATCTCCCTATCTCAAAATTAAGAAATCTCTCTATGGCCTCCGCTAGTCCCCTAAGAACTGGTATGAAACCCTTACCACCTGGATCAAATCTAAAGGATTCCGCAAATCCACTAGCAAACCATCCCTATACTCCAACCCAGGATCAATGGAAGTCATATGTTTTCACGTGGACAACCTCATCCTAGTTGGTAAATCAAGAAACTTTGCCGACAACTTCCTAAAGAAGTTTCCAAACTCTTCCTGCCATTCTCCCAACACAATACTTGGTATGCTAATGGAAATTGATGGAGATAAGATTCTTCTTAGCCAAACAAACCATATTGATCAAGGATTAGAATAACTCGGTCTATCTGATTGCAAAGACACAAACACACCTCTAACTCAGAACTTCCACCTTGAGCCCGCATCCAATGAAGATCACTCTGAGTTCACTCAACTCAATATAAATTATTTGTCTGCAATTGGCCTACTAAACCATCTATCTCAGTATACTGATCCACTCCACCAGATATTTCTTTTGCCGTCTCAAGCCTGGCAAGATTCAACACAAAGCCTGGACTAACTCATTGGAGAGAAGTACGCAAAGTCTGGAAATACTTGAAGACCACTAGGGACTTCAAGTTCACCCTCAAATTTGACCCCTCACAGGAAATTCTCTCTGGATACAGCAATGCTACTTGGGGTGAGAACCCCACATCCTGTAAGTCACAAACAGGTTATATCATTTGTCACTAAGGTAGCCCAATAGTCTGGAATTCATCAAGACAGAGAAACGTCACGTACTCCTTGACCAAGTCTGAACTCAACGCTCTACTGAACTGCTATCTCAAAATCAAGTGTGTTACTAATCTTATTGGAGAGATCTACCTCTCTCCAGAATACAAACCAACAATATACATTTACAATAAGGGGCTGGAAGATAAAATAAAGAAATTTGGATCTCACTCTAAGTCACGACACATAGATATTAAAACAAAAGGCTTACGCGAAGACTTCTCCTTCTCTAATTATGATCTGATTCTTGTTCTGACCAACTCCATGATTGCGGATTCCCTCACAAAAGCATCCTCTCTCCTCTCCATCAAAATTCTTCAGCAAAAAGTGTTCTCTCAAGCCTAGCCGTAGGCCAGTCTTTCCTCCTCTTACCAGTCACCAGGGGTGTTAAGATTTCCCCAATTTCTGTCTTGTCTCTCATTCTCTACCTGCTCTTGCTTCCCACGCGCATCCCCCTTTTACTCGGACCGGTGTGGTGCCCCATCCGGGACACCCTGGCCGCCTTAAGACCTCAACCCATAAACTGTTGCGCAAGCGTACCGTCCGGTATCAAAAAAAAAAAAAAAAAAACTTATCCTCAGGCTCATCCAAAACGTCCTTTATCTGCGCGCGTCGCGCCTTGCGCCTCGCGCGCTGTGCGTCCTTCATTCGCGCGTGTCGCGCCTCGCGCCTCGCGCGTCCTTCATCTGCGTTGCTCATCATCCTTGCCGTTGCGCGTTGCTTGTCATCTCCGCCGTTGTCATTGCGCGTCCTCATCTTTGTTGTTGCGCGTCCTCATCTTTGTCGTTGCGCGTCCCAATCTCCTCATTGCTACCGTTGCGCGGCGCTCATCCATGATTTACAAAATCCATCCCAACCGCACCCCCAAGCATTTGGCAAAATCCTTGGATCCGTCAAATCTCCCATCTCACTTGATCTATCAGTTGTGAATCTCAAGCCTTTCAGGATTTACTCAACCGTTTCAAGCCAATCTCCTATCCACCCATCTGCGCTCTCACGGACTTCATCTGTCACCTTTCCTGGGGCTCTCCCACCCACTTACGCCTTTGGACAAGGGGTGAAGAGTGCCAACTACCGCCCGTGGACATCCGCAGCAGTTTGGTTCATTTCTATTTCCCACCCCGTCTGCCTTCGGAAAAGGGGTGGACGATTCCGGTATTGTTGCGTGCGCCCACCCACGGACGGACGCAAGTTACCACATGATTTCCTTTTCTTTTTTTTGGTCTATTTTTAGAATCCGTTTTACATAGTCTAACAGGGCCTCCTGCCCATATAAGGAGGGGCTCTCCCCTGCCTTTTGGATTGATCATTGGAGCATGGAATGATTCAGCATGAAATCAGCACACCCTTGATCCTTGAGCCTCCATACTCAAACCCTTGATCCCTGATCCTTATCACCAACCAATGGCCTTACTGGTTGAAGAAAAATTCTGTCTGTTGGAATTTTTTTGAGTGTGTTATACCACTCCTTGATCCCTTTCTGTGACCATACTGGTCCCGATACCTGATCACCTTTCTGGAGCAAATCACAATTGATTGAAGAGGTCTTATTAAGCTTAAGACCTGGAGTGTTATACCTCCCCTTAGCTTCTTTGGAGTTGCATTCTGCCAGCCTACTCTTGAGTCCCTTGAGAAGTGTTGGGGTTATCCTTGCTTCAAATCAGTTACTGTTTGCTTTAGAGCTTCTTAAACATTGTTCTTTGTCCTGTACAGCCACCCACAGTTATCTGGTACCCTTCAAGCGCTTGATTGCGGAGAGTTGGGCAGGTTCATTGAGAACCTGGAGGTTGCTTGGGTTTGAGTTGATCATCCCCAATCTTCTGCTGATGACCAGAGTTATTAGCGTGTGGGAATTGTTTAAATACAACAGCTTTTGTTCTTTGAACTCTCAGGGACTTTAACTTCTTTTGTTCAAGTTTTTCCCTGAATAATCTTGCCTCAGATACTGCTGTTCCGTCGCTACAAAACTATTATCATCTTTATCCTCTACTCCTTGATTCCTCATTTACCAGGTTCTGGACCTTGATCTTGGTTACATTTAAATATTTTTGTAACACTCAGGAGGCCAGCCTAAACAGCACTTTTCCCCTCCACAGAACTGCCACGGCCTAGCACCGTTTGGAGTCTTACACCGGGTACCCCCGGATATGTTTCCTTTCCTCTCCTTCTGCTTCAACCTCTTCTATCTCTTCTCTTCAATCTCACTTCTCTTGTCTGAGCTCCTTTCTTCTTTTTCTTCTCTTGTTTATCTTCCCAACCAATATTCTCCTCAATATTTACCAACCTGACAGCCAATTCATTCTCACCTCAGCTACCGCCCCACTTACAAGTCCCTGACTGGTAAGACTTAGACCCTCCAAAGTCTCTTGGCACAATCATCTCTAATCTTTCCATCTTGCCCTTTCTTTCCATCTCTTCAAGATCATTTCCCACGTCCTCCTTATCCTATCTCTATTGTCCGTCTCATTTTCTATTCTGACAACGCCGCCTATCTAAACTTTCATCAGTGGATGGTGCCAGTGAATATGATATGGCTTATCAGTTACGGTTTTTTATCTCTTCTGAAAAAGTTATGGAGGTTATCAAATTGTTCGAGGGATTTGAAACTCACAACTGGCTGTTCCTGAAGGAGGCTATTCTGGCCTATTGGGGAAAAATAGATGTAGCCAGATTTACTTTGCAAGACTTGGATGCGCTGGTTTCTCAATGGATCTCCAATGGTGGTATCTCCTCAGCCTCTGACTATCAGACCTCCAGAAAATCTTGGGACCCTATCCAGTCCTATCTTATCCGGAACAATCACATTGATACGTTGGATGAAATTTGAGTGCAATTTTTTCAGTCTTTCTCTCCAGGAGTGCAGGAAAGAATTAAGGATGAATTGGTGAAATCTGGATCCATGATCACAACAAGAGACAATCGGTTCAAGCTCCCTGCTTTCATGGTTCTTAGGAATACTGTGGATAAAGTGATGAAAGGTCAAACAGCTCTCACCTTTGAAAAACATAAAATCACTGAACCAGTCCTTGCCCCCTCTTTTCAAGCATCTAACAAAATCATGAATAAGATGGAAGCCAATTGCAGACCTAAACCCAATCCTCAGACTCACCGGGAGACACCTACTATAGATGAGATCACTAAATTACTTCAGGCATTTGAGAATAAAATAGATCAGAAAATATCCTCTTTAGCTACTCCTAAACCTGCTAATTCTGTTCCTAAGTCTACTATAGTCTGTTATTATTGCCATAGGGAAGGCCATGGTACCGGTAGATGTCCTGAACTCCAGAAAGACAAGGAGGAGAAGTTAGTAGAGCAGAAGGGAAATAATTTTTTCCTTCCTAACGGTGCTTTGATCCCTTTTGATTCGTCTTGACCAATCCATCATGTGGTGGCCTCATACCAACCACCAACTCCTAAGAAGGCATCCTTGGTCTCTGTGGATTTTTGATCATCCTGTGGAACTCTGCAACCTTGGTATCCCCCAGCTATCACTTCTTCCAGCTTCCCTGGCACCTATCAATCCAATCCAGCTAGGAAACGCCATGAGGAACCAAAACCTCATAAGTCTCCTCCTGTTCCATCCTCCATTCTGCAAAAACCCGTTAAACGCCAATCTTCACCTGAGCCTCCTTCCTCTGATGTGGAAGACATGGAAGTAGAAAGGGAACCACTTATGGAAAGGTTCCAGGACAACTCTGATCCTCCCCCTCTTCAACCTGCCCAACCCTCAGATCCTCTTCCATCACCTATTACACCTGATCTTCCTCCCTCCACCCAGCCCAAAGTTTGATTTGAGAGGGGAATCTCCAAGGACTACCCTAATGCTGTGGAATGAGTATTAAAGAAAATTTCTGATCTTAAAATCCCCAATCTATCTGTGGCTGAACTCCTGTTGATCTCTCCATCTGTGGCAGAAGGGATGAAGAAATGGGTTTCTCGTTGACGTGTGGAGATTGGTCCGGACAAATTAAAGGTCTCCTCTGGTACTCTGATAGAGGATTCTGGTGGAACAGATCCCTCTTCAGATACCAACCTGTATTCCTGTCCTCTTGGTTTTCTTCCATGTTGTCTTGGTGAATCAACTAAAATGGTTTCTCTCCTTGTGGATTTGGGTTCTCAGCTCAACTTGATTTCGGACTCCATGGCCTGCAAGCTTAAACTTAGCCCAAGGGTCAGTTTCAACTCTGCGGTTTATGGAATTGGGAATCAGTCCTTTGAAATGGTTGGTATTTCTGAGGATATTCCTGTTTGAATTGGTCAAAATATTGTTGGCACCTGTCACTTCTGGATCACTCGTCTGGATGGTCCCATGATCTTGGGAAGGCCTTTCTTAATGGAATTTGGTGCTACCCTGATGTTTTCTGATCAAGTTGGGGAGAGAATTCTCCTCCCTGATGCTGATGGCAGAAAGATTGAAGTTCCCCTTTGTTCTTTGGATTCTGGTCGTTGGGAAAGAGACTTCCCTGGTCACCCTCCCAAATCTGTCCTGAAAGGAAAGTAGAAAGAAAATTCTCATTCCTTTCATCCTCATTTTTTAGAAGAATAGTTGGCCCTACTGATAGTTGTAGTTCCCCTCAGCCTCAGACTTCAACTCATGGACCAACTCCCACCTCAGAGGCATATCTTTCTTTTTCCTCATCATTTTCTTCTCATCCAAATAAGATCAAAACCCAAACACGTGAAAAATCCGAAAAATCCAAAAATATTTCTTCTCTGTCTGGATCTGTTGTATCTTCTTTTTCTTTTTCTTTTCAGCCTGATCACTCATCCTCTATTCCGGTTTCAAATCTCCGCAATGAGTCTAAACTAGATCCCAATCTCAATTCTTTTCTTGGTAGCTTTGGTATGAAGGAGTTTGGTCTTAGGTGGAGGCAATTTGGGGTAGAAGTAAGTCCTCCCAATTGTGCACCACCAGGGGCTTCTACTACTGTTGTTTTCAAAACTCTACCCTGTGCCACACATGTGAGCAATGTGTTATTTTTTAGTTCCTCTTTTATGGAGAAGGCACCTTTCAAGGACGCAGCAGAACATTGGACTTGGAAGATGTTGGAACATGGCCTCAGTTTTCGTAGTCAGGTCTCACTGGTCAATGCTTGGAGGAAGCAGGGATTCCTCTCCTTTGCCACCAAGTACAAACCAGTTGCAAAGATGGTCCAGCCAGTCAACCAACCAATGCCTCTCAACCTCAACCCTCCTCTTATGCGTCCTCCGCTATCCCGCGATCCTTACTGTGGTCCATCCAAATCCCTCACTGGTCCATTTATTCCCTCCGGTCGGGTCACTGAAGAACGTCTGAAAGTGGTCAACTTTGGTTCAGATGGATGGCTTCTTCCTGATAAGTTAAATTTGATCAAAAATATCTTGTCTCTAAGAGAAAAATCTATTGCATTCTGTGAAGAAGAGAGAGGAATCTTGAAAGAATCCTATGGTCTTCCTTACATCATCCCTGTAGTTGAACATGACCCTTGGCAAAAGAAAAAGATCCCAATCCCTGCTGCTAAAGTTGACAAATTCATCAAGTTGGTCCGCAAACAAGTCCGAACCGGTTTATACAAACAATCAACTTCTAGCTATTCCAGTCCTGTTTTCTGTGTTCTAAATAGTAATGGTAAACTTAGAGTAGTTCATGATCTCCAACCTCTTAATAAAGTTACTATTAAAGACTCTGGCGTGCCGCCTGCCACTGAAGAATTTGTTGAATCCTTCTATGGGAGAGCTTGCTATGGTCTAGGTGACATTATGGGTGGCTATGAAGAACAATCCTTGCATCCTATTTCTTGTCCCCTCACTACTTTTGATACTCCCCTTGGTCAATTTCAGTTGACTCGATTGCCTCAAGGTGCCACCAACTTGGTTGCAGTCTATCAGGCTCAGATGATGTGGATCCTTCAGGACAAAATCCCGGATCATGCGGGTATCTTTATCAATGATGGTGGGATTAAAGGGCCAGTTTCTTACTATGATAATGAGCTCTTACCTTGGCACTCAGGAATCCAACGATTTTTCTGGGAGTATGCTACTGTCTTGGAAAGAATTTTGGTCAAATCGAGGAATCTGGCCTTACTGCCTCTGGGTCAAAACTTGCCGCCTGTGTCCCTGCCTTGGAAATTGTTGGTCATATAGTCTGCAAGGACGGAAGAAGGATGGCACCCTCTAAAGTCAACAAAATCATCTCCTGGCCTACCCCAATAAATTGAACAGAAGTTAGAGGTTTCCTAGGTGTTGTAACTTATGTCAGGATCTTCATTCCCTCATTATCCAAAATCTGTATTCCCTTGCGTTGCTTAACCAGGAAGGATGCTGAATGGATTTGGACCCAAGACTGCAAACGATCATTTCAGTTTCTCAAAACAATTGTTGGGAAAGACATTGTTTTGAAAAAGATCACTTATGGACCCGAAGCCGGCAAGATCAAGCTGGCAGTGGACTCGATTTATCAATCTGTTGGGGCTGTTATTACCCAGGAAGATGAAAATGGTTTGTATTGTCCTGCTCTGTATGAATCTCTTCTTTTCTCAGATGTGGAATCCAGGTACTCCCAGCCAAAACTGGAAGTTTGCGGTGTGGCCCAAATGTTGAAGAAGCTTCAGACTCTCCTTTGGGGTCAACACTTTGAGTTACAAGTTGATGCACAATCTATTATTGAAATGATCAACGCCCCCAGCCTCCCAAATGCTCCGATGACTTGTTGGGTGGCTTTCATCCAGTTGTTCTCTTTTGATATTATTCACAGGCCTGGAAAATCTTTCACCATGCCTGATGGTTTATCTCGACAACCTATTGGAGATGATGAATCAGAGATTGGAATGGATTTCAATGAGGAAGAACCCTTTGTCCGCCCTGTCTTTGCCTTCTCCTCCCAAAATTACTCTGGTTTCCAGCAAGGTTTCTGGCTTAAGTTGGAGCAGTACCTTTCAGCTTTCCAAAGACCCCCTGATCTCTCTGTCAAAGAATTTTGGTCACTTAAAAGGAAGTCCTCCCAATTCTTTGTCCAAGGTTCTAGGCTTATGAAAAGAGCAACTCCTTGTGAACTTTTTGTGGTCACTATCCCTTCTAAGCAAGATTTGATCCTGGAAAATCTCTATGAAGGCCTTGTTCATCATGGGGAAACCAAAACTTATAAACAAATATCCAAACAATTCTGGTGGCCATCCCTGAAGAAATCCGTCGCTCAATGGTGTAGGAGTTGTGAAGTGTGCCAGAAACGTGATCTTAGGCGCCCGGCCAAAATTTGTTACCCCACTGGAGAGTCCACTGTCTTTGGGAGGATTGCTATGGATGTGGTTCACATTAAGGCTGGTGGAGCTAAGTACCTCATTGTGGCTAGAGATGATTTTTCTGGATGGGTTGAAGCAAAGTTTCTTAAGAACCTCAGCTCTGAATCAGTAGCAGCTTTCCTTCATGAGACTTGGACAATGCGTTATGGCTTGGCCCAATCTTATTCTACGGATGGTGGCTTGGAATTTGGTGGAAAACTTGCTGAAATGATCCAATTGCTGCCTGGAAAACATAGAGTTACTACTCCCTATTATCCTGAAGGACAAGGCATGGTGGAAAGAGGCCATGCTCCTTTGAAGGCTGCTCTCGTCAAATTGGCGGGTGAAAGTTGCAAGAATTGTTGAAAGTTTCTCCCCTTGGTCCTCTTCTCTGATCAAATTTCCACCAAGAAAACCACTGGTTACTCTCCTTATGAAATCATCTTTGGTCAGAGGGCTGTTCTTCCTCTTGATCTTTAAATGGAGTCTTTCCTGGGCATCTCTTGGGAACAAGTTTCCTCAACTACTGACCTATTAGTTGCCAGATCAAAGCAACTAGAGCGGAGTGAAGATATTCATAACAAAGCTTATCAGAAGATGATGGAATCAAGAGAAAAATCAGTTCAGTATTGGGAAGACAAACACTTAAATCAAATCAGGGACCCTTTAAACCCTGGTGACCTGGTATTGGCTTATAATTGTTCCTTGGAAACTCAGTGGGGAAAGCTTTTCTCTAACCGCTGGAATGGTCCTTACCAAGTAGTCTGTCAAGTTAGAGGTGGATCATATCTTTTGGAGGAGCTGGATGGTACTCAGATGGCCAGAAGGTTCTCTGCTGATCAGGTCAAGAAATTTCACTCTTGTGGAGGCAACTTGGTCCGGAAGTAAGTCCTCCCAATTGTGCACCATCTGGGCAAGATCCTTGTCGTTTTGTGAAAACTCTACTTCATGCCACGCGTGTGAGCACTTGGGACGCCTCCTTCATTTTATCTCAGCCACTTCTAGGATTTTTGGTTGGATCAACATATTTTTTTTCTCAACCACTCTTGAGATCAAAATGGCCATTCTTTGGTTTCAATCATCTTTCTTTCCTTTCTTTTTCTATGGCATCAAACTCAGGAGAAGACTAGGGACAGTCTGTAAGTTGGGGAGAGATGTGGTGCCCCATCCAGGACACCCTGGCCGCCTTAAGACCTCAACCCATAAACTGTTGCGCAAGCGTACCGTCCAGTATCAAAAAAAAAAAAAAACTTATCCTCAGGCTCATCCAAACCGTCCTTTATCCGCGCGCGTTGCGCCTTGCGCGCTGCGCTTCCTTTATCCACGCGCCTTGCGCGTCGCGCGTCCTTCATCCGCGTTGCTCATCATCCTTGCCGTTGCGTGTTGCTTGTCATCTCTGCCATCGTCATTGCGCGTCCTCATCTTTGTTGTTGCGCGTCCCAATCTCCTCATTGCTACTGTTGCGCGGCGCTCATCCATGATTTACCGAATCCATCCCAACCGCACCCCCAAGCATTTGGCAAAATCCTTGGATCCGTCAAATCTCCCATCTCACTTGATCTATCAGTCGTGAATCTCAAGCCTTTCAGGATTTACTCAACCGTTTCAAGCCAATCTCCTATCTGCCCATCTGCGCTCTCATGGACTTCATCTGTCACCTTTCCTGGGGCTCTCCCACCCACTTCCGCCTTTGGACAAGGGGTGAAGAGTGCCAACTACCGCATGCAAACATCCGCAGCGGTTTGGTTCATTTCTCTTTCCCACCCCATCTGCCTTCGGACAAGGGGTGGGTGATTCTGGTATTGTTGCGTGCGCCCATCCATGGACGGATGCAAGTGACCACATGATTTCCTTTTCTTTTTTTTGCTCTATTTGTAGAATCCGTTGTACATAGTCTAACAGAACCTCCTGCCCATATAAGGAGGGGCTCTCCCCTGCCTTTTGGATTGATCATTGGAGCATGGAATGATCCAGCATGAAATCAGCACACCCTTGATCCTTGAGCCTCCATACTCAAACCCTTGATCCCTGATCCTTATCACCAACCAATAGCCTTGCTGGTTGAAGAAAAATTCTGTCTGTTGGAATTTTTTTGAGTGTTATACCACTCCTTGATCCCTTTCTCTGACCATACTGGTCCTGATCCCTGATCACCTTTCTGGAGCCAATCACAATTGATTGAAGAGGTCTTAATAAGCTTAAGACCTGGAGTGTTATACCTCCCCTTAGCTTCTTTGGAGTTGCATTCTGCCAGCCTACTCTTGAGTACCTTGAGAAGTGTTGGGTTTACCTTGCTTCAAATCAGTTACTGTTTGCTTTAGAGCTTCTTAAAAATTGTGCTTTGTCTTGTACAGCCACCCACAGTTATCTGGTACCCTTCAAGCACTTGATTGCGGAGAGTTGGGCAGGTTCATTGATAACCTGGAGGTTGCTTGGGTTTGATTTGATCATCCCCAATCTTCTGCTGACAACCAGAGTTATTAGAGTGTGGGTGTTGTTTACATACAACAGCTTTTGTTCTTTGAACTCTAAGGGACTTTAACTTCTTTTGTTCAAGTTTTTCCCTGCATAATCTTGCCTCAGATAGTGCTGTTCTGTCGCTACCAAACTATTATCATCTTTATCCTCTACTCCTTGATTCCTCATTTACCAGGTTCTGGACCTTGATCTTGGTTACATTTAAATATTTTTGTAACACTCAGGAGGGAAGCCTAAACAGCAGCTTTCCCCTCCACAGAACTGCCACGGCCTAGCACCGTTTGGAGTCTTACAACGGGTACCCCTGGATATGTTTCCTTTCCTCTCCTTCTGCTTCAACCTCTTCTATCTCTTCTCTTCAATCTCACTTCTCTTGTCTGAGCTCCTTTCTTCTTTTTCTTCTCTTGTTTATCTTCCCAACCAATCTTCTCCTCAATATTTACCAACCCGACAGCCAATTCATTCTCACCTCAGCTACTGCCCCACTTACAAGTCCCTGACTGGTAAGACTCAGACCCTTCAAAGTCTCTTGGCACAATCATCTCTAATCTTTCTGTCTTGCCCTTTCTGTCCATCTCTTCAAGATCATTTCATGCTTCCTCCTTCTCCTATCTCTATTGTCCGTCTCATTTTCTATT
The DNA here is from genome assembly GCA_025617555.3 of Puccinia polysora. Lineage (NCBI taxonomy): Eukaryota > Fungi > Basidiomycota > Pucciniomycetes > Pucciniales > Pucciniaceae > Puccinia > Puccinia polysora. The sequence goes on from CM062629.1 coordinate 1,588,901, forward strand.
CTGACAATGCTGCCTATCTAAACTTTCATCAGGCCCAAGCTGTAGGACCTCTTCTCGTCTCTTACTCTCTTCTCAAATTACTTTCTGTCTAGATCCTGCATTTCTCATTTTCCCTTACTTCTTTCACAGCTTATGCTGGTTTTGAGTCATCAAGAAATATGGGTCTATCTTATTAAACCTCTTTAGTCTCTCATTATGTTTGCCATTATTCCTGTGCTCTTGAGTACCTTTATCTAGTTTTTCCTCCATGGTATTTTGGTTTATTTACAGTTCAAGTTGTAGTCCTCCAAGTCATGCAGACTCTAATGATCCATTGTTGAATACTCTTATTCATTATTCAATATGTTGTTTCTCACTCTTCAACCACTGGTCAGACCTACTTGTACCTAATCCACCTTAGTCTACTTAAAGTGGCCTTTACTCAAGTAAATGAACACCCATTGATTCTTAGACCCTCAATCCTCCTGTTGGCACTTAAGTCCCATCAGGAGAACACACTTGCAGCAGCACTTAAGCCCCGCTGGGTGTGTTACAAATCTTCCTCAGATTTTGGCTCAAACACCATTATTTCTTCACTATCCAATGTTTTCTTTTCCAAATCCCTACCCAAATCCCTAGAATTCAAAGGTTTGTTAACAACCCTTTCAACTAAGTCCATCAACACAGCCATGTTTAAACCATGAGGGCTTGGGCTTTCCACTGTTCCCATAAACCAACAAAATTCAATGGAAATTTAGTATTCAATTCAATTTTCAATCTAACAACTCCAAAAGTTTGCTCACTTTTGGGTTGAGAAAATTGAATTTATCCAACAGGTGTGTGTTGTGTGTGTACGCAGTGCCAATAGGCAGTGTTTGATTTCAAATTTCAAAGTTTCTTTTTGTGGTCCAATAATAGTCCCACTTAGTATGCCAGATCCCCAAATTTGGGTTGACAGCACTCAAATGTGGTCCAGGGGTGCCTAGGTACCCCAAATCCCCCCTCAATTGGACCATTTGAGGCTATTTTGCCCCAAATGGGCCAGGCAAATATGTGCAACCCCCACTCCCAACTTGCCTGTCCCCTGGGGGGTTGCAAACCATTTCAAGTTGCTACTTGAAATGGTTTGTGACCCCCGCTCCCTAATTTGCACTTCCCCTGGGGGGTAGCAAACCATTTCAAGTTGCGACTTGAAATGGGTCACAATTGGGGGTTTGCAACCCCCAGCAGATGCGCAAGTCAGGAGCAACTTTGCTAGCTTCTTGTTGGGCCGTGAATTGCCATTCACAACCCATATGGGTCATGCATGGCAATTCACACCTGTCTGCAACCCTGAGGTTCCAAATTCAACATTGCCCATAAAAAAAATCAAGTACCCTTCTTCTAGGTGGATATTTTTCTGCCCCATTGAGTGGGCTGCGTCAAGCATTGATTGATTGGGGAAAGTTCATTTATGTCATAGGTTGGTTTGGTTAATACTGCATAGAATATATATATATATATATATATTCATAGGCAATTTGGTTGCTCCATTATAAGAGGATGTAGTAAAAATGTGAGAGTGGATGTGAGAGAGACAAGAGGATGGTTGAATGAGAGAAACAGGAGAAGATGACGGATAGATTACGAGACTGAAATCGAGGAGAGACCCAATGAAGAAAAAAAGACTAAACTTCTTAAGGCACTACCCGTCAAATACTACTTTATTGAAAAAAATGGGGAGGGAAGCATAGTTGGTGACAAACGGGAAGGACGGGGGAATCTGTAGCTTGAGGGTGGGGATCGATCGATGAATCGACCAATTCATGGATTGATGTATGGTTGCATGAAATCTTTGAAGGGGTGTATACTTGTTTGCGGGTGTTGGAGGTTAGGTTGTGAATAGGTTGACGTTGAGATGAGGGGAGTTCGGAATGCACGTGCAGGAGGGTGTGATATCTTAAATAACAAAGGGGGTGATAAAAAGAGCTGATACCAATTTGATAAAATCGATTGATCGAAAAAGTTTCAAGGTTAAAGAAAAACGGAAGGAACTAGGTAAGCAGGGGGGGGGGACAACAGTATGAAACACAGACACAGAATAGGATGGTGTTTGTGTGTATGTATAAAAAAAGGATTGGGACGAGCATTTTGCCGGAGGTCCCAAGAATGCATCCACTCGTCCCCTCTCCTCCCTGACAAAAGGGAAGGGATCGATTAAAAAAAAAAGGATGCAAATAGTGCGAATCAGAGGAGAAACGGAAGTAAAGGGGTAAACAAAGGGGAGTTGGTTGTGGTTTTGGATTGATTTTGAAGGGGATGAGATTTCAAAGATGCTCGATCTTCGCTAAGCAATCGAACAACAGCTCGTTTTCTGGTTTTTCGATTTGCGTTTCTTGTTACTCGATCCACCGGTTTTCTTTTCTTCATTTCCTGATGAATTGCCACCGGCCGGACCGTTCGAGGTCAAGTTTGCTGGTTGACGAACCAGCATGGCCGCTCGGGTTGCTGATTCAAAAATCGAATCAACACCTTCGTTCTTTAACGCAGAACATTCCATATAACACCTCGCACTAATCGAATTGGCCACTTGTTCTGCCTGAAGCGATCGGGAAGAATCAATTATCAATCTCTTGAATTAGTAATATTTTGACTTCTATGGTTTGGGGATGACCGATTCAAAGTTGCAACAAAGGTGTGCGACCTTACTCTACGCCAAAGTAGAGAGAAAAAAAAATAAAAATAAAATAAAATAAAAATAAAACACCAGGCAAGATAAACCCACCTCATGCTTCTGGACAAAGTGTGTTGGGTTCACTCCTCCGTCGGCATCCCTCAAATCCTTCTTACAGCCGACTAGGATGACTGGGATGTTAGGTCCACAAATCGAGCGAACTTCTTCTATCCATTTGACAGTCACATTTTCGAGTGAATCTGGCGTGTCGATGGCAAAGGCGATAAGGATGACGTGAGATTTTGAATAAGAGAGCGGTCGAAGCCTCTATCATTAAGTATACGATGGGTGAGATTGAAGAAATAACAGGAATGAGTGTGAACGCAAGTGCTATGGATGGCAAATGCCTCAAGTTGGAATGGAGAGCAGGATGGACCAATCAGAGGCAGAAAGAAAGCAAGAAAGTATGACTGAGCTGACCTCGTACTCTTCTTGACCGCTAAGTATGATGGGGGCGGCGGAGCGTGACATATGAAAAAATAGAAAAATAAATGATCCGAGGTCAGTTAACGGAAGCTTCGCTTTGACGACAAGGGGGTTTGAATTGAATTGGGATCGATAGTGATTAGAGTAAGGGGTAGAAATGTTTAGAGGAGGCATTTTGAACCAAAATAAAAAGAGAAAACAAACGAATCGAGTACTGACGCGGTATCCCAGAGAGCAAGTTGAACTGGTTTGCCGTCCAGCCTGATTTCGGCGACATAATTTTCAAAAATCTGACGATGTTGACAGGATCAAGTGGGTATATTGTTGAGATGAGAGAAAAAGAAGCAGAAGAAGGGATAGACGGAGAGAGAGAGGGAGTGTGAGAGTGAGTGGATCAATTTGAGGTCGATCTCGAGAGGGAGAGTGAGGATGGAAGGGTTGGTTGGATGTAGTGGATTGGAAGATGGAGAGACGGACCGTTGGTTCGTAATCCTCAGGGAATTCGCCCATGGCAAAGACGCTTAGTAGACTTGTCTTGCCACACGCTCCATCACCGATGATGACGAGTTTCCTTCGAATGGCGACGTTACTATTAGCGTTGGGGGATGAAGGATAGGATCGATTCTGAGGGGATGAGGGGGACATGGGGGATGGATTGAGGAGGGTGTGGTTTGGATTGGGTTGGTCTTGATCTTCTTCTTGTCGTTGTGGCTTGATGTTGTTAGTCTCGGTGGTAAATGGGGATCTTGAGGATGAGGAAGAGGGTGAGACTGACTCAGCGGTGAGTTAGAGACACAGTCGTCATCAGCTCGTAGTCGCACTGGGGCAGGACTGCTTACAGTAGTCGATGCAGTACTACTCACTCATTGGTAGGATATAATAAGTATCACATCAATACTACTATAGTCTACATGGGATCACAATATTACTAATACTTATATAGTCTACATGGAATCACAATATTACTCATAAATACTTCTTCACCATCATTACATCCCATCCATTCCTATACATCAATCACAACTCCAAGCTTCTACGTAGTGGATAACTCACAGGACATTTCAGTGGAATCAAATGGAAAATTTAGGATATTTCAGTGTCTTATGATTGAATTTCCACTTAGCTATAATTGTCGTTCTTCCTGTCTCTGTGAATGTCAAAAAGATGCCTTTCAGGACCAAGGTGGCTATGATCAACCTTGATTCTTTCTCACCTTTTCTCTCCCAAGAGAATATGATGTATATGCTTGTTCATTTATTTAGAAAAAAACCTAGAGTATTGCCCTCACTCAAATCTGGGGATTGATTGGAATTTGATAATTTGGTTAGGAAATGAAATGTGGGTTGAGTGGAAAAATGTGAAAAATCAAAAAAAATTCTTAATTTTCAATTAAACAGTGGTTAGGCTAGAAGATACATTTGAGTTTATTGATGTAGGAGTAAATCAAACGCAATATACATTTCACATGTATCATTTACTGGGATGTATAGCCTCTAAAACCTCAGGATAAACAATTTTATCAGTTTCAAATGAAATTTGGTTTCCAGTTCTATGCATGACCACTACCCTTGTTGAGTGGCTGGATCTGCTCCTTGACAATGCTACATATAACTGACCATGGTGGAACACTGCATCTTGCAGATAAAGTTCAACATTTGAAATTGTCTGAACTTGATATTTGCTGATTTTCAATGGGAAAGCCAACTTGACTGGAAACTATTTTCAGATCAACTTGAAAGGGGGGTTGTCACGCTTCAAGCTTAAGGATTATTGTCTCCCTCACTTCAACATATCCTTTCCTCAGTACCATCTACCTCAGTCCATACACGTGACAAATAGAAGCACAACATCAATGGTGCCTTCCGCTTATCAACTCTGGCTTGCATAACAACCTTCCATTCTTGGCAACTGGCTCAGCGTCTACTTGCAAACCTTGCAGTTAACTCTACTCCAGTCAACCATCCATTCAAGCTCTGCTCTTCCACCCTGGGTATCAATAGCCCTTGGGTTCCCATTCCCGGTGTGGAAAGAATAAAGGTTATCCCCCTATAATTGTCCCAAGGTTCAGAAGTTAACGGTTCCCTGCGTTTGAAAGGAGATGAGGATGTCCAAAGTTGCACTTAAATGAGAAATAGAAATAAAGAGATAAAGAGATAAAGAAAAGTAGAGAGAGAGAGAGAGAAATCAACAATCCTTCAATCCTAAGAACTTTCCACCTGGATGTGTATCCGGTATGAGTTCCTTTAATCTCTTGGTGAGATGAGTGATCCAATCCTGATGATGTGATGTGATTCTTCCTCCTCTGCATCCATGCCTCCTCTCCTCCTCCAACCCGGAGTTGAGAGTGAGGATAAGTCCTCCCTCTCAACCCTAACCTAAGTACACGCGCAAATAACAGTATGACAACAAAACAGAAAACAATCTCAAAACAGAAACCCTAGCCTCCTCTCCCCACCTTCTCTGTACCAAACTCCCCCGTCGTCCGTACGCCGTTCCGTCCATCCGGTTCATCCTTCTCATGACGCGGTCCTCGCACCGCGCCCTACTCGGAGCCCCCCGCGCCTTTCTGTATCCGTTTGTCTGTGCCTGTCGTGGGTGTTTGGTAATATCCGGCATGATCCGCGCGCGCAAGCGTGCGCTCATCCGTTCCTTGATAGCCCGCGGATTGCTCCGCCCCTACGTATCCAAACCGGCGCACTGTGGTGACGTTTTTATAACCCCAGATTGAGAGCTGCGTCGCGGGCTGCGCGCTCAGCAGTTGGGTAGGTTGGGCTCAGCATCTGGCGTGCGCGCGGTCTCAGCAGTGCCTGCTGCGGGCTCAGCAGCAGCCACTGCGGGCTCAGCAGTAGGGGCTGCGGGGCTCAGCACCAGGTATGGGTTGGGCCTACCTTAGGTGGCACCGGGCCGCGACCCGCCCAGGAGAAGCAGACCAAGTGATGGAGCCGGCCCGACCAAGCTCGCGGGTGGCTAGTCCGGAAGGCAAGGGCGGGGCAATCATGGGCTATACGCGCTGGGGAGGCCCGCGCGGGCATAAGAGTGGGCCGACCTGCGGATCGCGGGATCCGCAGATGGCGCGGACGGAAACACGGGGGGCTCCGAGTAGGGCGCGGCGGAGGGCCGCGCCATGAGAAGGACGAACCGGGCTACGTTAATACCAAAGGGCGTGGGTAATGGCGAGGGATGGAGGGACAGGGTTGGGCTAGGGTTCTGCGGCTTAGGGTTGTATTCCATCACTCTTTCTTGTTGTTTGTGGTTGTACTTAGGCTAGGGTTGAGGGGGAGGACTCAAGACCTCACCCTCAACTCCGGGTTGGGGAGGATCATCATCACCTTACAGGAGGAGAAGGAAGGAAAAAGGAAGATTAGGAAGGAATTTCATCATATCATCACTCTCTCTTCTTAAAAACTCATCGCGCCCAATCATCTTACAGATGCTAGACCAATAACTTCCAGAACTCAGGACAACTTGCAAAGGTAACCCTTCTTAAGTTTCCACATCTGGGGGTCTGGCCGGGAAGTCACCTTTCGTCTCAGTCTCTCAAAGATAGCGTACGCAATGTTGCCGACAACTACTCCAGGATTGACCAATCCACCCCCATTTCCCCCCGGGCGGGAGTCGGCGGACCAACACCTCCCCCACCTCCAACCACTCAGACCGGCGGCTTTGCCCCCCCTCAGTCGGAGCCTTCAGAGGCAGCCAAGGCCCCACGGCGGGTATGGCTTAGGCTGCAGAATTTTCCCCATCTTCTTTTTGACACTGCCGATATTGGGCGTTTTCTTGCGAGGTTCGAGGATATTGCGGACTCCGAAAACGCGACGGGCGAGGCCAAGGTCTGCACCGTTGTTCTCTTCATCCCGGACGAAAGTAAGCTGCGGGATGTGGAGGATATAGCCGGTTACAAAGCTTGGGACTGGATTAGGCTCCGGGGCAAGATGATGGCAAGGTGGGGAAAGCAAGAACCCCTCTTCCGGGAAACAGATTTTGAGCGGGCGGCCGCGGATGCAATCTCGCGAGGGGGAGTGCGGACGCGGAACAATTTGTCCAAGTACAAATCTCTGTTTGACCGTATCTATAGTTATTTAGCGAAGAACCCGGTGGTGGGGGGTCAGACGGGAGCGATGAAACGGGCGTTCTTGGGTGGGCTTGCGCCACAACTTTGCGCGCGGGTTCAGCGGCACCTCTTCAAGCACGGGATGGTATTGCGGTCGGTGGACCAGAGTGTCATCCTTCTCCCGGACCTGAGAGCAATCAACGGGGCGGTAGAGAGCAAGATTGATCTGGAGGAACTGATCGAGGACACGGCTAGGGTGTTCCTGTCAGCCTTGAAGAGACCAGCGGCTTCCTCAGCCCCGCCTCCAATGCAGGAACTACACGCGGGCCCATCCACAACAAGTCGGCCGGGTACAATGGAGGTACCAGTGAATGAGATGACGGACATGTTGAAGGATCTGCGGATACTCCTCAATCGGGTAACGGCCCAGCCCACGGCCCAGCCCGCGGCACAGCCCACGGCCCAGCCAACAATCCAGTCAACGGCTCCGCCCCCGCCTCCTCGGCGCGATGAGCAGCCCCACGTCGTGGGGGGTCCTCAGCCTGGTAGCGGACCCTCGGGAGGGTTCACGGCCCGAATCTGCACATATTGTGGCGACAGGAGCCATTGGAGGTCGGGTTGCGCGGAGTTGACAAGGGATGTGGACGGGGGATTGGTCCGCGCGTCCAGATCAACTTTCATATTTCCAACGGGTGAGCTGGTAAGTTTTGGGCCCCACCACCCCTCCCCATTGGACCAAGTCAGGGCAAGAGCGCAGTCTGCAGGGGCCGCTCAGGTGTCGCTGTAAGACTCCAAACGGTGCTAAGCCGTGGCAGTTCTGTGGAGGGGAAAGGTGCTGTTTAGGCTGCCCTCCTAGGAGTTACAATAATATGTAAATGTAACAGGAATCAAGGTCCAGAACCTTATGGATGAGAAATCAAAGTAAGGGAAGAGGATAAGAGTGATCAGTAGCGATGGAAACAACACTATCTGAGGCAAGATGGTGCAGGTAAAGACTTGAAAAAATTAGTCAAGGTTTGTTCAGAGTTCAATAGAACAAGGCAGTTGTAAGTAACAACGCCCACAAGCTAATAACTCTGGTTGTCAGCAGCTGATTAGGAAAGATAAACTCAATCCCAAACAACCTCCAGGTTCTCAATGAACCTGCCCAACTCTCCGCAATCAAGCGCTTGAAGGGTACCAGATAACTGTGGGAGGCTGAACAAAACAAAAGCAATTTGTTTATGAAGCTCTAGAAGCAAATCAATAACGAATTTGAGCAAGAATATCCCAACACTTCTCAAGGGACTCAAGAATAGCGTGGCAAAATTCAACCTTAAAGAAGAAGGGAGGTATAACACTCCAGGTTTTAAGCTTAATAAAACCTCTTCAATCAAACGTGATTGGCTCCAGAAAGATGATCAAGGAGAGATCAAGACCAGTATCGTCGGAAAAAGGGATCAGAGTGGTATAACACACCCAAGAATTCAGACAGACAGGAATTCTTCTTCAACCAGCAAGGCTATTGGTTGGTGATAAGGATCAAGGTCACAAGGGACAGAATTTGAGTACGGAGGCTCAAAGGATCAAGGGGCAATCATGGATATACCCGGATAAGTTGCTCAGATAGGTGGGGAAGGATGCCCACGGATAAATTGATTTCTGATGATGAGGGAGACAGATGAGATGATATGATGATGGTCTGATGGGATCCTGGGCCAAAAGGCAGGGGAGAGCCTCCTTTTATAGACATGAGGCCCTGTATACTATGTACAAGAGATACTACAAATAGGTGCGGAAAAATGAAAACATAAAAAAAAGATGACATGAGAGGGAAAAAAAAAAAGAAATGTCGCCCGCGTCAAGAATGACCGCGGGCAACCAGATGGGCACCCGCGACAGCGGTCGCGGGTGTCGACAACGGCTGTCATTGCCCGATCGGCGGCAACAGCGGGGTGAAGGTTGCTGCGGCCGCGAGCGGTCGCTTGCGGTCGTTGGTCGGATCAGATGATGGGCGAGGAGGGCGTGAGTGAGAACAATGAATGGTAAGTGGGTTTGGAGATCAATTCGTGTGGGGGTCGCTTGCTGCAATGGTAGATTGGGTCGGATACTCAACGATGAGCTTTGATCATCTGCGCTTGATCGTGGGGACATTGGGGGGATTTAGTAATCGGGCTGAGCCTAGCATTGATTGGATTGATTGTTGCGGATGAGCGTTGGAAGACAGGACAACCACGACCTGGAAATCAAATCGACCACCGATATAGACCTTGTTGGAGGGGGAGGTACAGATAGAATAAATCAAGCCAACCGAATCGGAAGAGGCGATGATCTGGGGTAATTTCTGCTGATGCTGAAGCGGGTGAGAGAGCAGGTAGGCGGAGCGGTCAGAGGAGGATGGGAAGGAGGAGGAGGAGGATGGATCGTAGAAGGACAGAGTCAAGAAGGAGCCGAGGATGGCGACGTTTCCGAGTGCAGACCAATCAATCGAGGGAGGCTTCTGTTGGTTGGAGGAAGCCGAGAGGACAATGGGTGGGAGGAGGGAGAGAAGCAGAAGGTTTGAAAGGACTGTGTGAAGGCCCGATGAGGATCTAGCTCGGGTGGAAGACAAGGGTGATGATGGTGAGATGGGACGGTGAGCAGGGATTGTCAAAGGTGGTTTGACGATTGCTTGTGTTGCCAAAATTCAGGGCCGCGAGCGCGACAAGTGGGAGCTGAACATAGGAAGAGGGGATTGAAGCGGAGAGACAGGCAAGAGGCATGTCCTAGACCGCTAGGACAGGGAGAAGTTGAGAGATGGGGGGAAATGAAGGTACCCATAGGGGTACAACCAATTTTTTTTTTTTTTTTTTTTTTTACCGTGGTGTCCCGGATTGGTCACCACATCTCTCCCCAACTTACAGACTGTCCCTAGTCTGCATCTAAAATTTGAAGGGATTAAAAAAAAGGCAGGGAACAAAGAAATTGAAGCAAAGATTGGCCATTTCTTGATCTTGAGAGCAATTGAAGAGTTGAGGAAAATATCTTGATTCTTCCAAATGAGCCCTAGAAGCGGCAGGAATAGAACAAGGAGGGCGTCCCAGGTGCTCACATATGTGGCATACAGTAGAGTTTTACAACAAAAATGCAGCAAATGACCCTGGTGGTGCACAATTGGGAGGACTTACTTCTGAGATAAGTTTCCCCCACGACAATGAAACTTCTTGACTTGATCAGCAGAGAACCTTCTGGCCAACCAAGTACCATCCAGCTCCTCCAAAACATAAGATCCACCTCTAACTTGATGAACCACTCAATAAGGGCCATTCCAACAATTAGAGAAAAGCTTGCCCCACTGGGTCTCCAAAGATCGATTATAAGCTAAAACTAGGTCACCAGGGTTCAAGGGCTCCCTGATTCAATTAGAGTGCTTGTCCTCCCAATACTGGACGTATTTTGCTCTGGACTCCATCATCTTTTGATAAGCTTCATCACGAACGTCTTCACTTTGCTCCAGTTGCTTGGATCTAGCAACTAACAGATCAGTAGTTGAGGACACCTCTTCCCAAGAGACACCCAAGAAAGATTCCATTTCCAGATCCAAAGGAAGGACTGCTCTTTGACCAAAGATGATTTCATAAGGTGAGTAGCCAGTAGTCCTTTTGGTTGAGATTCGATCAGAGAAGAGAACAAGAGGAAGGAATTTGCAACAATTCTTGCCACTTTCACCAGCAAGTTTAACAAGTGCAGCCTTCAAAGGGGCATGGCCTCGTTCCACCATGCCTTGGCCTTCAGGATAATAAGGAGTAGTAACTCTATGTTGTCCAGGAAGGGATCAGATCATTTCAGCAAGCTTGCCCCCAAATTCAGAGCCACCATCAGTAGAGTAAGATCGAGCCAGGCCATAACGCATTGTCCAGGTCTCGTAGAGGAAAGCTGCCACTGATTCAGAGCTAAGGTTCTTAAGAAATTTTGCTTCAACCCATCCGGAAAAATCATCTCTAGCCACAATGAGGTACTTAGCACCACCTGCCTTAATATGAACCACATCCATAGCAATCCTTCCAAAGACAGTGGACTCCCCAGTAGGATAACGAATTTCAGCGGGGCGCCTAAGATCACATTTTTGACAAACTTCACAACTCTTGCACCATTGGGAGACGGATTTCTTCAAAGATGGCCACCAGAATCGTTTGGATAATCGTCGATAAGTTTTGGTTTCCCCACAATGACCAAGGCCTTCATGGAGACTTTCAAGGATAGAATCTTGTTTAGAGGGAATAGTAACAACAATAAGAGCACAAGGATTGCCTCTCTTCATAAGTCTAGAGCCTTGAACAAAAAAAATAGAAGACTTTTGTTTAAGAGATCAAAATTCCCTAGCAGAGAGATCAGGAGGCTTTTGAAGAGTTGAAAGGTACTGCTCTAATTTAAGCCAGAAGCCTTGTTGAAAGCCAGAATAATTTTGAGAAGAAAAAGAGAAAATAGTTTGGATTAAAGGTTCCTCTTCATTGAAATCGGTTCCAACACCAGATTTGTTGTCCCCAAGAGGTCGTCGAGATAAACCGTCAGGCATGGTGAAAGATTTCCCCGGCCTGTGAACAATATCAAAAGAGAAAAGCTGGATAAAGGCCACCCAACAAGTCATAGGAGCATTGGGAAGACTGGGAGCGTTGATCATTTCAATGATGGATCGAGCATCAACTTGCAATTCAAAATGTTGGCCCCAGAGAACGGTTTGAAGTTTCTTCATCATTTGAGCCACACCACAGAGTTCCAGTTTGGGCTGGGAGTATCTAGATTCTACATCTGAAAACAACAAAGATTCATAAAGAGCAGGACGGTCCCAACCATTTTCATCTTCCTGAGTAAGGACGGCCCCAACAGATTGATAACTAGAATCAACAGCCAGCTTGATCTTGCCAGCTCCAGGTCCATAAGAGATCTTTTTCAAAACTATGTCTTCACCAACTATCCTTTTGAGTAGCTGGAAAGCACATTCACAATCTTGGGTCCAAATCCATTCAGCATCTTTTCTGGTTAGACGACGCAAGGGTGCACAGATTTTGGATAAAGATGGGATAAAGATTCTAAAATAAGTGACAACACCTAGAAAGCCCCTAACTTCAGTTGGATTGATTGGGGTAGGCCAAGAGATGATCTTGTTGACTTTGGCTGGTGCCATCCTTCTTCCTTCCTTGCAGACCACATGGCCAACAATTTCCAGAGCAGGGACACAAGCCGCCAGTTTGGATCCAGAGACAGTAAGGCCAGATTCCTTGATTCGAAACAGAATCCTCTCCAAGGTAGTAGCATATTCCCAGATAAAACGACGAATTCCTGAATGCCAAGGTAAGAGCTCATTATCATAGTCAGATACTGGACCTTTAATTCCTCCATCATCAATAAAGATACCAGCATGATCAGGGATTTCATCCTGGAGGATCCACATCATCTGAGCCTGATAGACTGCAACCGAGTTGGTGGCTCCTTGAGGCAATCGAGTAAGTTGAAATCGACCAAGAGGAGTATTGAAAGTAGTGAGAGGACGAGAAATAGGATGTAAAGATTGTTTTTCATAGCCACCCATAATATCCCCTAGACCATAGCAAGCTCTTCCCGCAAAGGATTCAACAAATTCTTCAGTAGCAGGAGGGATACCAGAGTCTTTAATAGTAACTTTATTAAGAGGTCGAAGATCATGAACTATTCTAAGTTTACCATTACTCTTGAGGACACAGAAGACGGGGCTGGAGTAGCTCAAAGTTGACTGTTCATACAGGCCAGTTCAAACTTGTTCCCGGACCAACTTGATGAACTCGTCAACTTTAGCAGCAGGGATAGGGATCTTTTTCTTTTGCCAAGGATCATGTTCAACTACAGGGATGATATAAGGGAGGCCATAGGATTCCCGCAAGAGACCTCTCTCTTCTTCACAGAAAGAAATAGATTTTTCCCTTAGAGATAAGACATTTCTGATTAAATTTAACTCATCAGGAAGAAGCCATCCATCTGGACCAAAGTTGACCACCTTCAGACGTTCTTCAGTGACCCATCCATTAGGCACAAAGGGACCAGTAAGAGATTGAGGAAGACCACAGTAAGGATCGCGAGATAGAGGAGGACGCATAAGGGGAGGATTGAGGTTGAGAGGCATAGGCTGGTTGACTGGTTGGATCTTCTTAGCAACTGGTTTATACTTAGTGGCAAAAGAGAGAAGTTCTTGTTTCCTCCAAGAGTTGACCAGAGAGACTTGATTAAAAAAGCTGAGTCCAAGTTCCAACATCTTCCAAGTCCAATGTTCTGCAATATCCTTGAAGGGTGCCTTTTCCATAAAAGGAGAACCAGGAGATAATACGTTGCTCACATGTGTGGCACAAGGTAGGGTTTTGAAAATGACGGTAAAAGATTGCCCTGGCAGTGCACAATTGGGAGGACTTACTTGTACCCCAAATTGCCTCCACTGAAGCCCATATTCCTTCATACCAAAATCACCAAAAATGGAATTGCAATTAGGATCTAGTTTAGACTCATTGCGGAGATTCGAACCGGAACTGAGAGAAGATTGATCAGACTCAAAAGTAGAAGGAAAAGGAGACACTACAGATCCAGAGAGAGAACGAGATGGAGAAGAAATATTTTTGGATTTTTCTATTTTGATATGTTTTTGTTTTTTAATATTCTTGAACTCAGAAGAGAATGATGAAAGGAATGAGAAATAAGCCTGAGGGATGGGAGTTGACCCTTGAGTTGCAGTCTGAGGCTGAAAAGAAATACAACTATTAGTAGGATCAACTATTCCCCTAAAAAATGAGAGGAACTAGAGTTATCCTTCTGCTTCCCCTTAAAAGATGATTTGGGAGAATGAACAGGAAAATCTCTTTCCCAACAACCAGAATCCAAAGAGCAAAGAGGAACTTCAATTTTCCTGCCATCAGCATCAGGGAGAAAAATTCTCTCCCCAACTTGATCAGAAAACATCAGGGTTGCACCAAAGTCCATTAAGAAGGGTTGTCCCAAGATCGTAGGACTGTCCAAACGAGTGATCCAAAAGTGGCAGGTTCCAACAATATTTTGACAAATCCTGACCGGTAAATCTTCAGCAATACCAACCAGTTCACAAGCTTGATTTCCTATCCCATACACTGCAGAGTTGAAGCTGACCCTAGGACTAAGTTTGAGCTTGCAGGCCATAGCATCCAAGATTAAGTTAAGCTGAGATCCAGAATCCACAAGAGGAGAAACAGTTTTAGCTGAGTCACCAAGATAACAAGGAAGGAAGCCAAGGGGACAGGAATAAAGGTTGGAGTCTAAAGAAGGACTGGTTCCACCAGAGTCCTCCATTAAAGTGCCAGAGGAGACTTTTAGTTCTTCAGGGCCAATTTCCACACGTCAACAAGAGACCCATTTCTTCATTCCTTCAGCAACAGATTGAGAGATCAATAGGAGTTCAGCCACAGATAGATCAGGAATTTTGAGATCAGAAATTTTCTTTAATACTTGTTATAATTATGGCCAGCAATTAGCTTAGGCAAATGAGCAGTATTTAAAGCAAAAGAAATGCTGGACACTGTGTGTCAATAAAGGCTAATGGGGCTCTCACAATGGGGCAATATGTTGGATGAATTCGATTGGATGATGAATGAATGATGGAAAACAGCAGGGAGAAGAGCTCCTTAAGTACAAAAGATTGGCCTCTTGTGAGCCCATGATACAACAAGCCAAAAGGCAAATTTTCCGCCCCAAAAGAGCTCTACAGGCTCTACAAGCCTTGTTACTTGGTTTGGACTACATCAGCCCACATGGCATCAGTCCCTGAACCCTTACGACCAGCCTATTCCGGTCCATTCTGGTGTTTCCACCGTTACGGGGCTGAACCAGCCCCTTTGCTGTTCAATCCCCTGGCTGGTTGTCTATTACAACCGGCCCTGATGGCCTTATTACCTCTGTTACGGGCTGGTTGCCTCATGCATCCAGCCCCTGGCCCCTCAAATGGGCCAGGTGGGACCCAGGACTCACCTGGGTCCGGTTTCAACCTCACTAGGGGGGGGTGTAACCGGCGGACATGCCGCCCCCCCCTTCTTCTCTCAAATCCCTGGTGGGGGCGGTCAAATCCCCTCACCAGGGGCCCTGGGGGTTGATACCCCCAGGGCGTCGTCAAGGTAAGGATGGCTGGGGGGTGGTCAGATCCCCCCTGGCCCGTCGCTCCTCCCCCTCGGTAAAGGGGGGGGGAGAGCGCCCCTCGTCACCTCTTCGCTACAAGGTGGGAGGGTGATCAAATCCCCCCCACCGTCCGGTCGCTACACTCGCGGCCGGCGCCGCCACCTCCCTGGGCAAGGGGGTGGTCAGGTCCCCCCTGCCCTGACCGACCGCGTCATCGCGGCCGGTCGCTGGCTGGTTCAACCCAGCCAGCCTGCCCCCTCCCCCTCGCGACGGCGAGCGAGGGGAGGGGGAGCGAGCCGTGGCCGCGAACCCCCGGCTCCGCGGCGCTGGTCGCCGGTCGCGACCAGCCGGGCCCGCGCGGCATCGCACCGCGCGGGATCCCTCGGCCGCGCAACAGCCCCGCGCGGGCCGTCGGGCCCCGCGTGGGCCGTGCCGAGGAACACAGGCGGCCCCGAACGGGCCGCGACGCGAGCAGCGGTCCCGAGCGGGCCGAAACACGGGCGGCAACCCTAATGGGCCGCCCCAAGCCCGAATTATGAGAAAAGACTACTTTTGCGGGCCAGCCCGTCTGGCCAAGTATGTCCAAAATAAACCTTGGGCCCAATTATGCCCATACAAGCCCATCTGGCCGTATTTGCCCATATACCCCATCGGGCCCGTTAGGGCCCGTGTACCAATGGGTCTATTTCACGCGTTTTGAGGCCAGTTTCCCCAAATCTATAACATCCACATGGGCCCGTATGGTCCGTGTGTGTGTCCAATGGGCCTTAGAGGCCCATTTGTGCATCCCATTTGGATTACACTTATACGTAGCACCCGCGTAAGTGCGTACGTATTTTAACACACCCCCTTAATCCAAAAGGGGTGACATCCGCATATTAGTCACAAAGCCTTGATGCTTGTTTCTGTCTAATGCCTTAGTCAAGATATCCGCAATCATTGCTCCAGTGGGCATGTACCTCAACACAATCTCTTTGCAGTTAACTGCATCGCGAATATAGTTATAGTGGACATCAATATGTTTTGTTCTTGAATGGAACACTTGGTTTTGCGCCAACGCAATGGCACTCTGGTTATCGGAATACAACAATGCAAACCCTTGTGGTTTATGTGTGTCCTCTAAGACTTTTCTCAACCATTTTGCTTCCTGTGAAGCTGCTAAGTAAGCTCTATACTCAGCCTCTGTTGATGACAAACTTATTGCCGACACCTTCTTGGACATCCATGACACCAGATTCTTACCTAAAAAGAATACAAAACCACTTGTTGATTCCCTAGTGTTACCATCTGCCCAACTTGCATCGGAATAACCAACCAAATCAAAGTTTGCTGACTTTGTAAACAACAGTCCCAGACTGTGTGTTCCTTTAAGATACCTCATAACTCTCTTAAGCGCTGACCAATGCCTCATGCTTGGCTTCTCTAAGTGTTGCGACAAGACCCCAATTGCAAACGCAATATCGGGCCTTGTACACTGCCCCAAATAATTAAGCGATCCGACAGCTGACCTGTAGTCATTCCCTGATTGAACAAACTCCAGATACTCCTCATCTGTAGACTTCTCTAAACGAATGTTTGACTGCATAGGAGTACCAAACTCCTTTGCATCCTCTAAGCCGTATTGCTTAAGAAGAGCTGCCACATAATGGTTCTGGTCTAACTTAATACCATTCTTGCTCTTGCTGACTTTCATTCCAAGCACCTGTTGCGCCAGACCAAGATCTTTTATCTTGAATTCCTTTTTGAGTGTCTCCATGACTCTCTCTTTACCATCACCAATAATGATAATGTCATCGACCCATACAAACAAAATTGCATCCTTCCTCACAAAAAGGCAAGGATCGGCCTCAGACGTCTTAAAACCAATCTCTATCAGTTTCTCACTCATGGTGTTATACCATGACCTAGCTGCTTGCTTCAATCCATACAGGGATCTACACAGCTTGAGGACATATTCCCCTTTATCTGCCGAAAGAAAAGTTCTAACACAGATTTTCTTCATGGTTTCTGGTTTAGTCTCTACTAACCATTCACGAAAACCATCAGGAATCGACATATAAACAGTCTCCTCCTCTCCAAGTTTTGCATTCAAGTATGCTGTTACAAAATCAGCTTGTCTGATTTCTTCACCCAACTCCACTGCCAGAGCAATGATGTACCTGAAGGTGGACAGCCTTCCAGTTGGTGAGAAAGTTTCTTGGTAATCAATACCCTCTCTCTGCTTGAAGCCCTGTGCAACACATCTAGCCTTGAACCTTTTCAAAACTCCATTTGTGTCAAACTTCTTGTTTAACACCAATCGAGACCCCACAATGGTCTTTCCTTTTGGAACAGAATCCCGCTTAACCACTTCAAAGACACTATTATTCTCTAGAGAATCAAATTCCTCAAAAATAGCACTCTTCCAGTTGGCTCTCTCATCAGAATTCATAGCTTGGCCAAAGCTATTTGGGTTAACCCTGTTACCCATTTCTGAACTCAACTCCAGGACTTCATTGAGCATACACTGTTCCTGAAATGTATCTTCCTCATATCCTGCGGCAGCATAATGGGATCTCCACTCCCCGTACCTGTCAACTGGTACTCTAACCCTACCACTCCTTCTAACCGGAGGTGGAGGCTCATCAGGTTCTGATTCCACAGAATCACCTGAAGCGGGTACTGAACCCTCTTGTGGCACGTCTGCCACCTCTTCATCTTCTGGAACCACATGTTCCACAGCTTTTGCTGGTGAAATAGGTGCTAATTCTATTTCTTGTTGTGGCTTAATCACAACAACATCTTCACTCCTTTTGAGTGGAAAGGTACTTTCATCGAATTTTACATCCCTGCTACGGATAACCTTTCTTGTCCCTGGACAATAGATCCTATAAGATTTACTTATTAAATCATAGCCTACAAGTGCCCCTGTTCTGGCTCTAGGGTCTAATTTTCCGACCATTTCATTATGGTGGACACTATAATACACCAAGCAACCAATTGTTCTTAGGTGTGATGTTTTGGGGTACAACTTCCAAAACTGATAATGGGGACACTTCCCATTAACACTTACAATGTTGTGCAACAGACACACCGTGCACATCAACTCAGCCCATAAGAACTTTGGCAGACCAGATTGAGACATAATAGTTCTGACTTTGTCCAGTAAAGTCCTATTCATTCTCTCAACTATTCCATTATTTTGTGGAGTACTTGCAGTAGTGACTATATGAATGATACCATAATCTTTCAACAGCCTCCCAAACTCTTTACTCACAAATTCACCCCCTCCATCGGTAATAACCCTCTTGATCTCCTTCATCAGACCATTCTGTTTCCAGACTTTGAAGATTACAGAAACCTCCTCTGTGGTCTGATCCTTAGATCGAATCGGTTTAACCCAAACATAATTAGTTGCAGTATCAACTAAATTGATGAAGTATCTTGCCCCACCAAGGGACTCTGGAGTGAATGGCCCTGCCAAATCAATGGAAAATTCCTCTCTAGGAACATCTGTGTGATCTCTACTCTTAGAGAACACATTTCTAGTCTTGGCCCCCAAGGTACAACTCTCACAGTTGCTGTCCTTTACCTTATGGCCACTTCTATTGTGAGAAACAGTGCTCAGAGCTGAGAATTTGAACAAGCTTGCACACAGAAGCTTATTCCGAACTTGTCCACTAAGAACAGTTCTCCCATTCATATCAATAACAAACCTATCTCCTTTAAGATAACGAATTTGGAACCCTTTTTTCCATAACACCCCAAGAGACACAAGGTTGTAAGGCAACTCTGGTACATAGAACACTTTATCAAAAGTAATTTGGAAACCCAGTTGATTTGCAAGAATAACTTTTCAAATTCCTTTAATCTGAATTGTTCTGCCTTTCTGACCAATATTTACAACCCCATCATAATCACTAAGATTTGAAAATAAATTTGGTTCAAAAAACATGTGATCTGTACAACCAGAATCGATCAAAACAAGAACATCCTCCTTCAATCCTCCTAGTAGGAAAGAAGCTTTATCAGTCACTGATAAGTTCTTATCTTTGAGGTTAAGATTACTCACTTCATAATCAATCAAGTCCATTTCTTGATCCTCATCGATTTTGGCCTTCTTGTTGGGACCTTCTTCCACAACAGCCTCTTCAATTGGAGCATCCAACGCCACCATTGCAACGTTTTCAGTTGTGAGATTGACCTCCTTGTCATCCCCTTCGGACTTCTTCCTTTTCTTGGCCTCCTTGCAGTCCTTAGCATAGTGACCCTTATTCTGACAATTGTAACATAAGACCTTGGACAAATCCTTTTTCGCCTTCTTGCGAGATTTTCCAGTCTTTCCAACTAGGGCTGTTCCAGAACCCCCCTTCATCTTGAATTGAAGGTCATCCTTTTCAATCCTTTTAAGCACATCCTCCTCCCCAGGAAGAGGATCCAATTGAGAAATGATTCTGACTAAGGAATCAAACTCTTTTGGCAGCTTTTGAAGGATTAAGAGTGACAAACACTCTGGATCCATGTTAAGTCCAGATGACTTGAACTTGGCTATACTAGACCTAGCCTCTGCCACAAACTGTTTACAATTCGAATATTGTAACTTGAACAGTTTATTAAAGGCTATACCCTTCTGGTGAACAGAATCACCAGCATACTTGGACTTAAGCAACTTCCAAAGGATGCTGCCCCTCCTCCTCTCATCTTCCCTAAGAGTATCAGCAACCCATGTCACATGATTCTCATCAAGATGCCTAAGGATCAGATGGTAAGACTTCTTCTCCACTTCTGAACTGATCAGAGTGTCATCTGCATCCATAATTTCCCCACAGCAGATGTTATCCAGCTCACTATCCATAAGGACAGCCCAAGCATTATAGTTCTGACTATTCAGAACTATTTTGGTAGAGCTAACATCAGGGATATAGGACATCTTCTTGGAAAACTTGAGGTCTTTGAGGTTCTCCAAAGTAAGGTACAAAGGTCTAGATGGCTTGGAAGTAATGATGATGTTGGTACTGATAATGTGTTATAATTATGGCCAGCAATTAGCTTAGGCAAATGAGCAGTATTTAAAGCAAAAGAAATGCTGGACACTGTGTGTCAATAAAGGCTAATGGGGCTCTCACAATGGGGCAATATGTTGGATGAATTCGATTGGATGATGAATGAATGATGGAAAACAGCAGGGAGAAGAGCTCCTTAAGTACAAAAGATTGGCCTCTTGTGAGCCCATGATACAACAAGCCAAAAGGCAAATTTTCCGCCCCAAAAGAGCTCTACAGGCTCTACAAGCCTTGTTACTTGGTTTGGACTACATCAGCCCACATGGCATCAGTCCCTGAACCCTTACGACCAGCCTATTCCGATCCATTCTGGTGTTTCCACCGTTACGGGGCTGAACCAGCCCCTTTGCTGTTCAATCCCCTGGCTGGTTGTCTATTACAACCGGCCCTGATGGCCTTATTACCTCTGTTACGGGCTGGTTGCCTCATGCATCCAGCCCCTGGCCCCTCAAATGGGCCAGGTGGGACCCAGGACTCACCTGGGTCCGGTTTCAACCTCACTAGGGGGGGGTGTAACCGGCGGACATGCCGCCCCCCCCCTTCTTCTCTCAAATCCCTGGTGGGGGCGGTCAAATCCCCTCACCAGGGGCCCTGGGGGTCGATACCCCCAGGGCGTCGTCAAGGTAAGGATGGCTGGGGGGTGGTCAGATCCCCCCTGGCCCGTCGCTCCTCCCCCTCGGTAAAGGGGGGGGGAGAGCGCCCCTCGTCACCTCTTCGCTACAAGGTGGGAGGGTGATCAAATCCCCCCCACCGTCCGGTCGCTACACTCGCGGCCGGCGCCGCCACCTCCCTGGGCAAGGGGGTGGTCAGGTCCCCCCTGCCCTGACCGACCGCGTCATTGCGGCCGGTCGCTGGCTGGTTCAACCCAGCCAGCCTGCCCCCTCCCCCTCGCGACGGCGAGCGAGGGGAGGGGGAGCAAGCCGTGGCCGCGAACCCCCGGCTCCGCGGCGCTGGTCGCCGGTCGCGACCAGCCGGGCCCGCGCGGCATCGCACCGCGCGGGATCCCTCGGCCGCGCAACAGCCCCGCGCGGGCCGTCGGGCCCCGCGTGGGCCGTGCCGAGGAACACAGGCGGCCCCGAACGGGCCGCGACGCGAGCAGCGGTCCCGAGCGGGCCGAAACACGGGCGGCAACCCTAATGGGCCGCCCCAAGCCCGAATTATGAGAAAAGACTACTTTTGCGGGCCAGCCCGTCTGGCCAAGTATGTCCAAAATAAACCTTGGGCCCAATTATGCCCATACAAGCCCATCTGGCCGTATTTGCCCATATACCCCATCGGGCCCGTTAGGGCCCGTGTACCAATGGGTCTATTTCACGCGTTTTGAGGCCAGTTTCCCCAAATCTATAACATCCACATGGGCCCGTATGGTCCGTGTGTGTGTCCAATGGGCCTTAGAGGCCCATTTGTGCATCCCATTTGGATTACACTTATACGTAGCACCCGCGTAAGTGCGTACGTATTTTAACAATACTCCCTCCACAGCATTGGGGTGATCCTTGGAGATGCCCCTTTCAAATCAAACTTTGGGCTGGGTGGAGGGAGGAAGTTCAGGTGACGCAGAATCTAAGATAGGATTAGAAGGTTGAGGTGAGGGAGAAGGATCAGGGTGATCTGGGAACCTTTCCATAAGTGGTTCCTTTTCCACCTCCATGTCTACTACATCAGATGAAGGAGGCTCAAGTGATGATCAACGTTTAACGGGTTTTCAAAGGATTGAAGTTGGCAAGGAAGGAGCCTTATGAGGTTTAGGTTCCTCATGTCGTTTCCTGGCTGGATCAGATTGATAAGGACTCCCAGCAAGACTAGAGGAAGAAATAGCTGGAGGATACCAAGGTTGGAGGGTACCACAGGATGATCGAAATTCAAAGGAAGCAAGAGATGCTTTCACAGGAGGTGTTGGCTGGTAAGAGGCCACCACATGTCGGATAGGACGAGATGAGTCAAAAGGGATTAGGGCACCATTAGGGAGGAAGTAATTGTTCCCCCTCTGCTCTACCAACTTTTCCTTTAGGTCCTTCTGAAGTTCTTGGAATCGTCCGGTTCCATGGCCTTCCCTATGACAGTAGTAACAGACCAGAGTTGATTTGGGGACAGAAGAAGGAGTTTTAGGAGTAGCTAGCGAAGAAATCTTTTGATCTATTTTGTTCACAAAGGCTCTAAGTAACTTGGTGATTTCATCTATAGTAGTAGGTTCTTGATTGGAATTAGGATCTTCTTTAGGCCTACGATCTGCCTCCATTTTAATCATAATATCGTTTGACTCTTTAAAAGAAGGAGCATGGACCGGTTCAGCAGTTCTAGGCTTTTCAAAGGTAAGAGCAGTTTGACCTTTCATGAATTTATCCACAGTACTCCTAAGGGTGAGAAAAACAGGGAGCTTGAATCGATTATCCCTGGTGGTAATAATGGATCCAGATTTGACCAGTTCTTCTTTAATACTTTCCTGCACAGCCAACAAAAAAGATTGGAAGAACTTTGCTCAAATTTTGTCCACTGTGTCAATGTGATCCTTTTGGATAAGATAGTTTTGAATGGGATCCCAGGACTTCCTAAAAATCTGATAGTCAGAGGCTGAAGAAATACCACCATTGGAGATCCACTGAGAAACCAGAGCATCCAAATCCTGCAGAGTAAAACTAGCCACATCTATTTTTCCCCAGTATGCCAACATAGCCTCCCTGAGAAGCTTCCAGTTATGGGATTCAAATACCTCAAAAGACTCAATTACCTCCATAACTTCATCAGAGGAGATAAAGAATTGCAACTGATAAGCCATATAAAATTCACTAGCTCCATCCACTTCAGCAGCCATTTCGTAGGAGTCCAAGAATCGCTTGACATTTGTACCGTTGAAGCCTAAGTTCTTGTTCTGAGGTTTGATCTTTACCATCTTAGGTCGGACAGAGGTGGTTGGAGTAGTGGAAGATGCCATATAGAATAACAGAGTTCCTAGGGGATCCAAAGAGCAGATTTCCAAAGTGGCTCACGAGTGTGGCAAGAGTAGGGTTTCGCCAAAAACGACAAGTATCTTGCCCAAGCGGTGCAAAAATTGGGAGGACTTACTTCTAGGATAAGTTGCCTCCACGGATCAGATTTGAGAAGAGAAAAAAAATAGGAGAAAGAAAAAAAAGATCGGATTTTGAGGTTGATTTTAAATGTCTTGGGACTGTAAATCCCAAGGTTGCTGGTTCAATCCCGGCCCGGGGGACCAAATGTAAGACTCCAAACGGTGCTAAGCTGTGGCAGTTCTGTGGAGGGGAAAGGTGCTGTTTAGGCTGCCCTCCTAGGAGTTACAATAATATTTAAATGTAACCGGAATCAAGGTCCAGAACCTTATGGATGAGAAATCAAAGTAAGGGAAGAGGATAAGAGTGGTCGGTAGCGATGGAAACAACACTATCTGAGGCAAGATGGTGCAGGTAAAGACTTGAACAAATAAGTCAAGGTTTGTTCAGAGTTCAATAGAACAAGGCAGTTGTAAGTAACAACGCCCACAAGCTAATAACTCTGGTCGTCAGCAGCTGATTAGGAAAGATCAACTCAATCACAACCAACCTCCAGGTTCTCAATGAACCTGCCCAACTCTCCGCAATCAAGCGCTTGAAGGGTACCAGATAACTGTGGGAGGCTGAACAAAACAAAAGCAATTTTTTTATGAAGCTCTAGAAGCAAATCAATAACGAATTTGAGCAAGAATATCCCAACACTTCTCAAGGGACTCAAGAATAGCGTGGCAAAATTCAACCTTAAAGAAGAAGGGAGGTATAACACTCCAGGTTTTAAGCTTAATAAAACCTCTTCAATCAAACGTGATTGGCTCCAGAAAGATGATCAAGGAGAGATCAAGACCAGTATCGTCGGAAAAAGGGATCAGAGTGGTATAACACACCCAAGAATTCAGACAGACAGGAATTCTTCTTCAACCAGCAAGGCTATTGGTTGGTGAAAAGGATCAAGGTCACAAGGGACAGAATTTGAGTACGGAGGCTCAAAGGATCAAGGGGCAATCATGGATATACCTGGATAAGTTGCTCAGATAGGTGGGGAAGGATGCCCACGGATAAATTGATTTCTGATGATGAGGGAGACAGATGAGATGATATGATGATGGTCTGATGGGATCCTGGGCCAAAAGGCAGGGGAGAGCCTCCTTTTATAGACATGAGGCCCTGTATACTATGTACAAGAGATACTACAAATAGGTGCGGAAAAATGAAAACATAAAAAAAAGATGACATGAGAGGGAAAAAAAAAAAGAAATGTCGCCTGCGTCGAGAATGACCGCGGGCAACCAGATGGGCACCCGCGACAGCGGTCGCGGGTGTTGACAACGGCTGTCGTCGCCCGATCGGCGGCAACAGCGGGGTGAAGGTTCCGGCGGCCGCGAGCGGTCGCTCGCGGTTGCCGGTCGGATCAGATGATGGGCGAGGAGGGCGTGAGTGAGAACAATGAATGGTAAGTGGGTTTGGAGATCAAATTGTGTGGGGGTCGCTTGCTGCAATGGTAGATCGGGTTGGATACTCGACAATGAGCTTTGATCATCTGCGCTCGATTGTGGGGACATTGGGGGGAGTTAGTAATCGGGCTGAGCCTAGCATTGATTGGATCGATCGTTGCGGATGAGCGTTGGAAGACAGGACGACCACGACCTGGGAATCAAATCAACCACCGATATAGACCTTGTTGGAGGGGGAGGTACAGATAGAATAAATTGAGCCGACCAAATTGGAAGAGGCGATGATCTGGGGTAATTTCTGCTGATGCTGAAGCGGGTGAGAGAGCAGGTAGGCGGAGCGGTTGGAGGAGGATGGGAAGGAGGAGGAGGAGGATGGATTGTAGAAGGACAGAGTCGAGAAGGAGCCGAGGATGGCGACGTTTCCGAGTGCAGACCAATTGATCAAGGGAGGCTTCTGTTGGTTGGAGGAAGCCGAGAGGACGATGGGTGGGAGGAGGGAGAGAAGCAGAAGGTTTGAAAGGACTGTGTGAAGGCCCGATGAGGATCTAGCTCAGGTGGAAGACAAGGGTGATGATGGTGAGATGGGACGGTGAGCAGGGATCGTCAAAGGTGGTTTGACGATCGCTCGCGTCGCCAAAATTCAGGGCCGCGAGCGCGACAAGTGGGAGCTGAACATAAGAAGAGGGGATCGAAGCAGAGAGACAGGCAAGAGGCATTTCCTAGACCGCTAGGACAGGGAGAAGTTGAGAGATGGGGGGAAATGAAGGTACCCATAGGGGTACAACCGAAAAAAATATATTTTTTTTTTTTTTTTTTTTTTACCGTGGTGTCCTGGATTGGTCACCACATTGCTTGGAATTGTCACCGGGCCCGGCACGTGGCAAGCTCCGCGAGTGGAGGCAGAGGTTAGGGTTTTGGCGGCGGACAAGCAAATCTTGTCAGAGAAGATGGAGGTAGACGTGAAGGAGCGGCTGACGACTCAAGCCCCAAAGACTGGTGCGCAAGGACCATTGGGAAACATGCCGTCGGCCGGCTCCGGAGGGAGAAGGAAGGCCGCGGAAGTGGTGCGGTGGGTGATGGGGAGCGAGATGCCGGTCCCTCTCACGCTACGGGAGCTGGCCGCGGTCTCTCCGGTGGTCATTGAAAGATGGTGCAGGTGTTAAGGGAGTACGGGCGCGGCAGGATTCCCGCAACAGTGCAGCGCGTGAACGCGGCGGAGGAAGGGGGGGAATGCAAGTTGTGCCCACCCAAGGCCGTGTTGGTCCCGCTTGCCTACGTCTCAATGAAGATTGCGGATCAGAAGGTGTGGGAAATGGTGGAGAGCGGGTTGATGGTTAACTTGCTCCCGTCGAGATTGGTGGAGGAGTTGGGGTTGGTCCGGAGGAAGTGCGCCATGGGATTGCAGGCGCTCAACGGTGGTGAGTGTTGGGTGGACGGGGTGGTGGAAGGAGAGGAGGTGGAGGTTGCAAAGGTCCGGAAGCCGCTGTCATTCCTTTCGGTCGAGTGCAGCGACGTGATCCTGGGTCAACCGTTTATGTTTGGGTTCCGGGCCCGGATGGCGTTCAACAAGGAGGAAGGGACGGAGGCGCTGACGGTAGAGGACGCGTCCAGGTCCAGGTTTGAGACAAAGATCTCCGACCACGGGAAAGGGAAGTGGGTGCGGTCGGCGGCGGCTGGCGAGGAGACAGAATCCGACGGGGGGAATGGCTGCAAGGGTTGCCTCACGGGGGATTTTGCCTAGTCCACTGCGGCAACCGCGCGGGACAGGCTCCGGTCTCGCGCGGGCGGCCGACTAGGGAGGAGCAAGGGGGGGAGGGAAGCGCACGGAGGGCGCGGGCGGCAGAAGTAAGTTCTTTTCCTTGGTATGCGTCACCGGGAGGTACCGCGTTTCAAAAACCCTACCATAGTGCCACGCTTGTGAGCAAAGGCAAAAGCCGCGGGTTGATTGTTGCCAGGATCCACAACAACAACAACAGACGCGTGCGGATGGTTAGGTGTAACACGGGGCGGTATAAGCCTGTGGCGCAAAAGGTCTGGCCTCGGAACGAACCAATGCGGCAGGGGCTGAACGGGCCCCTGAGACCAATCATCTGGTCTCGGGATCCCTGGGTAAGTCCATTGAAGATGTCGGGGTGGGTAACCCGGTTTGCGTGGATCACGGATGAAAGGATTGAGGCGCTTAACTTTGGGCCGGCGGGGTGGTTGAGTGTGGAGGAGAAGGATTTGCTGGCATTGGTATTGGTGCTTTGCAAGAAGGCCCTTGCCTTTGGGCGGGACAAGCGCGGATTGTTGAAAAGAGAGATCGGCGACCCCTACGTAATCCCCACGGTGCCGCACAAGCCCTGGCAAATCAAGCCGATTCCGATCCCTCGGACCGTGCGGGAGCCCTTTCTGGAGCTGGTCCGGGAGCGCGTTAGAACGGGTTTGTACGAGCAGTCCACATCGAGCTACTCTAGCCCGATCTTTGCAGTCGTTAAACAGGACGGGAAGTTGCTGAGGATCGTCCATGACCTGCAGCGGCTGAATTCATTCACCATCCGGGACGCGGGATTGCCGCCGCGGGTGGACAAGTTCTTGGAATCAATGGCGGGGCGCGCGTGTTACGGACTGGTCAATGTGATGGGGGGGTACAATCAGCGGGAGCTCCACCCCAATTCGCGGCTGTTGACCGCGTTCGAAACAGGGCTGGGAAGAATGCAGCTGACGCGGCTGCCGCAGGGCGCGACGAACTTGGTGGCAGTTTACCAGGCTCAGATGACTTGGATACTACGGGACGAAATCCCGGAGGGGGCTCTGATCTTCATTAACGATGCGGGGATCAAGGGGCCAAAAACGGACTACGGGGGCGCGGTGTTGGAGGAAGCCCCGAGGATTCGCCGCTTCTTCTGGGAATACGCAAGGATGTTGGAGCGGATCTTGTTCCGGATTGAGGAGGCGGGGCTTATGGTGTTGGGGAGTAAGTTGGCGGTTTGCGTTCCGGTGCTGGAGGTGCTGGGACATGTGGTGGGCGCCAACGGCCGGAGGATTGCAGAGAAGAAACGGAACAAAGTCCTTGAATGGCCGACTCCACGGAAGCCTTCGCATATCCTCCAGTTTTTGGGGCTGTGCAGCTACGTCTGCATGTTCATTGAGCGGTTCGCGGAGGTGGCGAGTCCGCTGCGGGCACTGACGCGTAAGGGTGCAGCATGGGAGTGGACGGCGGGGTGTGACGCTGCCTTTGCGAGGCTCAAGGAGATTGTGGGGCGCGACACCGTCCTCCGGGACCTCAACTATGATTTGGGAGGGATCCTCCTGGCTGTCAACTCTAGCAAACTTGGCGCGGGAGGCATTCTGACGCAGGAGGAGGATGGTAAGGATAGGCCGGTTCTTTATGAATCCGTAACCTTCACCGCGACGGAGAGTTGGTATTTGCAACCAAAGTTGGAACTGTGCGGGGTCACCAAGATCGTTCAGAGGCTTCAGCATTTGCTTTGGGGGGTGAATTTTGAACTCTTGGTGGACGCGGAGGCTCTGGCGCGGATGATCAATTTGCCAACGCTGCCGAACGCCCCTATGACTAGGTGGGTTGCGTTCCTTCAGCTCTTTGCCTTTAGTGTGGTTCATGTTCCAGGGAAGGCGTTCACAATGCCCGACGCGCTGTCGCGGTACCCCCGCGAGGATCCGTTTGAAGGAGCGGAACACTTGGACGTGGAATCTCTGGTTATCCAGGTGGGCATGATGGAGACGGAGGTTGCCCTTCCGCTGCAGCAGTCCGGGCGTTACGCAACGTTGTGCTTCTTTCTGCGGGGTCTCCAATTTCCGGAAGGTACGTCGGAAATGGTAATTTGGTGGGCAAAACGGCGGACAACCAACTTCTATTTGCAGGAGGGGCAACTGTGGCGGCGGTGCACCCCCGTGCCCCTGGTGGTTGCAACATCGAGGAGGGACCAGGAGGTGATTCTGCGGTGTCTTCACAACAACCTTGGGCATCGGGGTGAGATCAAAACGCGGCGGCGGGTGAAAGCAAGGTTCTGGTGGCCAGGGGTGGTCCGCGCGGTGCACAAGTGGGTGAAGTCATGCAAGGCTTGTCAGAGGCGGAGTTCTAGGCTCCCAAGGGAGGTGGGTCACCCTACAGGGGAGGACGCCTTGTTCGGACGGGTATCCCTCGACGTGGTTCACATCAAAGCGGGGAAGTTTGCGTACCTGCTGGTCGCGCGGGAAAATTTGTTGGGTTGGGTCGAGGCGCGTCCGCTGGTCAAGCTGTCGGCAGAAAGGGTTGCCCAGTTTTTGGAGGAAGATTGGTTCGCGCAGTATGGTTTGCTCCGACTGGTCACCGTCGACGGGGGCGCGGAGTTCCGAGGCCGCTTGATGGGGTTGGTTCAGAGCTGCGGGGCTAAGTTTGGGCGGGTCACAGAGTACTACCCCAAGGGTGCCGGGATGATTGAACGCGGTCACCAGCCAATCAAGGACGCGCTGGTGAAGATGTGTGGCAAGGACGGGAAGAGGTGGCAGGAGACCCTTCCGGTGGTCCTCTTCGCAGACAGGATATCGGTCAAGCGCTTGACGGGCTACTCGCCTTATGAACTCCTCTACGGACAGCGCCCGGTCCTTCCGGTGGACATTGAACTGGAGACTTTCTTGGGCATCAATTGGTGGAAGGTGAAGACCTCCGCGGAGCTCGTGGAGGTGCGCACCAAACAGCTTCTCCGGCGGGACGAGACCCTGGCGAGGGCCGCTGATAGGTTGCAAAAGACCAGGACGGCGTTGGTCCGCTACTGGGACAAGCGCTGTTCCCATTGTCTCCGGGATCCGTTGCGGAAGGGGGACTTAGTGTTTCTGTAAAACCGTAGTTTGGAGTCTCAGTGGGGTAAGCTTTTCACCAACCGATGGAAAGGCCCCTTCTGCATGGCATCCAAGTTTGAAGGCGGGAGTTATCAACTTGAGGAATTGGATGGGGCGCCGCTCAAACGGAAGGCCGTGGCTTTGCACGCGGCTCCACCTCCTTCGACGAGACGGCTGGCGATGGCGTGGACGCGCGGGACAAAGCCAAGGGTCCAGGATCGATGGGCGGGTCGGGTTCGTCGGTTGAGGAGGAGCCCGCGCTTGACGCGCCGCCCCGGAGGAGTAAAAGGCTTTGAGTCGCTGGGGACAGTCGTCAAGTTGGGGGGGGCGCGAGTAGGGAAAAAACCTGATTTGGTGAGGGGGTGTTCTAGCCGGTTCACAGCCGGGATGACTAGACACCCCAGAATATCCGTTTTCCTATTTCTTGTATAAATTGGTTTTGCAAATTGGTACTGGTGTCGGCTATGTTTGGTTTTTAGGGACGCGGGCACGGCGCAAGCCGGGTCCGTAATCGCGAGGACAAGCCCCGCGGGACGAGGAGCGGAGGCCCAATCATGAAAAAAAAAAAAATATATATATATATATATAGTAATCTTTTTCTTTAAGGTTTGGATCTTTTTCTCTGTTTTTCTCTTGACCTGTTGTCTTGTGTATGGAGTAATGGGTGCGGATTATGGGTGGAACACGCGCGGGACGAGTCTGATTTGGTAAGGGGGTGTTCTAGCCGGTTCACAGCTGGAACAGCTAGACACCCCAGAGTGTTTGTTTCCCTTATGTCCTATTTCTCTCTCTTGGATAACTGTGCGCGCGCGCTGGTGTAGGGTTGTTTTGTTTATTGCAGGGTGGGTACGGGGAAATGTGTGGCAGTTTGGCTGGGGCGGACCAGGTACCTTCCGGAAAACTTTGTTGGCTCAGTGCACGGGCGGGGCGCGGATCTCAATTTCGTCTCATTCTCAACCTTGCTCTCATTCTCAATCTCACTCTCACTCATAACGCGCGCACGCGGAATTCTCTCAAGGCTCTCACAAGATGGTGCGGCAAAAGTCCGTTTCTTTGAAAAAGGGCGCAGAATAGGAACTATGAAAAAAATAGGAAAAGGGGGGGGGCAATCCGTCTAAGTCAAGCGGGTCCTCATCATATCCTCCGCGTCCGTGCAAGCCGCCGCAACCAGGGTTTGGAAGGCCGCCAAGAGTTCCCGACGGTCATCAGTGGTGTGGGCTTGAGGGACCGCCAGGAATTGCCGGAGTAGCCCGTCCGCGTCGTCCGCCATTGCATTGAACCTCGCAAGCGGGAGAGCCGGGAGGACAGGAATGTCCGGAATCTTGGGTGGGTTGGGGGGAGGCGGGACCGGGGAGGAGGCAGCCTCCGGGGGACCATCTGGACCGCTCGAACTGACAGGAGGAAACGACAGGATAATGATGGGTGACGCGGGCGGTTGAGGGGTGCCTCGCGGGGTCGGGGGCCTCTTGTCCGAGTCCAAAAAGTGATGGGAGGCCGGAGGAGGGGTCGGGCTCGGAGCCGGGGCTGGAGGAGCCAGAGCTGGAGGAGGAGCGGGAGCCGGAGGAGGACCAGGGGCACAACGCCGGAGAATCTCATCAAGGCGCAGGTCCCTTGCGCCTTGCGTCACCCAAACCCCGTCTGCCCAGAATTGCATGGCCGCCCAGTACGCCGCAAAGTTTGGGTAATTCTCCTTGCGGGGAGGTCCAGCGCGACATTATGGAGAGGTGGAGTTTTGGTCCGAGCTTGGGCAGGGACAGCCAGGGGGCGATCCAGGAGGAGTCCACAAGTGCTCCAAGACCAATTCATTGTCCGAAACCACGAACGAGTCCGGAAGGTGTGGAAACTTTAGAGGTTATCCCTCACGAAGTTGTCCCTAGTTATGGGATCAATGGTCCTAGCGTCTGTAAGACCAAGAATGCTTCCTTTTCTTTTTCCGAGAGAGAGAGAGAGAGTGAGAGAGAGATAGTCCGATGGA
The DNA here is from genome assembly GCA_025617555.3 of Puccinia polysora. Classification (NCBI taxonomy): domain Eukaryota; kingdom Fungi; phylum Basidiomycota; class Pucciniomycetes; order Pucciniales; family Pucciniaceae; genus Puccinia; species Puccinia polysora. The sequence goes on from CM062629.1 coordinate 1,620,485, forward strand.
TGATGATATCCCCCCTACAACCCGGAGTCGAGGGGAAGGGTATTTGAGCCCTCCCCCTCAACCCTAACCTAAGCACAAGCACAAAGACAGACTGGCAACCATGAAGAAGGAACCCTAGACCCAGAACCCTGACCCATCCCCCAACCCATACCCATACCCTACCCCCGCCAGCTCGCCTGTCATTACGCGCATCCGGTTTGTCTTTTCGTGGCGCGGCCCTCTGCCGCGCAATACCCAAGGTTCACCGCGCTTGCGCGCATCCACCCAAAGCGCCGTCGTGGATTTTCCCGTCCCGTGGCCGGCCCGCCCTTGCGCACGGCTGCCCACGCATATAGCCCCGCTGTCGCCCCGCTTTTTCCTCCCCCGACTAGCCGTTCCGAGAACCTGGTTGGCCCAGCTCCATCCATGAGTTGGACATCCAAGCGGGTCGCGGCCCGCCTCCCTTAGTCAGGCCCGGCCTGCAGTCGCGTGCTCGATCCCGCCGCATCCACTTCTGAGCCCGCAGCGGCCGCTGCTGAGAACGCGCGCACCCCAACTGCTGAGCCCCGACCTACCAGATGCTGAGCGCGCAGGCCGCGACGCAGTCCCCGACCCGAGGCTATATAATGACACCACATCCCCCCCCAACTTGAGTTCTGTCCCCAGAGGTCCCTTCCCATCGCCACCTCGACTACCCGCACCCCGCTCCTCCCTACCCACTCCTCTTTTCACACTCCACCAACTCCCCTTCCACGCTCATTGCCGTCATGCTCCCCTGCGAATTCTGCGCCCGGACCGGGCAGGCGTGCTCGATTGCTCCTGGTTGACGCGCCTGTGTTGCTTGCCGTCGCGGCCATCGCCGTTGCTTGCTTAGCGATGGCATGCCCCAAGCTCCCCCCAACTTTGGCTCCCGCCCCAGGCCGCGCAAAAGGGCTCGTCCCAACCCGTTCGTGGTTTCGGACGACGACACCATCTCGGAGGACTCGTGGACTCCGCCGGGCTCCCCTTCCCGCCGCCCTCCGCCGAGCGAGGATCGCAACTCGGCCTCCCCCTTTCGCCGCGCGGGACCGCCGCGGAAGGAGGATTTCTCGTCCGTTGACGACTATCGGAGGGCCGTACGATTCTGGTCGGACCGCGTTTGGATGAGGGAAGGCGCGAGGGACCCGCGACTCGATGAGATTCTCCGGCGTCGCGCTGCTGCAGCCCCGGTTCCCCCTCCGGCACCTACACTGGCTCCTTCCGCCCCGGCTCCACAAGGTACTCCACCGCCGCCCGCGTCACCAGTGGTCTCGGATGGGAGGCCTACTACCCCCAAGGTCCCTCCTCCGCCGTCCCCGATCATCGTTCCGTCCTCGCCCCCAGATGGACCGAGCCCTCCGCGCGATGCCCCAGGGACCCCCTCATCACCTCCTTGCCCGCTCGGATCAAGCCCCGTCCCAGCACCGGCACCGCCTTCCTCCAACTCCCCCGAGATCCCGGAGATCCCGGTTGTGATGGCACTCCCGGCGGCTGGCTTTGAGGCTTTCGCAGAACGGTCGACCGCAATGCTCCGCAACTTCCTGGCGACCCCCAGAGCCCAATCCTCCGAATCCCGGCGCGAGTTCTTGGCGTCTTACCGGGCCCTTTGGGCATCATCGAGGGCGGACATGGAGGAAATGATGCGAATGGCTTAGACGTCCCGTCCCCTTCCTTTTCTCCTTTCCCGCTTACTTTCTTGTCCTATTGTTGTACCACAATCCTTGGAGAAATACATCTTGCTGCGCGAGGAAAAGAAAGGGCCGCGTCCGCGCGTCCGGGTGGAAAGTGAGTGTGAGTGCCGAGATCCGCGTCCGCGTGAGAAGTGAGTGTGAGTGAGGTTGAGGTTGAGATCCACGTCCGCGCGCTCCCTCCGTGAGAAACCGTAAGTGACCAGTTATTCCAAGAAAAAGGGTTACCTGGACTGCCCCAGCGGACTGCCACACAGTTCCCCGTACCCGTACTACAAAACAAAACAAACACTGCGCCGACAGCGCGCGCTCACAACCGGGAGTATAAGGGAGGAGCGATGGGAACAAAAATTCTGGGGTGTCTAGTTGTTCCGGCTGTGAACCGGCTAGAGCACCCCCTTACCAAGCTAAGCTTTAATCCACGTCCATACCATCCCTGACCGTCGCGCCCGTCCGTTGAAGAAAGAGACAGGAGAGAAATAGACAAAAAAAAGGAAAGAAAACCGCCCGAATCCAAAGAAGAGGAAGAAAATATCCTATATTTATTATTCCATTCATTTCATTTTTTTTTTTTTTTATTTTTATTTTTTTTTTATTTTTATTTTTTTGCAGAGCTCTTTGTCCCGCCATCCGTGCGCGGGGCTCGTCCTCGCGTTTGCGGGCCCAACACCACGCCGCGCCCGCGTACCTGCAATAAATAAACCATAGCCAGTACCAATCCAAAGCCAAGCCCAAACCAAAACATAAGGAAACGAACATTCTGGGGTGTCTAGTTGTCCCGGCTGTGAACCGGCTAGAACACCCCCTCACCAAATCAAGCTTTAACCACCTAGCGCCCCCCCCAGCTTGACAGCTGTCCCCAGCCGTCTGCAACCTCCTACTTCTCCGGGGTCGCGCGTCGTGCGCCGCTACTTTGCTTTCCGAACAATCCGCGCCGTCGTCGGACTCTGGAACCGATTCTCCCCCGGGCCCCGAATCATCGCTCGCCGTCTCGTCAAAGGAAGTGGAACCGCGCGCGAAGAAGCGTTTCATGTGCGAAGCCGCGGCCTTCCGCTTAAGCGGCGTCCCGTCCAATTCCTCAAGTCCGTAGCTGCCGCCCAAGAACTTAGAGGCCACGCGGTACGGCCCGTTCCACCGGTTGGCGAAAAGCCGGCCCCACTGGGATTTCAGACTCCGATTATACAGCAGAACCAGGTCCCCCTTCCGCAGCGGATCCCGGAGGCAATGGGAACAGCGCTCGTCCCAATAGCGGACTGACGCCGTCCGGGTTTTCTTCAACCGCTCCGCGGCCTTTCCCAAGGTCTCCTCACGCCTAAGGAGCTGTTCAGCCCGCGCCTCGATCAGATCCGCGGACGTCTTAACCTTCCACCAATCCACGCCCAAAAACGTGTTCAGCTCGATGTCCACGGGAAGCACGGGCCGCTGCCTGTAGAGTAGCTCGTAAGGCCAATACCCCGTCGACCGCTTCACGGAGATCCAATCGGCGAAAAGGACCGCGGGGAGTGCCACCTGCCACCTTTTGCCGTCCTCGCCGCACATTTTCACCAGGGCATCCTTGATTGGTTGATGCCCCCGCTCGATCATCCCCGCGCCCTCTGGGTAGTATTCCGTCACGCGGCCAAATTTCGCTCCACAACTCTGCACCAGCGTCATCAGGCGTCCCCGAAACTCCGCCCCTCCGTCGACGGTGACCAAGCAAAGCAACCCGTAGCGCGCGAACCAGTCTTCTTCCAGAAACTGAGCCACCTTTTCCGCCAATAGTTTCGCTAGGGGCCTCGCTTCCACCCACCCAGACAGATCGTCGCGCGCAACCAGCAAATACGCAAACTTACCCGCCTTGATGTGGACTACGTCCAGCGAAAAGCGCCCAAACAGCGCGTCCTCGCCCGTGGGGCGGCCAACCTCCTTGGGCAGCCTTGAGCTTCGCCGTTGGCAGGCCTCGCATGACTTCACCCAGTTGCGCACCGCGCGAACGACCCCCGGCCACCAGAACCTCGCTTTCACCCTCCTCCGCGTTTCGACCTCACCCCAATGACCGAGGTCGTCGTGCAGACTTCCTAGAATTACCTCCTGGTCGGCCCTAGAAGTCGCGACAACAAGAGGCACGGAACCGCTCCGCCGCCATAACTGACCGTCCTGTAAGAAGAAGTTCAGAACGTTTTGCCTCACCCATTGGGTGACCGTTTCCGTTGTGCCCTCGGGGAACCGGAGATCCTGCAAATAAGAGCACAGGACCGCGTAACGTCCCGACTGACGCAACGGAAGACAAACCGCTGCCTCCGTCTTTGCTACCCAAACGACCGGAGCTTCCACGTCCAAAGGTTCCGCCCCCTCGTATGGGTCGTCCCGCGGGTACCGCGACAGCGCGTCCGGCATCGTGAACGCCTTTCCTGGGATGTGCACCACGTTAAAGGAGAATAACTGGAGGAACGCTACCCACCTGGTCATGGGTGCGTTCGGCAGCGTTGGTGAGTTAATCATTCGCGCCAAGGCCTCCGCGTCAACCAGGAGCTCGAAGTGCACGCCCCACAAAAGGTGCTGCAACCGCCGCACGATCTTGGTGACACCGCACAGCTCCAGCTTTGGCTGCGAATACCGACTCTCCGTTGCAGTAAAGGTGACCGATTCGTAGAGCACCGGCCTATCTTTTCCGTCCTCCTCCTGTGTCAAGACCCCCCCGGCGCCGAACTCGCTAGAGTTGACCGCCAGGCGTATCCCTCCGGCGTCGTAATCGAGGTCCCGAAGGACGATGTCGCGCCCCACAATTTCCTTGAGCTTTGCAAAAGCGACATCGCATCCCTCGGTCCACTTCCACTCCGCCCCCTTACGCGTCAATGCCCGCATTGGGCTCGCTACTTCCGCGAACCGCTCGATGAACATGCGGACGTAGCTGCACAACCCCAGAAACTGCAGGACGTGCAACACTGTCCAAGGGGTCGGCCATTCAAGAACCTTATTCCGGTTCTTCTCCGCTATTCGCCTCCCGTTGTAGGCCACGACATGCCCCAGTACTTCGAGCGCCGGAACGCAGACCGCCAACTTTTTACCGGACACAGTGAGGCCTGCCTCCTCAATTCGGAAGAGGACTTGTTCCAGAGTCTCCGCGTATTCCCAGATGAACCGCCAGATTGCGGGTGCATCCTCTAGGACCGCGCCCTTGTAGTCCGTTCTGGGGCCTTTAATGCCAGCGTTGTCGATGAAGATCTGCACGCCTTCCGGAAGGTCGTCGCGTAGTATCCAGGTCATTTGGGCTTGGTATACCGCCACTGAGTTGGTCGCACCTTGCGGTAGCCGCGTCAGCTGCATCCTCCCTAGCCCGGTTTCAAACGCCGTCAGTGGCCGCAAGTCAGGGTGGAGTTCTCGCTGGTCATATCCCCCCATCACGTCCACCAGCCCGTAGCAAGCGCGCCCGGCCATTGATTCCAGAAATTCTTCAACGCGTGGGGGAAGCCCCGCGTCGCAAATAGTGAACGAATTTAGCCTCTGAAGGTCGTGAACAATCCTTGGCGACTTCCCGTCCTGCTTAACGACCGCGAAGATAGGACTCGAGTAGCTTGACGTGGATTGCTCGTAAAGCCCTGTCCTCACGCGCTCCCGCACCAGCTCCAGAAAGGGCTCCCAAACGGTACGCGGAATCGGCTTGATTTGCCACGGTTCGTGAGGGACAGTGGGAATAACGTAAGGGTCCCCGATCTCACCTCTCAACAACCCGCGCTGGTCCGGTCCAAAAGCAAGCGCCTTCTCCCTTATTACCAATACCGACACCAGCAGATCCATCTCCTCCGCACTCAGCCATCCCGTTGGTCCGAAGTTAAGGGCGTCCACCCGCTCCTCCGTGATTCGCGCCGACCGCGTTACCCATCCATTCTTCCTAAGGGGCGTCTTCCACGGGTCGCGGACCACGCAATCGGTTGTAAGGGTCCTTTGAGCCCCTGAGGCATTGGCTCGTTCCCCGGCCAGACTTTCCGCGCTACCGGTTTGTACTTGCCCGTGTTACACCGCGCCATCCAGACCCGATTGTCGCCGTCGTAAGTCCTAGTAATGACCAGACCGGGGCTTTCACCTTTGCTCATGACTGTGGCACGATGATAGGGTTTTCGAAGCGTAGCGCCTTCCGGCGATGCATACTGAGGAATGGGACTTACTTCTGGCACCTGCGCCCCACGCGCGCCCTCCCCCGCTTGCTCCTCACCTGTCGGCCGCCTGTGCTGAGCCGGAGCCTGCTCCGCACGGTTCCCGCGGCCGACTAGGAAAAATCCTCCGCAGGGTAACCCTTATGGTCAACCCCCGCGCCGGACTCTTTGTTGCCGCCAGACATTGGGTCCTGTACCCATTTCCCTCTCCCGTGATCGCAGATCGTCGTCTTGAACCGTGCTCCGAGCGAGTCTTTGACAGTCAGCGCCTCCGTTCCTTCCTCGGCGTTGAAGGCCATTTGGGCTCGGAACCCAAACATGAATGGCCGTCCTAGAATCACGTCTCCGCATTCCACTGAGAGAAATGACAGAGGCTTACAGACCTTGGCGACTTCCACCTCCTCCGCCTCTACTACTCCATCCACGCGGCATTCCCCGCCATTTAACGCCCGAAGACCCATCACACACTTCCTCCGCACCAGACCAAGCTCGTCCACCAACCTTGATGGGAGCAGGTTGACCATCAACCCGCTATCCACCATCGCCCACACCTTCGCCCGGCGATGGTCATTGCGACATAAGCGAGCGGGACAGATACTGACTTCGACCGGCACGGCTCGGGATCCATTTCCTCCTCCGCCACGTTAACCCGCTGAACCGTTGTCGGCACCCGACCCTGACCGCAATCTTTCAAGGCCTGGACCATCTCGTCGACGACCGCGGGGGACACCGCCGCTAGCTCTCGTAGGGTCAGGGGTATTGGTGAGTCGTTCCCCATTACCCTCCGGACGATGTCTGCGGCCTTCTTCTTTCCCACGGGATTAGAGGACGGCCCGTCCGAAATCGGTACTCGCGCGACTGGCTTCGAGGCCGTTGGTCGCTCGTCAACATCCATTGCAATACGCTCATTCGCCGCCAATGCCCTGACTTCAGCCTCCACTCTCGGCGCTACCCAGGTTCCAGGCGCGGTGACAATCCCGAGCGAGACCCAAGCAGTCTCGGTCTTAGCCTTTGCTCTTTCCCGCACTTGCACCATTGGTGGCGGCTTGTCCTTAGTCAGGTCCACCGATTCACCCGTTGGAAATATGTACGTCATCCCGGATGCGCAAACAAGCCCTTCGTCCATGTCCCGAGTGAGATCCTCACAAACTGACTTCCAGTGCCCTCTCACCCCGCAATATGAACATCGCGGCGACCCGTACAATCCGGATGATCCGCTAGGGGGCTGGAACCCCTCCGCCATGTGAGGCGGCACCGCGCGCGGTTGAGAAGGAGCCGCCGGAAACGGTGCGGCTGCCGGAGCTGTAGGAGCCGGTGTCCGGTTGAGGAAAACCCTTATGTCCCGCAGAATCTCCGTTATCTCCCCGACTGATGGTCCCGGAGGCTGCTGGGAAAGTCCAGCATGAGAGGGCGTCGGCGGCCGCGCGGCCGAAGTTTGGTCGGGGGCCAGCGCCGAGATCGTGACCGATTTCTTGGAGGAAGACGGGTACGTTCGTGCCGTATCCGCGATGAGCTCGTCCAAATCGATTTCGCTTTCCACGGCTTGACGGATAACCAAAAGATCGGGGAGAATCGCGACGCTCCCATCCAGCGACCTCTTAACCAGGCCGTGGTCGTACAGGTATCGTTGCACTCTGGAACGGAGCTGGGGCGCGAGACCCCCCAGGAAAGCCCGCTTCATGGCACCCGTCTGACCCGCGACAACCTTGTTCTTTGCAAGGTACCCGTAGATTTGCTTGAACCTTGACATATATTCCACTAATCCTTTGCGCGATCGCACCCCGCCATTCTTGATTGCCTCCTCCGCAGCTTGATCGAAGTCGCTTTCCCAAAACCAAGGTTCACGCTTTCCCCACCTCGCCAACATCTTGCTTTTCAACTTCCCCCAGTCTTGCCTCTTGTATCCAACCATTTCTTCCACGTCCCGCAGCTTCTCCTCCTCGGTAATGAACAGCACGATAGTCCGAACCTTATCTGCTCCCAACGCGCCCTCCAAGTCCGCGATCCCTTCGAACCTAGAAAGGAACCGCTCGACATCCGAAGTACTGAACCAAAGATGAGGGAAATCCCTCGGCCTCAACCAAACGCGGCGAGGGGCCTCTACCACCATGTCCGACGACCCTTCCGAGGGAGGAGCGAACCCGCTAACTCTAGGAGCATGAGCGGACGGCGGCGGAGGGGGTTGAGCGGCAGAGACGGGAGTCGGGCGTGGAGGGTAGGGAAGGGGAGTATTGGATCCCGGAGTGGTTGTTGGTAGCATTCTGCGCAATCTTCAAGAGACTGAGAACGGATCGAAAGTTCCCGGCCAGACCCCCAGATGTGGAAACTTTAGAGGTTATCCCTCACAAAGTTGTCCCTAGTTATGGGATCGATGGTCCTAGCGTCTGTAAGACCAAGAATGCTTCCTTTTCTTTTTCCGAGAGAGAGAGAGAGAGTGAGAGAGAGATATTCCGATGGATGATGATATCCCCCCTACAACCCGGAGTCAAGGGGAAGGGTATTTGAGCCCTCCCCCTCAACCCTAACCTAAGCACAAGCACAAAGACAGACTGGCAACCATGAAGAAGGAACCCTAGACCCAGAACCCTGACCCATCCCCCAACCCATACCCATACCCTACCCCCGCCAGCTCGCCTGTCATTACGCGCATCCGGTTTGTCTTTTTGTGGCGCGGCCCTCTGCCGCGCGATACCCAAGGTTCACCGCGCTTGCGCGCATCCACCCGACGCGCCGTCGTGGATTTTCCCGTCCCGTGGCCGGCCCGCGCTTGCGCGCGGCTGCCCACGCATATAGCCCCGCTGTCGCCCCGCTTTTTCCTCCCCCGACTAGCCGTTCCGAGAACCTGGTCGGCCCAGCTCCATCCATGAGTTGGACATCCAAGCGGGTCGCGGCCCGCCTCCCTTAGTCAGGCCCGGCCCGCAGTCGCGTGCTCGATCCCGCCGCGCCCACTGCTGAGCCCGCAGCGGCCGCTGCTGAGAACGCGCGCACCCCAACTGCTGAGCCCCAACCTACCAGATGCTGAGCGCGCAGGCCGCGACGCAGTCCCCGACCCGAGGCTATATAATGACACCACAACGGGCCCTCTTGCGCGGCCGGGGATGAGAGCCGGATGAGGGTGGAGGGCGTGGCATACCCTCCCCCAGCGAGCAGCGGCAGGAACCGCAGGCACGTCAACCAGGGACAATTGTGCAGACTAGCCCGTTCCAGGCACAGAAATTGCAGAGGATCATGGCAATGGTGGGGAGCGGAGGAGGAGCGTGGCTAAGACAGCTAGGGGTGGACTGGGGGTGGGGGTGGAAGCGGTTCGGTAGGTGTGGCAGGGGCAAGGTGATGATGGAAGGACCTCTGGGGACAGAAATCAACTTGGGGGGGATGTGGTGTCGTATTTATAACCCCGGATTGAGAGCTGCGTTGCGGGCTGCGTGCTCAGCAGTTGGGTAGGTTGGGCTCAGCATCTGGCGTGCGCGCGGTCTCAGCATCTGGCGTGCGCGTGGTCTCAGCAGTGCCTGCTGCAGGCTCAGCAGCAGCCGCTGCGGGCTCAGCAGTAGGGGCTGTGGGGCTCAGCAGTAGGGGCTGTGGGGCTCAGCACCAGGTATGGGTCGGGCCTACCTTAGGCGGCGCCGGGCCGCGACCCACCCAGGAGAAGCGGACCAAGTGATGGAGCCGGCCCGACCAAGCTCATGAGTGGCTAGTCCGGAAGGTGAGGGCAGGGCGATCATGGGCTATACGCGCTGGGGAGGCCCGCGCGGGCATAAGCGTGGGCCAACCCGCGGATCGTAGGATCGGCAGAGGGCGCGGAAGGAAACACGGGGGGCTCCAAGTAGGGCGCGGAAGAGGGCCACGCCATGAGAAGGACAAACCGGGCTACGTTAATACCAAAGGGCGCGGGTAATGGTGAGGGATAGAGGGATAGGGTTGGGCTAGGGTTCTGCGGCTTAGGGTTGTATTCCATCACTGGTTCTTGTTGTTTGTGGTTGTACTTAGGCTAGGGTTGAGGGGGAGGACTCAAGACCTCACCCTCAACTCTGGGTTGGGGAGGATCATCATCACCTTACGGGAGGAGAAGGAAGGAAAAAGGAAGATTAGGAAGGAATTTCATCATATCATCACTCTCTCTTCTTAAAAACTCATTGCGCCCAATCATCTTACAGACGCTAGACCAATAACTTCCGGAACTCAGGACAACTTGCAAAGGTAACCCTTCTTAATTTTCCACAGCGCCCGCGAACCTAGTCAAGCGCACTACCTTCCAAATCCGATCTCCAGGGCGGATTGCCGCCCACGCCGCATTCAATGCTGAGCCCAACCCGTCCACCAGGTGCGGAGCCAAACAGCGGCTGCCGCTGCTGAGCACTCCGCATACCCTAGTGCTGAGCCCGCTTGCCCCCAACGCTGAGCGCGCAGCCGCGACGCAGTTCCCAATCCGTGTCTATAAATTGACACCACACCGGTCATGCACTCTTGCTAGCTTGCACCCATGCTAATCAGCCACACCAACTGTATAGTTTGCAATTGGACTAGTCCCTTACCCTGCATAAATTAAATACTCATATTTGCATTGTCTCTCACATCACTCCTTCCTATCTCATCCATTACACCCTTGTACACTCAGACTCTAATTCCTTGCTTCTATGTTATGACCTCAGAAATGTCTATACTGTTATTTAATTTCCCAATCCATTCATGTCATTCATTACCTCATTGCCTCTTAACTGTAGTTGGCCGTCCATCAGGTTGGATCTAGTCACTTTGGGTTACCTTATAAAGGCTACACCGCTTGCCTGAAGATTATCTCCTCAGTTAGTTAATTTCATACGTTCTAGCATTTTGCTAAATCCAATCACCACATTGGGCTTGGCTTTAATTTCCTTTCCATTGGAACAATTCATCCCTCTCACTGTGTGTTGAGTTACCCAACCATAAGTCTGCACTTTGCAGTTAGCTTTGCTACCTTGTACTTGTCCTTGCACTCAGTCTCTTCCTTTGAGCTCACAATCATCTAAGATTGCCCTATAATACCTGGGGTGGTTGTGTGATAGTGGTGTCATACCAACACCTAATTCAGTCTAACCTCAGCAAACTCAGTGCAACCCTCAGTCTAATATACTTGCTGTTGAGGATGTAATCACTGTTGAGGGAAATACATGTGCAAATATTGCTTATGTCATTCCACTCCATTACCAAAGGAAAGAGCAGGAAATTTGAATCATGATGAAAAAAAGAATTATATAAATATTCTGAATAACTTGGAAGTTATTAGGCTGTCTTTGGCAACTGCACACATGTATGTGTATGTGTATTTGGGCACAGCCAAGGCCCAAAACAACATTCACCCCAAAACATATACACCTTGGGGTTGCAACATACACCCCCTTTTTAAAATGTATGTGCAACCCAAACCAACTCAACAAACCTACCCACAAAGAACTCAATTGCTCAGCAAAAAAAACTCAAAGCCTCCAGCAAGTCCATCCCACTGCCACCTCAGCTCCAACTCTTTGAAATGGCCCCAATTGCCATGAAATCTCCACCATGCCCTCATCTCTCATCACCCACCCCCACCAGCTCAATCAAAACACCTGGTCACAACATGAAAAAACCATTTAATACTATTAATTTGCAGCCTTGTGGCTGTGAATGTAACCAATCTTTTCATTCAAACCATTCTCAAGCATTAAAATTTGCCAAACCAAATCCTTGCAGCCATTGAGGCTGCTTGGATGCAAACTTTGTTGCTTCTTGTTAGCTTGGAGGAGGTTGTGGTCATTTGATGGGATCCATTTTGATTTGGATCCCAGTGGCATTGGTGGAGGTGCCTCTTCCATCCTATGGGTGGAAGAGAACATCAATTAGAAAAATAATGATAAAAAAAAAGACTCACAATGGGACTTTGATTGACAACTTAGTCAAAATTTGGTGGTGGGGGGGGGGAGAGAGATACTGGGTTGACCCTGTGTGTCCAGTTGGAAAATAAAGTTTGCATGGCAATGCACATCCACACATACAGGTTGTTGAAACACCCTGTATGTCACATCTGGGACATACAGGGTGTGTATTCTTTTGGGGGAGGGGGTGTGAGTTACACCCTGGTTGCCAAATGGAGCCTTGAAGATTTAATTCCTGTGAAACAAACACAGGAATTTCACAAAGACATAGTCCCAGCCTGGTAACTCAAGTAGAGGAACAGGATTATAGTTCCAATGAAGAAAAGAAAAGATAAAGAACAGATGTGATACATCTATACCTCAAGAATGAAATGGATAAATTAAATTTTTTTAAAAAAATAGGTACATGGTGTAGAGACTCCTTGAAGATTAGGTAAATTTTAGCAAATAGCTTTCTGGAAGTCACTTGAAGGAGACTTTAGTACTAAAACTATTGATATGATAGAGGAATACTAAGTTTGGTTTTGAATTGCCTGCCCCTCTGAGTACTAAAGTAAGTCCTCCAACAATAAAAGAAAAGAGATTTGTGGTTGATTTCCAGATAGAGTTGCTACTATAGTAGTCTCTATCAGACCTAGGGTCAATCTCCTCAAGCTTGATAAGGGAGAAGTGGTGGAACAGATGGGTGAACTTGGCTGTGTATAGAATTGGAAAAAGGTTAACCCGCTGCTAGGCTATCCTAGTTGGCGTATGCATCTCCCAGAATGCAGTATATGGGGTCCTTACATTTCCTCACAGGCCAATTTGGTGAAATTGGACTGGAAACTATCAATGACCCATGAGATGTCCTGAACAGAGGTGTTACTCCCCGACAGACAATGTTAAATATCAACTTTCACACATTATTATTTTACTCAATATTAAGGCAGTAGCGGGTTTTTGGTCTGCAACTGGTGTGAGTTTCAGGGCTAAGCTGTTGGAGATGTTGCAAACTTGGTGGCAGCTGGCAGGAAATAAGGGGTGATCAGTTGAGGGTCTGATGCATGAGTGACTGGATGACCAGATGAGGGTCAAGGGTAGATGACCGGATAAGGGCCAAGTGGGCAATATTGGGGTAGGTTTTTTGGTGACAGGGAGTGGTGACAATGGGGGATCAAACACGCAACAGTTGTACCGCTGGTCTCATGAACTGTAGAGAATAGGAAAAGTTTTAACCTGCCACTAGGATATCCTAGTTGGTGTATGAATTTCCCAGAATGCAGTATATGGGGTCCTTACAGGCTGTAAAGCTGAGTAAGTGAAGAATCTTTTATCTTGTCTCATCTTTTATTTTATTTATCTTTTTTATTTTTGACTGAAAAATACTCCTTTGATGTTACAGGTGGTGATTTATGAGGTTGAAATGGCTGAGCCTATACTTGATAACTTATGATGGATATTAGTGGTGGTGGATGATGATGGTCAAGGTGGTGATGATTGTGTTGGCTGGTGACAATGAGGCTTGATGATGATGGTGGTGGATGTTGATGATGATGGTCAAGGTGTATGGTATTAGATGGTGATGGTGATCATGGATTTTGATGATGATCATGGATGTTGATGATGATCATGGATGTTGATGATGATCATGGATGTTGCTGATGAGGGTTGATGATGATGATGGGGGATGGTGGTCAAGGTATGTGGCAATGGTTGATGATGGTGATGATGATAATGATTAATACAAGGGTTGTTAATAAATATAAGGTTTGATCATTTTTGGTAGGTTTTGATATCTTTTATAGGGTTTTAATATCTTTTACAAGGGTTTAATATCCTTCATAAGGTTTGACCACCCCAAGCTGGGTGCCTGGGGGGATAGGGGGAGGGTGGCTGGAGGGAGGCCCTCTATTTATAGAAATCAGGGGGTGTGCCACCTTTCACCAAATCTGTGATGGGTGGTGAAATGTGTTGCTTGCTGACTTGTGGTTCTAGTTTTGTGGAGTGGTTGACTTGTGGGTGGCACAGTTGAACTGCTGTGCTGGAAAATTCCATAGGTTTCCAGCCGGGCTGACTTTTGGTTGAGGCTTTACTGGATGATTACATAATCCCTTCTGGTATTGCCATGTGTCTTTCAAAGATATGTGACATCTGATTGGGATTTGGGTAGTCCAGGGTTGATTTTACACCAGGAAAAATCAGTCATCTCTGGCTGACCAGATAATTCACTTCACCATGATGGTGTCCCCAATTGCTTCACAGTTTATAATCAATTTCCAGAGAAAATCACCATGAAATCTGTTTTTTTTCTGGTAGAGTTCATCAAGATGGAAACACAGTTGATCCATGATTGCTTCTGAGTCTCTTAAATTCTCCAAAAGTGACCAATGAATTCTCATTTGATTCTTTGAATTTTCCATTGTGTTTCTAATTGATTTCTGCAGGACTTATCAAAGGTGTCTTTTGATTTTCCACTATTTTTTCCCAAGAATCCCCTTGATTTCTCCCTGGTTTCTCTTTGATTTTCTTTGAATTAATTTTCAATTTTTTTCAGAGCTGTATGATTTTCAAGTAATTTAACCCCATTTGATCCCTTCCAAGTAAATATTTCTTCAATTACTCACCTTTTTTCCTCTTATTTGATTCATAGATTGTCAAAAATATCACCTACCATTTAATACAGTCCAGAAACCAGGAAATTCATGGTTGCAATGGATTATTTAATATTGAATAAAAAATAGGTGAGATGAAATTTTTCTTGTCTAAGGATAATGTGAAAAGCTGAAATTATCTCCCATGACCCTTTTTCCAAACCAATTTTTAAGCTTATGCATACTGCTTTCCAAAAATGAAGTAATTAAAAGCTTCTTGATTTTCAAAGAGATTACCATGCATTTATTTCAAAAAAAAAAAATCAAAATACACATTTTAAAAAGCATAATTTCAAATTTACATCACAAAAAACCATATAACATCTCTATTCCACATTTTTTATGTCCATTTGATTAAGTTGAGATTTTTGAAATTACACAATGTCTGATAATCATAAAAGGAGTGATACTCTTGGGGGTTGATCACAGGTAACAGAGGTTCAAAGGACATACTTTACCAATGTGCTATGAGCAGGTTTCATCCTGAATCAGAATGTAATGATATAATAAATTTGGACTTCCATGTTCCATCTATGCACAGGCTCACTCTCCTGCTGCTACATAAAGCCACAGCTCAAAAGATAAATACCTACTGAGGGCACTATGGTATAAAACCCAAAAAATATCCTTTGATTCCATGAACACCCAAGCTCACAGTAGTCCAAAAAACTTGTAATAATGGCAGTGGATCATACATATTTTAGATCCACCATGCAAGAGCTTCCTCAAAAGTAGCAAAATTTGGATACACAGGGAAATCATTGCTTGCTGTTATTTATTCTGCAATCTTGGCAAATGGATTGCTCAAGTGCTAAAAATCACAATTTGACACTGTTCCACAAAATTCACTACAAAAAATGGCATGTGAAAATTATCTGTTCTGGGAATTGAGCTATTTTTTTTGGATTGCAGGAGAATTCATTGGTTTTTATTGTAATTCCACAGCTTTCAGAAATTAATAAATTAATTTTACATAGTTTTACATGGAGTATTCTAAAGAAAATAAATTAAATTTTGAAAAATTTTGTGAAGTTCTTCATGAAGTGTTATCTTGGTAGGGGTGCATGATGCATGAGATTCATTCAACTTGTCACATGTTGGATTGAAAAAGGGATTTTTTCATGTTTCTGGGCCTTGTACAAGCAACCCACCACAAGGTTTCCAATTTCTTTGGAAAATCAGCTGGAATTTAGGATACAAATAGATGATGTTTTTTTTCTTCCTCCACTTCCCTCAAACCTACTCATCCCTCCAATGTACAACATATAAGATATTAATATTACAATAAATAATTTAATCCACCAAGCAATTGCAAGAAGAAGCTTAATATGAGCAAGAATCTGAGGGATTCTGAAGTTAATTTTTTGAATGGGAGAAGATTTAGCATTCTCAAAAGAATTGATGAGATTGAACCTGTTGATGATAGAAGAACCAAAATTAAACAGATCTTAGATGATGACAGATTCATTCAAAATTTATGGCATCAATGGAATGGAGCAATTTTTCAAGCAGTTTCCATGGGTATGAATGAAACCCAAATCCCCAAATTTTACAAAATCTGGACCAAGAATTGTAAATGGATTGGAAAAGGTCAGTGCAATTTTCATGTGTGATAATATTTCTAGGTCAGATAATGAATTGTGATCTTGGCAGGTCCACCAATTAAGAAGGAATTCTCTTTGAAAAAAATGATTCATTTTTACAAGGAAGAAATATGCAATTCCAAAGCTTAGGTTCTTACTTGCTCAACCATGGTACTTTATTGGTCTTGTAAAGAATCCCAGAGTAATGTAGGAGGAATTAAATTTTTCAACAGGATGATATGCTCTTGTATTTTGGATATAAAAACTAAAACTTGAAAGGTTTATAGGGATGATATTGATGTTCTTTGATTGCTGTGTGATTGAATATGTGCACAAGGAAATAACTACTTTCAATTGAGAATATTTGAGACATATTATGTGGAATATTTTGTAGATTTTCTCACCACACAATGCAAAGTTTTTGATAACTTTAGATATGTATTTCAAATTAGGACCAGCTAGATTCTTGTTATAGCAACAAGAGTGTAATCAAATGGAAATCAAATGAATGAAACCAAATGTGTTGAAGCAAGAGAATCTCACCGGGTTGATGTTTGAATGATAATAGAAGGCTGAAAATCAGGTACAAGGCTGAGACAAAGAGACTGGACAAAAGTGAACAAGGACAGGAGAGAATAGGCTGTACAGAGACAACATCAGAAGTGATTAAAACAAAATTTGAAAAGGAATCTCACGGCTAGACAACAGAGCTAAAGCTTGAATGGTGACTTTGAAGAGGGATGCAACGGTTAGAGGGATTGGAGTTGAGGTGAGTTTGAGTGGATTGATTTGAGACTTGAGAACGGAGGGCAGATTGAGCCAAGACTTGAGGATGGAGAAAGTTGATGAGATAGGAAGAGAAACAAGAAAGGGAAGAGTAGATGTGTGTTGGAAGGAGACATGAGATTCAGGTTGGGGAGAGATGAAGTATTGGAATGGAGAATTGGGTGAACAAGGGAGCAGGCAGGCGGGTCTTGGAAAGAGAGCAGAGAGGTGAAGCAGAATTGGAGTGTCCCCACTCCTGTCAAAGTTTGAGATTGTGAGGAAAGAAAAATTTGGAAAACAGGCCGCTGTTTCTAGTTGTGAGATGACAGCAAAGTTGAAGCAAGAAATTTGACAGAAGGTTTAGTGGCTGCTTTGGTAAGTGGATTGGCTAGCATTTTGCCTGACAATATCAGTTGAGTTATAAGAAGACCTTTGTCACTTTGTTCTCAAATCCATTTTATTTGGGTATCAACGTGTTTGAGGGCTCCATGATGGGAGTCTAAGTTAACTAAGTCATTTAGGGCTTTGTTATCAATGTAGGAACAATGAGTGAGTCAGAGACTTGGGTTGATTTCTTTAATGAGGTTAAGGAGCCAAAGCTTTTCTTGAGTTGCAAGAACAAGAGCCTTAAGCTCTCCTTTGGTAGATGAAAGGGATACAGTGGTTTGTAGTTTACTATGCCAGGATACCAGGAAGACGTAAAGTAACATGATATAGCCAGAATGACTCTGTCAGGTTATTGAATCATTACCGCCATTGGAGTCACTATAGCATTCAATGTCAAACATGAAGGAGGGAGAATGGAGTTTAAGACCTAAGTTTTTGGTGGCGTTGACATGTATCCATACATGCTTAGCTTCATTCCAATGGGACAGGCCGGGTTTGTTGTCCAATCAAGAGGGGAAGGAGACAGAGTATGATAGATTGGTCCGAGTTCAACTTGTGATATAATTGAAGAAGCTGGTGGAGGTACAAAAGCTAATGTCAAGTTCAAGAAATTTTTGGTGATCATATTCTGAGGCTGGGTTTTGTTTAAAATTTTGAGTTAAAGGGGTTCAGATTGGCTTGGATTCCATCAGCCCAAGCTCCTCCACGGCGGTGTTGATGTGATTAGGTTGACACAATGAGGGGAATCTGCTTTTAGATTTGAAAAAGTGGTTGCCTAACATTTTGGAAAGGGGTCCATTGTGAGATATGCTAAATTTAAGTTTAATTCTAGTGGATAATTCAGATGAATTCCCTATTATCAATAGATCATTGATGTAGATAAGAAACGCAGAGTGACTGAGCTTGATTGATGTATAGACAAGGATCATGGAAGAAACCCCAAACCCAACATTGATCAAAAACCCTTTTAGAGTGTTGTACCAGCTCTTTGGAGCTTGCGCTAGACCATAGAGTGCTTTGTGTAGTTTGAGATAAGGATATGGACAGTTGTAGCCTTCAGGAGTTTTGATTTAAACTTCTTTGTCAAGTGGAGCCTGAAGAAAGGTGTAATTGATGTCCATTTGCTGCAGCAGGAGTTTATTATGGAGAGCAAAGATTAAGAGAGCTTGGAGCGTCAGTATTGAGCCAGTTGGAGTGTAGGTTTCACCATAATCAATGAATTATACTTGTTTGAATCCCTGTACACAGAGTCTGGACTTAAATAGGAGGCCATTGTTGTTGGGGTTGTCCTTGATCCTGTAGACCCACATGGTAGTGAGAGCTTGTTTACCTTTGGGTTGAGTCAAAAAGCCTTCCCACACCTGGAGAAGCTCAATGCCATCAGCCTCCCTCTTCATGGACTTGATCCAGTGATCTTTATTGGGAGATTTGAAAAAATCTACATAGCTCTTAGGAACAACACAAGTAATGAAACCGTAGCATTGGGGTTTTTGAATGGTTCAACAATCACAGAGCACAGGTAGTTTGGAGGGAGTTGAATGAAAAAGCTGATGTTCAATTAAAAATTGATCTTGAGTTTTTGATGAGGGGGAGAAGGAATTGGAGAGATGAGTTGAGGGGTATGAGTTCTCATCCTCAGGATGATTGGATTTAGAACAGAGTGAGTTGTTGTTTGACGGGATGGGAGGATCAGCATTCAAAGTGAGAATATTGGTAAGTAGATTGTCATCCTTGAGAAAGGAGTGAAACAGTGAGTTGGATAGGGAGGCAGGATCGTTAGATTCAACATTTTCAAAGATTTTTATGTGTTTTGAGTGGAAAACATGCTTAATGGAGGGACAGTAGATTCTATAGGAGTTTAGTTGGGTATCAAAACCAACCAAAATTCCCTAAATTCATTTTTCTTCCAGCTTTGAGTGATTGAAGGTTTGATGCAGAACAATAGTTTTTGAACCCAGGGTCTTTATGAGGTTTAACTTGGGTCTCTGACCAAACTAGAGTTCAAATGGGGATACTTTAGTCTTGAAAGAAGGGAGAAAGTTTAGTATGGTGCACAAGCTGACCAGGATTTCATCCCAGAGTTCAAGAGGGATTCTCAGGTCAAGCATGGAGGTTTGGGCAGATTCCAGCAAGGTTTGATTTCCCCTTTTGGCTACAGGGTTATGTTGTGAAGTATAGGGTTTGAAAGTTGAGTGAGAAATAAAATTTTCATTGAAGAAAGTAGACAGTTTGTGGTTGAGAAACTCTCCACCATTGTCAAAGTGGAACTTCTTTAACATGTGACTGAATTGATTAGCGTAAAGCTTGAAAAACTTGATCACTTCATCAGAAAAATCAGATATGACTTTGATTGGAATGCAGGTCTTGAATTTGGAGAAATTGTTGGTGAGGAGAAGTAAGTATCTGAATCTGGAATGGGAGATAGGACTAATGGGTCTGCAGACGTCAGCATGTGTCAGCCACAAGACAATAAGATGTGTTCAAATGATGGCACAACTCATATTTCTTGCTGATATAGTGGGTAATTACTAACCTCACCTTCCATTATCTGACACCAAGGTCACTGGTTCAAACCACCATGGAGACAAGAACAGGAGTTTTAGAATTATACAATAATCTTTATAATATTTTTTTTATTTTATAAGTATGTTTTTATGAGTATTTATTATGGAATTAAAACCTTGATAATTTATATTATCAAGATGGGGATCCAATATAACTTTGAATTAAGCTATGAGGACTCAGATGCGTCCCAAAGATTTACAAATAACTTCCCAATAAGTTCCTTGTTAAGTTTTGCGGCCAAGTCCTGTCTCCAGCTATGCCTACAGCCGCGCTCACGGGCGCTGCGCGGGTGAAGACACTTCACTCCTAAAATTGAAGTGTACCCGGTTCAGCTTACTACTGGTCTGACCTGGTCACGGCGGACCTCCTCAACTCCCTCAGGGGACTTCATCCTCATATCTCAATCCGCGCTTCATCCCGACACCTCAATTTCCGCGCTTCATCTCAACACCTTGCTTCATCTCAACACCTCAATTCAAAAGAACCTCACCCCCATCAACTAGTTTCCTCATTTTTTCATCTCTTTCATTTATCATATCATTTCCTTTCTTTGCTTGACTCAATCCTTCTCATCATTGTACGCCCTGTATGTGTGCCCGGTGAGATATTGTATTCATCAATGTAATGTTTCATAATTCTCACCTCATGGATCTGAACTTCTCCATTCCATCTCATTGTTAACCTACTCAATCTCATTTGTCCGTTCATGTCCCCAAACACTCGTCGCCTGTTTAACCTTCTCAACATCATCTTTCTGCGCTGAATGTTGGTGATCCTCACTCTGCAGTTGTTCTGTTCAATGCTGGCTTCTTGTTGATGTCTCTTTGCCCATCCAGTTTCCAGTTGTACGTTCAATCCATTCTTCAATTTTATCAGGGTTAAAAGCCGAAAGATCTTGACTCAACTCAAATTCAAATTTCTACGATAAAACTGGAAAATTTCGGCCATGTCTGAAGGATTCAGGCAAGCTATGCTGAAGTTGGCTCTCAATACTATCCCTAGGCTGAGCGACGATAACTATGGCGTTTGGAAGGACAAGATGGATGCCATCCTAGACGTTTGTGGATGCTCCGGGCCCATTAACGATGACTTTTCTACTCTGGAAAGCAATGTCAACGACGGAATCAAACTGCTCATAATCTCCAGGCTTGAGGCGGCCAACCACGACAACATTGTCACACCTACCAATAAGAACTTGGCAAAGCTACTCTGGAAGGCAATCATCAACAAATACGCATTGTCTCAGGCTTCAAACAGGGCTAGAGTTTTCAACAAGTTCTTGTACTTGCGATTTACGCCAGAGGACATAGAGGATTTTATCACAAAGGCAAAAGTGAGTCTCAAGAAATTGTTGGAAGTTGGAATTGTTTGTCCTAACGACATCCTGGTGTACCATCTGCTTTTCAAATTTCCAGACTCTATGAAGGATTTAAAACACCAAATCATGCACACGGACAGGAACTCACAGTGTAATACGTGATGAACCATCTCACCCAACTAAAAAATGAATCTAGAGCGCAAATGTCTCATAAAATTCAACTGTCAAGGACGGAAGTCGCCCTCACCAACCTCAGACCAACAGGAACCAATCACTCTGAGAAACAGGGAAAAAGAAAGAGATGCACCGAGGGATACCGCAATCCCAAACAAGACAAGCACCATTTGGCCGACAGCTGCTGGCATCTTCACCCAGAAATCGCGCCCGATTGGTGGAGAGAAGATCAAGCAAAACGGAAATCGCGCAAGACGCAAGCTAAGAGTAACCCCGTGGCTCACTACCTAGCTCTTCTGTCAATGTGGATTGACCATGGAAACCCCAGCTCCAAATTCATCCTAGATAGCGGCGCGTCAATACACATGATCAATGATAGTAGATACTTCAAGGAATTGTCTTCCTGTGACAACCAAGCCATCAAAACTGGAAAGAAAGGAGCTGAACTCAAGAGAAAAGGCAAAGAGACGGCAATACTGGTCTGGGGGAATTTCACACTTGAGCTTTCAAATGTTTTCTACGTTCCAAGCTTTACCATCAACCTGATAAGCGCCGGTGCTCTCAATCAAGCCGGATGCTCACTGGAAGCTAGCAGGAATGGATTCAAGGTATCCAAGGATGGCTTAAAAATGTTTGGCAGGACAATCGTAAACAATCTCTACTCCCTAGAAACCCCAAACTTTGACCGAAGCCTGATCTATCCTCACTCGGCAAATCTGGCTTTTACCCAGGATGACAAACTCATGGACATCCATAGAAACTATGGGCACGCTTTGCTGTCAAGACTTGAACGATTCACAAAGCACATCTCTCCCAAAGTGAAGAGAAGATTTGAATGTATCTTCTGCGTCAAAAGTAAAATAACTAAATTGTTGTTCAAGGAAACATCTGTTGCGGCAAAGAAAGTGTTCAAACGGATTTAATTGGATCTCATGGGACCTCTCAAGCCTCAGTCAAAGGGGGGGGCACCAGTACATTCTCACTCTAGTCAACAGCGCCACGGGATACATTGGAGCATTTCCTTTGGGATAAAAGGAGGAAACTTCCAAAGTCATCATCGACCTAATTGAAAAGGAGAATTGAAAACGCGGATACTATCCTTGCAAGGTATGTACCAACGGAGGCACTTAATTTGTCAATTGCAAACTGCAAACGTTCTACGAGGCCAACCACATTAGACAGGTAGTATCTGAACCGTACCACTCCAAACATAATGGAAAAGCGGAACGGGCAAACAGAACCATCTCCGAGTCCACTCAAACCATACTGAAGGACAGTCAAATATCAGCTTGTCAATGGCATGAGGTCATCAAATCGAGTGCCTTCATGCTCAATCAAATTCCCAGAGACAAAAACTCCAAATCCCCCTGGTTCCAAGTGCATGGGCACTCCTTGCCGGCTTCATATCTGAGACCCATAGGATGTCCGTGTGTCTACCTACTCACAAGAAGAGACAAAGGATATAAGTTCAAGCAAAAGGGAGAGGAAGGAATCCTAGCAGGCTTCAATCCACTCCTCCATTCTTATCAAATCTTAACTAAATCTAACACTATTATTTCTACAAAGCACGTCAAATTTTTAAGAATGTCCAACCCTCAAAACTCAAATCTCTCATTCACCTTGGACAACGCGGAGAGCAACCTTCACAAAACGGAATCAGAAAGTTTGGAGGATCAACAGTCAGAGCGAGCGAACAATCCGGCATTCACAAGGTTCAGGTCCGTGTCGCCCAAAGTCTCAGACTCAGATTCAGATTGCAGCGGCAATTCCCTCCAAGATCCGGAGTCCGAAGATTTGGGCTTCTCCCAGGAGGACTCCGTACGTGAGCAGCCCTTCGCTAGCCAGCCAACGTTTCAACATGGGAAGTCCAATCCTGCACCTCCTACGCAACCTCCTAGAACCCTCCAAGACCAATCCTTGATCAAACCACCTCAACGTTACGGGTTCTTCCATTATTATGAACCAAAAAGCTAAAATGATGCGGTCACATGCAAAGAAAACCTCAAGTGGATCAGTGCAATGGACACGGAGCTGTCGTCCATCAAGTCATTTGACGTCTGGGAAGAATACAATGGACCCAATCCCTCAAATCCGCTTCGAACCACTTGGATCTACAGGCTGAAGGAAAACTGTCACGGTGACCCAGTCAAGTACAAGGCCCGTCTCTGCGTGCAAGGATGCGGTCAAATTGAAGGGGTAGATTACTTTGAAACGTTTTCCCCCATGGCAAAACCATCCACTCTTTGACTCCTACTTGTGTATGCATTGAAATACTCTCAAAAAGTTTGGCAATTTGACGTGAAAAGCGCGTTCTTACACTCTCAAATAGACAAGAAAGTTTTCATCCGAACTCCAAAAGGCTCAAACCAAAAATCAAAGTTCCTCAAATTAAAGAAATCTCTCTATGGGTTAAAGCAATCTCCCAAAAATTGGTACAAAACATTGACGGCCTGGTTCAAGGAAATTGGCTTCTACAAATTGGCATGTGATCCCTACCTTTATTTGTGAAATGACGGAAGATCCATGCTCTTCTTCCACGTGGACAACTTAATTTTGGTAGGTGATGGCAAGAACTTTGAAAAGAAATTCCTGGACAAGTTCAAATGATCTGCGAGTCAAGACCCAAACACCGTACTTGGAATGAAAATAGAGGTCAAAAATGATTGGATTCTTCTCAGCCAGCCAAACCACATTCAGCATGGACTCGAAGAACTGGGCCTGAAAGACTGCAAGCGGTCGTCCACTCCTCTCACAAGCAACCCTGCAAGTTGTTCTGGCCTCAGACAAGGAGCACAAACAATTCAAGGCCCTGAACATCAACTATAGGTCAGTGATAGGGCTGTTAAATCACATAGCCTGCTTCACAAGACCCGACGTCAGCTTTGCTGTGTTGAGTTTAGCCCAATTCAACACTAAACCCGGCATAACACACTGGAACAAACTAATGAAAACATGGAAGTATCTCAAATCCACTCAACATTACCAACTCAAGCTCAAATACCTTGATCAATCAAACACTCTGGAAGTGTTCTCAGATGCGTTGTGGGGGGATGACCTGAGCACTCGAAAGTCTCAGACCGGATTTCTTTGCGTGACATTTGGCAGCCTGGTTTCATGGAAAAGCTGTAAACAGAAGAACATAACATGGTTCTCCATGGATGCGGAGTTAAACGCGCTGGTTGACTCATATCATGAAGCAACATGGATCAAAGCGTTAATGGATGAGATATTCACGGCTTCTCCTGAGTCCATACTAGTCTACATTGAAAACAGCGGCTTGGATGATAAAATCAGAAAATTTGGCTCAAACTCGAAGACGAGACATTTGGACTTAAAGACTAAAGGGATAAGAGACAAACTATCCAATAAAAAATTTGAGCTTAAGCTCATAAGATCTACGGAAATGAAAGCCAACTCTCTAACTAAAGCTTCCTCCATTCAAAGCATATCTTTGTTATCTCCATTCCTTGTTTCCTCTTGTGGTGTCTCCAATATCTCATCGGGAATGGAGGGGTGTTAAGTTTTGTTGCCAAGTCCTGTCTCCAGCTATGCCTACAGCCGCGCTCACGGGTGCTGCGCGGGTGAAGACACTTCACTCCTAAAATTGAAGTGTACCCGGTTCAGCTTACTTCTGGTCTGACCTGGTCACGGCGGACCTCCTCAACTCCCTCAGGGGACTTCATCCTCATATCTCAATCTGCGCTTCATCCCAACACCTCAATTTCCGCGCTTCATCTCAACACCTTGCTTCATCTCAACACCTCAATTCAAAAGACCCTCACCCCCATCAACCAGTTTCCTCATTTTTTCATCTCTTTCATTTATCATCTCATTTCCTTTCTTTGCTTGACTCAATCCTTCTCATTATTGTACGCCCTGTCTGTGTGCCTGGTGAGATATTGTATTCATCAACGTAATGTTTCATAATTCTCACCTCATGGATCTGACCTTCTCCATTCCATCTCATTGTTAGCCTACTCAAACTCATTTGTCCGTTCATGTCCCCAAACACTCGTCGCCTGTTTAACCTTCTCAACATCATCTGTCTGCGCTGAATGTTGGTGATCCTCACTCTGCGGTTGTTCTGTTCAATGCTGGCTTCTTTTTGATGTCTCTTTGCCCATCCAGTTTTCAGTTTTACGTTCAATCCATTCTTTAATCTTATCATTCCTTTCCTTTGGGGACTAACTATAGTAATTAATTTAAGCTATACTATTCACTCTGTATAAACCAATCACATAATCTTAATAATATCCCCCTTGAGGATGTGATTATACTTTTATGAATTCTCCTGAGCCTTTAGAGCGTCCAATCAGAAGTCCCTGAGCTTAGTTGTAAAGTATATAACTTCTGGGGTATGCAAATAGGACCCTTTTACATTGAAAATCCCCCCAATGAGTAATAGTACCATATTTCCCATTGGGCAGGATGTGATGGGGTTTTGAGCCCTTGAGGAAGAAATCAGGGAGAGGCTAGCTCTCCCCCAATGATTCCTTGAGTCCCCTGAGGGCTCCTGTTACCTTAAAAGAGGAGGGTCTTCACCCTATAGCCCCTTCACCACCAGTTATATATGATTATTTATTTGTAAAAGAATACGGCAAGATTTAACAAGCCCACCAAACTTAGTCCCAAGAAGGGATTGACTGGGGCTATCAACCTTAGTATTATATTCAACTAGAAATCTTATTCAAAACTTCAATTTCGTGTGGAAGGTCCTAATTGGAATAGTGACCCTTGTGTGTTACTAATATAAAGGGTGTAAGCTTATTTATAAGCAAAGCTCCTTGGAGCTTCATTTATTTGGAGCCAGGCCCCTTAACTTTTATAAAGGTTTTAGGTGTGGCTTTTTCCTCACAATACCTTGTTATTTTTCGAGTCTGTGAGCTTTTAGATTTTTTTGGATTGTTTGAGTCCAAAACTGATTGTGAAATTGGTTTTGACATATCTTTTCAGGTATAACCATGGCCCAGTTTGGTAGTAGAAGTTGTATACCTGATAATTGGCGGCCTCATCAAATTTTAGGACCTTTTAGAGTGCTTTGTGTGCTTAAAGTACGCATTCTTGTGGTATTTTATCCACTTTTTGACTAATTTGTATTTTTTTTGTTTGAATAAGAAACAAATAAGACAAGCAGTAAAATTTTGAAGATTCTGGGATTTTATGCTTTAAAATTGAGAAACCCTTGGATTCTGGTGTCTCGTGTTGATTGTTATAAGTTGAAAAAATCAAAAAGTATTTTCTTTTTTTTTCTAAAAATACCTTGGTATCTTCTTCCATCTTATAGATTAGCCAAGGGTGCAGACTTATTTGAACAAACGGAAAAATCAGCATAGAGATCCTTTTTATCATCAAGAAAGCATCAATCATACTATAGGAAACTATTGCGGCAACAATAGCAACATCAGTCTTCAAAGTGGTTGGTCAAAGCAAGCTGCGTCATAGTGCAATCAACCACAAGCTGGCAATCAATCAAGTAGACTAAAAGAGTGAGCATCCTCAAGTATTGAAAGAATAATTGCGGAAACCATAGTTTGTTTACTCACAAAAGTCCTGATTTTGGCAGGTGGACAGGGGTAATAATAAGCAAGACCTTTGAGTTAGTTTCCAGAGTCCAACACAATTACAATCAAAGGAAAGTATTGTCTAACGCGAAGATAATCTGCGTCTGTTGGAACAATCCTTGGAGTTAGTGTCCATAGTCAGCCGCAAGAGATTAGATTGGACGGTATAGGAAAACCTTACCTTACTGTCACACAAACACCCCACGTACTATAGGGCAATTCTTAGATGATCGTGAGTGCAAAGGAATACCAAGTGCAAGGGCAAGTGCAAATAGCAAGAACCAGTTGCAAAGTGCAAACTTGGTTATGCCACTCAACAAACAGCAAGATGAATGGAAAGTGTTCCGAAGAAGGAAACTCAACCTGAGTCCGATGTGATAACTAGGTTGCAGCAAAATGCGAGAACGTATGAAATTAACTAACTGAGGAGACAATCATCAGGCAAGGGGATAGCCCTTATAAGGTAATCCAAAGTGACTAGATACAACCTGATGATGAGCTAACTACAGGTGAAGCGGTGAGGCAATGAATGACAGGAACAGAATAGGAAATGAAGCAGTGGTATAGATCCGAGGTCTTAGCGTAAGTGCAAGACAATAGAATCTGAGCGTACATTTGCATGACAAATTGGGATAAGAGCAAGTGACGTTGAGGGTAATGTGAATGAGAGGTAATAGTGTATGCAGGGTAGGGACTAGTCCAATTGCAAACTATACAGTAGTGATGGCTTTGTTAGATGTAGATGCAAACTAACAAACAATGCATGACCGAAGATGGAAGTCCAAGGCTGTTGATTGGCCAGGGAAGGAGATTGGTTCTCATAATGGATGGTTGACCGGTATGGAGTTAACTGCAAAGTTTGCAAGTATATACTGAGTTGGTCGCCAAGATTGGAAGGTCAGCGCGAGCCAGAGGAAATAGCGGATTGCACCATTGATGTTGTGCTTTATTTGTGTCATGCTTTTAGACCGAGGTAGATGGTACTGAGGAGAGGACATGTTGAAGTGGTGAAGACAATAATCCTTAAGTGCAAAGCCTGACACAACCCCATCTTCCAAGTTTGCCTCTGGATTCCAGTGATGAAGAGATTCAATTCCCAGGGTGATGTGTTCAGGGAATGGTGCATTGACTTGAAGGTGTTCCCATTCAAAGCTAGGAAAGGAAGTTATTAAAACAATTTGGGAAGTAGATTTGATGAGCTGGTATTTGAAAAGAAGTATATGTTTGCCCAGAAGAAAAGGGCTGTAGGGTATAGATACTTTTGAACAATTGAATTGACCATTACAGATGAATTTGCACCTGAATCAAACAAACAATAGATATAAGCCTTCAAAAAGAGGAAGAAGAGGGTGAGCCTAATCTTGTTTTGGCTTTGGGGAAGCACTGGAAGGTGCTGGATTTGGAGAAGGAGATGAGTTGACAGGTTTCTTTCTACAGTCTTCTGTCTTGTGTTTACCACCAAAATATAAGCATAAGCCTTCCCTCTCTCTTCTTTCCTTTTCATCTGTCTTGAGTTTTCCATCTGGACCTAGGTCCAAAGAGGTTCTGGTAAATTTTGTAGTTGAATTTGACTTTTCTGGGGACTTTTCATGCTCCCTACCCTCACCCCTACCCTTTTCAGGCTGATTAGAGGTAGATTGGGATTGAGAAGAACTGTGGGTTTGAGAATTATTGAGAAAATAAGATTTTTCTTTTATCATTTCATGATACCTTGTATCATAGTCCAAAACTATATCCATAAGGTCCTGGAGAGTTTCTTGAGAGCCATTTTATCCAACTAGTTGGTCCAGAAGGCGTGAAGGAAGGCTTTGTCAAAAATATAAGTACAAGGCTCTATCACCCCACCCAGAGACTTTGGTCATAAGTGATTGAAATTCAGTGATTTGGGTTGAATCATAGCCAGAGTACTTCATCTTCAAGTTCACCAGTTCCTTTTCAGCCTTGAAGACTTCTAGTCTGTTGCCAAAGAGGGTGTGAAGTTGCTCTGTGAAGTGGGACCATGAGTTTAGGAGGAAAGAGGGCTCTTGGTTGGAAATGTGAGCCAGATAGGGTTGGATCCATTGATTTGCGCTCCCAGAGAGGTAGGAATCTGCAAACAGTATCTTCTTCCTGTCCACACTAAAATTCCTTCATCATTTGCAAAAATGAGTTCACAAGATTGGAGGAATGGTCGGAGTTTTCTAGGATTGTTGCCTTGAAACATATCCAGAGAATTCATGGAAGGAGACTTGAAGGTGCCAGAGTGAGAAGTAATGGTTGATGGATGTTGAGAAGGTTTTGCCAAAGCATAAGTCATGGTCTGGAGGAGGGCTAAGAGATTTGGGTCCACAGCAGATGTTGGAGGTTGAGGTTGGGGTGGAGGACCAGGGTTTTCAGTGGAAGCTGGAGGTGGAACTGCTTCTTGAGGTTCCATAGTTGGTGAATTAAAATTATTTAGGATCCTTTAATCAAAGTCCAAGGCCTTACTTCCTTCCTCATGCTTTTCTTCCGGAATAGCAATGATGCTGGGATCATAAGATGGAGAATCTAATCCAAAGCCTGCTTGGGGATATTTACCAATTACACAATTAGTGATATGACTAACTGCAGGTGGGGCAGGAGAAAGATTAGCTCTAGGAGGAGCTGGAGGAAGGATACCAGTGTCCATGTAAGTGGAGAATGCTGTCATTGGAAGTTTTGAAGGGGTCCTCCCACGTCTGCAAGCTTGAGGAGTTGACTGGTCCTGATTGGAGATGTTGATGACAGAACCTCTTCCTATTGCTTCTCTGGTGAGAGGTGGACTTGAAATGGATGAAGGTTGTGCACGTTGGGCTGGAATGGTTTCCAAATACGCCAGAGAAGAGAAATAACCCAAAAAAAGTACCCAGAAAAGATTTGAGGAAGGATGGCCAATTTTCAATGAAGAAAGTTCCCAGAAAATTTGAAGGAAGGGGGCGCCAAAAGGGCATCAAAGGGGCTCCAGAGGGCGTCAAGGGGCGTCTTAGTTGCGTCAAAATGGCGTCAAAGAGGCGTCCAGGAAGCGTCAAAGAAGCGCAGGAAAAGCTTCAAAGAGAAGGTTGAAAAGGGGTCAAAGATGGTCAAAGGCACGTCGAAGGCGTCAAAGTGATGTTGAAGGGGTCAAAGAGAAGTCGAAGGCGCGTCAAAGCAGTGTCAAAGCAGTGTCAAAGCGGGTCAAAGCTGACTAAAAGCGTTGCATTACAGTCGAAGAGAAGTCAAAGGCGCGTCCAAGGCGTCAAAGGGCGTCAAAGGGGGCCGCAGGGTGTTGTATTTTCTTTGAATTGGTGTCAAGAGGGCGCCTGAGAATGGTCGAAGAAGCGTCAAAAAATCTCTTGAGGGAGTGTTGAAAAGGAGAGTTGAAGTTTTTGAAAAGGAAAATTGAGCAATTTGGCAAATGAGAATTTTAAAAAGGGAATGAATAGCTTCTGCAGGAGTAGTCACAACTTGTATAGCACTCCTTTGGAAATGTGAAATGCTGCACACTTTTCAGCTTAATCACACACTGGTCCACAACATGCGTAGGCAGTGTTATACAACGTTGAAGATGGGATGGGATGGAGTTGGTTGAAGGTGATGATTTGAGAGGTAGAGAGTGGGAAGTAATTAAGGGGAAGGAATTAGTATATTGTCACAACTGCCCCTGGTGTGCAAGGGTCTGAAGGCACAGGCACTACTAATCATAGCACTCAAGGATGATTTGTTGGAATTGCAAAGAAGAAGATGAGAGGAGGAGTACAGGTGATTAGAAGATGTAAGGATGGAATGGAGAAGTCCAGGAGGAGGTTGTTGAATAAGTGGTTGTTGAATCCTATAAGAGTAACACCAGGAAGGGACAAGGTGATATGAGTTAAGCAGGCTGGGTGAAGGTTGTCTTGTGCTGAGATGACACCTACTGGCAGAGGGACTAACCAGTAAGAAGTAGTATACTAATTCCTTGGGAAGAATTAGTCCATGAGGGAAGTAGATGCCAGTATATGTGAGAGCTGAGAAGGAGGCCTTGAGGGATGAGTGGCTGGTGTTGCAGGTTGGAGTTCCCATGGTATTACATGTTGACTGATTGGGCTGGAGGCTGTAGTTGACTAATTGGGTGATGGGCATATCCAGGAATGTTTGACATTTAATGATCTGGAGTCCTGGGAGTATGTGCTGAAAAGACAGTGGAGAGTATTTACTATGTATATGATAAGTGTATTATGTACTCACTCATATACCAATTGGGTTGAGGAGAGATGGAGGATGTACCAAGCCATGGAGAAAGGGAGAGATCTTGAGAATTTTGAATGAATAACATGAAACAGTGGTGAGGTGTACATGGACATAGAGCTTATACCATACAGGGAGAGGGTGAAGCTGGTGGAAGAGGTTGGATTGGTTTAGTTGAAGGAATTTCAGAACTGCAGTTATAACAGCCATGCATTGGAGGCTGTAGCTCAGTAGTTCCTGAGAACTCACTAACCGGAAATAGTCAGTGGCTTGTGGTGCTCCTTCTTCTGCAAGAGATTTCCCATCTCAAAGAGCCTTGAAAAGAAGCCAATAGAAATTTTTTTGGGCATTGTGAGAGACAAAACACATTATTTTTTTCCCACAGACATTTCTGGGCCCTTTGAAGAGGACCTAGTGGGGGCTAGGCTCCTGCTGACATTCAGAGACCACATTTCCACTTACATGTTTATGAAATTCCTGAAGTCAAGGTCCAAAGTGCCAACCAAGATCCTGAGGTGTCTGGAGAAAATCCATAACACAAAAGGGAGGTACCCAAAGTTCATACGTAGTAACAAAGTGGAAAAATATACCAACCCACTGAAATACAAGCTGGGGCCTTTGGAGATACAGATGGCAAGTATTCCCCCCTATCACCCAGAGAGAAACAGCAAGGCTGAGAGGATTAACCGTACTTTGGGGAATATGGCCTGGACTATGCTGAAGGATAGTTGTATGAACATCAATTCCTGGTTGTTCTTTTACCAGGTTGCAGCATAAATCATCAAAAGACCACCAAACTCAAGAACTTGAAGACATACAACACTTGAGATGCTGTCTGGAGCAAAGCAAAATCCTGCAATCCTTTAACCTTTTGGAACCAACAACATCATTCATGTAACTTCTGAGCAATGCACCAAGCTGTAAAAAAGGGGAAAACACTTCTGCCTTTTGGGCTTTCCCTCTGGAGGTTCTTGGTGGCTCTTCTGGTGATAAGGGGAGAGACATCATTTACTCCTTGTCAACCATCTTTTCCTTTTTTCAAAAATTGCAGGTCCAACTGACAGTAAACCCGCCAGTGGAAATCCTCAGTCAGTTGCTGCTGGGAAAGGTGGCAAAAAAAAAGGCTGAAGAAGACCAAAAAGCAATCAATGGGCTTCCAAAGACTGTGAAATTGGCCATACCTTGATTGATGCCAGAAGAACTGAGAGGGGAGTGGGCGGGCCCGTAGCACTGACAGGGGAGTGGGCAGGCCAGAAGCACTGAGAGAGGAGTGGGTGGAGGAGTTCCTGAAATTGGGCAAAGACAAAATCCAGCAGTTTGAAAAAATGGATGTATGGGAACCAATTGGACACCACAAGGGAATGAAGTTCTTGGGAGGAAGGTTTTTCCTGGCACAAAAGCAGGAAAGAGATGGCGGTTTAGCCCAACAGAAGTCTTGATAAATGGCAAAGGTTGTAGTCAGAAAATGGGGATTTATTTTTATGAGATCTATGCACCAATTAATGGCCTCCCTCAAAACTATCAAGATTCTCCTTGATATAGCTCATGATGGGAAGTACCCCATGGCCAGTTTTGATTTCAGCACAGCTTACCTTTATTTCCTAGTAAGGCGTGAGGTCTATTTCCATCCATTGGTCTTGGTTTTCCTGCAATGGAAGGGATATGTTATGAAACTTAATAAAGCAATTTAAGGAACAATCCAGGCTTCCAGGTTGTGGTGGAAGAATTTCAAGTCAGTGGTGGAGCAATTTTGAGGACTCCCTTTGAATGTGCAGGGACTGAAATGAATTTGCAATTTTGTGTCTTTAATTTGAGAATGGGGTGGTTATGGCATCTTAAAACCCAGAAATGCAGCAATTACAGGAAAGGGTGGAGAGAAAGCTGAAGATCAAGTGGAAGGAGATGGTGGAAAAAATGGTAGGCATTGGGGTGAGAGAAAGCAGGGAGGATATGATGCTGGACCAAAAACTCTTTTCACAGGAAATCACTGACAATTTCCAACAGAAAATATTTTTAAAAAAAGGCTCTGCTTTTGGGAATCCAAAAAGCTAAAAATAAAGGGGATCCTATTCAAATAACAGAATACCAATCTTTGGTTGGATCCCTGATGTAACTTGCACGTGGGAAGCACCCTGATATAGCCTATATGTTTAGCTACTTGCAAGGTTTATTTCATGCCCATAAGCAGAGCATTTCAAGGAAATTGACCACCTTATTGTTTATCTAAAGGGTACCTCTGCCAAATATCTCCAATATAAACAATGTGGGTTTGGTGGACTTTCCATGTGGGTTGATGCAAGTTTTGGTGGCAAGCACAAGCAATCTAAAAGCAGTTACTTAATCCAGTACAATGGCAGCACCATGGAATTGGGGGAAAGGTAGTAGATGGTTTTTGAAGCATCCACCTGTGCAGGGGAGTATTTGGCTTTGTTGGAGGGTTCTCAACTGCTGGCTCACTTACAGCTGACCCTGACCAACTTCAAAATTCAATGTGGATCCACCATCAACTGCAAGAATGAAGTGGCTATACTCATTTCCCTAAGTAATCACCAGGGCCAAATTGGGGTCTCTGGCTGACCAGTGACAAGAAGTCACTTTATTGGCCACTGTTGTCCCCATTAAGTATCAAAATGTTCACCATGAAATCACCATGATTGATTAAATTTATCAAAATGCTGTACAAAATAGTTCTTGTGGGTTTCAACTTTATGGAAAATGAAAGTCTGGAAAATTTCACTTCTGCTGAAAATGAGAATCACTTTGATTTCACCTTTTTGAAAATTGAAAGTCACCTGTATTTCCCAAATCATGACTTCTTGATTCTGGAATTTCCACCAAGATAAAAAAAGAACTATTTCTGGAAAAAAAAATTTTGTGAAACATGTTGGTTTTTTTACAGGAAAATTGATTTGTGAAGGCAGATTTTTGGTTGGAAAACTTGAAATGATTTTAATTTGTTTTCAGTTTTTTCCATTCTCACTTTTCAAAGATTGAAAATCACAATTTCACAAAGCTACATATACTCCAAAAACTGTTGGCATTTTATTGCCAGGCCAAGATTTCAGGCCACAAAGAGTCTATAAAAAATGTGAGTATTCATATATGAAAAAATAAAAACCCTCCCTGTGACAAAGGAAAGTTTTGCTAAATTTATCCCAACAAAAAAAATATATGAATAAACAAAGAAAAAAATAAAGCAGGTTATAGCAAAATCCCAAATAATTTTCTTTTCTGAGATGAGTATTACACTGCCTAGCATTTCTATCAAAATAAAATTAAAAATGCTTTTACAAAAGTTTCCCCAGGTTTCACTACAAGTTCACAATGGAACCACTTCAAATCAACTCACAGTTCAATTTTTTCTTTGGTTAAACACCTGGGGCATAAGCCCCACTTTTCTTGTAGGTAAAAAATGGGCCATCACACATGATCCAAGGTTTACCTCTTCAAACTTTTCCTTAGATGTATTCAAGCCATCTCAGGGCTGGAAACATGGGTTTTCCATCTACTGAAAAACCCTTTATTAAGGGCATGAAAGTCATAGACTTCCAACCCTTGGCTTATTCTCTACTAACTCCAGGAGTTTGAATGTTTCCAGAGTGCTTTCAACTTCCCAGATCCCTCTTATATAATTTCACAAGGGAATCCTTTCAGATCAACTCATAGATCACTCAAAAATTTTAAAATGTTTTATGGATGGGGTTTGACAGAAAAGTCTTTTGTTTCATGTAAAGAAAATGGATATTTCTTCTAGAAAGTGCAGAATAAAAATAGATAACTCCCTAATGGTTTTAAATGGAGGATTGACACAAACCCAAGATGGGACCCACGACCAGTAATGGGAAGATGAATCATACTAGGATAAAAAAAGACAGCCAGGTTGAGACTTCCAGCAGGAAATGAAGGCAAGGCTCCAATGCAGTTTGGAGCACCAACTACCATTTGAACAAAATCTTCAACAACCGTCAAGGCATGTGGTGCTAAATTTTCCTTTCTAGGATAAATCCTATTCTTCCTCATTCTCCTATCCCAGATAGGGATTTTGTGTTCCATTTACTTCTCATCAATCAATTTTCTGCATGAAAAGTGCTAACATGTTTAACCCACAGCAATCATCTATTTTAAATAGCCTTCTTCTTCCAGAGTTAATGGTATTCTTTCTCAATACTCACCTGAGGAGCTGCCTTAGTTTCCTTTATTTTACATGCATTTTTTGATCCACATGTTTTTGTTTGTTGGCTTTCTGTGCCCAAATTTCTATCATCCTGGTGGGATTGTCTTTTTCCCAAAAATTATCTTTACTCATCATCTCAGAAAAGAACTCTTCTATTTCTGTCACTACAGGACTCCAATATGAGCCTAAGTTCAAGAGCTACATGCTTGGAGTTTCAGTCAAAGCCCTAAATGACCATTTTTACAACTCAAAATGCCCCCCTGAAACATATTTATGCCATTTGCTGCCTGCATAAGTTGATTTAAGCCTATCTAACTAAAAATAAGATGTAGGAAGGAATGCCCATTGAGCATGGCATGACCACAGCCCAAAAAAAACAAACACCATCAAAAACAAAAGCCCACAAATTTCACGGTTTCCTTAATGGACTCATTTGCGCGTGTGAACCAATGTCTCCAGCATGCAAAGGCCAACTAATATTGACCAGAGCAACTCCCCAACAATGTTTGTTTTTCAATATTTAAGATTTACAAAGAAACATTTATTTTATACAAGAAGCTTGTTTCTTATAAAAATAGTGAAGGTACTTTACAGACTCATCATAGTGTGTATTTCATCCAAATGAGAGGGTGGAAAGAGGAGGGACTACACTCTTAGTTTGTTTTAGTTTCACCGTTGCCAGTGCAGTGATGCGCACTCCCATATAGTAAGGCATGCATGAAAATTTGGGCTGACAGAACCCAAGTGTGGTCCAGGTGACTTGAGCCCCAGCACCAAGGTTAAATTACACAACACCAGTAATTTTAAACCACTTAAACCACACTTTACTCAAATTTTTGAAAACATAACTCAATATTGAACACACCTCACCAACTGTTGAAAATTTCTCACTTGATTTGGAACACACCTCAACCGGCCGCACCCTCACTGAAGTGGAATTCAACACCCCTCACCAGAGTGAATTTAAACAATTGTTACCCAATTTTTAACACTATTCACCCTTCCAACCCTGACAAAAGTGAATTTGAAGAATTTTTAACCAATTTTCAACACTTCTCACTGTGCTAAATTCTCATCAGAGTGAATTTCAAAACTCTTGAACTAATTTCAAACAGACCTCACCCTGCT
Organism: Puccinia polysora; assembly: GCA_025617555.3. Classification (NCBI taxonomy): domain Eukaryota; kingdom Fungi; phylum Basidiomycota; class Pucciniomycetes; order Pucciniales; family Pucciniaceae; genus Puccinia; species Puccinia polysora. The sequence goes on from CM062629.1 coordinate 1,656,673, forward strand.
ACACTCTCACTGAAGTGGATTTCAAAACACCTCACCCTGATACACTCTCCACAAAAAGGATTTCAACACACCCTACCCAATTTGAACACACCTTACCCCAGTAGACTCTTACCAAATTAGATTTCTACACTCCCCAGAAATTTTGAAAAGTCCTCACCTGCTACAAACTCACCAAAGTTGATTTCAACACACCTCACTCATTTTGAACATTAAACCTGAGCCTGCCACCAAAACAGGAGTATTTTGATGCAACTTGAATCAAAGCACAGAAGTTGCACAAAAATGTGAGTGTTTTGATGCATGCATCCAAACAGGAGGATTTTGGTGCAACCTGGATCAAAGCATGTAAGTTGCACAAAAATGTTAGTGTTTGGATGCATGCATACAAACAGGAGGATTTTGGTGCAACCTGGATCAAAGCATGGAAGTTGCACAATTTACTTGGGCCACACATGTTTATCCGTGTAGATCTCTTGAAACAATCAGACTCAGCTGACTTGTTTGACCAACTATTTTTTGTACAGTGGAACCAACTGGGTTCGGCAAAAAAATCTACAATTTCCCAGTCAAGAATTTAAAAGCATGGGCTTGAATCAATCAGCCATCAATCAAACCATTAGAGGAGGCAGAAAACCTGTGATTAGAGAAAAGAAGGCACCCTCCCTGAACAGATTTCCTCAAAAGAAAGGTCTTTGCTTCAAAATACATACTTTCAAACCAAGGAAACCTAAATCAGCTGCAAGGAAAGTAGCCAAAGTGAAATTGGCAAAGGGTAAAGTAGTTGTTGCTTAAATCTAAGGCAAAGGCCATAAATTTAAGGATAATTTGGTTGTCCTGATACTAACTTGGTCAATCAATTGATTATTATTCAACCCCCAATACTATCCTCATTTGATCTATTCCCCAGGATGGTTTAAAGCTTAAATGCTCCCCTGACCTTCATAGTCTGGCTTTCAATTTTAAAACCCTCAGCTAATCTTCATCTAGTTCTATTTAGAGTGTATCAACTTATCATCTTGGTTGCCTTTCATACTGTCCTAAAGTATTGATTGCTTTGTTTTCTGATTGCTCTCTCAAAACTTGCTCTTGAGTTGTTTTGGCTATCCCTCCTTTGCAACCACCAACCTGTCTGATTCCTTGAGGACCTATCTGTCTTGTCAACTGTGGTTTCAAACAATTGTACTTTTTATTGTCCTTATAAGATCTTGGTTGCATTTTCTTAATTTCTCCCCTGCCAATCATTGGTCAATTAGTGCTTGTAAATCTGTAGTAGGCAAAAATACTTAGAAAAGTTATGCCCAAAGTAGGAAAGCCACTTAATAGAGATACCAAAGATAAAACTGCAAAGCTGTTCTTGTACTTTAGTTCTCTTATGGATGGTGAAGGTTAGATTGGTCCTTAAGAAATTGGCTTTAGTAGTAAAGTTTATTGTGATCAAAAATATTGAAACAAGATATTTCATAATTGGCAGTGAATATATGAAAAGATACCAAATCAGTTTGTTTCATGAGAAAAATTGTTCATACTTTACTATTGGAAATAGTGCAAAATTTTATTTCAGTAACTCCGGTGAAAATTGTGTGAGTAACATTTCAAAAGAGAGTTTTGAAAAGGAGCTCATCAGAGATTCAAAAACTAACAGCTCCTTGACAGAGAAAAAAATGAATGATCTAGTATCTCTGCTTTTTGACAATAAAAAAGCCTTTGCAACGGTAAATGAACCTTTTGGCTCTATAATAGGACATGAAGTGAAAATCACTTTGAAAATAGATAGACCATATCCCCCAGCTTTCAGAAAACATCTGTTCCCTGCTAGCCCCAGGAGTAAAGAGGCATTAAAAGAACATATAGATACATTGTTGAAATTGAATGGAATCCAGAAGGTATGTACCAATGAGGATGTAGATATCAAAAAACCTGTTATTATAGCCTGGCACAAGGTTAAGTCAAGCATTGTTGGGGACTTCAGGGAATTAAATTCCTACAAAACCCCCAATAGATATCCCATGCCAAAGATTGTTGAATCCTTAAGTAAATTGCACCAAGCTAAGTACATTTCTTGACTGGATGTTCTCAAAGGCTTTCATCAGAATGTGGTAAACCCAGAGAGCAGGAAGTTCCCGAGTATAGTGTTTCAGTTAGGAGAGTTTGAATACCTGAGAATGCCTTTTGCTATTAAAAATTCTCCATCCCACTTTCAGAGGATGGTGGATTCAGAGTTTTATGAAGAATTGATGCAGAACTGGTTAATAGTTTATATAGATGATATAATTATATTTTTGGAAACATGGGACAAAAACAAAGTAAGAATGTCTATAATACTGGAAAAGGTAATCAAGATGAATATGAAGATATCTTTGACTAAGTTCTTGTTTGTATTTAATGAATTGAAAGCTCTAGGTCATATTGTGAGTGTTTTATCACTTGGTATAGATCAGGCCAGAGTAGCTGCTGTCTTTCTAAAGCCTATACCAAGTAGTATTAAGGAAATACAAAGTTTTTAAGGTTTTGCAGGTTATTACAGACTGCACATTAAGGATTTTGGGATGATAGCTTCCGGTCTTTATAAAATATGCAGTCCAAATGTTTCATTGGAAATGACTAAAGAATGGTTAAAGGCCTACAAATTACTTAAGAAAAAACTGAAAATTGCACCTTTGCTATTTCATCCAGACCCTAAGAAATCATTCAAGCTGTATGTAGATGCATGTATGGAAGGACTTGGCGCTGCATTGCACAAAGTACAAATATTTTATGACAAACCAGTTGAAGGACCAATTTTTTTTATATCCAGAAAACTTAAAGATAGTGAAAAAAGATATGGTGCTTCTCAGTTAGAGTGTCTGTGTTTGGTATGGGCCTTGGAAAAATTGTATTATTACTTGGATGAATGTCAATTTGAAGTTATTACTGACTGTACAGTGCTTAAATCATTGCAGAACTTGAAGACACCCAACAGGCACATGCTGAGGTGGCAAATTGCCATCCAAGAATGGAGAGGCTCCATGAAAATAGTTCACAGAGAAGGATTGATAAATAAAAATGCAGATGGATTGTCATGTTGGGCACTACCTAATGACATCAATAACCCTGCCTATGACCCTGAGGACACTGTGGATACATTGCCTATCATGGCCATATCAATGAACAATTTGGCACAGAGTTTCTGTGATTCTGTGTTTGACTCCTATTCTGAAAATAAGAATACTTAATTACTAGTAGAAATTCTATAATCAAAGACTAATAGGCAAGACTTGGTTGAAGGACTAGACAAAGAATGGAAAAAGGAACTACTTGATGGTAGGTTTGTGCTTTTGGACAGTTTGTTGTATCATAAATCCGCCCACTTCTGTTCTGTGGTGTTAGCCAAACAGGAACATGTAGAATTATTGATGAATGAATGCCATGAGAACATCTGTGCAGGAAATATTTCTAAAGAAAGAACATAAGACAAAATTAAGAAAATAGCTTGGTGGCCATGTTGGAAAAACACTTTATCAGAATACTGTGATTCTTGTGAGAGATGCCAAAAGGCCAACAGACCTACAGGAAAGAGGTATGCACTGTTGCAATCCATAGAGGAACCAAAGGAAAGGTGGTCCACTATCAATATGGACTTTGTATCTGGACTCCCACCTGGATGGAAAGAAAATCATAATTGTGTACTAGTGATAGTTGATAGATTCTCAAAGAGAGATAGGTTTCTACCGTGTTACAAGGATAGTTCTTCAATGGATATAGCTCTATTATTCTGGAACAGCATTGTTAGTGATGTAGGTTGCCCACAAAACATAATTAGTGACAGAGAACCTAAATTTACTTCTGAATTCTGGAAAAGTTTGTTTGACCTGGCGGGAAAAAAATATCTTTCTCAACATCTTAACACCCGCAGACTGATGGTCTAGCTGAAAGAATGATACAGACCTTGTAAGACCTGATAAGGAGGTATTGTGCTTATGGAATTGATTTCTAGGACAACAATGGTTATACAAATGATTGGGTATCACTATTTCCAGCTTTGGAATTTGCATACAAATCTAGCAAGCATTCTAAAAGCAAAATTTCAACTTTTGAACTGGAGAGAGGTTGGATTACACATATGCCCCGGGACATGCTCCTTAGCAAGAGCATTGTACTGCACCCCTCTGCTGATTGTTTTAGAGAAATGATGGTTAAGGCTGAGAACTTTGCAAGCAAATGTATTAAAGAAGCAGTGGAGTGCAACAAAATTAGATGAGATAGGACTCACAAAGACCATGAAATCAAAATTTGATATATGGTCTTAATTTCAACAGTGAACATTTCTAAAATAGCAGGTCATAGAAAAATTAAGGAGTCATTTTTTGGCCATTTGTTGTAAAAGCTTTACATGGGAAGAATGCAGTGGAAGTCATTCTGAACAAAGAATTTGAAGGAAAGCATCCAAAATTCCCATTCAGTCTTGTGAAGAAGTTCATACAACCTAAGGAAAAGTTTCCATTGAGAAAGAAACCTTTATTTATAGTCCCACCTATGGAAAAGGTTGACAATGAACTACCTCACAAGATATTGAAAAATAAAATCATTAGGAAAGATGAGAAAGATGTGAGACTCTATCTGGTGAGGTTTAAGAACAGACTAGCCAATAGTGATTTATGGCTAGAGGCTAAAGAAATTAAAAATTGTGATATAGTATTGAGGAAATATAGAGCATCTAAGAGATTTTAAAATTCCTCTGAAGAGTAATTTTTGTTTTGGTGGTAGGGAGTTTCAGCCACAAGACAGTTTGATGTGTCCAAATGACTGCAAAACTCATATGTCTTGCTGGTATAGTGGGTAATTACTAACCTCACCTTCAATTATCTGACACCGTAGTCACTGGTTAAAACCAACATGGAGACAAGAACAGGAGTTTCAGAATTATATAATAATCTTTATAATCTTTATACTATTTTATAAGTATGTTTTTATGAGTATTTATTTTGGAATTAAAACCTTGATAATGTATATTATCAAGATGGAGATCCAATATAACTTTGAAGTAAGTTATGAGGATTGAGATGCGTCCCAACTATCTATAAATAAATTCCCAATAAGTTCCTTTCCTTTGGGGACTAACTATAGTAATTACTTTAAGCTATACTATCCAATCTGTATAAACCAATCACATCATATTAATACTATCCCCCTTGGGGATGTGATTATACTTTGATAAACTCTCCTGAGCCTTTAGAGCGTCCACTAAGAAGTCCCTGAGCTTAATTTAAAGTATATAAATTCTGCGGTGTAAGACTCCAAACGGTGCTAGGCCGTGGCAGTTCTGTGGAGGGAAAATGTGCTGTTTAGGCTGTCCTCCTGAGTGTTAAAAAAATATTTAAATGTAACCAACATCAAAGTCCAGAACCTGGTCAACGAGGGACCAAGTGTAAGAGGATAAAGATTTCAGTGGTTGGTAGCTGGGAAACAACACTATCTGAGGCAAGATGATTCCAGGAAAACTTGAATAGAAGGAGTAAAGGATTGTTCAGAGTTCAACAGGAAAAGGCAATTGTAAGTAAAAACACCCACAAGCTAATAGCTCTGGTCGTCAGCAGAAGCTTAGGAAAGATCAACTCAATCCCAAAAAACCTCCAGGTTCTCAATGAACCTGCCAACACTCTGCAATCAAGTGCTTGAAGGGTACCAGATAACTGTGGGTGGCTGCACAAGACAAAGCTAATTGTTTGAAGAAGCTCTATAAGCAAAACAATAACTGATTCAAACAAGGATAACCCAACACTTCTCAAGGGACTCAAGAGTAGCGTGGCAGAATTAAACTTCAAAAGAAATGAAGGGAGGTTTAACACTCCAGTTTTTAACCTTAATAAAACCTCTTCATTCAAAAGTGACTGGTTCCAGAAAGATAATCAAAGGATGATCAGGACTAGTATGGTTGGATAAAGGGATCAGGAGTGGTGTAACACACTCAAGAATTCAATCAGTCAAATTCTTCTTCAACCAGCAAAGCTATTAGTTGGTGATAAGGATCAAGGATCAGGGTTTGAGTATGGAAGCTCAAGGATCAAGGGGCAATCATAGATATGCCCAAATTTTAGACTCAGATGAAGGGGAATGAGACCCCACAGATGATTTAATTCCAAGATAGTAGTGATGGTGTTGATCTCTGGTAAGATAGGATGTGCTAGGATGCCATGATGATACCCCTCCAAATGGCAGGGGAGAGCCCCTCTTTATATGGGCAGGAGGCCCTGTTAGACTATGTACAAAGGATACTAAAAATGGAGCGGATTTTTTTTTTTAACCTAAATAAAAGAATTGTAGAAAAAAATTTTAAAATCTGCATCTGGTTCAGGGTTTCCAGATTTGGTCACCAAATCTCTCCCCAACTTACAGACTGTCCCTAGTTTGCATATGAGCTTGATGTCATGAAAAAAAAGAAAGGAAAGATGATTGAACACAAGAAATGTCCATTTCATCTTGAGGGTGATTGAAACAAATATCTTGATCCATCCAAAGAAAAAATCCTAGAGTTGACTGCAATAGAAATGAAGACGGCGTCCCAGGTGCTCACGTATGTGGCATACAGTAGATTTTCACAAAAAAACCCAGCAGATGACCCTGGTGGTGCACAATTGGGAGGACTTACTTCTGATCAAAGTTGCCTCCACAACAATGAAATTTCTTGTTCTGATCAGCAGAGAACCTTCTGGCCATCTGAGTACCATCCAGTTCCTCCAAAACATATGATCCACCTCTGACTTGACAGACCACTCAATAAGGACCATTCCAGCAATTGGAAAAAAGCTTTCCCCACTGAGTTTCCAAGGATCAATTATAAGCTAAAACTAGATCACCAGGATTCAAGGGATCCCTGAATCAATTGGAATGCTTATCCTCCCAATACTGGACTGATTTTTCCCTTGACTCCATCATTTTCTGATAAGCTTTGTCACAAACATCTTCACTTCGCTCCAGTTGCTTGGATCTGGCAACTAATAGATCAGTGGTGGAAGAAACCTTTTCCCAAGAAATACCTCAGAAATATTCCATTTCCAGATCAAGAGGAAGGACAGCCCTCTATCCAAATATAGTTTTATAAGGTGAGTAGCCAGTGGTTTTTTTCATTGAGATTTGATTGGAGAAGAGGACCAGAGGAAGAAATTTGCAGCAATTCTTCCCACTTTCACCAGCCAACTTGACAACAGCAGCCTTCAAAGGGGCATGGCCTCTTTCCACCATGCCTTGTCTTTCAGGATAATGCGGAGTTGTCACCCAATGTTGACCAGGAAGCAATCGGATCATTATGGCCAGTTTGCCACCAAGCTCAGAGCCACCATTGGTTGAATAAGATTGAGCCAAGCCATAAAACATTGTCCAAGTCTCCTAAAGAAAGGCTGCTACTGATTCAGAGCTGAGTTTCTTAAGAAATTTTGCTTCAACCCATCCAGAAAAATCATCTCTAGCCACAATGAGGTACTTGGCTCCACCAGCCTTAATGTGAACCACATCCATAGCAATCCTTCCAAAGACCGTGGACTCTCCAATGGGATAACAAATTGCAGCCAGGCGCCTAAGATCATGTTTCTGACATACTTCACAACTCTTGCACCATTGAGAGACTGATTTCTTCAAAGATGGCCACCAGAATTGTTTGGATATACATTGATAGGTCTTGGTTTTGCCGCAATGCCCAAGGCCTTCATGGAGACTTTTGAGGATTGAATCTTGCTTAGAGGGGATTGTGACAACAATTAGAGCACAAGTATTGGCTCTTTTCATAAGCCTAGTACCTTGGACAAAGAAATTGGAGGACTTCCTCTTGAGCGATCAAAAATCTTTAGCAGAGAGATCAAGAGGCCTTTGGAGAGGGGAAAGGTACTGCTCTATTTTTAGCCAGAAACCTTGTTGGAAGCCAGAATAATCTTGGGAGGAAAAGGTGAAGACTGGAAAAATTAAAGGCTACTCCTTATCAAAGTCCACTCCAACATCCAATTCTTCATCTTCAAGGGGGCTTTGAGATAAACCATTGGGCATGGTGAAGGATTTTCCAGGCCTATGAACAATATTAAAAGAGAAAAGTTGGATAAAGGCCACCCAACAAGTCATAGGAGCATTCTGGAGGCTGGGGGCATTGATCATTTCAATGATGGATTGTGCGTTGACTTGTAACTTGAAGTGTTGACCCCAGAGGACAGTTTGGAGTTTCTTCAAAATTTGAGCCATGCCACAGAGTTCCAGTTTTGGTTGGGAGTACCTGGATTCTACATCTGAAAATAACAGGGATTCATACAGAGCAGGACGGTCCCAAACATTTTCATCTTCCTGAGTGAGGACAGCCCCAACAGATTGATAACTGGAATCAACAGCCAATTTGATCTTGCCAGCTCCCGGTCCATAAGCAATCTTTCTCAAGACTATGTCTTTGCCAACCATCATTTTAAGAAGCTGAAAAGAATCTTCACAATCTTGGGTCCAGATCCACTCAGCATCTTTTCTGGTCAGGCGACGTAGGGGAGCAGAGATTTAGGATAGAGATGGGATAAAGATTTGAACATAAGTGACAACACCTAGAAAACCCCTGACTTCAGTTGGATTGATGGGAGTAGGCCAAGAGAGGATTTTGTTGACTTTGGATGGAGCCATCCTTCTTCCTTCCTTTCAGACCACATGAACAACAATTTCCAGAGCAGGGACACAGGCAGCCAATTTGGATCCGGAGAAAGTGAGGCCAGATTCTTTGATTTGGAACAAGACCCTTTCCAAAGTGGTTGCATATTCTCAGATAAATCAACGGATTCCTGAATCCCAGGGTAAGAGCTCATTGTTATAATCAGAAAATGGTCCTTTAATTCCGACATTGTCAATAAAAATACCAGCATGATCAGGGATTTCATCCTGGAGGGTCCAAACCATCTGAGCCTGATAGACTGCAACCAAGTTGGTGGCACCTTGAGGCAATCAAGTAAGTTGGAAACAACCAAGGGGAGTATCAAATGTAGTGAGAGGGCAACAAATTGGATGTAAGGATCTTTTGTCATAGCCACCCATAATGTCACCTAGACCATAGCAAGCTCTCCCAGAGAAGGATTCAACAAATTCTTCAGTAGCAGGGGGAATACCAGAGTCTTTAATAGTAACCTTATTTAGCTGCTGGAGATCATGAACTATTCTAAGTTTACCATTCCTTTTAAGGAAACAGAAAACAGGACTGGAATAGCTAGAAGTTTACTGCTTGTATAAACCGGTTTGGACTCCTTCCCGGACCAACTTGATGAATTTGTTGACTTTGGCAGCAGGGATTGGGATCTTTTTCTTTTTCCAGGGATCATGTTCTACTACAGGGATGATATAAGGGAGACCATAGGATTCTTTCAAGAGACCTCTCTCTTCTTCACAGAAAGCAATAGCGTTTTCCCTTAGAGCCAAGAAATTTTTGATCAAATACAACTAATCAGGTAGAAGGCATCCATCTGGTCCAAAGTTGACTACTCTCAGACATTCTTTGGTGACACATCCAGAGGGGATGAATGGACCAGCAAGAGATCAAGGTAAAACACAGTAAGGATTGCGGGATAGAGGAGGATGCCTAAGAGGAGGGTTGAGATTGAGAGGCATTGGTTGGTTGACTGGTTGGATTTTCCTGGCAACCGGTTTATATTTGGAGGCAAAAGAGAGCGGTTCTTGTTTTTTCCAAGAGTTGACCAGGGAGATCTGACTACAAGGATTGAGACCAAGTTCCAACGCCTTCCAAGTTCAATGTTCCACAAAGTTTTTGAAAGGTGCCTTTTCCATAAAAGAAGTCCCAGGAGATAATACATTGCTCACATGTGTGGCACAAGGTACTGTTTCAAAAATGATAGTAGTAGGATACCCCGGTGGTGCACAATTGGGAGGACTTACTTCTACCCCAATTTGCCTCCACTGAAGCCCATATTCTTCCATACCAAAAACACCAAAAATGGGATTGAGATTGGGATCTAGTTTAGACTCATTGCCAAGATTTGAACCGGAACTGAGAGAAGGTTGATTAGAAATAAGGGTAAAAGGAAAAGAAGAAACAACAGATGAAGAAGAAATATTTTTGGATTTTTTCATTTTGATTTGTTTTTGATTTTTGATATTTTTGAGATCAGAAGAAATTTTTGAAAAGAAAGAGAAATAAGCCTCTGGGATGAGAGTTGACCCTTGAGTTGAAGTTTGAGGCTGAAAATAACTACAACTATTAGTAGGATCAACTACTCCCATAAAAAATGAAAGGAACTGGAATTATCCTTCTGTTTAGGAAAATGATCAGGGAAATCTTTTTCCCAGCAACCAGAATCCAAAGAACAAAGAGGAACCTCAATTTTTCTACCATCTGAATCGGGGAGGAGGATTCTCTCCCCAACTTGATTGGAAAACATCAGAGTTGCTCCAAAATTGATCAGGAAAGGTCAACCCAAGATCATAGGTCCATCCAAGCGTGTGATCCAGAAATGACAAGTTCCAACAATGTTTTGGCCAATCCTGACTGGAACGTCTTTAACAATTCCAACCAATTTGCAAGACTGGTTCCCTATTCCATACACTGAAGAGGTGAAGCTGACCCTAAGGCTGAGTTTCAGTTTGCAGGCCATAGCATCTGAGATCAAGTTGAGCTGAGAGGCAGAGTCAACAAGGAGCAAGACCGTTTTAGCTGATTCACCAAGATGGCAGGGAAGAAAACCAAGAGGACATGAGTAAAGAATAGAATCAGAAGAGGGATCTGTTCCACCGGAATCCTCTATCAAAGTTCCAGAGGAGACCTTGAGTTCCTCAGGACCAATTTCCACAAGTCAACAAGAAACCCATTTCTTCATTCCTTCAGCAACAGATGGAGAGATTGACAAAATTTCAGCCACAGATAGATCAGGAATTTTAAGATCGGCAATTTTCTTTAATACCCCTTCCACAGCATTGGGGTGATCTTTGGAAATTCCCCTCTCAAACCAAACTTTGGGCTGGGTGGAGGGAGGAAGATCGGGTGAAGCAGGAACAGGATCAGGGGATTGAGGAGGTTTAATAGATGAGGGATGAGGATCAGGGTGATCTTGAGACCTTTCCATGAGTGGTTCTTTTTACACCTCCATGTATTCTACATCAGAAGAGGGCTCAGGTGAGGATTGTTGTTTGGGTGGTTTTTGGAGGATCAAGCTTGGAAAGGAAGGAGCTTTATGAGGTTTGGGCTCCTCATGTCGCTTCCTAGCTGGATTGGATTGGTAAGTACCAACCAGAGAAGAGGAGGGAATAGCTGTGGGATACCAGGGTTGAAGAGTACCACAAGAAGATTGGAAATCCAAAGAAGCCAAGGATGCCTTCATAGGAGAAGGTGGCTGGTAAGAGGCCACCAAATGAAAAATGAGGCAAGATCAATCAAAGGGGATTAGGGCACCATTAGGAAGAAAAAAGTTATTCCCTTTTTGCTCTACTAATTTCTTGTCTTTGTCCTTCTGGAGCTTGAGAAATTGACCGGTTCCATGGCCTTCCCTGTGGCAATAATAGCAGACTAAAGTATTTTTAGGAACAGCACTAGAAGGTTTAGGAACAGCAAGAGAGGAAATCTTTTGATCCATTTTATTCTCAAAGGCTTTGAGAAGTTTAGTGATCTTGTACATCGTAGCCGTTTCTTGGTTAGGCTGAGGGTTCTTGGGCCTGCAATCAGATTTCATTTTATTCATAATATTGTTTGACTCTTTGAAAGAGGGAGCATAGACTGGTTCAGCCATTTTAGATTTCTCAAAAGTGAGGGCTGTTTGACCTTTCATGACTTTATCCACCACTCCCCTAAGGATAAGGAAACCAGGGAGCTTGAATCAATTATCCCTGGTAGTGATCATGGATCCAGAATCAAAAATTTCGTCCTTGATCCTTTCCTTCACTCCAAGAGAAAAAGATTGGAAAAATCGGACTCAAATTTTGTCCACTGTGTCAATGTGATTGTTTTGGACAAGGTAGGATTGGATGGGATCCCAATATTTCCTGAAATACTGATAATCAGAAGCTGAAGCCACACCACCATTGGAGATCCACTGGGAGAAAATTTTATCTAGATCCTGCAAAGTAAATCGTGCTACATCTATTTTTCCCCAATAGGCCAACATTGCTCCCCACAGCAGGGCCCAGTTATGTTGTTCAAAACCTTCAAAAAGCTCAATGATTTCCATAACTTTGTCAGAGGAGATAAAACATTGTAACTGGTAGGCCATATCAAATTTGCTAGCCCCGTCCACCAAAGCAGCCATCTTGTACAAGTCCAAGAAGAATTCCACATTTGTCCCATTGAATCCTAAGTTCTTGTTCTGGGGCTTGATCTTAACCATCTTAGGACGAGTAGAAGAGTTGCTGGTGGATTCCATTTTGAAGAATTTTCCTAAAAGATCCAAGGAGCAGGTTTCCAAAGTGGCTCACAAATGTGGCAAGAGTAGGGTTTCTTGAAAAACAACAAGTACCTTGTCCAGGTGGTGCACAATTGGGAGGACTTACTTCTAGAACAAGTTGCCTCAACAGATTGGAAGAAAAAAAAAGGAAGAGATTGGATTTTGAAGTTGATGATTGATGTTGGGACTGTAAATCCCAAGGTTGCTGGTTTGATCCCGGCCCCTGGGACCAAATGTAAGACTCCAAACAGTGCTAGGCCGTGGCAGTTCTGTGGAGGGGAAAGGTGCTGTTTAGGCTGCCCTCCTGAGTTTTACAAAAATATTTAAATGTAACCAAGATCAAAGTCCAGAACCTGGTAAATGAGGGACCAAGTGTAAGAGGATAAAGATTTTAGTGGTTGGTAGCTGGAAAACAACACTATCTGAAGCAAGATGATGCTGGGGAAAACTTGAATAGAAGGAGTCAAGGATTTTTCAGATTTCAAAAGGACCAGGCAATTGTAAGTAACAAGGCCCACAAGCTAATAGCTCTGGTTGTCAGCAGAAGCTTAGGAAAGATCAACTCAATCCCAAACAACCTCCAGGTTCTCAATGAACCTGCCCAAATCTCCGCAATCAAGCGCTTGAAGGGTACCAGATAACTGTGGGTGGCTTCACAAGACAAAGCTAATTGTTTGAAGAAGCTCTAGAAGCAAAACAATAACTGATTAAAACAAGGATAACCCAACAGTTCTCAAGGGACTCAAGAGTAGCGTGGCGGAATTCAACTTCAAAAGAAATGAAGGGAGGATTAACACTCCAGGTTTTAAGCTTAATAAAACCTCTTCAGTCAAAAGTGACTGGTTCCAGAAAGATAATCAAAGGATGATCAGGACCAGTATGGTTGGATAAAGGGATCAGGAGTGGAGTAACACACTCAAGAATTCAATCAGTCAAATTCTTCTTCAACCAGAAAAGCTATAGGTTGGTGATAAGGATCAAGGATCAGGGTTTGAGTATGGAAGCTCAAGGATCAAGGGGCAATCATAGATATGCCCAAATTTTAGACTCAGATGAAGGGGAATGAGACCCCACAGATGATTTAATTTCAAGATAGTAGTGATGGTGTTGATCTCTGGTAGGATAGGATGTGCTAGGATGCCATGATAATACACCTCCAAAAGGCAGGGGAGAGCCCCTCCTTATATGGGCAGGAGGCCCTGTTAGACTATGTACAAAGGATACTACAAATGGAGCAGATTTTTTTTTTTTTTTTTAATTTCACCTAAATAAAAGAATTGTAGAAAATTTTTTTTAATTTTCCGCATCTGTTCCAGGGTGTCCAGATTTGGTCACCACAGCGGTATGCAGATAGGACCCTTTTACATTGAAAATCGCCCAATGAGTAATAGTAACCTATTTCCAATTGGGAAGGATGTGATGGGGTTCTGAGCCCTTGAGGGCGAAATCAGGGAGAGACTAGCTCTCCCCTGATGATTCCTTGAGTCCCCTGAGGGCTCCTGTTACCTGAAAAGAGGAGGGCCTTCACTCTATAGCCCCTTCACCACCAGTTATATATGATTATTTATTTGTAAAAGAATACGGCAAGAGTTAACAAGCCCACCAAACTTAGGCCCAAGAAGGGATTGACTGGGGCAATCAACCTTAGTATTATATTCAACTAGAAATCTTATTCAAAACTTAAATTTGGAGTGGAAGGTCCTCATTAGAGTAGTGAACGTTGTGTGTTACTAATATAAAGGGTGTAACCTTATTTATTAGCAAAGCTCCTTTGAGCTTCATTTATTTGGAGCCAGGCCCCTTACCTTTTATAAAGGTTTAAGGTGTAGCTTTTTCCTCACAATAGCTTGTTATTTTTTGAGTCTTTGAGCTTTTAGCTTTTGTTTGGATTGTCTGAGTCCAAAACTGATTTTGACATTGGTTTTGACATATATTTTCAGGTATAACCACGGCCCAGTTTGGTAGTAGAGGTTGTATCCCTGACAGCATTTATGAGTTCAAAAGAGTGTTGACTTTTGGGGAGATGTTTATTAAATGGAAGACAATAAATTTTTCCTTTGGCACATGAAACACAATTGATTTGATACCATTTGATGTTTGGGAAGTCACTCAAAATTAACTTGATTTGATCTGCGTGTGGATGTCCAAATTGTTGATTCAAGAAAAGAGAGAGAGAGAGAGAGAGAGAAAGGAACAGGTCATTTCAGGAAGATGGGAGTTTTCCTTGTGGATGAAAATAAAGTTGTCCTCAATGGTGCCCCTGAGAATTGTTTTTGCCCTGAGAGTACCCTATATTTTCCAGGATCCCTGATGGACCACTACTTGATGGGATGTTGCGCGTATTGCAGTTGCTTTGAGGTTGATCCTTACTGGGCCAGAGATGCGGAAACAATTGATAGCACGGCTTCTTGGGATGACTTGCTCAGTGATTATGCCAGGTGGATTTGCAGCAGAGAAGTTTGGTTCTACTGACCAGTGCAGATGCGTATGTGCCAAAAGCAACCTCATTCTTAACTTGAGTAAGGTGTCTGAGTACAAGATTGCCATTGATGTGAGTTTTGCCAAAGGAGTGGGTGATGGTGGTCTTGAGGTGTTCTAGCTCAGGGAGGAACTTTTAAAGAATTAGGTATGCAATAATATCTTCATCCATACAAATTGCAATCTCCAATATCTGAAGTAGACAAGCTCTCACTTTGGTGATGAATTTTTCCACTTGTCTGGGGTTGAACTGGAGATTGAAGAAGTTGAAGAAGACTTGAGATCTATTTGCAGTTTGTGAAGAGGCTTAGAACTCATTGATGGACTTCCAGAGGTCAATCCTGTTATTAAGATGATGCTTTTTCATGCAATTGATATACATCCTATTTTCCAATTTAGCTAAGATATATATGACAATTTCCAGGTTGATTTCTGCAGGACATTTTTTGGGTTCAGGGTTTTTCAGCCAGTGAGAAATTCCTTTCAGAGAGATTATAGTGAGTATCTTGGATTGCCAAAGTGAGAAGTTAGATTTTTTGAGATTAGGAATGGAGTTGGTGAGTGTCTTTAGAAGGGAGGAATTCGAGTCTGCTGGTCCAGGAGAGGTCATGATGGTTGCCAGGTGAGCTTGGTTGACAGAAAGACTTTTGGATTTTAACCATTATAACTTTAGAAATGTATTTCAAAGTAGGACCATCTAGATTCTTTTGATTACAACAAGAGTTTAAACAAATAGAAATTGAATGAATGAAATCAAATGTGTTGAAGCAAGAGAATCTCACCGGGTTGATGTTTGAATGAAAATAGAAGGCTGACAATCAGGTACAAGGCTGAGACAAATAGAATGGACAAAAGTGAACAAGGACAGGAGAGAACAGGCTGGACAGAGAAAATGTCAGAAGTGATTAAAACACAATTTGAAAAAGAATCTCACAGCTATACAAAAGAGCTACAGCTTGAGGGGTGACTTTGAAGAGGGATGCAACGGTTAGAGGGATTGGAGTTGAGGTGAGTTTGAGTGGATTGATTTGAGACTTGAGAACGGAGGGAGGATTGAGTCAAGACTTGAGGATGGAGGCAGTTGATGAGAGAAGAAGAAAAACAAGAAAGGGAAGAGGAGATGTGCTTTGGAAGGAGACATGAGATTCATGTTGGGGAGAGATGAAGTATTGGAATGGAGACTTGGGTGAACAAGGGAGCAGGCAGGTGGGTCTTGGAGAAAGAGCAGAGAGGTGAAGCAGAATTGGAGCTTCCCCACTCCTGCAGACAGTTGAGATTTTGAGGAAAGAATCATTTTTAAAAAATTTTTCTCTCTCTCTATGATTGGATTTTTTTGAGCAAATGAGTATTGGGTATAAATTAGTCTTCAACACTTCTCTCATGGGTTTTATTTTTGCGTAAAATCTTCAGGGGAAATACTGATATGTGACCCATTCTCCCAATCCAATAGTTTGCACCAGGGGAAACTTCTACATCCTTTGGTTCAAGTACTGTTCCTCTGAGCTTGTCTAACCCACATCTGGAGGAAGTACAGGCTCATTCATTTGTATCCACAAGGGCCTCCCCTTCTTTCCCCAAAGAACAAAGAAAAAGAGATGAAGATGTGTTGGTAAATTCAAATATTAAAGGTATTTCACACCCTCAAGCCTCTCAAGCCTCTTGAATGGATTTTTTACCTTCAAACCCTGTGGGGAATAATCCTGAGACAACAGAAACACACCTCCAACAATGCAATACTGCTTCAATTTCTCTCAAAACTACATCAAAAACTGCAATGGATGTGAATACAGGAATTAATTCAAAAGCCACAGATTAACCAATGCATGGAATTTCACCTCCACCTCAATCAATTAATTCCCCTCAAAGCCCACCTTCAGGGCTGGCTGACACAACACACACTTCAAAAATTTTTCCATCTGGTTCCAATTATGAGTTAAATCAAGTGAAATAAAGAATAATAACTTAATCATTTAACATTGGATTTGAATTCTATTGTATTGCCAGACCAACCAACTGCTGGAACTTCACGTGGGAATGGTGGGTGGTGACTTTTATCAAAGATTTTTTCAATAATCTTACTTCATTTTTTGGGATATTTTGACCAGTCATGCAATCAAGTCAAGATGATCAGTTAACTATTGAAATAAATGAGTTGATTCTTTGAATTTTTATCTGATGGTCAACTGAAAATTTCATATTTTTTTAACCATGGAAGCAGAAAATGAGCCTGAAAATGCTGAAGAATGTGTTTAAGAATTTTAGCACAATGAAATGAAGGAATCAGAGCCCGGGCCCCCCTATCTGCAAAGAGGAAAACTAACAAGGAGAGGCAGAAAGAGTTGAAAAAAGAACTCCCACCAGAGACTGATACAATGCGCACTGTGGTCCACACTCATGCCAGATTCATGCTTCAAATGAGAATTAGGGATTTCACCACACTACTGGGACCACCAAACAATGATGAGTGTGATTTTCATGTTAATCATGTGAAGGGGATTGCATTTGATCAGAGAAATAAATCTGCACAAGCTTCACCTGGAAACCACACCTGGGCCATAGCCAGTTGCACTCAAACACAGCTTTGAGAGCTTGTTTTGACTCATTTAACTTTTGACTGGATGAGTGGATGAAAGAATCCATTCAACAAAGTCATGGATGTCTTATTTTTTTGTACCCTGGATTTTGCACTTCATAATGGAGAGTAAAACAATTTTTTATGGTCCCCTGACTATTCCAACCCTGAAATTGTGTCTGCGCTTTTGGAAAAGTACTTTCTTAATTTACAGGTTCAGTGGAGATTGATCCAAAGGAGCAGGGAGGTTGCTTTTGAGGAAAGAAAGGCCAAGCAAAGGCGTTCCAAACTAAAGAAAAGAGTAAGCCATTCAATCTCACACTTGTGGCAACTGAACTTAAAATTTATGATTCAAATTTTTAGCTATCAGAGAGGAGGCAGAAATTGTGTGATGAAAAAAATTATGTGGCCCTTGAAGCACATTTCAATGATCCTGCAGTGTGCTCTGATAAAGAAGAGGCAAATGAAAATGGTATGACTGTTCACAGGATGATGCAATTGGAATAGCATGGAGAAAGAGCTTCCCAATTTATTTAATTCATTGACCATCAAATATTGATTAGAAGCCAGATTGGTAAGTCAAAAAGGCAGCCCAAGTTTGTTGATAGGAAATATTACACCAAATTTGAGATCAATCCAAGGATTCCAGCCAAATTATCTCAAAAATTTCACAATCAAAATTTTATCAATACACTACAGCCTGAAAAAATAACTTCTTTGTAAATACAAGATATTGAGTTGATTAAGAATGAGGGAAAACCTCAATCCTGAATAATAAATAAATATTATCATAAATATTATTTTACATCTTTTTATTTATTCCTTGAAATGAATGTCATATATGTTTAAAGAAAAATATTTCTCCTCTTGTACTATTTGAAATATCTCTCTCCAATCTTTAGTCATGATTACAGTTGATCTGAGAAAGAAAGCAAAAAAATTGGCTGGATAGTAAATATTTCCTGACTGTTTGAATAATAGTGATTGTACTTGCTCTGCAAGTTGTTCCTTTCTCTTTTGAACCTGAATCAAAATTAGGAGAACACCAATACCATTTATGCTTAAAAATTGTTTGTAAACAGGATCTTACCTTTTGAATATTCTCCTCAATTTCTTTTTGAGAAATAATGTAACAAACACACACTGTTTTTGTCTGTCCCAATCTATGCAAACAATCTACAGTCTGAGCCTGGTGTGTGGGATTCAATTGTGGCTCCTAGTGGAGGTGGATTATTAGCTACTTTAAATTTATTTACAGAAAGACTGGATCACATACCATGATGAAAACAATTTTTGCAAATTTTATGTTGAGACCCAATCCTGCACCTTGGATAGTGGCCAGTAGTGTTTGGGTTGAGGTACTGCTGGAAAAATCTTCCAGCCATTTGTTTTTCTCTTTAGCTATCATGTTACCATCCAAGAAGAAATGTTTGATCTTGTTATGACTCAAAGCAATCTGAATGCTTAAAATTGAATATTTTTTGAAAAAAATGGTAAGCATCTTTGTGAAAATTGAAGGTTATCTGGAGGAATTCTTACAAATCAAGAAATTTTTTCCAACAAGAAAACACCACCATCTTGCTTGGGCTTTCCCTTTCCTCCAATTCATCCATGGTCATGTTGAAAATTGGGTGAGTTGTGTCAAAAAACACTTTAGTGAGAGTGTAGCTGTTTGAGGTGTGTTCAAAATTGCGTGAGGTGTGTTGAAATTCACTTGAGTGAGCGTGTATCTAGGCAAGGTGTGTTCCAAATTGGGTGAGGTGTGTTGAAAAACACTTTAGTGAGAGTGTAGCTAGGTGGGTGTGTTGAAAAGTGATGAGGAGTCTGTCAAAACTGCCCCTGGCATGCAAGTGGCTGAAGGCACGGGCACTAATGCTCACAGAACTCAGGATAGAGATAAGAAGATTGATTGCATAGGAAGATGAGACGTAGAGTAAGTACAATGATAAGAAGAAGAATCCAGGAGTAAGGCTCTGAAGGATGTTGATAAGGGAATCCTGGAAGAGTAACAACAGAGGGGTAGGTGAGATGAGCAAGGTAGGCTGGTTGGATTTCTTGTGCCAAGATGACACCTATTGGATGAGGGACTAACCAATAAGAAGTAGTATACTAATTACTTGAGAGGAATTAGTCCAGGGGTAGAAGAGAGGCCAGTATATGTGAGAGCTGAGAGGAGGCCTTGAGGAGGAATGAATGGTTCTGGGTCTGAACTTCCCCATGGTATTACATATTGACCAATTGGGCCTGAGGCAGTGGTTTGACTGGTTGGGTAATGGCCTGTCCAGGAAGGTCATGTACTGAACTGGAGTATGGGTTGTCCAGCCAGGAGTATGTACTATGGATTTATAATATGTACTTCACATACCAGATAGAGTGGAAGGAGAGATTGGGATGCATCAAGCCATAGAGAGGTGGAGAGTATGCCTGAGAGATTGACTGAGGACTGCAGGGAATGCAGGAGGAGACTTCAGGAAGTGCAGTATGAGAATCCAGTGGTAGAAGGTAAATTGTACTGAGGATTGAGATTGACTGAGGCTTGGGTGTGACTAAGGAGACTGAGCTGGATTAAGGTTATGACATTACCCCCTCAGAAGAGGAAGGGGTATCTCCTGATACCCATAAGAAGAGGTGAGAGTAGATTGAGATCTTCAACATTACTGAACTTTCTCTTCCCTCACCATATCCATCACCATCTCCGCCTGACAGCTGTCCATCACTTTCATCCTACAACAGATCACCCACCCCCTCATTCATCATGGAGGTTACCAATGGCTACCACCCTGTCAACCAACACTTGCCTCCCTGTTCCAGGTGCGTAGAAACCAACAAGATTTGCAGCACCAGCATCACTCCCAAGTCTGGGAAGTGCAAGTATTGTCAAAGATACAAAAGAACGTGTTCTGAAGCCCACAACGCCGGAAGGAAGGTACTAGGACCAGTTGCTTGGGTGAGGGACAAGAGTTGTCCTCAGTTCCAAGTGAAAGAAGCGCCCAACAACTCAAGGGTGTCCCTAGGAGTGGAGAGTAGAGTAGGGGCGTTGGATGGTGACTGTTTTAGATTTTTGTTTTGATGGACCTGTTCTGAATTGCAGTTGTTGTTGTTCTTTTTCCAGTGGAGGCTCTGAAAGATAAAATGAAAAGATTGGAGAAGCGTAGGTTGGAATTGAGGAGGAAGGGACAGTTGGCCTTGGATGGTACGTTGAAGAAGGAGGCAACAGGTTTGAAGGAAATGGAAATTTGTTGGGGGACCCCCTTCTCATTTTCAATTAGTTTGCTCAAGGGCACCAAGGCCATAGAAGGCCACTCAAACCCTTGTCAAAGACAAATCACACCGGTCAAAGTCTGTTGAACTGCCATCAAAGAGATCAAAGCAAGTAAAAGTATTGTCAACTGGTTGAAGCAAACTGGTTGAAGTTCAAAAGGGTCAAATTGAATTTCTAAGAGTTTGACAATGGAAGTTCAAACCTGTCAAAGTTTGACACAACTTGGTCAAAGGACTATTGAAGCTGTGGTGGTCTGGTCAAAGCACGGTCAAAGTAGCGGAGAGGGAGTTGGAGAAGCTTCAAAGCATCAAAAGAACGTTGAAGTTTGAAGTTCAAAGATTGTTTGAATTGCCGGGAAATGGCCTGTCAAAAAGCCGCCTCCACATCTGTCAAAGTCAAATCCAAACCCGTCAAGGTCAAAGAGGATGTTGCAGTGGGGAGAGAGGAGGATGAAGATGAAGATGCTCCTGGAGAGCCCAATGATGAGGAGGAGAATGAAAAGGAAGAAGAAGAAGAAGAGGAGGAAGAAGAAGAAGAAGGAGAAGAAGAGGAAGAAGAAGAATAAGGAGTGGAGAAGGATAAAGGAAAGGGTAAGGAGGTGATAGAACTGGAAGATGATTGCCCTGGACCTCATTCTGTTGGAGAGTTGGTTGGAAGATTTCTGGCTGAGGGTGGGGCCATAGGTGGATATAGAAAGGATTCCTAGGGGGATATTGGTTTCTATGCTTGCTCTGGAGGGAATGTGGTTGGGCCAATGGATGCTATTGAAGATGATCCAGTTGGAGACTTGACGGAGATTGAAAGGCGGCTTGGAAGGTTTTCAAAAGATTCCAGAAGCAATGCCATTCTTGGATGGAGTTGGAATAGTGGTGAAGAAGTGGAGAAGAAGATGGAAAGGAAGGAGGCAAAGAAGGAAGTATTGGCAGAGTTGGAAGACTTTTTATCTTTTTCTTGGGTGACTTATGAGTTGGGGGCTACTGCCAAGGATAGAGAAGAATATGAAAGTAGGAAGGTAAATTTTGCTAGTGTTTGGGTAGCTAAGATTACTGATTTTATTGATAAGATTGAGAAAGAGTGGTGGATAGAAATTTTTTTTAGGCTTGATTTATTTATTCTTTTGAGAGAGATGGAGTAAATTTGAGAATTATGGAGAAAAAAGGAATTTGATGTTGAAGGAAGTGGATGATGGTTATGAGGGTCTGGGTTTGAAAGGGTAAAGGGAGTGAAAATTGTGGAGTAGGGCTGAACAGTTGGTAAGGTTGGACACTGGTTCCCATGAGGTTCTTTCAGATTCTTCAAAAAAAATTTCCATTCAACTAAGTAGAGGAGTTTTCCATGCCTGATGCTGGAGTCCAGGAGTTGAGACACTTCCTATTCTTCTTGGCCATCAATTTCCACTGGTCCTGGGGGTGTTTGATGGTTAGGAGAGCTTGTGTCTGAGGAGTAGGTTTTGAGAAGTGAAGCGTGGAAAAAAGGGTGGATGGAGGACCAGTGATCAGGGAGTTGGAGTTTGAAAGCATGAGAACCTATTTTTTAAGTCATGAGAAAAGGACCTAACCAATGCTCAGAGAGCTTCTTGGAAGGTCTGTTAGTATTGATACTCTTTTCAGATAACCAAACAAAACTTTATTCCCAGGATTAATACCTCTTGGAATATCTTTCATATTAAGGTCAGAATAGTACTTATACTTATTCATAGACTCTTTTAATTCTTTCTTTAGCTGAACCTGATTCTTTTGAATCTGATCCAAGTAGTGACTAGCAGGTTTTTTATCCAAAAAATGCAGGAAGTCAAAGCTAGGGTGCCTTGCATAAAGGGTGAAGAAGGGTGATTGCTTGGTAGAAGAGTGAACACTGTTGTTGTAGCAAAATTCTTCCAAGGGGAGCCAAGTATCCTAGTCTTCCTGGTGATATTGGATGTAAATTTGAAGATATTGCTCTGGTACTTGATTGACTCTTTTAGTTTGACCATCTGTTTCCGGGTGGTAAGCCGTGGAGAGATTCCTTTGGATCTGTAATTTTTCACAAAGTTCTTTCCAGAAAGAAGAGATGAATAAGGAGCCTTGGTCACTTATGATGTCAGCGGGTAGGCCATTTTTAGAGAAGAAATGACTGATGAAAAGTTTAGAAAGTTCTACTGCAGTCAGTGTACAAGTTGTTTTAATGAAAAGGGCCATCTTAGAGAAGCGGTCCACAACAACAAGGATAGAATCAAATCCATTGGAGAGAGGGAGTTGAGAAATGAAGTCCATAGAGAGTGAAGTCCAAGGGCCATCAGGGATTGGAAGAGGTTTGAGAAGTCCTAGTTTCTTTTTGTGCCTTGCCTTGTTCCTGTTGCAAAGGTAGCAGGCTGAAACATTGTTCTTGACATATTTTGACATTCAATTCCAGGAAAATGATCTCTTGATGAGGTTGAGAGTCTTCTGTTGGCCAGGGTGACATGCAAGAGGGGAATAATGTCTTTGGTAGAGTATTTTTTGTTTAAGATGGTTAGCTTGGTTAGGTATGACCACTTTACCCTGGAACAGGAGTAAGCCACTAAAGGGGTCTAAGTAATAATCAGTTAATTCTTCATTCTTATTCAATCTTTTAATGATGCCTTGAAATAACTTGGCAGCTTGTTCACCAGAATTCAATTCACTCAGTTGATTTTCAAGTTTATTAGAAGAGAGAAAAAAGAGTTAAGAAGCTTCAACTTCATTTTGTTTCAGAAGCTTTTGTAAATTTCCAGGATTCTTTTCAGAATCTGGTGTTCCCCCCGCTGGATACACGTCGTCCCAACGTGACAGGATATCTGGGATGGTTGAAAATTTGCAAGGCCTGAAAGTGATCACAAAATTGAATTCAGAGAGGAATTCTTCCCAACGGGCCTGTCTTCTAGTAAGTACCTTGGAAGACATTAAATTCTTCAAAGAGGAATGATCAGTTAGAACTTCAAAGGGGTCAGTAAAACTCAAGAGGTAGGAATGCCATTTCTGGAGAGCAAAGACGATAGAAATGAGTTCTTTGTCATTGATTTCATAGTTGAGCTCAGAAATGGAAATTTTCCTGCTTTCAAAGGATATAGGGTGTTTAGTCTTATCAGAAGTAACCTGGTGCAGAACTACATCCAGGGAAAAGTCTCTTGCATCAGTTTCAACATAGGTCCTCAGGAGGTTATCAAAATGGCAAAGGACTGGGGCCTGGATGAAAGCTTGCTTGATTTTTTCAAATTTTTGCAAGGCTTCAGGAGTGAGGTTGGAAGGGGATCTGTTTCCAGCAATAGAGGTGAGGTGTGAGACCTTTTTGGAGTAGTTTTTTATAAACCTGCAATAGAAATTAGAAAACCCAAGGAAAGACCGCAAGGCTTTTCTATTTAAAATAGTAGGACAGGCAAGGATGGTCTTGACTTTGTTGTTGTCCATGAAGATACCATCCCCTGAGGTCACATCGCCCAGCTAGTCAACAGAAGGTGCATGGAAATCACATTTGGAGGCCTTTGCATATAGCTTGTGCTTTCTGAGTCTGGTCAGTACTTCACACACATGAGGGATGTGTTCCTGTAGGTTTTTTGAGAAAATAAGGATATACTCAAGTTAAACCATCACATGGACTGTGAGGAGATCAGAAAGGATTTGATTGATAAGGTTTTTGAAAGAAGCTGGGGCATTGGTCAGACAAAATGGCATGACGAGGTATTCATAGCTTTCAAACTGAGATCTTAATGCTGTCTCCTTTCTTGATGTGCAGTAAGTTGTAGGCGCCTCTGAGGTCAATTTTGATGAAGATACAAGAACTTGAAAATACAGTAAGTAAGAAAGTCATTGGAGGAAGGGGGTAACTGTTCTTCCTGGTGACAGCTTTAAGTTTGCAATATTCAAAACACAGCCACAAACTACCATCCTTCTTTTTGAAAAAAAGAACAGGTGCTCCAGTGCTTGAAGTGCTGGAACTTATCAAACCTTTATCTACATTCTCTGCTATGTAGGCTTGTAGGGTTGATTTTTCACTTTGAGATAGCAAATACATGGGCCCAACTGGAGGGAGTGGTCCTTCCAATTTGATATGGTGGTTGCAAGCGCGGTGAGGAGGAAGTGGATCTGCTTTATTCTTAGAGAAAACATCCAGGAAAGAATGGTAATCAGCAGGAACTTTTTCCAAAACAGTTTCTGTTTCTTCAGGGTCTTTGTCAATATCAAAATGATCCAAGTCAGCTGAAATATTCTTATTCGGAGTAACAGAAATATTAGAAGGAGTAACCAATTGCATGATGTGCAAGGATGAATCACTAGGTTCCTCCTCCAGAGGAATGTTCAAGGGATCCGTGAATATCCAAGCAAGGTGGGAAATTTTTGAACTCAATGGGAATTGGATAGAGTGTTTAGGATGCAAGGGTTCCAAAGTGGAGGGGAATGCAATGGACTGCAGCTCCAAAGGCAGAGTAGAGGGGAAACCTATTGAACGTAGGTAGGCCATGTTGAGTTCAAGAGAGTGAAGGGAAAGTCCTTTGGTTGGCTGGTGTCTTGGGGTGATCAGCCCCATCTGCCAGTTTACTTCAGGATTCAAATGGTGGAGGAAATCAATTTCCAGGATTAGATCTTCTGAGAGTGGTGTGTTGAAAATGAGGAATTCCCAATCAAATCAAGGAAAAAAGGGGAGAGAGACCACCCAAGTTGCCTTGTGGGTAATTAGTTGAGAGGGTGACTCATTTGGATTGAAATTGAAAAGAGGAATAGGTTTGCACAAAAGGATGGGCTGCAATGAAAAATTTTGAACCATAGTATTAGCCATTACCAATTGAGCAGCACCTGAATCAATCAAAACACTATACCTGACGTCCTGGTGAAAGAGAATAAAACATAAGCCTTTAGAAAGTTGGTCAGAGTAGTATTTTTGTATCTTTTGTACCCTAAAAGCAGTAGGGTGATAATCCCGGAGTACAGCAGGAAAACCACCTAGTTTTTTTTTTGGCTTGGAGGTAGAGGAAGAATTGGTGTTGGAGGAAGGGTTGGAAACAGCCTTCTTTTCACAGTTTTCTGTCTTGTGCTTCCCTCTGCAATACATACATAGTACCTCCTTTTACCTTCCTGCTTTTTCTTCAGTTTTGAGCTTGCCTCAGGACCTAATTCCAAGGTAGGTTTGGTTTGGGAAGATTGCTTCTTTGAAGATTTTTCTTTCTTCTTAGCCTTACCTTTGCCCTTGTAAGACTGGGAGTAATAGGCTTGGGATGGAGAGGAATTTTTCTGTTTAGAGTGGCTTGGATGGGAAGAATTTTCCTTGACTTGTTTGTGGTACCTGGTGTTGTAATGCAAAACTACATCCATAAGATCTTGAAGGGTGTCTAAAGAACCATCATAGAGGGCTAGCTGGTCCAGAATTCAAGCAGGGAGAATTTGACAAAAATGGAAGTAGAAGGCTCTATCCCCCCATCCAGAAACTTTAGTCATAAGGGAACAAAATTCTGTGATGTGGGTTGAAGCTTAGCCAGAGTCCTTCATCTTTGAATTCACAAGTTCCTTTTCTTCTTTGGCTACTTCCAGAAAATCTCCAAAGAGAGTATGAACTTTTTCTGTGGGTTGTTGACAGGAGTTGAGTAGGAATGAAGGCTCTTGATTGGAGAGGTGAGCCAGATAGGGTTGAATCCAATGGTTTGCATTCCCAGAGAGGTAGGAGACAGAAAACAGAACTTTCCTTTGATCCACATTGAAGGACCCTTCATCATTTTCAAAGATGAGTTCACAAGCTTGTAAAAAGGGTCTGAGCTTGGTGGGATTACTGCCTTCAAATTTTTCTGGCGGGTTCATTTATGGGGCCTTGAAGGTTCCCAAGTGGGAAGTACTAGTTGTTGGGGGTTGAGAGAGTTGGGCTATTTCTGAAGTCATGGTTTGGAGCAATGCTAGGAGAGTAGGGTCCGCAGCTGGAGCTTGAGGAGGTTGGCTTGGAGGATCTGGGATTGCAGTTGAAGCAGAAGGTTGAGAAGCTTCTTCTGGAGGTCCAGAGTTTTGTGAGTTAAGATTGCTAAGGATCCTTGAATCAAAGCCTGAGTCTATGCTTTCTTCCTCCTCTTCCTTGTCCTCAGGAACAGGGATTCAACTTGGATTGTACAAGGGGTATTCCAACCAGAAGCCTGCTTGGGGATATTGAACAATCACTTGATTAATAAACGGTCTGAAAAAAGGAGGAGCAGGGGATAAAGAAGCTATGGGAGGAGCTGGAGGAAGGATACCAGTATCCATGGTTTTGGAATCTGGTGCAGGGAGGTTGGAAAAGGTCCTCCCTTGTCTGCGGGTTTGAGGAGTGGATTGATCATGGTCCTGTACCTCAATAGTCAAACCATGTCCTTGGGCTTCCCTTGTAAGTGGTGTACTAGTGATGATGGAATGTTGTTCACTTCGAGGAGGCATGGTTTCCAAATATGCTGTAGGGAAGTTACCCAAGAAAAGTAACCAGAGATAAAAGAGGAAGAGTTTGGCCGCAATGGTGTTGAGTTTGTACAACATTTTTTCAAAGCTTTTCAAAGTGGGTCAAAGTCAAAGGTCAAAGCATCAAAGTCAAATTCAAAGTGTTGAAGTCAAATTGAAATTCAAAGTCAAAGTAAGTCAAAGTTCATAGTTTGAAGTTCAAAGTTCAAAGTTCAAAGGTTGAAGTAAAAGTTTCACAGTCAAAGTCAAAGTCAAAGTCAAAGTCAAAGTAAGTCAAAGTTATAAGTTTCTGTCTAAGCCTTGTTTAAGGAAAATTTCAGTAGAGGGATTGAGGTAGATAAATTCCGCAGGATGATCCTTTGGAAATGTGGAGGCCACACACTTTTTAGCTCTATACCACGCATGCCCACAAATTTTTTAGGTAGTGTTATTTTTGAAATGAAAATGGTTGGAAGAATGGATGGAGTGGGTCTATTGAGATGTAGAGATGGGTAGTAATCAGGGGGAATTAATTAGTATAATGTCACAACTGCCCCTGGTGTGCAAGGGGCTGAAGGCACGGGCACTACTTCTCACAGAACTCAGGATGGAGATAAGAAGATTGATTTCATAGAAGATGAGATTTAGAGTAAGGAAAATGATAAGAAGAAGAATCCAGGAGTAAGACTCTGAAGGATGTTGATAAGGGAATCCTGGAAGAGTAACACCAGAGGGGTAGGTGGGATGAGGAATGTAGGCTAGTTGGCTTTCTTGTGCTGAGATTAAACCTATTGGATGAGGTACTAACCAATAAGAAGTAGTATAATAATTCCTTGAGGGGAATTAGTCGTGGGATAGAAGAAAGGCCAGTATATGTGAGAGCTGAGAGGAGGCCTTGAGGAGGGATGACTGGTGCTGGGTCTGAACTTCCCCATTGTATTACATATTGACCAATTGGGCTTGAGGCAGTGGTTTGAATGATTGGGTAATGGCCTGTCCAGGAAGGTCATGTACTGAACTGGAGTATGGGTTGTCCAGCCAGGAGTATGTACTATGGATTTATAATATGTACTTCACATACCAGATAGAGTGGAAGGAGAGATGGGGATGCATCAAGCCATAGAGAGGTAGAGAGTATTCCTGGGAGATTGACTGAGGACTGAAGGGAATGAAGGAGGAGACTTCAAGAGGTGCAGTATGAGAATCCAGTGGTAGAAGGTAGATTGTACTGAGGATTGAGATTGACTGAGGGTTGGGTGTGACTAAGCAGACTGAGCCTGATTGTGGTTATGAAAGAGTCATGGCAGGAAGTCAAGTGTGGTCCAGGGGTAGTTGGACTTATGTAATCACCAGGGAGGAGAGGGTGTGAGTCACCTGAACCACAGTTGGCTTACTCCAAGCTCAACTTCCTGGTCCTACCCTTTTTGTGGGTGGACCACAGTTGGCTTTTGACAGTCCAAATTCTGGTGTCTGGGCTACTATGTGAGGCAGTCCACACATGGGTCTCTAGCAGTCCCATTTTCAGATCTGCTCATAACATGGGAGTTCTCTCCACTGGCCACAGTAAAACTAAAACCACAGAAGAGTGTAGTCCCTCCTGAGATTACCCCTGGATGAAATACATACTACACTTGTAGTTTGTAAAGTACTCTACCCCCTGAAAAGGGATTTATAGGTGTGGAATGGACCTAGATCTTCAGTTAATAGTGAAAATATCCTCTTTGGGAGTCACAGCATGTGTCCTCCCATAAGGAACCCCCATTTAAATGTTGAGCTTTTGATTTCAAAACCTTCAAGAACAATTACACAGTGCCTAGTGAATGTTTGGGTCTATAAAGGTCAGATTGAGAAAAGCAAAAACAGCAATCAGTGTATTTTTCAGCCTCCTGGATGCCAAGATCCTTGCTATCCTTTAGCCACAAGAGGTGATAGAATAAATGATAAATATATCATTCAATTAATGAAGCAAAAATCTGTAAAATATTTGGATAAAGCTTATTGCAAGGTTGATTGGTTTGGATATGGTTTATTGTTATAAATCAATATAAATAGATTGATTATTAAATATTTTAATACAGGGGCCAAAATTATATTGGGGATCTTTAACAACTCTCTTCAGCAAATTCAGTATGAAAACACATAGGCCTGGTTACCTTGGAACCTTTAATTTATATTCTTAAAGGATATATTTCCCAAAGATGATTTGTATATAAAATACACAGTGGAGTGGCAGGGCTTTGTAACCAAGCTTCCACAAAAGAGAAAGGATAATAAAACTCACTGGTATATTTTTAAATCCTTTGGGTTCCTGTTTGGGACATGCACTGATGGGTTAAAACATGTATACTGAGGTTATAAGGCTGTTCAGCAGTTCAAATTGATAAGAAGGGTTGGGGACGGATATTATTAATCAGACTAAAGCAATAAATCACTTAATTATCTCTTATAAGTATTTGATTACCTTGGCACAGTGTCTGGAAGTAAATATAACTGGGTCTCTGGGTATCAATATCCTCAAAAGAGCTCTTTATTTATAGCTTTTTGAGTCCCAATATTGTCCTTCTGAGGGGTATAGGGTCTCAAAGAGATGGAGACTGAGGCTAGAAGGGCGAAAAGTGGCAGCCTGTTTTGTTTTCTTGGTTCTGTAGCATGGTTAGCATCTAATTCCACAGGGTATGGGAATCATTCTACTTTATAATTGATATTTGAATGTCTGAATAAAACTACTCTGTCCTTTTTATTTATTATTTAATTAATTATCCTTAGTAAATGTTCCCAGTAATTTAATAATTATTTTAATAGACATTCCTACGCATAGTAAGATTTCAGGTGAGTTCTCATTATGTATTAAATAATTGGAGTAAATTCATGATATTGATTTTACTCCTTATTTTCGAATTTCAGTTGATTTACTAAAATAATTACTTAAAAATATAATTCATGATTATTCATGTAATATTTTTACATCATTAGTTTTCTTAGTATGTCAAAAAAATATTGATGTCTAGAAATCCTCATAATGGTATATTAAAGTATTTTAATATATTTTTAGAAGTAGCCATTATCTTATTTTTGACATTTTTGGTACTTTGAATTATATTTAATAAAAAATAAATATAAAATTTATTTAGGTATTTTTATATAATTTTATGTATTTTTAGACTATCTACTATTCACGGGATCATTTATTACATATGTAGAATGTTCCCATGTAGTTTGTAGCATGTTTACGCGGTACCTAGGCTTCTCAGGCCCCTGTGACTTTGTCAACCCGTAGTTCCATGGCTGTGTACTTGTCAGAGGCCCAGGGCTGCGTACATGGCTTTGACAGGGTGACAGTGCTGTAGCTCAGCTGCGCGCAGGTGTATTGGCTGCTGCGGCTGCGTGTGGGAATTTTGACAGAACAAATTTCCGTCTGTAACTCCTAAAATATACACAACAACTTGATTCTGACTGAATTTTAGGTGTGAAACCTATATGTGACAATACATGTGAAATATTTAATTGGCCAAAAAGTACAATAGTGGTGCCAACGTATTTTGGTCTTTCCTTTCTTAACTATTTAAAATTATATGGAGTTGGATTTCAAGGGTGGGGTCAGTGAGTGACCCTACTTAATTTTGGGTGGAGAATCCATTTTTGAAATAATATTTATGGTTTTCGTACTCCTTGTTAGGTTAATTTTAATATTATTACTTTTATTTTATTTCTGTTACTTTTGCAGCTTTCTCTGCAATAGTAGCAAGCTGAAAGTAGTGCTAGCTACAGCATTCAAAGAGATATTTATATAAAATTTTATGCTTGCAAAACCCTATAAAATGGCAAAGTTCTCACAAACCTTTGATTTCCTAAAATTGTAAATCCCGCATTCCAAGGGAGTGAATCAAGTGTTTCATCTCTCATCCTTTCCCAGGGGGTGACTGTCCTAGGAGAAGTTTATGCAGGGGGTTTATCCAGGATGGGTGCCTTGTATTTATTCTCTTTTGAGGAAGTGCCTGAATGTTGGGCAAGCACTTCATGGTTCCCATTGTTATCCCCTGGGATGATTTTTCATTTTTCTCTTATTTCCATTGGATGGGATGCCTGTTGGAGGGTTGCTTTACACAGGTAGTTTATCCAGGAAAGGCACCCTGTGTTGCCTTCCTGATGATTACCAGCCTGAATGTTTTGCAAGAACTTCATGGTTCACCATGGCATCCCATACTTGTATCCAAGGTGAAATTTTTTCCTGTGGATTGTAGAGATATGGGATCTGCTCCAAGGAGGAACAGAAAGCTCATAGGCAGGCCCAGCAAGCTAGTGGAGCAAGTGGCCTGTTGCAAACCAATCTCAACCCCCATGGTGAACATACCCACTCTTCCTGTCCTTCCTCCATGTCCAAATCAGAGCCAACATGTCCTCACCTGTACTTCCACTAGTCATGATCATGGTTTCAGCTCTGAAGCTCAGAATAAGAAAATATATTTATTCTTTATGACACTTTGAAAATTCATGGATGTTGGTGCCTGGTTTCCAGAAACTGGGAATTGACTCTGGGCAATTTTATTCCCCTGTAGAGCCAAATAAGCAAGGTTTTTTACACCACTGCAGATCAGACAATATTTATTTTAATTTGCATTTTCTGGTTTTTCACCCTCTATGGGGGCATAAGACTGCCTTTGATGCCCGGTTTCCGGAAACCGGACATCACCCTTCAGCAGTGTTATGCCCCCATAGCCCACATCAAAAACAGACTTTCTTCAAGACTTCTTATGATGCTTCTTTGTCCTTCTTCATCACATGCTTTCACTATGTATGACCAGTTAAATTTATGGATTTGATGGATGGTTTTCAGAAACCAGGCATAAAATTTTGACAGTGTTATGCCCCTGTAGAGAAAAATAAGCAAGGAAATTTAAGAAAACCAGATTTGAGAATATTTCTTCCAGGGTGATTCCCAGTTTGCGGAAAGTGAGCATCCCTTGAATCAATGTTGAGCCCACATAGAGAAAATAAAAACCAAACTATCTAGAAGTATCATCATGCTTGTTCTTTTTCCTTCTTCATCCTGTGCTTGGCAAATTAAATAGATGGATGTTGATGCCTGTTTTCCAGAAACAAAATGTCAACTTTGTGCAGTGTTAGGCCCCTGTGAATCAAAATAAGCAAGGAATGGACACAAAAATTCACATTTGATTAGATTTATTTTACTTTGCATCAAGGGGTGTTTCAAGCTTTATGGTGGCATAGCACTGCATGCGATGTCCAGTTTCCAGGAATGGGGGCGCACTTTGGAGTCATGTTATTCCCCCTAGCAAAAATCAAAACCAGGATACCTTCAAGCCACATTATGCTGCTTATTTGTCCTTCTTCACCCCATGCTTTCACTTTTTATATTCAGTTAAATTTATGGATTTTGATTCCCAGTTTCTGGAAACCAGACATTCTCTTTGCGCAGTTTTATGCCCCCATAAAGCAAAATAATAAATGAATTGACACAGAGTTTTACATTTGACCAGATTTCTTTTACTTTTCATCATTGGGTGTTTCATTCTCTACAGGGGCATAACACTGCCTGTGATGTCCGGTTTCTGGAAACTGGGAATCACCTTGGAGCCATGTTATGCCCCCCTATAGAACATCTTAACCAGACTATCCACAAGCCAAATTATTCTGCTTCTTTTTCCTTCTTCACCCCATGCTTTCACTCTGTATAGCCAGTTGAATTTATGGATTTTTATGCCTTGTTTCCAGAAACCGGGCATCATCTTTGTGCAGTGTTATGCCCCATAAAGCAAAATAAGCAATGAATTTACACAGAACTTTAAATTTGACAAGATTTCTTTTACTTTCCATCATGGGGTGTTTCATGCTCTACGGGGGAATAACACTGCCTGTGATTTCCAGTTTCTGGAAACCAGGCATCACATTGGAGCAGTGTTATTTCCAATTATTGTGAGAGCTATAATTATTAAAATATCACCAAAAAAATAGTGATTCCTTCATGCTGAAAACAGAACTCAATGGAAAAAATCAATTCATCACCCAAAAACAGTTGTATCAATGATCAGGGGAAGGTCCTACCCCTGTTTACATTCTGACTGTTGTTCAAAGATGGATCCAAAATTTTGTTCTGCGCAGATAATCAATTGAAATTCAAGTTTTGGAAGAATTTCCTGGGGAAACTAATGGGTAAGACTCAGCCCCCACCTGCTTGGGTAATTTAATGCCTCTGAATGAAAAAAATGATCATCCGTTTACATCAGTTGACTGAAAATTATGTCCCTGGTTTTTTGTAACATAGGCTGAATTTCTACCACTACAGATAGCCTCTGGCCATAGTGCTTTTGCGGCTGAATGATCCAATAAACAACAGAACAGTTTGAAGGATGCCGTTTGAATTCATTCTGAAAAGTTAAATCCTGTGGGAAATCAAGTACCAGTACAATTACCTCAATCACCACAATTCTGTCTCGTAGGACATCCAAAATCAACCATTTTTTTGCAAGACTCAGAACTTTCTACTCAAATCATGAGTTCTGAGACTACTTTGGGATATCCTCTATCACCCAAGATGACAACAGAAACCAAGATGACAACAGATAGTGTTTCTTCTCATTGAATTGGATTGACTCCATTATCATCAACCCAAGTTATCCACTAAAATCTCTGATGAGCCTTCTTTTCCCCAACCTACTTCATCCTTACTCACTAAGGATACAACAACAGCAACAACAACAACAACAACAAGAACAACAACAACAACAACAACAATGAAAAATACAACAACAACAACAACAACAACAACAATAAAAAAGGAGACTTCTTATTGACCGACGTTATCTAGTATGTCAGCCACAACCAAATTTTCTGGTACACTTTCTCCCCAGTTCTATCCAAACCAATCAGTTCCTCAAAGATGATGGTCAACTTGGATCCAACAAGTAGGATGAAATTGGCTACTACCATAATTGCAAATACAAAATTGAGACCAGTTTAAATTCAGGTGAAAAAATCCAAAGAAACCATGAAACTTTGAAAAAAAAGTTTAAGTGATTTTCATCATCATCCTATCCCTCCTAAGAAAGGCCTCTTCTCATCATCATCTGCTCAAATTGATCTCATACAATTTTATCTTTGGATTGGATTGGATTGGATTGGATTTGATTTGATTTGATTTGATTTTTGATTCAATTCAATTTGATTTTTGATTCAATTCAACTTGATTTTTTATTCAATTCAATCACCAAATAAAAAATCATCATCATCATCATCATCATCATCATCATCATCATCATCATCATCATCATCATCATCATCATCATCATCATCATCATCATCATCATCATCATCATCATCATCATCATCATCATCATCATCATCATCATCATCATCATCATCATCATCATCATCATCATCATCATCATCATCATCATCATCATCATCATCACCATCATCATCATCATTGATCATCATCATGATTCATCCCAATCCACCACCACCGGCCATCTCAGCTTTACAACCAGCTAATCAATACTACAGTACTTCTCATAACTCACATCTACCAAATAGAACTTATAGTTGGAATTATCATCAACTAAATACAACAATCATATCATATCAATCTCAACCTCAATCTCAACATCATCTTCCTAGCCACAAACCTAATCAAGATTATCAACCTCATCAAACCATCATCTTTGATCCTAATTAAAACCATTAACCTCCTCCAACTTGAAATTTTAGATTAAGTCACAATGAAAAACCCATTCAATTTAGGAGATCCTTAATCCAATTAAAATAGATCATTCAATTAGTAATTGAACAATAGGATAATTATGGTGATTATCAAATCTACATCACCAATTCAGGTACAAAACTTTTATCTGTTGGTAATTTCTCCTCTAAAGGTCATCACAAGTTTGACATCAGTTCATTCAATTCCCTCTTCTTGCTTGAAATAATCATCATCATCATCAAAAAAAAACAATCTCTTCTATCATTCACTTCACTATATTTGAGGTCAATACATGATCTGTAACCTATTACAAGAGTCTGTCATTCATCCTTCTTCTTGTTAAATTTAATCTGAATTCATTCTACAACTGACACCCCCTAATGGCAAAACCATCCATCCTCTTTTTTTTTATCAGGTTGGCCCTTGCCTCATCCTATGGTAGAAAAAATATTGTTCTTTACAAAGGTAGTTTAAACAAAAACCCACTTGATCAACTCTCAAAGATGATCAAGAAAATCTTTTGGCAATTTTTAACTTTTAGGATCAATAGTAATGGATTATTAATAATCCTCTTAGATCCAAAGGATCAATCTTTGACTCATTCTAAAAAGATATTTGTACCTCATGATGAATTAGAGATCTTGGATTATTATCAATTGGTTTCAAATCAATACCCTCAGTTGAAGTTGATTGTCAAACAATTACCACCACTCAATTGAATCACCCCTAGATTTGATGGATTTTTAAACAATTTTCCTGGGATCTTATCCCTTGCTATTAAAAAAACTTGAGACCCTTCTCACAGTCTCAAAAAAAAAAAAACGATCCCATTTTCTGTACCCAGTTCAAGGTTTAATGAACTCTATAAATTCAGTCCTAGTCATCCTCCCTAACCCCCCCCCCCCCTTTTCCACAACCTTACTCTCTCCTAATCTGTTTACTTCAACCCAACCTGACCTCTATTGTTCAACATTTTTGACCTTCTTCTGTGGGGTTTTGAATCACCAACAATAGGGTGTATCAAAGTTAGCAAACCAACCATTAGAAACCCGCCATTTTTTTTATCAAACCCGCCATTTTTAATGGCGGGTTTCTGAAATACACATACCCCCTAACTGGTGTATTTTGAAATGGTGGGTTTCATGAAAATGAAGGATTTCAAACATCAAACCCGCCATCAAACCCGCAATTTATGCACCATCATCCATCCACCATCCATCACATCTAAAACACCCATCCACATCAGCAAATCCATACCGGTGGCATCTCTATTGCATCACACACATCTCATCTCCATTGCTTCACATCTCTATTGATTTTAACATCTCCATCTTCACAAAAATCCCATCATCATCTCATCACCTCAAATCAAATCACCATATTTCTCAACATGTCCAATCAAAATTCCTGACAGCAAGTTGAAAATGCAAAAAATCTGACTGAAATTTTGCTACTGTTTGACTCCCATTCAGACTCTGATTCAGACTCCAATTTTGAATCAACTTGGTTAGCTTTCAATTCTCTGTTGGAAAAGCAATACATGGTTCCAAGAATACACACCCTCACAAGCCTATGTTAGAAAGGCAAAAGCTTCATCTCATCCCTGACTTAAGCTTCCAGCAACTATTCCAAACTTTGTTGCCTTCATTCACAAAATTTTTGGAGATGATTGAAGACCACCACATCTTCCAGGAAAATTCTTGAAATCCTCAACGCAATCCAGCCATTCAACTTGCTGTTGCTCTTTGTAGATTGGGATCAAATGGTAATGGATAAGCAATTTATCAATCGGAAAATCTATTATCAGTCAATTATGGAAGCATTGACTTATACACCAGAAGAGTCATGATTGCTATCCTATCTTTCCATTTATCAGTCCTTTCTTGGCCAACCAAAGAAGAAAGCAAAGATATATATCAAGTAATGGAGACCAAAGGCTTTCCTGGTTGCATTGGGTTTGTTGATGGAACCACCATCCCCTTGAGTCAAAAACCCAAGCTAGATGGCAACGACTATTTTGATTGAAAAAAAGGCAACTGATTAATTTCTTTTCAAATGACTTTGATAAAACCTTTGATCACACTACTGACCAAATATTTTTCATCTTTTTGTTTAGATACTCCATGGCCCTACAACTTTTTTGTGATAAAAACAAGAAGTTCATATCCCTCCATTCTGGCCTTCCAGGTTCTTGTCATTATTCATACGTGTTCAATTGGATGCAAATTTCCCAAAGACCAGGGAACTACTTTGACCAAAATCAATACCTTCTGGCCGATTCACCTTATGCTAGTGGCAAATATGTGGTTCCCAAATACCGGAATTTTTCATCTAACAATCAAGGAAAAACCAATTTCAACTATCATCTTGCCCAATCACAAGTTTGGATTGAGCATGCCATATGAGTCCTGAAAGGAAGATGGGCCAGCTTAAGGGGAATGCAAAACCAGCTTCAAAACCCCAAAGTAATGAAGTCCCCCATAAACTGGATTATCACTTGTGTCATTCTTCACAATTCTTTGGCCAAAATCAAAAATTAATGGGACAAAATATTTGAAGATGATATTCCTGACCCACCTCAAGTCATCCCTGTCTCATCTTGTCCCTCAAATTCTTCTATGAGAGAGCATATTCTTCCTCTCATTCTTTTTAGCTTTGATGAGTAATGTTTGATTTTTAAATAGGTTAAAAATAACTTCACAGTAATTTTTTTTTTGGTTTTTCACCCAAGTTTCCAGGATGAGTTGTTTTTTTTTTTTTTCTTAGTGGAATTAGAAAAAATCAAAAAAAACCTCCACTTCATACACCACCACTTGCCAGCCCAGCCACCTCTCCCCCACACCTCACCCCTCTAACACTTCCACCTCACCCCACTCACACACCGGTCACCCCCCTTCCTCCTCCTCATCAAACCACCTCCTTCACCTCAGCAACCTAACCAACCTCACCAGCCTCATCAACCTCACCAAGAAACCTGCCTCACCAAGCTAGCCAAAACATCCACCATCCAACTCACTAACAGACTCAGTGAGTCCCTTTCCCTCATTCTTTCCACTCACTCAACCACCCTTGCTTACCTCTCCTTTGAACTTCCCCCAGGTCTCTTCTCTCTCAGCTCCGCCTCATCTCACTTGCATCCCCCTCCTTATCTGGTAAGCCCCTCCCTTCTCTTTCTCCCCCCTTCCTCCTCCTCCTCCTCCTCCTCCTGCCTTGCTTGACCAACCCCCACCAATTGGTTAGGAATCAATTGATTGATTGCAATTCAATTGACCAATTGATTGCGAATCAATTGCTTGTTTGATTTGCAATTGATTTTCATTTGATCTCTTGGTTGTTCCGCGATTGATCAAGCAATTGTTTTGCAATCAATCAAGCAATCAATTGCCAATGCCTCCTGCATCTTTTTTTTGAGATTTCTTTGGAGCTGACCTCCAATTCTTTTCTTTTCTTTTTGATCTTTTTTTAGGTGTCTCTGGACTGCACTGGAAGCCAACAGGGTGTTTTTTGATTTTTTTCAGGTGTTCTTTGCCATGGAAGTTAGTTTTTTTTTAATTTTAATTTTTTTGATAACTTTGCTCATGGGTGTGTTGCATGGGTCACTCATGCCAATTTTTTTTTTGGGTGGGAATTTAGCTTCTGGTTTGCCTGGGTTCAAGTCCAGGTTTTTTTTCTTTTTTTTATTCAACCATGTTTCACCAATGATGTCTATTGGACTGATTTTTTTTTTTTTTTTTTTTTGGAAAACATTTGACCGCTTTTGGGGAACATCCAATGCTTTCTCCCACCACACTCAAAATGTTACACAAAAAATCCAATCCCCTCTTTTTCCTCCCCCAATCTAAGTATAGGATTGGGAGGGAACAAGATGGAAGGAGATGGCTTGAAAAAAATACAGAGAGGTGGGAAGAGTAGGGCTGCTTTCCAAAAGAGCCTTCAATCTCATGATTCAGAAATGTCTTTGGAAGTTACTGAGGAAGGTATTAATGAAAAGGTGGTCTGTTCTGTTTGGAAAAGACATCCTTTGGATCTGTAACCTTCAATCGTTGCCAAAAAGAAAAAGAATAGTCAAAATTCCACCCAGGAAGAGTTTGAGAAAGAAAAACAAACAATCAAATGTTTCCATTTCTTCCACAATGGAAAAGTAATTGTCCTCAATTGATCTGATCAACAAGCCCTGTTTTAAATAATTGAATTTGTGCCCTTGGATAAACTCTCAGAACAAGATAAGAAGGACATCAACTTTGTCACAACTTTCCTTCATGGTTCAAAAAAATTTTTCAACCCAGTTGGTCCTTCAAGATCTTGGGGTGAAAAAATGTGGGAAGTTGGATGGCACAAATCAATGAACCTTTTGGATTTATTTTGACATTATGTGAAGAAATCATCTATTAGATCTTCTCCTCAAGAGTATGCTTTCCTCAACCTTATGGCAAACAAATTATCCCAAATTCTAGGACAAATGTTTTGCAATTTGGCCAGAATTTCCTTTGAATCAAACCGTGATACCGTGAAGGACAAAAAAATCCCCTCTTTCTATTTGTTGGAATTTGGTTCCAAGCCTACACCTTTTGATTGCTCCCCACACATAAATTTCACCTTGGATTAATTTTACAACTCTCCTCATATTGACGAAGGCAACATTTATGGCTACTCCTTTTTACTTGTGGTTCCAAACAAGAAATCAAATGGTTGACTTATTGAAAATACAGAAGAATATCAGGTGTTGGATGGCCAATTTAATTTTCCTGACCTTGGCTTTGGAATTGATTTCAAGAAAAAAATTATAGTCAAAATGGTTTGGGCAGCTAATAATTACAAGCACTGTACCTTTCCTGCTGTGGAAACAGCAACCCATACCAGAATGGCCATGTCACTTCAAATTAATAAAACAACTGGAAACAATTTTGGGGACTTGAATATGGCCAAATTTACTCTAGAAAAAAATATAAATAAAAACAAAAAAGATCTGTATGTTGGTGGGGCTAGGAATACTCTCAAATGTTGTAATCAAAAATAATTTTTTTTGTTTTTCTTTCTCCCATGCAAATATGTTTACAAGCCCAGCATTTGATTTATCTGCTGTATTTCATCTACTGTTCTACTGCTACCAATGCAAGCCAAGTCTACTGATAACTTATCATTTTTTTTGGTTGCAATTCTTTCCCTCTCCTTTTCCAGTTGTTCTTGATGTCAATCCTTCTCCTTTTCCTCTTTTTGAAACTCTAGCTCAGCCCGTTTCAACTTCCACTCATCATCCCATTTTTGTAGATGAGCCAAACTCTTGGCTTTCTGCTTTTGAACATCCATGGCCAGTTGACAATCCCACTCTTGTTTTTCAAACTCAATTTTTTTGGATTCAATTTGTGATTTGACTGTTTCTTGCTGAGGAAAATCAATGAGCATGATTTTGAAAGAAAGGATATTCAGCCGATGGACTTACATGAATCTTGCTTTTCCATGATTTCTTCAAAGCCTGAAAAAACGGAAGTGTTTCTCCTCTTGTGATGACTTTTGGGGTTGATATTGATGGAATTGGAGGCCTTTTGCTTACCCTTGACAGAGGAGGTTTAAGTCTGAAATTCATCACTAGTGTTCAAAGGCAATGTGGGAGACCCCATTGGCTTGAGTTTCCAGCCATCCTGGAATGGATGAGCCTGTTTTTTTACAATCTAAATCAGTCATGATTAACCAGAAAGAAGAGAAAAGAGCTTGGTTCCTTACTTGAACCAATGTTGAGGGTAATGGAGACTGAGTAGTATCTTGTTTTGCATCAGCAAGGTTGATGAGATATACTAACCAGGAAGAGATAAATCCAAAGAAGGAGGGGAGGGGTCCAATGTATGGTTTGAGACATAAATCAATGCGGAAGTAGACGTTATTGGAGCTGATCTGTTTGAATAACCTCCTTGGAATCGGTTGGGGGCCACTCCAAGTCAAAGGTTTCTTCAGGATCACCATTGCTAGGCTGAGAATCCCCAGCCAAGTCCTCAGCATTGACTGAATCGGATTGTTGGGCATCAAAAGCGGCTAAAGGGGGGATGTTGGCCTTCTTCCCAAAGATTTAATCAATTTGAATATAAAAAGGACAAATGGAGTCCAACTTATCAACCACCAAGTTGATTCCCTTGGCTTTGTCAGAGTTGGTGATTTTGGATGACAGATCCAGCCTACCTTTTGTTTTGTTCTTGAAAACTTCTTATCTGTATTTCAAAGTAAGACCAACGGAGTCTTAAAAGGAATATGAATAAGAATGGGTGGAAAACATAAAAGGTGACAAAGAGTGTGAGATGGGAAGAGTTTGGGATCTTACCGTGGAAGGTTATTTGAGAGTTGAGAAGAAATGAGAACAAGGATTTGACGGAGAAGAGGTGAATCAAGAACAACAGGTGGATTAAGGAGACAGAAGAAGGAAGCAGGAGACTGAAGGAGATGTTAGGACGTTCCCAACGCAAGACAATGAGTTAATGATGAGCCTCACAGCTAAACAGAAGATCAGAGTTGAAGAGCCAGTGATCGTATGGACGTGGTGCCGGTATCAAGGATTGAGGCAGAAGAAATCGGATATGAGATCAGAGGAGTCGGGAGTGAGAGGAGTCAAGTCGGAAGTGGAGGTAGTCAAGTGGGCGGAGAGAATGAGAGGGTTGAGAGGATGAAATGGAGGGTTATAGTGAGCAAGGATAGTGGGAAAGATGGATTGTGGAGAGAATGGGAAAAGGGAAGGTTGAGATGGAGATGGAGAGGTTGAGGTTGAGTGAGCTGGGCTGAGAGTGGAGCGGGGCTGAGAGTGGAGGGCCACGGGTTGGCATGGATTTTGAGTATCAACACCAGGGTACGTTAATTTATTTGAGGGAGCCGGCTGTCAACTCAACACGCCGCCGTGTTTAGTTGTGGGGCGTAAGAATGGCCATTGTTAAGTTGAGAACTGACGCCTTGATAGCTGGTTTTGTTAGGGGATCGGCAAGCATTTGGTGTGATGGAATTTGGTTTGTGATCAATTTCTTGGCTGCCTTTTGTTCCCAGAGCCACTTTATCTGAGTGTCCACGTGCTTGAGCGCGCTATGGTGTGAGCAAAAGTTGACCAGATCATTTACCGCCTTGTTGTCTATATTGAAGCAATGAGAGAGAGTGAGAAAAGGATGCAATTTGTGGAGGAGATTATCAAGCCAAAGCTTTTCTTGGGCAACCAATACTAGTGCCTTCAGTTTGCCTTTGGTAGATGATAAAGAAACTGAGGGCTGGAGCTTGCTGTTCCATGAGACCGGAAAACCGTACAAGAGTGTGAGGTAGCCAGTGTGGCTCCTTCGTGTTTCTGTATCATTGCCGCCATCGGAGTTGCTGAAGCACTTGATATCATATTTGAAGTTGGAGGAATTTAGCCGGAGAGAAAGATTCTTGGTGTGGTTGAGATACCGCCAGGCGTGCTTTGCTTCCATCCAATGTTGGAGACCGGGCTTGGTGTTGAATCAAGATAGGGAGGATACTGCATGAGATGAATCGGGACGAGTTCTGCTGGCTATGAAGTTGAGAAAACCGGACAAAGATCGGAAATTTATATTGAGTTTGAGGAATTCACTATGCTCTTCATCGGAGGCAGGGGATAGATGGACATTTGGCGTCATTGGAGTGGTGATAGGTTTAGATTCAAGCAACCCCAGTTCCTTCAGGGCATACTTGATGTGAGCCGGTTGTAATAGGGCAGGACCGTGGGCAGTTTCAACCAAGTGGTTTCCAAGGATTTTTTGAAGGGGGCCTTTGTGAGAGATGGAGAACTGGGATTTTAAACAAGAGTGGAACTCGGATAAGTTCCCAATGACTATCAGGTTTTCCACGTAGAAAAACATAAAAATAGATGAGTCTTGATTTATGTAGAGACAGGGATTGGCGCTTGAGACAATGAAGCCTTTGGATATTATCCAAGATTGTAACTTATCAAAGCAACTTTTAGGCGCCTGTTTCAGCCCATAAAGAGACTTATTAAGTTTGAAGAAGGGAAAAGGAGAGCGGTAGCCATTGGGACGTTTGATGTATACGTCTTTGTCAAGGGGAGCATGTAGGAAGGCCAACTTGATGTCCATTTGGACAATTTGAAGGGAATGGTGAAAGGAATAAACAAGAAGGACGCGGAGAGTGGTGATCAAACCAGTAGGGGCATAAGTCTCCCCGTAATAGCAGAATTCCAGCTGCTTGAATCCCTGTACACAAAGTCAAGATTTAAATAGGGACCCCAATCCGTCTGGTTGTTCTTTTAGCCGATAGACCCAGACGGTGGATAGAGCTTGCTTTCCGTTGGGGAGAGAATGGCATCCCTCCCACACCTTCAGCAAGTCTATTCCGTCTATTTCAACCTGCATGGATTCCAACCATCTGGTTTGGTCCAAGCTTTTCTCAACTTCCTTGTAGGATCTTGGGACGGAGCGCATTAGGAATCCGTATCTTTGAGGACATTGTACGCTGTAACAATTGCGAAGATTGTAGGTATTGTGGGGGGTGAGAGAACTTGAGATTTTTTCATTGTTGTGGTGACCAATCCGGGACACCACGGAAAAAAAAAAAAAAGAATTTTTTTTTAATTTTTTTACACTCTTTATCCATCAATAAATCAAAAAAAAAATATATTTTTTTTTTGGTTGTACCCCTATGGGTACCTTCATTTCCCCCCATCTCTCAACTTCTCCCTGTCCTAGCGGTCTAGGACAGGCCTCTTGCCTGTCTCTCCGTGTCAGCCACGAGACAGTTAGACTTGTCCAAATGTCTGGAAACTCATATGTCCTGCTGGTATAGTGGCTAAGTACTAGGCTCACTTCCCAGTATCTGATACCAAGGTCACTGGTTCAAACCACAATGGAGACAATAATGAAAATGTTGAATATTTTTGTAATTATATATTAAATCTTAATAATATTATATAATGTTGTATAACTATGTTTTTATGAGTATGGATTATGGAATTAAAACCTTGATAATTTATATTATCAAGAAGGGGACCCAATATAACTTTAAATTAAGTTATGAGGACTCAGATGCGTCCCAATTATTGATATAGAAGTTCCCAAAGTGTTTCCTCTCTTTGGGAAGGAGTTACAGTAATCATATTAACCCATACTCTCTATACTGTATAAATTAATTACACATTATCCTTCTTTGGGATGTAATTATAAGTAATACTCCCTCTGTATACTTAATACACCTTACTGATCCTTGAGAGCGTTCACTCAGAGGCTTTAGAACTTAATTGTAAGCTATGAACCTTCTAGTAGCACTGCCAAGAGTATATACACCTTATAGGTATAGTATAATTATAAATTAATTACTTATTTAATACTATCCCCTTTTGGATGTAATAATGCTTTAATATAATTCACTGAGCCTTGAGTGCGTCCACTCAGAGGGCTCAGAGTTCATCTTTAGGCTTTAAACCTTATAATAAAAATTTCAAAGAGCATACATACTCTATGTGTATAGTATGAGCTAAGATACTTATAATTAAAATTAAATTATTTGCCAAGGTATTAAGCTACATTAAATCAATATAAATAATCATTATGATGGAATCTAAGACTTCTATACCGTTCATCTGAGTGATGTATAATTCCTAAGACCCAGTAAGTAACCTTTTAGTAAGTAAAATGAAAACTTTACCTTGAAAATCTTTCCCAATGGGTACTAGTTCTTCATTACCCATTGAGAATGATGTAATGATGTCTTGGGACTTTGAGGACAAAACCAAGGAGAGCCTGACACTCCCCTGGTGATTACTAGAGTCCCCTGAGGGCTCCTGTTATCTTAAAAGAGCAGGTTCTTTACCCTATAGCCCTTT
The DNA here is from genome assembly GCA_025617555.3 of Puccinia polysora. Lineage (NCBI taxonomy): Eukaryota > Fungi > Basidiomycota > Pucciniomycetes > Pucciniales > Pucciniaceae > Puccinia > Puccinia polysora. The sequence goes on from CM062629.1 coordinate 1,701,273, forward strand.
CATCATCCATTATATATTATTATTTGAACAAGAATACAAGCAAGAGTTAACAAGCCCATTAACCTTAATCTCAAGAAGAAGATTGACTGGGGCTATAAACTTTGGTATTAAATTCAATCAATAACCTATCTGGCAACACCAATTTCGAGTGGAAGGTCTCACTTGAATAAGTAACCGCTGTGTGTTACTCTTTAAAGGGTGTGAGCTTATTTATAAGCAAATCTCCTTTTGGTCTTACTCCTTTAAGACTAAGGCCCCTTACCTATTATAAAGGTTTAAGGTGTGGCTATTTACTCATAATACCTTCGTATTATTCGAGTCTTTAAACTTTTAAAGTTGCTGTTTGGAATATATAAGTCAAAACTAATTTAAATATTGGTTTGTCTTTATTCTTTTGCAGGTTTAACCACGGCTAGGTATAGCAATAGAGGTTAAATCCCTGACAATTGGGGGCCTCATCTGATTTCAGTACCTTTGAGATTGTTTTGTTTCCCTAAAGTACGCTATTTTGTGATATTTTAGGCAAAAGTTTTTGCTGATTTATAAATTTTCTGATAAAAATCAGTAAATATATAAAAAAAAAAAAAAAAAAAAAAAAAAAAAAAAAAACAGCAAATTTTCGAAAATTCTGGGATTTTTTTGCTTTGAGCTTTAAAGTCCTTCTGTTTTGAGTGTTGAAGCATATTTTGTGCGCACTTTTGACCAATTTTGAACAAATTTTTTTGCTGATTATTGATTTTTTTCATTCCATATGGGAAAATTATAGAAAATAGAAAAAAAAGGGGAAATTTTCGAAAACTGCTTTTAAAACAGTTAGCCTTTTTACTGATATTATTCCACTGAGATTAAGCAATCTTAATCTAGTGTGCTTGGTTTTGACCCGGTTTTGTTTTTTTTGTTTTAAATATATAAAAAAAAAAAAAAAAACAAGATTTGATTAGGAGAAACCGTTGAAAAAAAAAAGAAAAAAAAAAACCAAGTTTTTTTTTTTCACAGCATCCTCAAAAGAATTGTTGTCTATTGTCCGAGGGTGTGTGTTTGACAATCTTGCTCTCTGTCGACTTGGTGTTCGACAAAGATGATTGCCGCGTAATTCTGGCTAATGGTAGCTCCGCGTAATTTCGCGCCGAGGCAGAGGAAAGCCGCATTTGTCAATTGAACGGTGCCAGTGACCTACCACCGCCTGACAAAGGATAGATCGTTGTTATTAGTCCCATTATTGGTTAGAAGACAAAGTCAGTATATTTTTTTTTAAAAAAAAAAAAAAAAAAAAAAAAAAAAAAAAAAAAAAAAACATAGTATCAGCGTACCTAAGTTACTTCTTGACACAACATAGTGTCGAGACAATTATCCATCGCTTCCTTCCTTCTGTTTAACCAAGGAAGGTTTCCAAGCTTTGTATCGGAAACTAGCTCAGTCCCGCGAAGCGAAGCAAGGGGACCAAGTATCCGCAGCGTCAAACCTACGGAAAGGGCGAGATCGCCAACTACGGACATTGTGACTCACCGTGAGTCTTCCGTTGTCCTTTGATTGAAGTAACAACGGTGTGAAATACCCCATTACTTATTGTTCTTAACTGCATACGATAATGGCGATGAAAACCAGAAGCAAGGGGGCTCAGCTTGTGCCCCCCGGCGATTTTGAACAAAGAAAGAGGGGACCTACCGCCAGGAGCAGCCAATCTGCTGACCTGCCACAGCCAAAACAAAATCAATTATCTGGAGGCTGTGGCGGCCAGCAACACACAGAACCAGGGAATGTTCCTGACCCAAGCCCTGGCAACGCACAGGGCTTTGATCAAGATATTGGGGAGGGAGAAGCTCATGAAAGAAACAGAGAGTTGGGACCCAACCCAGATCAAGAAGCCAGTGGCTCCCAAACCAAAGGCAAAGAGGAAACCATCAGGGGGGATAACCCCACAACCAGTAGCCTCTGGTTCCCAGGTTCCTTTGAGGAACAGAGATCCCTCTCCTCCTCACAACCAGGGAGGAAGGATGAGGAAAAGAAGAGATCACAGGAATTCAATTTATGGAGAGATGATGAGGATGGAGAGATCTCTCCAAGGGTTATTTCAATATTTAGAGGAGGAAAGAGCCAAGAGGGCAAAGAGGGGTTAAGATTATCCCTTGAATCAGAAATTTTGTTAGAAAAATTTCGTGATGTTGTATTCAAAGAGACCCTTCACATTAAGAAGGCAGTAGTACACACAAACCAATATTGTGTTGAAGGCTTTGCAGCCATGGACAAGAAGTACAGTTGTATAGTATCTGATAGCATTGCCCTTAAATCTATTTTAGAGAATTCTGCAAAAGATATAGAAGATTTGACTAATAAGACCATTGAACTGGACCTGATCAAGGTCCAGAATAGTGATTTAAGTAATTTAGATGACAAAGTGACAAGTATTAGTGAATCATTGAAAGATTCTGCAGAAGAATCTGTCAAAGTGAGGAAGGATGTCCATTCATTGACATCCATGATGTTACAAATAAGTCACTCCTTGGAGCTGCTGGAACACAAATTTGACCAAAATATGAATTCTGTCAGAGAAGAGATATTAAAATATCAGGTTGTGTCAGAACAAGGTTTAGAAAGTTTGAGTACAAGGATTGATAAGGTACATAAACAATTAGAGCACAACCATGACAAGCTTGTCAGTAGATTGCTCTCCTTGTCCCCAAGCAACCTCAGTCATGCCATGGAAACCACCAACCATGACAGAAGTCATAAGATGGATAGGAAGATAGCGGAAAAAATTGATCCAGTACAAGATTCTAGTAAGAATGAAGTATTCAAACAGATACTGCAGGGATTGCCCAAGATAAGTGAATGGCCTGATTTCTCCGGAGAAGGTGAATATGACCACACTGAATTCATTTCATGGATTGACACATTGAAAGAGGACACAGGATTACCTGATACTTTGATCACCAGCAGGTTAAGTATCTTGTTTAAAGGTATAGCCTCAGACTGGTATAGAGACAGAAGGAATTCAGTAGGTGTGCAAGACTGGGAATTTTGGAAAAAAGAAATAAGTTCAAAATTTGGTACAGCAAGTTGGAAGAGGAAGTGTTTGAATGCTTTTAACAAAGACAGATTCCTACCAGGTGTTACACCACCAGCAAAATTGGTAACCAGACAGAGGAAGAGGCTTAGAGCCTGTGATCCATACCTGGATCAAGATAGTATTAATTTCAAGTTACTATCCTTGATGGATGGTGAAGTTTCATTTGCAGTAAAAACTAGTATGAAAACTACGGATGATTGCTCAAACTTGATTAATATACTGGAAGACATAGTAGAAGACACATCTCCAGGTAGGAGGAAATCATATCCTCCCAAAGAAGTTCCTATGGAGAAATCCAAAGGCAAAACTCAGCCAAAATTGAACCTGCAGGGCACAGAAGTCTCTTGTTATACATGTGGGAAGGCAGGACATACTTCTAGGACTTGTCCTCAGAAGGCAAGCAAAGTAAATAACATAGAAACTAACAAAGAAGAACAAGTGGAGATTGCTTATGATTCTTGTGATGACCATAGTGAGGAGGATGATAACCACTTAATCATAGGATGCATAAATTCAATAGACTCAGCAAATGACTTGGTACAAATGTCATTCTGCGGAAAGCCTTGCAAGGTGCTTCTGGACTCAGGTGCTTGCAAGTCCATAGTGGGAAGGGGATACCTGGAGAAGTTCTATCCCCAATGGAAAGAGCACTTATTAGACTCACCCAAGTTAAATTTACAAAGCTGTTCTGGTGCACTGGAACCTTTAGGAATGGTAAAGATCAGATTGTTCCTGAAAGATTTGGCTCTGGTGATCAAGTTTGTAATAATTGATAATAAAATGGTTGAATACTTCATCATTGGAAGTGACTATATGAAAAAGTATTGTTTTAGTTTATTCCATGGGCAAAGTTCTTCATCCTTTACCATTGGAAACAGTGAAAGGTTTTACTTCAATAATTTTGGCATGGATATGGTGAACAATGTTTCAGAAAAAGATTTTGGCCAAGAGCTCTTTAGAGACTCAAAAATCAGTTCTTCCTTGAAAGCAGAGGAAAAGGAAGAACCATTTTCCTTGTTGTTTAGGCATCAAGCAGCTTTTGCAACAGTAGATCAGCCTTTTGGGTCAATCAGGGGTCATGAGGTCAAGATTTCTTTAACAATAGACAGGCCATATCTCCCGGCTTTGAGGAAACATCCTTTCCCTGCTAGCCCTAGAAGCAAGGAGGCATTGAAAGAGCATATAGATACATTATTGAGGTTGAATGTGATCAGAAAATTAGGAGCTAATGAGGACGTGGACATCACTACACCTGTAATCATAGCTTGGCATAATGGGAAGTCCAGAATGGTTGGGGATTTCAGAGCACTAAATTTGTACACAACCCCTGATAGGTATCCTATGCCGAAGATTGTTGAGTCTTTGAGCAAATTGAACCAGGCCAAGTATATTTCTTGTATGGATGTTCTGAAAGGTTTTCATCAGAATGTTGTAGACAATGACAGCAGGAAATTCCTGAGGATAGTATGCCACCTAGGGGTGTTTGAGTATTTGAGAATGCCTTTTGGTATCAAGAATGCCCCATCCCATTTTCAGAGGATGATGGACTCAGAATTTCATGAGGAATTGATGCAAAACTGGTTGATAGTCTACATAGATGACATAATTGTATTTTCAGAAACATGGGATGAACATAAGGAGAGGATTTCCATTGTACTCAAGAAGGTGATCAGGATGAATATGAAAATATCTTTGACAAAGTGTTCATTTGGATTCAATGAATTGATGGCTTTGGGTCATGTTGTGAGTGGTCTGTCACTTGGGATAGATCAGGCAAGAGTAGCAGCTGTATTGCTGAAGCCCACGCCTAGTAACATTAAAGAAATGCAGAATTTTCTAGGTTTTGCAGGATATTACAGGCTACATATTAGGGATTTTGGAATAATAGCTTCTAGCCTGTATAAGATATGTAGTCCAAATGTTTCATTTGAAATGACTACAGAAAGGTTGAAGGCCTATGAGGTACTTAAAGAAAAGTTAACAAGTGCACCTTTGCTATTTCACCCAGACCCTAAAAAACCATTCAAACTGTATGTGGATGCATGTATGGAGGGTCTTGGAGCTGCATTACACCAAATACAGATTGTGAATGATAAACCAGTTGAGGGGCCAATTTGCTTCATATCCATACAATTGAAGGATAGTGAGAAGAGATATGGTGCCTCACAATTAGAATGCTTGTGCTTGGTGTGGGCCTTAGAGAAATTGTATTACTATTTGGATGGTTGTCAGTTTGAAGTCATTACTGACTGTACAGCTTTGAAGTCTCTTCTGAACATGAAGACACCCAATAGGCATATGTTGAGATGGCAGATTGCTATCCAGGAGTGGAGAGGCTCTATGACTATAGTCCACAGGGAAGGCCTGGTACATAAGAATGCAGATGGGTTGTCACGATGGGCACTACCTAATGACATCATTAATCCTGCTTATGACCCAGAAGATACTGTAGATACATTACCTATCATGGCCATTTCAATGAGTAGTCTAGCACAGAGTTTTTGGGATTCTGTGTATGACTCTTATTCAGGAGAAAAGAATACTTCAATACTAGTAGAAATTATGCAATCTAAAGTCAATAGACAAGACCTGATTGAGGGACTGGATGAACAATGGAAGAAGGAACTAATTGATGGCAGGCTAGTCCTGTTAGATGGGTTATTATATCATAAGTCAGCCCACTGCTGTTCAGTAGTATTAGTGAAGGACGAGCACATACAGTTGTTGATGAATGAATGCCATGATAATATCTGTTCAGGACATTTGTCTAAGGAGAGGACAACAGATAGGATAAAAATGATAGCTTGGTGGCCTGGTTGGAGAAACACTGTCTCATACTCCTGTGATTCGTGTGAGAGATGCCAGAAAGCTAACAGATCCACAGGAAAGAAATATGGTTTGCTTCAGTCAATAGAAGAACCTAAGGATAGATGGTCCACTATTAATATGGACTTTGTATCTGGATTAACACCGGGAGGAAAGGATAACCACAATTGTGTACTGGTAATAGTTGATAGGTTCTCCAAAAGAGCTAGGTTCCTTCCATGCTATAAGGATAGCTCTGCCATGGATGTAGCATTATTGTTTTGGAATAGTATTGTGAGTGATGTAGGTTGCCCACAAAACATAATTAGTGATAGAGACCCTAAGTTTACTTCTGAATTTTGGAAGAGTTTGTTTGATTTGTTAGGAACCAAATTATCTTTCTCCACAGCCAATCACCCACAGACTGATGGATTGGCAGAAAGAATGATACAGACTTTGGAAGACATGATAAGAAGGTATTGTGCCTATGGGATTGATTTCAAAGACAATGATGGTTATACTCATGATTGGGTATCATTGTTACCTGCCTTAGAATTTGCCTACAACTCTAGTAAGCATTCCACCACTAACATGTCACCTTTTGAATTAGAGAGAGGTTGGATCCCGCGCATGCCCAAGGATATGCTCCTCAGCAAAAGTATTGTACTGCATCCCACTGCAGATTGCTTTAGAAATATGATGGTTAAAGCCAAAAATTTCGCTAGCAAATGTGTTCAAGAAGCAGTAGAGTACAATAAGGGTAGATGGGATAGAACACACAAGGATCATGACATCAAAGTTGGAGACATGGTTTTAGTTTTGACAGTGAATTTTTCTAATATAGCAGGGCATAGAAAACTCAAAGACTCATTTGTTGGGCCATTTGTGGTAAAAGCCTTACATGGTAAGAATGCAGTAGAGGTGATTCTGAGCAAGGAGTTTAACAGGAAACATCCAACTTTCCCAATCAGTCTGGTTAAGAAGTTCTTAGAACCCACTGCAAAGTTCCCACTAAGGAAGGTACCTGTGGTTGTGGTCCCACCTCTACAGGATGTTGAAGATGGATTACCTCACAAGATATTGAACCATAAGATTATTAGAAAGGACAGTAAAGATGTAAGAGTTTATCTAGTCAGGTTTAAGAATAAATTAGCTGATAGTGACTTATGGTTGGAAGCTAAAGACACTAAAAACTCTGATATTGTATTGAGGAGATATAGAGCATCTAAGAGAGCTAAAAATTCCTCTGAAGAGTAATTTTCTTTTGGTGGTAGGGAGTGTCAGCCACAAGACAGTTAGATTTGTCCAAATGTCTGGAAACTCATATGTCCTGCTGGTATAGTGGCTAAGTACTAGGCTCACTTCCCAGTATCTGATACCAAGGTCACTGGTTCAAATCACAATGGAGACAATAATGAAAATGTTGAATAGTTTTGTAATTATATATTAAATCTTAATAATATTATATAATGTTGTATAACTATGTTTTTATGAGTATGGATTATGGAATTAAAACCTTGATAATTTATATTATCAAGAAGGGGACCCAATATAACTTTAAATTAAGTTATGAGGACTCAGATGCGTCCCAATTATTGATATAGAAGTTCCCAAAGTGTTTCCTCTCTTTGGGAAGGAGTTACAGTAATCATATTAACCCATACTCTCTATACTGTATAAATTAATTACACATTATCCTTCTTTGGGATGTAATTATAAGTAATACTCCCTCTGTATACTTAATACACCTTACTGATCCTTGAGAGCGTTCACTCAGAGGCTTTAGAAATTAATTGTAAGCTATGAACCTTCTAGTAGCACTGCCAAGAGTATATACACCTTATAGGTATAGTATAATTATAAATTAATTACTTATTTAATACTATCCCCTTTTGGATGTAATAATGCTTTAATATAATTCACTGAGCCTTGATTGCGTCCACTCAGAGGGTTCAGAGTTCATCTTTAGGCTGTAAACCTTTTAATAAACATTGCAAAGAGCATACATACTCTATGTGTATAGTATGAGCTAAGATACTTATAATTAAAATTAAATTATTTGCCAAGGTATTAAGCTACATTAAATCAATATAAATAATCATTATGATGGAATCTAAGACTTTTATACCGTTCATCTGAGTGATGTATAAGTCCTAAGACCCAGTAAGTAACCTTTTAGTAAGTAAAATGAAAACTTTACCTTGAAAATCTCTCCCAATGGGTACTAGTTCTTCATTACCCATTGAGAATGATGTAATGATGTCTTGGGCCTTTGAGGACGAAACCAAGGAGAGCCTGACACTCCCCTGGTGATTACTAGAGTCCCCTGAGGGCTCCTGTTACCTTAAAAGAGCAGGGTCTTTACCCTATAGCCCTTTCATCATCCATTATATATTATTATTTGAACAAGAATACAAGCAAGAGTTAACAAGCCCATTAACCTTAATCTCAAGAAGAAGATTGACTGGGGCTATAAACTTTGGTATTAAATTCAATCAATAACCTATCTGGCAACACCAATTTCGAGTGGAAGGTCTCACTTGAATAAGTAACCGCTGTGTGTTACTCTTTAAAGGGTGTGAGCTTATTTATAAGCAAATCTCCTTTTGGTCTTACTCCTTTAAGACTAAGGCCCCTTACCTATTATAAAGGTTTAAGGTGTGGCTATTTACTCATAATACCTTTGTATTATTCGAGTCTGTAAACTTTTAAAGTTGCTGTTTGGAATATATAAGTCAAAACTAATTTAAATATTGGTTTGTCTTTATTCTTTTGCAGGTTTAACCACGGCTAGGTATAGCAATAGAGGTTAAATCCCTGACACTCCGCTTCAATCCCCCCCTCCTATGTTCAACTCCTACTTGTTGCGCTTGCGGCCCTGACTTTTTGGCGACGCGAGCAATTGTCAAACCACCTTTGACAATCCCTTTGATCCTTCCCGATCCTCTCATCCAACTGACGCCGTTGCTTGTCGCGACGGTCATCAACTATCATTTGATCAATCTCATCATACCCACCATCTAAACCTACCAGAGCATCATCATCACCCACTCCGTCATCATCAGCTCCAGAGGATCCCACTCAATCCACTCATCAACCATGCCATCAAACTCACTCACGCCCTCCTCGCCCATCATCTGATCCGACCAACAACCGCAAGCGACCGCTCGTGGCTGTCGGAACCTTCACCCTGCTTTTGCCGCCAATCGGGCGACAACAGCCGTTGTCAACACCTGCGACCACTGTCGCGGGTGTCCATCTGGTTGCCCGCGGTCATTCTTGACGCACGCGACATTTCTTTTTTTTTTTTCCCCCTCATGTCATCTTTTTTTTATGTTTTCATTTTCCTGCACCTATTTGTAGTATCTCTTGTACATAGTATACAGGGCCTCATGTCTATAAAAGGAGGGGCTCTCCCCTGCCTTTTGGCCCAGCATCCCATCAGACCATCATCATCTCATCTCATCTGTTTCCCCCATCATCATAATCAACTTATCTGTGGGCATCCTTCCCCACTTATCTGAGCAACTTATCCGGGTATATCCATGATTGCCCCTTGATCCTTTGAGCCTCCGTACTCAAACTCTGTCCCTTGTGACCTTGATCCTTATCACCAACCAATAGCCTTGCTGGTTGAAGAAGAATTCCTGTCTGTCTGAATTCTTGGGTGTGTTATACCACTCTGATCCCTTTTTCCGACCATACTGGTCTTGATCTCTCCTTGATCATTTTTCTGGAGCCAATCACGTTTGATTGAAGAGGTTTTATTAAGCTTAAAACCTGGAGTGTTATACATCCCTTCTACTTTAAGGTTGAATTTTTCCACGCTATTCTTGAGTCCCTTGAGAAGTGTTGGGATATTCTTGCTCAAATTCGTTATTGATTTGCTTCTAGAGCTTCATAAACAAATTGCTTTTGTTTTTTTCAGCCTCCCACAATTATCTGGTACCCTTCAAGCGCTTGATTGCGGAGAGTTGGGTAGGTTCATTGAGAACCTGGAGGTTGGTTGGGATTGAGTTGATCTTTCCTAATCAGCTGCTGACGACCAGAGTTATTAGCTTGTGGGCGTTGTTACTTACAACTGCCTTGTTCTATTGAACTCTGAACAAACCTTGACTTATTTGTTCAAGTCTTTACCTGCACCATCTTGCCTCAGATAGTATTGTTTCCATTGCTACCGACAACTCTTATCCTCTTCCCTTACTTTGATTTCTCATCCATAAGGTTCTGGACCTTGATTCCGGTTACATTTAAATATTATTGTAACTCCTAGGAGGGCAGCCTAGACAGCACCTTTCCCCTCCACAGAACTGCCACGGCTTAGCACCCTTTGGAGTCTTACATCGTCCAAGGTGTCGGAGTCTGGACCGGATGATGATTTGTCTTCAGATGCCTGAGAAAAGGATGGTGAATTAGGGGAATCACAGGAGGTTGCGGAGGAAATGTATTGAAGAGGTTGAGAAGGGTTTGAGTTAGGATTTTTGGTGGTTTTTGGAGTAGGGGAGATGAGAATATCAGTAAGGAGATCACTATTGAGAAGGGAGTCAAAAGGAGAGTCGGAGGAGGAAGGACAGATGTCATTGAATTTCATGTTTTCAAATATCTTAACATGTTTGCTACGAACTATAGATCCAGTCTTGGGGCAGAAAATTTTGTAGGAATTTAGGTCAAGATTGAATCCCACCAAAATGCCCTCAGTACCCTTTTTGCCAAGCTTGGAGAAGCCTGAGTGATTGTTGAACACTACGTTCATGGAGCCCAAAGTGCGGAATAGCTTCAATTTTGGATGTTGATTATTCCAGAGTTTGAAAGGGGAGGTTTTAAGCTTTACTGAGGGGATTGAGTTTAGGATTTGACAAGTACTGACCATGATCTCATCCCACAGGTTCAGTGGGATGGAAATGTCGATAATGGAGGTCCTGGTGGCCTTGACTAATGTTCTGTTTACTCGCTCAGCAACCAGGTTATGTTGTGGTGTGTAAGATGCCGTTGTCTTTCAGGAAGGAGGTCAGTTGACTGTTGACAAATTTGCCACCGTTATCGGAATGGAAAATCCTCAGCATTCTGTTGAAACGGTTTGAATGCAGTTTGATGAAATTGATAACTTCCTCGGCCACATTGGATTTGAGCTTGGTTGGGATACAAGTCTTGAATTTGGAATAATTATCAGTTAAGAGGAGGAAACAGCGATGACCCAACTGGGATATGGGGCTGATTGGTCCGCAAACGTTGGCATGGATAAATTTGAATGGATGAGAGCTGGAGGGAATGTGATCTTTAAAGGGTGATTGGTGAATTTTTCCTTTAGCACATGCAATGCAGGGTTTGTGGTCCCATTTGAGGTTTGGGAACGAGGTTGAAAGCAGTTTAACTTGATCTTGATGAACGTGTCCAAACCGCTTGTGAATGGTTGACATGGTTAGGAAAAGATGACAATTGGAAAGAGTTGAATTTGATTCTTCAATGTATAGGAGATTGTTTTGAATGTATCCAGACATTATCATTTTTTCTTCGAAGAAAACGCCAAAGCTTTTGGAATTGAGTTGGGATAGAACGCACCCCTTCTGAATTAATTGTCCAAGGGAGATCAAATTTACGGCCAGATTGGGTATAAATAGAGAGTTGGTTAAGGTGAGAGATGCGGTTTTGGTATGAATTGTTGCATTCCCAGTTCCCCAAGACATTATTGAGGCATTTGGTTTTCCCGTGTTCACCTCAGTGTTGTCGTCCTTGAGCCAATCAAAGTAACTGGAATTGTTGAACATGTTGTTTGATGCGCCGGAGTCGAGTAGCAGGGAGCGGTGGTCAATGTGGTGAAAGTTGGCCACGGCAAAGCTGTAGGCCAGGTTTGCGGAGGCCTTAGGATTAGGGGCGACTTGTGAGGAAGGGGCTGGATTTTTGGAGGTGGAGTTACTGTTTGGGATAAGATGGGGATAGAGCGCAAAACACCTGTTCTTTGGATGAAAGGCTTGAGGATTATGCCAATTGGGTTTGCATCGCAATCACCATGAAAAAAAAGGCTGCACCTGCTGGCAGGTGTAGCACCTGAAACTTGTTTTGACTTGGTTTTGACTCTGAGAAAACTCGTTTTCTAACTTGAGTTGGAACCTGAGAAAAGTTGTTTGTATCAGTTCTTGAGGATTCCAAGTAATTCTAGTGCATGCATGGAATGCAGAAGATTTGGAATTATGGGGAAATTCAATTTTATGTAAAGTGATAGAGGAGTGAAGCAGTGCGGTTTCACACCTGACACATAAAAGTTACTACCTGGGTTGGATAAGTCAAGATTTTGATGCTTTTTTTCTTTCTATTTCCTATTAGATCATTACAAGAGGTTTGAGGGTCCTTTTTTTTTGTTTGTTACTTTGTGGTTGAAAAAAATTGTATTTTTTGAACGGATTAAATTCAGTTTTTAATATCTTCTTTTTCTTCTTGCGAAATGTAATAAATCTCAATTTGATGTAGGAAATTGAAATTTTACTCTAAATTTTAACTGAAGATTCAAAAATATACTCAGACATGTTGGAAATATTTTACCGCATAGATATTGAGTTCAGTTATACATTTCAAATAAATAAATTTGAAATTGAAATAATTGAGGAGTTTCACATTTTATTTTACAAAAAGAATGAATTTAAAAAAAGAAAACCATTGCCTTGAATGATTTTATTTCTCTAATGTCTTTTTGCAGAAACTTTGTTTTAAATATTTCTTATAATATTGGAAGCTCAAAAGAATTAATCTAGTGATATTGATTTTTTTTATTTAGCAGGAATTAATTAATAAATAAAAATGTTCTAAAATTTAGAGCTTTTGATATTGTTTTCTGGGTGACAACAGAGGAAATATAGACCTACTTGGAATTAAATTTATTCAAACCAACGTGGGGTTTCAAGTGATTTTGCTAATCTTTCTAGTTTATCCTCTACTGTCTTCATCTCCAAAACCAATTTCTCTGTCCAATTGAATGTAGCAAGAAATAGAGGGAAGTAAAAATTAGAAGGGAGGGATTCACATGGTTTCATCTGATACTTTGGGACTATTTCATCATAAGTTCTTCCATATTCTACTTGTTTTTTAGCTTGAAGTTCACCTTTCATCTCAGATAAATAGTTGAGAGTGTTGTTATCAAGATTATGAAGAAATTGTGAATAAATTTTGCTTCTCCAATACACTTGGACAGAGTGATATTTCCCCTCATTGTCTTCTTCTGTATCTGAGCAGCATTTCTTACTAGGGAGAAGGCATTTTGCCAAATCCTTTCCCATATGGCGCTCTGCAGTGGCCAAGAGGTTTCTGTATATCTTGCAGATTCAAGACCAAAATTTTAGCTAAGAGGATTTAGAAAATGGAGAGAAATCTTAAGCTTACTCTGTGTTTAACTCTAGACCTAGGCTTCTTGTTACGTGTCCTAGGCTTCATATAGTTATCCTTCTGCCCACGTACCCAACGTTCAAATAGGCCAAAGAGTATGTCCTTCTTGCAAAACTCAATATCAAGTGGATAATTTGTAAATGCATCATTGTCCTTAGCATTTAACCAATGTTTTATTATCACTTCTGACAATATTTGGTCCCACTTTGTTGAATTATGATGGTCCCATTGGAAAGTTGGAACATTTATGCCATAGATTTCTAATTCTTTCTGGCATTGCTATTTGAACTTTCCAGGAATGCTCTTCTTCCCTCCGTAGAGGTTTTCATTGGTTGTTTCCATGTTGAAAAATATGTTGTTTGGGTCAATTTTATTGATGCTTTTTGAGTTTAAAACTTGTACTTGATCTTCAGTGGGCGGGGGCGGAACCCTGTCTCCTCGAGATTTCATGGTTAAAATAGTCTTTACATAGTCACATAGGCATAGACTTATGGGGTCATTGGAATCTGGCAAATGTTCTGCTACTTCCTTGTTTAATGTGCAAGTTTTGATGGATTTTGAACTATGAGGAGGTCTATAATCCATGTTATAATATATGGAAGTCTTCAACTAGCACTTGAAAAGGTTGTGGGGTTGTTTGAAGTGTAGATTTTATGGAGGGAGAGAATTTGCAGGCAATTGAATCTGAAGTTATTGGCTATTGAATATGATGAATTTTGAGAGATTATAAAGGGTTCATGTACAAATTGAATATTTAAAATTGGATATGCATCTACTCTATAATTCATTTCAAGCATGTGAGGCAAATTCTACATTGTGCAATTTAAAAAAAATATTGTAAGAAGGAAGAAATGTTTGGGAACTACAACTTGGATTTTGATAAAAATGACCATATTTTTTATTCATGTTTTGCTTTACCATGGATCTTGATTGAGATGATTATTTTTTATCATTTTAAATGATTTCAGGAATAATAATCATTCAGTTCCCTTAACAGGGGAAAAGAATTAATCCAAAAATAGATTGAGACTTATTATTAAGTTTTAAAGTTGAAATAATTTTATAGATTTTACAATGAAATTCAAAAGCTTGCTGTTGCAAACCAAGTATTTCCTTAGTAAATTTATTTAAAATCAAGAAGAAACCTATTATTAAAAATAGAATTTTTCTCAAATTACTGGGATGAGCACTTAAGTTGTTGCAAATTTCACCTCCATTTTTTAAATCCATGGTATGATAAAGAGGATTGATTTTACCCAGTTTTAGTATTGAAATTGATGAAATGCTTTTATCATTTTTTACATGGGAGTCAAATTTCAATTGTGAATTGGTATGAAAATGCTTGAAAAAAAAAATGCTTCCTCTAATGCAATTGAGAGGTACAATTTTGGTCCAACTTGCAGTAAAATCTGATTGTGAATCTGTTTTGATATCTGCTACAGTTAAAGAAAATATTAAAATTTTTCTTAATAACTGAATGTTTCTGGTTTTGAATGCAAATTTACACGGATTCATCTGAAATTTTGAGTGCTTAAATTCTCCCTAATTGAAAAGAGGGCCAAGGTAATATTCTTAAATCAAAAATAGTATGAAAACTTCATTTCTTGATCATTTACCACATTTTAAATAAAATGTTTACAATTGAAAGTAGATAGAATTTAATTTTTTGATAAAAATCATGTTCTTACTTCCTTTCATGCATTGAAACCATTTCATCTTATTTGGTTAAACATGACTTTGGAAGATTAAACTGAAATCTCTTGAGACGTATCAAACCTGACTGCATAAATTAACACAAATCTTACCACCTTTCCACTGGTTTTTACCTTCATGGGTGGGTTGGAGTTCATGAGAGGACAATATTTCACAAAAAGAGTCCAAGTTCCTTGCAACACACATCAAGCTTTATTTTTCAACTGTTATTTTTTTTTTAAGCCAAATATGATTGAATTTATTTACAAAGAGAGCTGCTAATGAAAAATTGGTTCTTTCATTTAAAGTCATAGTGAATTTTTGAAGATTCTTTTGAGATTAAAATCAGGTGATCTCATCAAAAAATACTTTGATTTGATACCTTTGAGGGAGCAAACCCCATTCATTGGAAAAATCCATGGATTTTCATAGGATGAAATAATTCATTTTATAAGGAAACCAATGGACAATAAATCTGATTGGATTTTGCCACATATCAAAAAAATAAATGCATTGGACTTGAAAATTTAAAGATTATCAAAAGGTAAGACACTCCATAGTTGACAAACTTCCATGTATTATTGATTTTTTCATGAAACAAAGATGAGTTTTTCTTTTCTCATTGCATAAAAAGGCTTTTTCTAGAATTGACTTTGAGATAAGGCACTTATTTTTCTCTGTTCTTGTCAACCCTTGTTTTAAAATTGAAAAGAGGTGGAATTTTCATGAAAGATCAAGTAGAGAATCCAATAATTGTGAAAATTACTGGTAATCATTGATTAGAAACATCTAAAAGTCCATTGGAATTGAACTTCTATTGACCACCAATGGAACAGCTGTAAAAGAAATAGAAATTAATGATAAATCTGATATGATTTTTGAAGCATAAGTACTTACACCTTCCAAGGAATTCACGCCTCTCCATCCAAAGGTGCCAGACATTTGGTATTAATTGTTCTGGAAAATGCAATTCTAAGGCTTCCCTGTCAATTATTCTTTGAAGTCTGCGAACCCAAACTCTTTCATTCTGCTCTTCATGCATCCAGATTTCACTTGGTGCCCAAATTTCAGGACATGGCTCAATTTTTTCCTTGAGCTCATGATCAATATGTTGGTGTGTTTCTTCCAACCATTCTTTTTGTTCATGGGATAATAGAACCATTTTCTTTGCTTGAGGTTTCAGGGGTATTGGGAGCAATCGGTGGATTTGATACGTGTTTTCTGTGAGGTATGAGTTGGTTTGATAAGTTGGGTACAAATCAATTTTTGTTTGATATTTATAGGAAATGAAAAGGAAGTATACTATTGCATGCCTTCAAATTGAATATTGCATATATAAAAAACCTATGCATAGATTGTATGGAGATCTTCATTGGTGCTTAGCATTATATGCATTAAATACAGTAATTGAAGAGTATTACATACTGTATTACTTTGGTAATGATTTGACGGATTTTAAGAAATTCCTGTGGCATTTTGAAGCAGAAATGTTGAATATTATTGGATCTATAGGTTTGGAGATCATATGGAAATTGGAATGAATTTTCCTTGGTTGATTCATTTCTTAAGAAATGAATGATTGGTTGATAAATGAAGGTATTGTGAATCACTGATGTTGATAACCAAACAAAAATCACAGCTAAACTTAAAATTAGGAAAGAGAGATATTTGCATGGATCTGGATATATTTATTTATTTGATTAATATTATGTACACTCAAACCAGCCATGATATGATCCCTTGCTCTGTTTTATTTCCTTTAAGAAACCAATAATAATATTGAACAGCAGTTTTTGGAGATATCCAGTAATTTTTAAGCAGGGTGCCATGACTACTTGCTTTGAGTTGCCTTCCATCACCTTTGTATGAGTGTTTGAGCAACACACAGCATCAATGCTTTTGGGGCAAACCAAACATGATATTTTAATATCGAAGGCCCAAAATATTGGATCAATTCAATGTTCCATTGATGGTTTTTTTAATATGCAACATAATGCAATTCTTCATTGAGTTGTTGTTGACTCCCATAAAATCACAATATCAAATTAATTTGTAAACAAAAACTCAGCTATTCTTGATTTAAAGAAAAATTTTAAAGACTTTTTCACAATTGTTATGATTTGAAGCAGATGATGGAAAGAATTATGTAATGAACAAATAATCTCATTATTTTCCAAAAATGTAGCGTTTGGTTTGAAATTAAAGGGCTACACTCATTCTTTTTTCAATTTAAAATCAGCAACTTAGTCAATATGTTTCAAGGGCAGTACAATCATGAAGCATTAAATCATCCAAAAGAACCATGTTTCCAAGTAAAGAATTTGATTATCCCAAGATCAGAAAAAAAAATTAAAACAAGAATTATCCATTGGGAAAAACTAACAGTCTAATTTCCTAAAAAGTCAACGGAATTAACTGTGGGAAGCTTGGGGTTTTGAGGTAATTTCAACTAAATTAGAAGAGGTAGTTTTTTCAACAGCCCAGACAGTATTAAAGTGGCTACCCATATCATAGTCAGTAACCAGCACAATATCCTCCAGAAGGACCTCAGCCAATTTTTCATAAGAAAATCTTTCAGTAAAAATTCTAATTACATCTCTTCAATTAATTTGTTAATCTTTATCAAATCCCATATCACTCAAGGCAGTCAGGATATATACCCTTGTGTTACCAAATTGACCCCAGATTGGATCAGGAGATAAGCCAGCCTTCAACTTTGATTCAAGTACAAGACTACCAAACTCAAGAAGCATGCCGGACTTCCACTTGGGCATCACTCTTCGATTTCCAGGACATATCCATATTGCCGCGGGACCAAAAACCAACATGTGTGAAACACATGCTAGAGAATTGATCCCCCATCAATTCTTCTTCTCAGCTGAGTCCTTAGACAAAAAAGGCTGTCGATTATCTTCCCTTGAATCAAGTCTTAAGTTGATCAGCCCGGTGACTAGAGAGACAACGTATTCAAAAACCGTATTCAGAACACCTCTCCCAGCATTGAGCTCAGCCTCCTGCTGGGAACTTGACTTCTTGTATGGAGCAAAGGTTGAATCATCAATCACAGCTGCTTGAAGGTTGGAAAAGTAGCTTTGTGCTTGCAGCAAATCTTCATCAGAAGTTTCATCAATCCCTTCCATAGAGAGGAGCACGTTTCTTGAGATTTTATGGGAGAAAACTCCTATGATGTCGTTCAATGTGTGCTTCAACTTTGCATAGGCTCCACGTATTGGCTCTCTTGTATAAGTCAGGATTTCAGAGAGGGGATGGACATTGTTCTGGACTGTCTTCCTAGAGCGTGAGAGAGAGTTTGTATTTATGAAGGTGTTTCCGACAAAGACATCATCATCCTTTCCTAGTAAAATCTTTTCTGTTAATTCAAAAAGTGGGAATCAGCTGATTTGCATTATAGTGGAATACAGAATTCTCATGATTTACCATCTCTGCACCGTGTCAAACAAAGTTCCAAAGACTTCAGGATAGTAGATGTCTCTGGAGGGTTTGACATGATTCTTTGACCAAGAAGGTTGAGAGTGTTTGATATTAGGAACTGGGTACTGCTTATCATTTTGCAATGGGTTGATGGGGTTGCAAGGTCCTTTATTTCTTCCCAGTATGACAACCTCAAGAGATCTTCCTTTTTTAAGCCAATGAAAAGTCCTGTGGATTGAAATCAAGTTAGTTTGCGTGATTTTAATTGTATCAGATAATCTTTCAACTGACCTTGTGGATGTGAACCAGCAATTGATGTTGGCCCTGTGTTTTGGGCCTTGGTCGTGCCTTGGCTAGTAGAATCATCCCTAGGCTGGGGCTGCTGATTGACTGGTTGCTGCACAATCCTTGGACTTGAGTTTCTTTGTGCCACATCCTCAGTGCTTATTCCAGCATCAGAAGCATTCCTTTTTTGAGGAATGGTGGTACAGACATTCTGATCCAGATAAAAATTGTAAATTTGGAAGTTAATATTTGGTTTGATATGAGGGGAAGCATGGAAGAGGGGAAACTGACCTGATCAGGCAATGTTGGAACTAGGGTTGGTGAAGGGGTGGGACTCCTGGGTGATGGTTCAATCACAAATACTTCCTGGGGCTCTTGTTGCACCTCACTTTTGCTGCTAAGATCGGTAATAGAATCAGAGGAGTCAGATGAAGCTTGAGAGCTTGAGGCTGGCCTGTGCAAAGATCTTCTGGCAGCATGCTGAGCAGCTTGGGCTGCAATCCTAGCAGATGCCCTAGTTTCTGGAACAATTACTGGGGCAACATTGGCATCAACTTGTGGTTGCAATGAGGGATTCTCAGGTGCCTCAACAATTGCAGGATGAACCGGAACAATTTCAGTGTCTTGAACGTGGTTTTTGGCTACACCAGTTTCAGCTGGTATTTTGGATTCAACTGAGTACATTGGGACTGTATTAGTTTTGGTTATTGGGATGAATTCCAATGTAAACTTTGGTGTATCAAATTATAAATTCAACTCACTGGTTTGCTGAGCCTGGTCATCCACAAGGGATACAGTGGTCTGGGTAACCGATTTATCCAAAGTAGTTGCTGTCAAACCAGGATTTGAAGGTTCCTGATTTGATAGGGGTACATTTGTATTCACAGGTTCCGTTGGCTCTTCCTCTTTGTCAGTTGAATATTTGACAAGACCAAGAGCTATGGCAGATTGTGACCTCAACTGCTTCACTTTTGCATCATATTTCTTCTGATAGAAATTGTGCATTGCCTGGAGAACTTTCTTATGCGTTTGTTCAACATACTAATCACCCAGGAGGGCATTGAGTTGATTGAGAGTAAGTCGTTCTAAGGAATCCATGGATGATTGCAAATCTTTAGTACACCACACAGGACCAAGGACTTGTAAACTCTTACCAGGAAAATCAGCCATTTTTTACTCAAGGTAGGTAGTCAGGTCAAGAATGATTCAAGATTGATTGGTCAAAATTGTTGGGTATAATGTGGTTGAGACTAGAATGCAGCAGGACTTCTCGGTGAAGGATGACTGGCTTATATACCATACAAACAAACAATAACATGTAACAGGTGTGTTTAATATGTTGGACAGATGTATCACGTGTGGAATCTACATAGCTTATTTCTGGAGATAGAGTGGTGTATTGGCAAATTTTTGGTCTAAGTGCATAATATGAATATGTGTCTTGTGCTGGGGAGGTGGACAACTTGTCGTAAGTCTTCCACCTCCCCAGACATTTGACATGCATGAAAGCATGACTGGTTCAAATCTTGTCGGAACCTTTTGGAGGTGGATGACTTAGCACAAAGCATCCACCTCCCCAAACCCCCATGGGGGGATTTCCGGGAATTTGAAAGATTGTTGACTCCCTGTGGTACAGAGGTTATTTCTCAAGATAGAATTGTGTATCAACAGATTTTCCATCTATGTGCATAGTATTGATAGTGGTCTTCTGCTGGGGAGGTGGATGACTTACAACAAGTCGTCCACCTCCCCAGACAATTGACATGCGGGGAAGCATGACTAGTTCAAATCTTTTAGAGATGTTTTGGAGGTGGAAAACTTAGCATAAGTTGTCCATCACTCATTTTATCTGTTATCATTCAATCCAATTTGTACGTCTATTTTACCATGCATGCACACTCTCCATGGACTTTTGGGAAAAATCAAGTTAATTCAAGAGCAACAAGTGATTTTTTCATTTCATACAAATAAATTTTTTACCCATATCTACGTTTTTTCCCATATACTTTAGAGACAATTTTTTTGGGAGAACAACCATGAAGTTTCAGGGAGGCATTTGCTAGCTTTTTTTTATTTGAAATGAGCAACCAAAACGGGTATGATGTTCTGTTGATTGGAGACTTGGTGGAGGAAAAGTGGTATGATGTGGAAAAACAGATGTTTGCCATAAAATTTCTACAATACCACCAACTTTTGCATAATCCACAATGAATCCAAGGGTGGGGAATGAGAGACCGTGACCTGTTTCTGTGGAGGGCTGCGGGATTGGTGTTCCTGTTGGCTTTTCAATATAAGAGAAAAATCCATAAGTATAACCATTGAGGTCATCCTGATCTGTATGAACAACATTTGAAAAGTCATCACAATTCACAATGACGTTGGATGCATGAAGAAATGAGTCTCTTTGATCAGTCCACTCTGGAGATGTCCAGTTTGGAATTTTGAAGTCTTCTGATACTGTTCTGTTCTTGACATGAGCCGTGTTGGAGAGAGCTTTGATTTGATTGAAGACCAATTCATTATGGACTGGAAGCTTACTCCACAAGAGATCATCAAGATCAATTTCTTCTTTGTTTAAATCCCACCTTCTAGCATATATTCCTATTAGGTCATCATTTGTAACATAAATCACTAAGCAAACCCATGATCATCAATTTGGAATTGAGGAACAAATACCTGCAGAATATCTCTGGTCAGTGCCTTGAAAATATCCAATTCCAAACATAGATCCAGTTTTGGTATTACGATTGGTTTTATTCAGGTTTTGCCAATTGTTTGCCATGATGTAAAGATCTTGGATCATTTCAGAGAACTGACTTGCAAGGAATGTGTGTGGTTGTTGAGTAAGAGAATGATACTTAAGGACAACATATGGTTGATATTTTCAATCAGAGACAACATGTAGATTGATTGGTAGGCTCATGTTTGGTACCACTACCTGACAGGGACTGAGGTTTTTCTTCAAAGTACCAAAATAAATTGATTTGGAAGTTGATTCCTTAAATGAATAATCATGTTTTGCTTTATTATTCTTCTTATAAGCTCTGGATGCAGATGGCTCGGTTTGGATCATACGTGATACTGGTCCTCTAGGAACAGTTGGGTCTGTTTTTGAATCCTGATTCTGCTTCTGATTCACAAGCTCATCATCACTACAAACGGTTTTTCAGAAACAACACCAGGTTTTCAAGTTTCAAACATGGTAAGAAAATCAAATGGTTAAAGTTAGTCAAATGAGGCGCTATAATGTGTTTATATTCAATGAAATTCATACATTCTAGAGCCTCCAACTGTTTCCAAGGATTGCAACTTGTAGTTTCTCTTCAGGGTTATGGATGTGTGAGGATTAGATGTAGTGGAAGCTTTAACATTAGCTTGATCCATTGTTAACCTTAAAAAGTTTGAAAAAGAAATGTTTCATGATTGTACATGGATTTGTTAACCAATGATCTTCACCGGGACAGGAGGATGCAAGATGTTTGGATGGTGGATGATTCAGCCTACAATCAAGATGGATACAAGAATGACAAGCCAAGGTTCAATGGCGATAAGGACAATGATGAATCTTTCCACGTTTTGTTGCAAGATTTGGCTGTAATGGAAGAAGGCAAAATAAATGTTAAGGAAGAGACAGATTCAAGTCAGTAAATGATCAATCAAACATCAGTTGGAGATGAAATAAACATGGTAACAATGGACATGAGAGGTTGATGGGTTCTTACTGGGATGATGATGACTGGAAGAGGGTTAAAATGTGATGTAGTGTTGGAGTTGGTTGAATCTGGAGTGGAAGGTTGTTGGTGATGACTGGGGAGGATTGGGGAAATGTTCTAAAGGATGTGGTGCGAGTGGGATAGGTAGAGATGAAGAAACAGAGTTAGCCTCAAAGCAACGCTTTGCAAGCGTTAAAACAAGCCAAATGATCAAAACAAATGAAAAAAAGGAAAGGACTTACCACCTGGAAGGCATTGGGTTCCAATGGGGTCATGGCCAAAAAACAGCCTATGTCGCTCGCTTGAGGGGCCGTTGATTTGTTGGTTGTTCCTGGGGACAAGCGAGCAATTTTGCAAAGGAAGCGAAGCACTTGCAACGCCCAGGACTTGCCTTGGAATCGGTCCGCCGATTGCAGAGGCTGTGCGCAATACAGCCAGGACCCCGGTCGCGCACAGACCTTTGGAAGGGTCCTGGCAGATGGCCACGTCGGCGACCAAGCTCTGGTGATGAGCTCAGCAGCGAATGGCGCCTTTTGCTGCGGCAGCGAAGATGCGAACGCGATTCGAGTCGCGTTGGCAGCATCGTCGCAACAAAGGCGTTGGGCCTGCACCGCCAAAAGTTGCAAGGTTTTCCATCAATGTTCAGTTCCATTTGTGGAGCATGGTGGAATGATAATAAGGCTTGTTTGAGGGGAGGGGGTTGGGTCATTATCAATGACCCATTACATACCTAATTTGGCATGACTAGACCATGCAAGAACAATCAATACATACCATGGTTCAATCAAATTTGAACATACATATTATTTGTCTGATGATTAGTCATAAATTCAGTTTGGTTGAAATTAATGAATCACATTGAAAATGTGAATTGTGATTGGCAATTGCAGTCCACATTAAGAAAATTAAATAATAACTTTTTGAGTATGTCCTTAAGAATATTTGATGCAAATTATGGTATAGTTTCAAGGCATAATAAATGAATGGGGAATGAGTTTGAGGTTTGAAAATTGAATAGTATCTAGGTAAAATCCTATTGCAATCTCACTTCTGCAAAGGTTCCAAATGATATTTTCAAATTTGAATTAGATAAATGATCAAAATAATTATTCCTGTGGCTGAAAGAGTAATGGTCCCATTAATGAATAAGTATTATATTTGGTTGCATACCTTGCCAAATCAATGTGTCAGGGTGATTTTTGTTGCACTTCAATAAAAGTGGATTATAACTTGCAATGGCAAAATCATTTTCCCAATATTTCCTTCACCAATTGCAAACTTACCATCAAAACCTGGGACTGTTTTTCAAAATTTTGAGAATGGAATTTTCAAATATACCTGGAAACCTGAAATATGTTGATCCTCAAAATTGAGACAAAGAGGAACATCAAAATTATGAATGTTGTTGATCTGTGGGAAAATATTGGATCACAAGGATATCCGAAAAAGAAAGAGACATTGCCTGGATTGTGAATGCAAATTGGCCAGGATGTCACTAGATCTAAGCGTGGTGGGGATTCATAAGACCATGATATCATATTTCTTGAAAATAAAATGCTTTAATATTGGGGATCAAACTTTATCTGTCCAGAATTGCTATAATAGTTTACATTTGGTGAGATATTGTCTTGTTTTCCGCTATTTCATGATGGTGAATTAATCCCATAGATCTGTGGGGGCATGGTGCATTTAGCCTAAGTGCACCATGTCCCTGGGGACCGTGATTTGGTGTTGGGTGTGGCTGACCTGAAACCACCTTCAAATTGTGGCCAGCTTTAACCAACTTTGGACTCTTGCTGAAAAACTCCATGCTAAATTATAGAAATGGGACCATTGAAATGGGACAAGGTTAACATAATTTGTTAAAAATGAGCAATGTTCATTGCAACATTTGGCAATGACAGAATGGGCATATCTTGTGTCACAGAATATTTGGTGATTGCATTTGGAATCTACAGACTTGCTTACATGTTAATATTCATCCCATTTGAAATGAAGTTTCCAGCCTTGTGCATAATATCAAAATACACCATGTATAGGGAGGTGGACAACTTAGGCTAAGTCGTCCACCTCCCCAGACTTTAGGAATGGGTAAAGAAACCTCCCCCAAAGGACATCAGGCCGGGGGAGGGTTTAGGGAGGTGGGTGACTTAGCCTAAGTCGTCCAACTCCCCAACCCTTCAGATTGATTTTTGTAAGAGAAAATCCCTTTTTGTAGATATTGTCAAAGTTTTCAAGGTATTGAACAAAGTGAGAAATAACAATGATCACATATACTTATTAATGGTTTCAATGAAAAATTAAATTCCACCTAAAATCAACCAAAACATGGATGTTATGATCTTCCATCAGACTTCACAAAATTTCAAATTGACTTATTTGGAAACCGCTAATAACTTCCAGCTTGAAATCAAAATTTTTAAGGAAGGAGAAGTTTTCAATTTAAATAGTCATTAGGTTCAGCATTCAGAAGAAATGTTGAACCATTACAGAAACAATGAATTTACTTATATTTAAGAAGGGTGCATATTCACTTGTAATAACTATAATAGGATTGAACCTAAACTAGGTCACACTCTTCCAAATGAAAAGTATTCTTCTCATCAAATTTTTTGACAATTTTTCCCAATATCCTAAAGGTGTGAGGTTGCACTAATTAATTCAGCTTGAATGATTTTCATCAATGCCAGTCAAGGATCACAAGATTCTGACAGATGTACATTGAGTTGGAATGGAATACTCAATTTGAGGGAATCAGCCAGTGTATCACCAAACTTTTCAGCCTGGTGTAAATCATCACAATACACCATCTATAGGGAGGTGGACGACTTACAATAAGTTGTCCACCTACCCAGACCATGGGAATGTCCAAAAAACTCCCCATGAGGAAATCATGCAGGGGGGTTGGGGAGGTGGACGACTTAGGCTAAGTCGTCCACCTCCCCAACACTCCAGCACAATTTTCCCAAGAGCAAATCTCTGTTTGTGGACATTGTCAATTTTTTTCAGGTATCAAACCAATTTAGAAATAATCATAATCATGTATACCTGTTCATGGGTTCAATTTTTGAACAACGCCACTCCATCAAATGGCAACCAAAACCCAGGATATTGATATCATCCACTCTGTGAACCAGCCTTCCTCAAAAATCTTCAAATTGCTCATCTCCCTGGAAATTGGATTATAATGATATCTATCTTGAAGAAGCTGAAAGATGTGGACCATACCAAAGCCCTACCATCCCTCTCAAAATTCTCCTTATCCTCTTCAGTCAAGGATTTTTTTCCAAAAAAAAGCCAATCCAAACATGATCAAGGCCTTGTGTTTATTATGGATACCCAAGCTTTTCAGAACCCCCCCAGCAATGTTCCTCTTAGCCCAGAGGGAAAACCTCAAGTTAAATTGGAAAAATCTAATCTGACTTTGTCCCTCCATTTCTAATTGATCAGAGGTACATTAATATTCTGTGCAGAGGGCTCACCTTTGGTGCAATGTTTGATGCTGTTGATTGGGACATCACTGATGTGTTTCAAATCAAGTTCATGCCTCAAAAAAGGATTAATCTAATTGGTTTTTTAGTATAAAATTAATTCTATCATTACAAGTTCATTTAATTCAAAATTTGCATGTTAAAATAATCATATTTTCCACAAACAACCACACAAAGGAATCATCTTTTTAAACAATTTTAATCACCCCCCTCGTAGGCAACTTTATTTTCAAGTTTCCTACTAGTATAAATTCCCTCTTGATGGCTTTCAGGACAAACAAAAGAAAGCTCAAGGACCCAGAATCTTTAAACAACTTCATAAACAAGCTTTTTTTTTTGGTCAAGCCATATGGTTATTTGGTAATTTATTTAGAGTGGTTTAGTCCTTCCACCTTCCTGTAATAAATTCATCATTTGTAGCAATTAATTTAGAAAAAGATGTAAATTCATTGTATATGCAAGCACTATGAGACTTATTTTCCAGATTATTATCCATGATTGTTAAAAATGCACATTCATATACATCTACTTGCATTGATAACTCAGAGTACATTATAATGCAAGTATTTTTGGACTTGATGACAGTTGAGCCCTGAATGAAGTAACTGGAACATCTCAAGCCCAATTTCTTGGAGAAAGCACAAATTGAGCCAGGAGAATTGAAAGATAATTCATCCCACAACAGGATGAGGGGGAAAATTGAAGATAATATTGAAACAATGGACATTAAACTGATCTCACATAGATGATTTATGAGACCAGGATTGACATCTCAATGGTGTGGGAATTATTGAAACAAATGTGTGCCTAATTAGATTGATAATGACAATGTGAATATATCAGATGTTTTTTTGTGATCTTTGGGTGGACAAGGCAACTTTTTTTTTTCTTCAAACAAGAGGTAGCAAAAAAGAGTGTTTTGGGGGCAAAAAACCTCTGTTTTGATACCGGTAATTGTTTTTGGAGGAAAAAATGCAGAGGATATGGCTCTGCCAAAAATCATTAACATTATGAATAATTTCAAAATTTGTAAGAATAACCAAAATGTGGTATTAGAATTTTGAATCATTTTAATTAATCAGAAAATATTGTTTATTCTTTGAGTAAGTATCAGAAAACATTGAACCAAATCATGTATGTGTACTCAAGTTTCATTTGATTGTGCTTAATAACAAATTTCTAGGAAGTTCAAACACTTTCCTTTTTGATGAAGCATAATTTTGAATGAATATATTTCTTTGAATTAAGAAATAAATGTAACTCTTGTGGGACAATAGTGCAGTTAGCATAAGTGCACCATCCTACCCCAAATTTTGTAATATTGATTGAGGGGTGGGGGGCACTAAGCACTATCTTGCATGCACCAACCTCCATGTGGTTTCTTTAGAAATATTTTCACCAGGACTAGGAAAGAAATATGAAAATTAAAGAAATCAATAAAAAATACCTTCATGCAATTTCTGGGGGGATGGTGCACTTAAGGCAAGTGCACCATCCTACCAGGAAAAAGCAACGGGCCATTCAAGATCCAAGAAAATGTTTGATGCAACTGATTCTAATCACTGTTATTTTCATTTGGATATATGTGTGCATATTCTCAACACACAATGTTAAAATCATGTATAATCATCTGCAATTCAACAATTGACTGGCAATAAATATTTCATCTTGTGATCATTGACTAATTTGAAGGAAATCAATAAAAGATATAATGTTTTGGAAAGGCCCTTTTATTTGGAAAAATAGAAAGGAAATTTATTCATGCTAAGGTGAATGATACAGGGGATTCTTGAATTATACACATCAAAGACAAAATTTTCTAGTTGAAAATCATGCATACAGAAAATTTCATAATGCATCAAGGGCTGAGTGATCCTTACGTACCAAAAGGCTTTGACTGATTGATTCAAAAGTCACTGTATGGAGGTACGTGATTCCTAGGAATATATCAAGTTCTTGACATGATTTGGCCAGAAAGTAAATTATTATTTTTATAACCATCAAAGGCTCTTATCACATATCTTATACAGCAATTGACTGAAAATTATAACTTGCTGATTCCTAAAAATCCAAATTCCTAATTTCCAAAGAGAAAATGTAGGAATTTTGGTCTAGTGATATCAAGGGCATTGGATCTTTCTTGATTTCTATGACAGATTCAATCATTGAGACTGGAAAGTATTTATATAAAATAAACATTGTGTGTTAATCTTATCTTGAGAAATACAAGAAATACAAATCTTTTATGACTTTCTACAATGATTTTCTTGTAATTTGAAGCCCAGAATCTGGGTAGCTTTATCATGATCCTTCACCTTTGGTTGTTAAAGACTTTTCCCAATATATCAAAGTTTATACAGCTTACCCACATTTTACTCTGATGCATAGAAATTTCACAAATCTGCAATTTTGTAAACTATGAGATAAGGAATCCTGTGGTTAAAGTGCCAATATAACTGTTTGGGAAAATGATTGAAAAATCCGAGGTATTTATTTTATTTCTAGTAATAGGGTAAAACCAATCAGTAAGCAAGAAGTCCCATTGCTTATTTCCTATAAATCTCCAGAATTCAACTCATGCATTTTCACTAATTTGAAATTGAAATAAATGCATTTCCTTCCATGGCTGTTTTCAATGGTGTCATATGATCTGAGCTTATGTAGTTTTGATCAGTTCTGAAAATGAGGGGAAAATTGAAATTTCTTATGCACAAGAATTTGAACCATTCAGAATCTGGCATGGAAGCTTGATCATTACATTAACTCATCATTCAGATTCCCAAAATCTACCTTCCAAAAAAGGAATCCAGACCAATGTGAATTCCGGTTCTAAAATTGGCTAAGTGTGGTTTCCAGAGTCATCTTTCTGATTACAATACAATTCAAATCATCCTACAAAACAAAGGCAAGAATATATGAACGTTTTCAAGTTGTTCCTGTCCCATCCATCTTTACTTGAGATATAATTCAGTTTTTAATCCATCCAAATAAATGAAACTGGAAGGGAGTAATTTTGAGTCTATAATACAAAAAAATGCATCTCAATATATTCTAACTGCAGCTATTCTCCAATTGAGTTTTTTTCTTGTTCGTTGATTCTCATTCAAATATTTTTGGTCAATTCCATGGATACGGGAATGAAAATCTTTTCTGAGCCACACAATTCTCAAGGATGTTTTTTATGGACTTAAATTTTGGAAGTTCAGAACATGAAAATCAATAGTGTTACCTTCATATATATCCTCAGCAATCCAAAAAATTAAATAACTCAAATTTTACTGAATTATACCAGTATTTTTGTGTTCATCATGCATGAATGCAAGAAACAACAACAAAAACTTTTGAGCCAGATGGAAGCCACAGGGTCTCTTTTCCTATTTCATGATGAATTGTGATTAATCATTGAGCTGTGCCCTGGTTAAAGCCTTCCTTCCATCTACCCACATACTTATGTCCATACCCTTTTCCCACTGGGAAGAAAATTTGGGAACGAAGGGGAATCACAATATATAATACCTCAATTTCTGAAAATTTTCAGATGGTCAAAGAAAGAAATTCTCAATTCCTATTTATCAGTTTGTTGAAAATTGATACAAAACCACCAAATCAGAAAAATTTTAATCTTGGTACCAAATTGGAAAATTAGACATGGAACCTGGTAAGAACTATCCCTGCAGTCTATGATCTACCTCACAATGATACAAACCCAAGACTGAATCCTGGTTTACATTTCATATGAAAAAAATAAAGAAATCTCAGTCAACCCAGAACCACATATGCTGAGGCATCAAATGTCCCTCTTCCAGATGACGAATTCAACATGGCAGCTGTTGAGGAAGAGGATGAATTTGACAACTCTGCCGCTCCATCCTACTTTATGATTGCACAACAAATTTCCCAATCCCATCAACACCAGAAGAATAAAAAACGTTTGGCTCAAGAACAATATTCAATATCTCAACATGCACATAATCTTGGGATCCCCCCATCTTCAAGTGGTATTTCCAAATCCTTACTTGATTGGACAAAAGCAATTATTGGAATGGATTCCAACAACAACAAGCTTCCGAATCCTCCAACTGGTGGCGAACTGGCATCTCTGAAAAATCATATGGCAAGGAAGAAGGCATCCATTAATGATGCTATATCATCAAACACTGGTCAACCAAATCAATACAACTCCAATCCAGAACTACGGGAAAAGGAGCTCAAACTTGTCAAGAAGGATGTGTTGCGCCAATTACAAAAAAAGATTTATTCAACCCCTCAACCATTAGAAACCACTTCCATGAGCCAAATTCACTCTCATGATGAGACATGGATAGCCCATGCCCGTGCCCTAATCCTTAATTCTGGCATTTTTAGATGTACCTACCACTGGGAACAGAATCCATCATCTAGCTGGAACTCCTCCCTGAATGCAATAATCATCAGAGCATGGGAGATGTGCCATGAACGTGGGGGCACTGCTTCTTATTCAATAAAAGAAAATGACAACACCCCAGAAAACAGGGTTGCCATAATCAATTTTTGGCTTGTATCAAAGAAGGCTCTTTGGAAGAAGGAAAACAAGGCAGAAGGGGGCTCCAGGAGCAGGAAATCACAGTTTTCTGCATCTCAAAGCTTAAACAAGAAGAAAGTGGGCCAAATCAATTATTAGGAATTTTTTCTCTTTGTACAATGACTTACTGCTCATGATCTTTTCAAATACAGAATACCAAGAAGGAAATCAGGAAGACAACTGATGTAGAGTTGGAAATGATGAACTCTTTCCCCATGACTTCTGCTCTCTTTTTGGATAGTGGTTTCATCTCTGATGTTGAGGGTGAAGATGAAGAATTATTCAACTATTCCAATGTTTGGAGGGCTCAAAATATATCCCAAATTTATTACTACCTTGATGAAGCATACATCCAACTAGGCAAAAACCCACGCATCAAGAGGGAAAGAAGATCAAAAATTAGTAGTCTTGCCAAACCCAACAATTCAACAGGAGGTGAGGACCCACCTTCCTTTCCTACCTCAATACCTCAAAATTGGATTAGTGAAGAAGCCCTGCAGGATATAACTCCAGTTGAAAAAAGAGCCTTGAGTTTACTTCCAGAAGTTGATCTCACAGAGGCAGTTTCTTTTCTTAGAACTCAAGTTTCCAAGCCCTCAAGATTAATGGAAACCACCCAAACATCTTGAGAGTATTTAGGAAAGTGTATTGTCTGTATGTCTGCTCTAAACAAAATTGAGGAAAATATTTGGATTAGAAATTAGCCTATTTGATAGTTTTATTCAGTAGTGAATGTGTCTCTGCCCATTCAATCCTTGTATTTTTAACTTGAAACTAGTAATCATATGTATTGCTAGATTAACTGGATCTAGGAGAATAAATGATGTGGGTTCTGCCTAAGTTTCTTGAGTAATAAAAATGAATGCCACATTTAACCACTTGAAATTTCCAAATAAATCAATTTGTAACAACTTTTCAAATGCAGACAGAAATTAAATTAAGAGTGGGAAAAACCAAAATCCAAGTGTGTACAGCATGGCAAATCCCATTGAAAAACTCTGAATACTTTGCATTTGATACACCTTCTTTGGGACAGCTACATAAACATTTTTTGGAATCATAACACCCAAAAAGCATTTTATCAATGAACTGCTGTCATGTTGAAATAAATCTTGGTTCAACATGCTCAAATATCTTTTTGAGAAGGAAATTTATCCAAAATAAATATTTTTTCATGTGAATTCTATAATTTGGAAAACCACACTAACTCTAGCCTTTAGAAATTCCCTCATCAAAAATTGCAAAATTATCATCCTTCAATACCCCAATTTGAATTCAAATCATGGGTTTGTATGAATATAATCAATTTAAAGATGAGATGCAAAATGTTCCATAAAGAGATTTTACTTTGAATTAAGAGTCAAACACTCGAGGAAGGCCCATTTATTTTACATGGGCAAACCATGAGCAGTTAATATGGCACATTGATTCAAAATCTTCTCCAAAATAGAAAATCTTCCCTTAAAGTCCTTCCCCCTGCTCAGAATATGAATATTCAAAATGGATGCAGTAGAAAATTTTTCATTTTTGAATACTTAAACTAACCAGGAGGTATAGGATTGATTTAAAAATTTTATCAAGATTCATATTCATTTCCCTTTGAATTAATAAATTTCAGACATCCTCTAAGACCTGACTTATCCCAAAATACAACAATTATTAGAGCAATGGCGCACACTACCAGAGTTGGAAACCTTTGGATATGCCAATGTCCCAGATGTTCTCAAAGGAAATTTGAACATGGAAGGAATCTATACCATGGTGTTGGGAGGTCTAGAAGAGCACATCAAACTCATATATTGCAATCAAATGATTGTAACAATGTATGTGACTTATTTTCTCATGAATTTATCAATATGAGACGAATAACTGATAAGGTCTCATGGATTCCCAACTTAAACACAAAAGACAGAAAACATTACCCAATTCACTACCACAAAAATTCCAACAAGGGAACCACTACAAGCAAACATCAGGACTGTGAGTGAAAATCTTCTTCAAAATATATTCCTTCATTTGTACTTGAATTAGTGTACATTTTCTCATTTTTCCTATGAATTTTTACAAAAAAGCCATCAATTGAAGATGGCCATGCACATTCAAACCCTGGAAGAGATTCTCCCTGTCATGAAATACAACAGTCTCCACCAGAAAATATGGAAACTTACAATACATCTGGAATGACACCTCCTCAATTTCTCTATCACACTCCCAGTGCCCTCATCTCATCACTACAAATCCTTAACCAAAGTATTGAGGAAAACATTGGTGATCATGTATGTCAGCAATACATCAAGATGGAGCATGAGAAAATTTGCCTTAACTCAATTATCACTGGCCAGCCCAACTATTCAGGTGAAATACCTAAAAGTCTTGCAACATTGAAAAAAAGATTTTCAATTACAAATGATCTAGTTGAAAATTTCTGTTGTGAAAATTGTTACAAACTCTATCCCTTGGATGAAGCACCTGCACCTTCAGAAAACCATTCTAGTGAAGAAAATCAAGAAACAAGGCATCATCCAAAATGCCACAATATTGTTAACTCAATAGCTGGAGAGCCCGTTGCATGTGGATCCAAACTCTGGCATCAAGAAAAGAAAAAATATAAATTTTATCCTCTGAAGCAGTTTGGACACCAATTTCTCAAGAAGTGGATTGCTAGGCAATTAATGCTCCTCTGGTTTGAAGAATTACTACAGACACCGCAAAAGCATCAAGGCAGTAATCCCACTAAACTTTCTGATATTTGGGATGGAACTATGTGGAAAGAATTCAAGGATCAAAACAATCATATTTATACAGCTGAAGCAGGTAACCTGGTCTTTGGAATTTACATTGATTGGATGAATCCCCATGGAATAAAGACCAGTGGAAAAAGCATCTCTCTTGGTGTAATATTCTTAATATATTTCAACCTTCCACCCAGTGTCTGCTACAAGCCACACAATCTTTTTGTGTATGGATTCACACCAACACCCAAGGAATGTACTTCATTCCAACTGAACAATCTACTCCAGCCTCTTTTTTGTGAACTACTGGATCTTTGGAAAGGAGTATACTACACAAAAACCAATCAATACCCTAATGGAAGAGTAATACATGCTGTGATATTGCCTCTGATTGGTGATACACCTGCCTTGCGTAAAATGGGTGGATTTGCTTTGCATTCAGCAACAATCTTCTGCTCCCACTGCAACCTCAAGCTGAATGACATCCGGAATACCAAAAAGGAGACCTGGCCAGTGAAAGATAATCAAGATCACATCAAATGGGCAGAGAATTGGAATAACGCTCAATCATTGAATGACAAAACCAAAATTCTCAAGCTACATGGTGCCTGCTACACAATTTTCCAAACTCTGCCTTACTGGGAACCAACAAATATGACAACAATTGACTCAATGCATACATTTATCTTGGAAATGCTACGGGATTACAGCATTACCTACCTTGGAATAATCCAGGCTGGAAAAATTATTCAAAAATTGGAAAGAAGGCAAACTGCTCACCCAAGAAGTGTAACAATCACTCATGTTAGCAGCCTCAAATCTGGATCCAAACAAAAGTGCACTTTGTCACCAGAAAATTCCCAAAGAGTAACCCAAAAAAGAATTCAAACATTTTTAGATAGTTCTCAAGCACACCTGGAAGATTCTCCTCCCAATCCAATTGAAAAGGTTCAGAATTGGGCAAATAAGCAGCAAGAAGGCCCGTCAAGTATGCAACAAAGAACTTCAGTACCAATTGTTGTAGTCCAGAAAATCCCAGGGCTTTATCCTCCCAGCTCCTCAAGAAGTTGGGAATATTCTGAATCTCAACTCCTTCAACCAACTGTTTGCCGGTCTCCAAGGCTTCTTAGGAATACATCAACAAACAGCTCACATGAATCTCTGGCCAAATTCAAGGAGAAGGGAGAGAAAAAATATATCTCACCAGAAAGAAATACATTTAGATCTATTGAAAGTAAATCAGGAAGTCAAAATAAATCTGGGAAGAGCATTCAAAGTTCCATGCAAGAAAGCTCCTACCTCTCTGCTGAAGATCAAAGCAATCCACATCTTGCAGGTTCATTAATAGAAGAAACAAGTATTACATCAAATCAATTGTTCATTAATCCTGATGAACTCAAAAGTCTTCAAGATGGTACCACTTCAATTAAATTTCCTTCTTGGATTAATAGGTTGCCCCAAAACATAGGTTTACCTGCAGCTGGTACTCCTAAGGCTGCTGAATGGTTGGTTTTGTAAACCATTCATTTAGTTCTTGTTTTGATCCCAAGGTGGAAGTGGATCACAACCAATGGCTCACGGGAGGAAAATCTTATCTCAACTACCTCCAAACTAGTTGGTATTATCAACTTGGTAATGTCACATCAACTTACAGATGCCCAGTTGACCCAATTGGATGAATTAATTTTGGCTTACCGGGAGGAATTATTGCTACATTGGGGAACTGAAATTAAACCCAAGCCAACAATTCATTTCTCTCAGAATATGACTAAGATGATCAAGCTCTATGGTCCTCCCTCAATATTATCATGTTGGTCAGGAGAAAGGCTAAATCACATCTTGACCTTGGTTAAAAAAAATAAAAATACACGTAGGTAACACAGATTTGTCAAAAGTAGATTCTTGATGGCACACTTTGAACTGATTGTTTTTTTAATTTTAAGGTTTCCTTGATAAGTCCCTCTTGATTGGATTCATTGAAAGGGCCAAACTTCAAGGCTTGGTTGAACAAATTGGATCCAACTGGAATGTTTTGGGGATCAATTCTGACCAACTCCCAGATCTGGAAATTCTGTTCTACTCTTCCAAGACAGGTGATGTTTCAAGGGCTAAAAAGGAGATGAATGTTTTGGAAGAAGAAAAATTAAAAAAATTCATTGAAAATAACTCAACATACAATGTCTTGCCATGGGACCAACTGGAGTGGTTGCCTTGCAAATCAATGCTCTTCCATGGTCATCACATAACACCCCATTGCTACAACAAAAGTAATTCTCAGATTTCCTTTTCATCCCCATCAAATCAAGGCCCTTGTGAGATGGGGAAGGTATTGTCCATCTTTCATGAAAAAAACTGTGCACAATATTTCCTCATTGTTGAAACCTTTTCCCCTTTGGAACAAATTGATACTTCAAGAAATCCCTACTTTGGCCTCAAGTATCTCAATGCTCAAATGGTTTATCAAGAAGATGGATCAATATCTGTGATACATCAAGATAACATATTAGGTTTTGTGGCAAGCATGGCTTATGAAGCAAAAAAAGCACAAAATTCCAAGGATGTTTATTGTGTTGTGGCAATTGACTCTTTGGGAAGTTGATATCAAAAATACTAATTTCTGGAGAACTGTCATTATTGATTTTTCTGACTGGTATTTCCTTGCAAAACAGGAGGAAATACAAAAAGATACATGCACTCATTTTTTATTGTACTAGATATTGGTAGAAGATGAGATCAGAGGAATTGGTATTGTGTCACATTTCTATCTAAAACACATGTATAAGGTACAGAATTCAAAAATAGGAATGAGATTTAATCTCAGAAAACTGAAGCTTCAATCCTAACAGAAAATTGGAAATCTCTTTTTGCAACACTTATTTGAAATGATCATTATCTAAAAATTTGATTCTTCTCATTTTGGAACTTTTTACTATAGGAAATCGTGGCCCATGATGTACAATTCCAATCATAACCGCTGAAAAGTTGTTCAATCAAAGTATGGTCTTAAAGTTAAATGAAGAATTCTCAATCCTTCCTTTTATGTAATGGATTTCAATTCAATCTATGCATTGCATAAATATTCTGCATGAATCTTCTGAGTTCATCCAGAAATCAATTTGATGTTCTACTCCAAAACCTCAACAAAGTCAAAACAGGTTTCAATCACAAACCCAGGTGCTACACTGTTATAATTATGGCCAGCAATTAGCTTAGGCAAATAAGCAGTATTTAAAGCAAAAGAAATGCTGGACACTGTGTGTCAATAATGGCTAATGGGGCTCTCACAATGGGGCAATATGTTGGATGAATTTGATTGGATGATGAATGAATGATGGAAAACAGCAGGGAGAAGAGCTCCTTAAGTACAAAAGATTGGCCTCTTGTGAGCCCATGATACAACAGGCCAAAGGGCAAATTTTCCGCCCCAAAAGAGCTCTACAGGCTCTACAGGCCTTGTTACTTGGTTTGGACTGCATCAGCCCACATGGCATTAGTCCCTGAACCCTTACAACCAGACTATTCCGGTCCATTCTTGTGTTTCCACCGTTACGGGGCTGAACCAGCCCATTGCTGTTCAGTCCCTTAATTGGTTGTCTATTACAACCGGCCCTGATGGCATCATTACCCCTGTTACGGGCTGGTTGCCTCATGCATCCAGCCCCTGGCCCCTGAAATGGGCCAGGTGGGACCCAGGGCTCACCTGGGTCTGGTTTCAACCTCACATGGGGGGGTGTGACCAGCGGACATGCTGTCCCCCCCTCTATCTCTTACAAATCCCTGGTGGGGCGGTCAAATCCCCTCACCAGGGGCCCTGGGGGTCGATACCCCCCAGGGCGTTGTCACAGAAAGTTGGCCTGGGAGGTGGTCAGGTCCCCCCAGGCCCATCGCTCCTCCCCCTTGGTAAAGGGGGGGGGAGAGCGCCCCTTTGCGCTTAGTTCGCTACAATGGCGGGGGGGTGATGAAATCCCCCCCACCTGCCGGTCGCATACCATGCGGCCGGCGCCACCACCTCCTGGGGCAAGGGGGTGGTCAGGTCCCCCCTGCCCTGACCGACCGCCTCGTTGTGGCCGGTCGCTGGCTGGTTCAACCCGGCCAGCCTGCCCCCTCCCCCTCGCGACGGCGAGCAGGGGTGGGGGAGCGAGCCGGGGCCGTGAGCCCCGGCTCCGCGGCGCTGGTCGCCGGTCGCAACCAGCCGGGCCCGCGCGGCATCACACCGCGCGGGATCCCTCGGCCGCGCAACAGCCCCGCGCGGGCCGTCGGGCCCCGCGTGGGCCATGCCGAGGAACACAGGCGGCCCCGAACGGGCCGCGACGCGAGCAGCGGCCCCGAGCGGGCTGCGACACGGGCGGCAACCCTAATGGGCCGCCCCAAGCCCGAATTGTAAGAAAAGACTACTTTTGCGGGCCAGCCCGTCTGGCCAAGTATGTCCAAAATAAACCTTGGACCCAATTATGCCCATACAAGCCCATCTGGTCGTATTTGCCCATATACCCCATCGGGCCCGTTAGGGCCCGTGTACCAATGGGTCTATTTCACGCGTTTTGAGGCCAGTTTCCCCAACTCTGTAACATCCACATGGGCCCGTATGGTCCGTGTGTGTGTCCAATGGGCCTCAGAGGCCCATTTGTGCATCCCATTTGGATTACACTTATACGTAGCACCCGCGTAAGTGCGTACGTATTTTAACACACCCCCTTAATCCAAAAGGGGTGACATCCGCATATTAGTCACAAAGCCTTGATGCTTGTTTCTGTCTAATGCCTTAGTCAAGATATCTGCAATCATTGCTCCAGTGGGCATGTACCTCAACACAATCTCATTGCAGTTAACTGCGTCGCAAATATAGTTATAGTGAACATCAATATCTTTTGTTCTTGAATGGAACACTTGGTTTTGTGCCAACGCAATGGCACTCTGGTTATCGGAATACAACAGCGCAAACCCTTGTGGTTTGTGTGTATCCTCTAAGACTTTTCTCAACCATTTTGCTTCCTGTGAAGCTGCTAAGTAAGCTCTATACTCAGCCTCTGTTGATGAAAGACTTATTGCCGACACCTTCTTGGACATCCATGACACCAGATTCTTACCTAAAAAGAATACAAAACCACTTGTTGATTCCCTAGTGTTACCATCTGCCCAACTTGCATCGGAATAACCAACCAAATCAAAGTTTGCTGACTTTGTAAACAACAGTCCCAGACTGTGTGTTCCTTTAAGATATATCATAACTCTCTTAAACGCTGACCAATGCCTCATGCTTGGCTTCTCTAAGTGTTGCGACAAGACCCCAATTGCAAACGCAATATCGGGCCTTGTACACTGCCCCAAATAATTAAGCGATCCGACAGCTGACCTGTAGTCATTCCCTGATTGAACAAACTCCAGATACTCCTCATCTGTAGACTTCTCTAAACGAATGTTTGACTGCATGGGAGTACCAAACTCCTTTGCATCCTCTAAGCCATACTGCTTAAGAAGAGCTTCAACGTAATGGCTTTGGTCTAACTTAATACCATTCTTGCCCTTACTAACTTTCATTCCTAGCACCTGTTGTGCCAGACCAAGATCTTTTATCTTGAACTCCTTTTTGAGTGTCTCCATGACTCTCTCTTTACCATCACCAATAATGATAATGTCATCGACCCATACAAACAAAATTGCATCCTTTCTCACAAAAAGGCAAGGATCGGCCTCAGACGTCTTAAAACCAATCTCTATCAGTTTCTCACTCATGGTGTTATACCATGACCTAGCTGCTTGCTTCAATCCATACAGGGATCTACACAGCTTGAGGACATATTCCCCTTTATCTGCCAAAAGAAAATTTCTAACACAGATTTTCTTCATGGTTTCTGGTTT
The DNA here is from genome assembly GCA_025617555.3 of Puccinia polysora. Classification (NCBI taxonomy): domain Eukaryota; kingdom Fungi; phylum Basidiomycota; class Pucciniomycetes; order Pucciniales; family Pucciniaceae; genus Puccinia; species Puccinia polysora. Next base: position 1,740,284 of record CM062629.1, read on the forward strand.
AGTCTCTACTAACCATTCACGAAAACCATCAGGAATCGACATATAAACAGTCTCCTCCTCTCCAAGTTTTGCATTCAAGTATGCTGTTACAAAATCAGCTTGTCTGATTTCTTCACCCAACTCCACTGCCAGAGCAATGATGTACCTGAAGGTGGACAGCCTTCCAGTTGGTGAGAAAGTTTCTTGGTAATCAATACCCTCTCTCTGCTTGAAGCCCTGTGCAACACATCTAGCCTTGAACCTTTTCAAAACTCCATTTGTGTCAAACTTCTTGTTTAACACCAATCGAGACCCCACAATGGTCTTTCCTTTTGGAACAGAATCCCGCTTAACCACTTCAAAGACACTATTATTCTCTAGAGAATCAAATTCCTCAAAAATAGCACTCTTCCAGTTGGCTCTCTCATCAGAATTCATAGCTTGGCCAAAGCTATTTGGGTTAACCCTGTTACCCATTTCTGAACTCAACTCCAGGACTTCATTGAGCATACACTGTTCCTGAAATGTATCTTCCTCATATCCTGCGGCAGCATAATGGGATCTCCACTCCCCGTACCTGTCAACCGGTACTCTAACCCTACCACTCCTTCTAACCGGAGGTGGAGGCTCATCAGGTTCTGATTCCACAGAATCACCTGGAGCGGGTACTGAACCCTCTTGTGGCACGTCTGCCACCTCTTCATCTTCTGGAACCACATGTTCCACAGCTTTTGCTGGTGAAATAGGTGCTAATTCTATTTCTTGTTGTGGCTTAATCACAACGACATCTTCACTCCTTTTGAGTGGAAAGGTACTTTCGTCTAATTTTACATCCCTGCTAAGGATAACCTTTCTTGTCCCTGGACAATAGATCCTATAAGATTTACTTATTAAATCATAGCCTACAAGTGCCCCTGTTCTGGCTCTAGGGTCTAATTTTCCGACCATTTCATTATGGTGGACACTATAATACACCAAGCAACCAATTGTTCTTAGGTGTGATGTTTTGGGGTACAACTTCCAAAACTGATAATGGGGGCACTTCCCATTAACACTTACAATGTTGTGCAACAGACACACCGTGCACATCAACTCAGCCCATAAGAACTTTGGCAGACCAGATTGAGACATAATAGTTCTGACTTTGTCCAGTAAAGTCCTATTCATTCTCTCAACTATTCCATTATTTTGTGGAGTACTTGCAGTAGTGACTATATGAATGATACCATAATCTTTCAACAGCCTCCCAAAATCTTTACTCACGAATTCACCCCCTCCATCGGTAATAACCCTCTTGATCTCCTTCATCAGACCATTCTGTTTCCAGACTTTGAAGATTAAAGAAACCTCCTCTGTGGTCTGATCCTTAGATCGAATTGGTTTAACCCAAACATAATTAGTTGCAGTATCAACTAAATTGATGAAGTATCTTGCCCCACCAAGGGACTCTGGAGTGAATGGCCCTGCCAAATCAATGGAAAATTCCTCTCTAGGAACATCTGTGTGATCTCTACTCTTAGAGAACACATTTCTAGTCTTAGCCCCCAAGGTACAACTCTCACAGTTGCTGTCCTTTACCTTATGGCCACTTCTATTGTGAGAAACAGTGCTCAGAGCTGAGAATTTGAACAAGCTTGCACACAGAAGCTTATTCCGAACTTGTCCACTAAGAACAGTTCTTTCATTCATATCAATAACAAACCTATCTCCTTTAAGATAACGAATTTGGAAACCTTTTTTCCATAACACCCCAAGAGACACAAGGTTGTAAGGCAACTCTGGTACATAGAACACTTTATCAAAAGTAATTTGGAAACCCAGTTGATTTGCAAGAATAACTTTTCCAATTCCTTTAATCTGAATTGTTCTGCCTTTCTGACCAATATTTACAACCCCATCATAATCACTAAGATTTGAAAATAAATTTGGTTCAAAAAACATGTGATCTGTACAACCAGAATCAATCAAAACAAGAACATCCTCCTTCAATCCTCCTAGTAGGAAAGAAGCTTTATCAGTCACTGATAAGTTCTTATCTTTGAGGTTAAGATTACTCACTTCATAATCAATCAAGTCCATTTCTTGATCCTCATCGATTTTGGCCTTCTTGTTGGGACCTTCTTCCACAACAGCCTCTTCAATTGGAGCATCCAACGCCACCATTGCAACGTTTTCAGTTGTGAGATTGACCTCCTTGTCATTCCCTTTGGACTTCTTCCTTTTCTTGGCCTCCTTGCAGTCCTTAGCATAGTGACCCTTATTCTGACAATTGTAACATAAGACCTTGGACAAATCCTTTTTCGCCTTCTTGCAATATTTTCCAGTCTTTCCAACTAGGGCTGTTCCAGAACCCCCCTTCATCTTGAATTGAAGGTCATCCTTTTCAATCCTTTTAAGCACATCCTCCTCCCCAGGAAGAGGATCCAATTGAGAAATGATTCTGACTAAGGAATCAAACTCTTTTGGCAGCTTTTGAAGGATTAAGAGTGACAAACACTCTGGATCCATGTTAAGTCCAGATGACTTGAACTTGGCTATACTAGACCTAGCCTCTGCCACAAACTGTTTACAATTTGAATATTGTAACTTGAACAGTTTATTAAAGGCTATACCCTTCTGGTGAACAGAATCACCAGCATACTTGGACTTAAGCAGCTTCCAAAGGATGCTGCCCCTCCTCCTCTCATCTTCCCTAAGAGTATCAGCAACCCATGTCACATGATTCTCATCAAGATGCCTAAGGATCAGATGGTAAGACTTCTTCTCCACTTCTGAACTGATCAGAGTGTCATCTGCATCAATAATTTCCCCACAGCAGATGTTATCCAGCTCACTATCCATAAGGACAGCCCAAGCATTATAGTTCTGACTATTCAGAACTATTTTGGTAGAGCTAACATCAGGGATATAGGACATCTTCTTGGAAAACTTGAGGTCTTTGAGGTTCTCCAAAGTAAGGTACCAAGGTCTAGATGGCTTGGAAGTAATGATGATGTTGGTACTGATAATGTGTTATAATTATGGCCAGCAATTAGCTTAGGCAAATGAGCAGTATTTAAAGCAAAAAAAATGCTGGACACTGTGTGTCAATAATGGCTAATGGGGCTCTCACAATGGGGCAATATGTTGGATGAATTTGATTGGATGATGAATGAATGATGGAAAACAGCAGGGAGAAGAGCTCCTTAAGTACAAAAGATTGGCCTCTTGTGAGCCCATGATACAACAAGCCAACGGGCAAATTTTCCGCCCCAAAAGAGCTCTACAGGCTCTACAGGCCTTGTTACTTGGTTTGGACTGCATCAGCCCACATGGCATTAGTCCCTGAACCCTTACAACCAGACTATTCCGGTCCATTCTTGTGTTTCCACCATTACGGGGCTGAACCAGCCCATTGCTGTTCAGTCCCTTAGTTGGTTGTCTATTACAACCGGCCCTGATGGCATCATTACCCCTGTTACGGGCTGGTTGCCTCATGCATCCAGCCCCTGGCCCCTGAAATGGGCCAGGTGGGACCCAGGGCTCACCTGGGTCCGGTTTCAACCTCACATGGGGGGGTGTGACCAGCAGACATGCTGTCCCCCCCTCTATCTCTTACAAATCCCTGGTGGGGGCGGTCAAATCCCCTCACCAGGGGCCCTGGGGGTCGATACCCCCCAGGGCGTTGTCACAGAAAGTTGGCCTGGGAGGTGGTCAGGTCCCCCCAGGCCCATCGCTCCTCCCCCTTGGTAAAGGGGGGGGGAGAGCGCCCCTTCGCGCTTAGTTCGCTACGATGGCGGGGGGGTGATGAAATCCCCCCCACCTGCCGGTCGCATACCATGCGTCCGGCGCCGCCACCTCCTGGGGCAAGGGGGTGGTCAGGTCCCCCCTGCCCTGACCGACCGCCTCGTTGTGGCCGGTCGCTGGCTGGTTCAACCCAGCCAGCATGCCCCCTCCCCCTCGCGACGGCAAGCAAGGGGAGGGGGAGCGAGCCGGGGCCTTGAGCCCCGGCTCCGCGGCGCTGGTCGCCAGTCGCGACCAGCCGGGCCCGCGCGGCATCGCACCGCGCGGGATCCCTCGGCCGCGCAACAGCCCCGCGCGGGCCGTCGGGCCCCGCGTGGGCCGTGCCGAGGAACACAGGCGGCCCCGAACGGGCCGCGACGCGAGCAGCGGCCCCGAGCGGGCCGCGACACGGGCGACAACCCTAATGGGCCGCCCCAAGCCCGAATTGTGAGAAAAGACTACTTTTGCGGGCCAGCCCGTCTGGCCAAGTATGTCCAAAATAAACCTTGGACCCAATTATGCCCATACAAGCCCATCTGGCCGTCTTTGCCCATATACCCCATTGGGCCCGTTAGGGCCCGTGTACCAATGGGTCTATTTCACGCGTTTTGAGGCCAGTTTCCCCAACTCTGTAACATCCACATGGGCCCGTATGGTCCGTGTGTGTGTCCAATGGGCCTCAGAGGCCCATTTGTGCATCCCATTTGGATTACACTTATACGTAGCACCCGCGTAAGTGCGTACGTATTTTAACATACACCTGCCGGCAGGTGCTGCCATTTTTTTCATGGTGAATGGTTCCTGATTGGGGAGCAGAGCCGAGGCGTATGTTCCAGCGGCTATTTTGTTCTTGATTTGATTCAAGTGCCTGAGGACTATTTCTCCGTTTATCTTGGCGTCTCCGAGTGAATGAGTTATTGTTGTCTTCAGATGTTCGAGCTGAGGAGGGAATTTGTATAGGATTAAATAGGCCACTATATCTTTGTCCATTTTTATACCGATTTCCGCAATTTGAAGCAGGCATGACCGTATGTCAGTAATGAACTTTTCCACGTTTTTGGGGTCAAAGGCAAGGTTCAGGAAGTTAAAGAAGATTCAGGATTTATTTGCGGTTTGTGATGATGCATAGAACTTGTTAATTGATCTCCACAAGGTGATCCCATCCAGCGCATTGTTTTCCTTGATGCAATTGATGTATGTTCAATTATCAAGTTTGGCCAGAATGTAGCCAGCAATTTTGAGGTTAGTCTCCGGGGGGCAGTTCTTAGCCTCTTCCTCTTTCAGCCAGTGGGCTATGCCTTTAAGGGAGAATATGGTTGTTAACTTCAATCGGCATAACGAGAAACTTGATTTGTTGAGGTTAAGGATGGAGTTGGTTAGGGTTTTGAGAAGGGAGGAGTTGACGTCCATTGGTCCGGTTGTAATGATATTACGCAGAAGAGGCTGACAACTAGAACCAACAAGCTAGATTTGAGGGTCAGACAAGGAGTAACTAGGAGAGAAGGAAGAAAGAAATGAGGAAAAGAACACCAACAGCTTAGACAAAGAGTTGAGAGTATTTGGGAATAGATAGGCAATTAGACAAGAAGACAAGATTAGAGAGATGAGACTGAGGGTTGTTTGGAGATGCTAATCGGAAGTCAAACATATATTGTTAGGTCAATTTGAGTCTTGAGATGAGAGTTGAGTCATCTTACCAGGAAGAGATGATCAGAGGAGCTTTGAAGACTAGGCCAGTTGAGCGGAGACAACGGTCGAGATTTGAGACAGTTGAGCGGAGACGACGGTTGAGATAAGAGATGGAGAACAGAAGAGAAGAAGGAAGAAAGGATTGAAGATGGAAGAAAGGGAAGATAGAAAGTCAAGAGAAGGAGAAGGAAAGAGATTGAGGTCATAGAGCAAGACGAGAAGACAGAGCGGGAGACCCCAAAGATAGAAGGTCCAGAGAAGGAAAGAAGAATTGTGATAGGGAGGTCACCGGGACCTAGAAGCAGTTTGGGGGCTTGAGCTGGGGAGAGAATTTGGATCCCCGGGCGGGAATGAGGAGTAGGAGCATGATAGCCAGGAGGGCACATTTAGGAATTGAGGGTAGATCTCAACACCCCCCCCTGACTGGTAAGAGGGCTAGGCTTGACATATCTGTTATCTTGGAAATCAGAGATGGTTTTGAGTAGAAGGTTTAAGGAGTTGATCGACGAAGCCTTGGTCAGCAGATCAGCTAACATGCTGTTTGTTGAGATTAAAGAGAGATTGAATTCAGAGTTGTTTAACTCTTCCCTAAGGCCCTTTGTTTTGATGTCAATGTGGCGAGATTTTGAATGTGACCCGAACCTCTTAATCTTGTTGTCCAACCCTTTATTATTGATTTATATGGTAGTTTTGAGCTTGGGAGAATTGTGGATCTCACCAATCAGGTGAGATACCCACTTCAGTTCGAGAAAACAGTCTAGCAGAGCATTGAGCTCAGATTTGGTAGATGAGTACGTGATGTTCTGCTGCCTGAACGAGTTCCAGATCACCGCGCTTCCGTAGTGAAAGATAATAAATCTGCTTTGGGATTTTTGAAGTGTGGGGTCGTCTCCCCAAGTAGCATTGCTGTAGGCCGAGATGGGTTCAGCATTTGTGTCAAAACTTAAGACAAGTTTGAGATCTTTGGTGGTTTAGAGATATTTCCACACCTTGCGGGCTTCGCGCCAGTGGGTCATGCCCGGTTTAGTGTTGAATTGAGCCAAGCTGGACACTGAAAATTCTATGTAAGGTCGCGTATATTGGGCCAAGTGATTTAGTAGTCCAATGATGGACCGGTAGTTGACATTCAGTTGTATAAATTCCGCCTGGTCTTCATCTGTGGCGGGTTCAAGATTCAAATTTTGGGTAAGAGGAGAGTAAGTTGCCTTATTTTCAGCTAAGCCCAGTTCCTCCAGTCCACGTTTGATGTGGTTAGGTTGGCTTAAAAAGATTGAGTTGTCTTCTACCTCCATGAGCATGCCTAGGATTGTATTGGGCGGATGGCAAGAGGAGTTCTTGAAACGAGTTAGAAAGTTGGATTGAAAGTCGTCGCTCTTCCCCACGTGGATCAGATCGTCCAGATGGAAGTAGAGAACTTCTTTGGAGTTGGAATTGATGTATAGACAGGGGTCACTCGATGACTTGTGAAACTCTTGTGATTTGATCCATGTCATGAGAGTTTTGTACCAGTTTTTGGGCGACTGTTTGAGGCCATACAGTGATTTTTTTAACTTTAGATAAGGGGACTTTTGATGAGAGCCTTCTGGAGTCTTGATGATGACTGTTTTATCCAGTGGAGCATGTAAGAAAGCACCTTTAACATCGAATTGAGTGAATTTCATTTTTTATTTCAGACCGTACAATAAGGCAATGCGCAAAGACCCTAGCTTGCCCGTTGGGGCCCACGTCTTGTTATAGTCAATCCCGTGTACTTGATCAAAACCTTGTACACACAATCTAGCTTTGTATTTGACCGGCTCACTGTGACAATTCTGCTTGATTTTGAAGACCCAGGTTGTATTTAGGACGTTGTCGGGAGTGTCATAATATTCCTCCCAGAATTTTTGATCTTTGATTGAGTTTAATTCTTCTTTGGATGCCTTCTGCCACTTGGGCCACTCTTTGGAATTTCGCGCTGCTTTGTATGAGGGTGGTTCATAATAATGATGGAAGCCGTATTGTTGTGGTTTCCGAGTTTCACGTTGCGGACGTTGGTACACTTCCTGAGCAACGGGTTCCGGAGTTAGAGATACTTGAGGTGGTGAGGGATAGGATTTGAGGGATTCAGATTCAGGAGAGTTGAATGAGTTTTGATCTGAGTCTGTTTCCGAGTCTTCCACTACGACATCCCTTGACACTAATTGTTTGTCTATGCCAGAGAAGTCTGATGGATTTGAGTTGTTAGAGGCTTGGGAGAAAATGTCCAGTCCTTCAGGTTCAAGAATTGGAAAGCTGTTTGAATGATTCTTGAGGAATCTGACGTGCTTTGTTTTGATGAGAGAACCAAATGAGTCAAGAATGAGATAAGAGTGAAAAGCGGGATTGAACCCAACTAAAACCCCTTCGTTTCCCTTTTTGTCAAATTTCCTCCCTTTCTGAATGCAATTGGTGAGATAGACCGCAGGGAAACCTACAGGTCTCAAGTAATTAGTGGGGAGTTTCTTCTTAAACATTAGTTCCCAGGGGGACTGGTCATTACCTTCCTTGGGTATCTGATTAAGCATGAAACAACAAATTCTCGTGACCACGTGCCAGTAATTCTTTGGCAGTCGCGAAGATGAGAACGTGGCCCGAGCTGATTCTATTATTGTTTGATTTGCTCTCTTGGCGCGACCGTTGTGTTGAGGGTGATATGGTTCAGATGTGAGAAGTTTGATGTGTTTGGATTGAGCAAAACGTTTGAGAGTCGAGTTGACGAATTCTGTCCCTTTGTCCGAGTAGATTTCAGATGGGTAGTAGTTCAACCTTTTGAATTTGACTTCGAGGATGTTGATGATTGTCTCCGGAGTTTCATCCTTGGATGTCAAAGGAAAAGCCACGAGGTATCCGGTGAAGTTGTCCCCCAGGGTAAGTATGTATTGGTGTCCGGACTTTGACTGTGGGGTGATTGGGCCGATCAGATCAAGATGGATGCGTTTGAGAGGTTTATTGGATTGAGTTGATGTGGCAGAGAAGGGAGATCAAGAGATCTTGTTCTTGATGCATCCATTGCACTGGAAGCTGTTGAGTTCTTCTTTAGAAAAAGAATTCTTGAGGATTGGCTTGAGGGTTGAAATGGAGGCGTGTCCATACATTTGGTGAAGATCAATTAGAGACGGTTTTTCTTCTGTCTCAAGATTTGAACCGTGATTGAGATGGAAGACCTTATTCTCTTGACCGATTGATTGGGGCTTCTCGATCACAAACAGGTTGTCTCGGATGAGTCCTTTCAGGACAATGAGACCATGTTTGGTGACCAAGAATTGGTTTTGATGTTGGGTAAGGCTACATCCCTTTTTAGCAAGTTGGCCGGGACTGATTATGTTGATCACAATGTCTGGGCAGTACGCACAATCTTCAAGGGTGACTACTGAGTCGTTCCATTCAAGTTGTACGGTGCCCGTCCCATGAATTTTGAGGTTAGCTTCAAGTTTTCCTGTCTTAATTTCCTCTTTCTCTTCTTGCATCTCAATTTTGGAGAAATATTTGATGTCTTTAAAGATGTGAATGTTAGCGCCTGAGTCAAGGAGAAGATTTGGGTTATTATCCGCGTTGATCCATAGGGTTAGGAGAGCGTTGTAGTTAATTGTAGGTTGTTTCTTAATCTTGCTCTTCCATTCATTTTGTTGCTCAATCCACCAGCTAGGGGCAACTTTGGGATGGAGGTGAAAGCAGGATGATTCGGCGTGAGGGGCATTTGGGTCATGGTAGCCCTCTTGGCAACGCATTTTCACTCGTCTATTGTCTTTCTCAGTTTTATTCTTGGTGGCCACCAGGGAAACGTTGGTAGAGGGTTTGGTCGATCTTTGTTGGGCCTTGCGCTTGTTATTGAATTGGAAGAGGTGGTTGAATACAACCTTGATGGTTAGATTCTTTTCCATGTGCATGATCTGTTGCTTGAGATTCTCAAGACTGGAAGGAAACTTAAAAAGTACCAAATATGCAAGGATGTCACTGGGGAGTTCTATGCCAACGTCTGCCATTCGAGTGAGTGCTCGCCTTGTGTCTGTGACAAAACCTTCTATGTAGTGTTCGTTGAAGATAGAGTGGAGAAATTTGTTGAACACCCTGGCTCTGTTCGCGGTTTCGGAGGATGCAAATCGGCGAGTTATTTCAGCCCAGAGGAGTTTTGAGGAAGTAATGTTTGAGGAGTTGACTACATTGATGTAAGTCGTGCTGTCAAACTTGGACAGTATAATTGCCCTGGTTTCCCGGTCCTGTTTCACAGATAGTTGTCTGGAGTTTCTTGTAATGGCATCTTTAATATCTTTGAGATCAAATAGCATGAGAACTTTGTCGCGCCACATGGAGAAATTTTCTTTGTTTAATGGAGGAATGGCGTCGACGGCAGCCTTCAATGCGACTTGATGGAAATAGTTGGTAACTCCTGTTGGTTTGTTCATTGCGTTGGGTTCGGCGGGGAGCTTCCTTCGGCTTTTAACCGGAATGATATTACGCAGAAGAGGCTGAGAACTAGAACCAACAAGCTAGATTTGAGGGTCAGACAAGGAGTAACTAGGAGAGAAGGAAGAAAGAAATGAGGAAAAGAACAACAACATCTTAGACAAAGAGTCCAGAGTATTTGGGAATAGATAGGCAATTAGACAAGAAGACGAGATTAGGAGATGAGACTGAGGGTTGTTTGGAGATGCTAATCGGAAGTCAAACATATATTGTTAGGTCAATTTGAGTCTTGAGATGAGAGTTGAGTCATCTTACCAGGAAGAGATGATCAAAGGAGCTTTGAAGACTAGGCCAGTTGAGCGGAGACAACGGTCGAGATTTGAGACAGTTGAGCGGAGACAATGGTTGAGATAAGAGATGGAGAACAGAAGAGAAGAAGGAAGAAAGGATTGAAGATGGAAGAAAGGGAAGATAGAAAGTCAAGAGAAGGAGAAGGAAAGAGATTGAGGTCATAGAGCAAGACGAGAAGACAGAGCGGGAGACCCCAAAGATAGAAGGTCTGGAGAAGGAAAGAAGAATCGTGATAGGGAGGTCACCGGGACCTAGAAGCAGTTCGGGGGCTTGAGCCGGGGAGAGAATTTGGATCCCCGGGCGGGAATGAGGAGTAGGAGCGTGATGGCCAGGAGGGCACATTTAGGAATTGAGGGTAGATCTCAACAGGTTGAATCCATGCTGCCGGTAGCTTGACCGTTGCAGCCCTTTTGGCTTTTAACCGTGAAAACTTCTTATCTGTATTTCAAAGTAAGAACAACAGAGTCTTAAAAGGAAAATGAATAAGAATGGGTGGAAAACATAAAAGGTGACAAAGAGTGTGAGATGGGAAGAGTTTGGGATCTTACCGTGGAAGGTTATTTGAGATTTGAGAAGAAATGAGAACAAGGATTTGATGGAGAAGAGGTGAATGAAGAACAACAGGTGGATAAAGGAGACAGAAGAAGGAAACAGGAGACTGAAGGAGATGTTAGGACTTTCCCAACGCAATACAATGAGTTAATGATGAGCCTCACAGCTAAACAGAAGATCAGAGTTGAAGAGCCGGTGATTGTATGGACGTGGTGCCGGGATCAAGGATTGAGGCAGAGGAAATCGGATATGAGATCAGAGGAGTTGGGAGTGAGAGGAGTCGAGTTGGAAGTGGAGGTAGTCAAGTGGGCGGAGAGAATGAGATGGTTGAGAGGATGAAATGGAGGGTTATAGTGAGCAAGGATAGTGGGAAAGATGGATTGTGGAGAGAATGGGAAAAGGGATGGTTGAGATGGAGATGGAGAGGTTCAGGTTGAGTGAGCCGGGCTGAGAGTGGAGTGGGGCTGAGAGTGGAGGGCCACGGGTTGGCAAGGATTTGGAGTATCAACACCAGGGTACGTTAATTTCTTTGAGGGAGCCGGCTGTCAACTCAACAGTTCTTGAGTTCATTGGCCATCAGGAGATAACCATTGACCTTAGAGGATGGAGTTTGGCCAACAAATGTTTCATTGTAAGATCCAAAGAAGGCATCATAGTTGGAGGGAATTTTGAGCCAGTTGACCAGGATGATGTGATCAGATCTCTTGAGCTGACTTGAGCCCTTGGAAGCTGATGGGGGAGGATTGTTTGTTGTGGAGTTCCTTGGCAATGTTTGCTTTGGTGTGATGGACTTTTGTGTGGACTTGCGGGGGGAGGTTTGCTGAGGGGCCATTTGGAAAAGTAAGGGCAATAATGTGACAAGAGGGATAAAGTGAAAAGCAAGATAAAGTGATGAGAGATATGAAGTGATGAGAGCAATAAAGTGACAAGAGAAATAAAACAATGATTGGATTTCTTTGGATGAGGTTGGAGGTACAAGTTCTTGTTGGAGGTAGAGTGATGAGAGCAATGAAGAAATGAGAGCAATGAAGCAATGAGAGCAATAAAGTGGTGAATGATCAAGTGATGAGGGTGATAATTGATGAGAGTGATAAAGAGAGTGATAAAGTGATGAGAGTGGTGAATCATTTGATGATGAGGCTGAATGTAAAAAAAATTCCAATGAGGTTGGAGGTAGAAGGAGGTGGGGAGCCAAGGGTGGATGACTTGGACAGGTGGTGGAAGCCTTTAAATACTTTATTTGAAAAAACCCACTTATTTCATGTTAAATTTGAAACGTCTGATGTGAAATAAGTGGGTTTTTTTGATTTTTAATGGCGGTTTTGAAATGGCCAATTTGGGTTGAAACCCACCATTAAAAAATGGTGGGTTTGGTTCACTTTGATACGCCCTAATCTGATGATGTTTTATTGGGACTTGTAATTTTTTAACTTGTTATCTTTATTCCATGATTGATTACCAACTCATACCATCAGATCTACTATCTCATCATTCTTTTCTTATACAATTCCTTTTTTGATTTTTGATTTTTTATTATATATATATATATATAATAATACCCTCCCCTGGATTACTCAATCTCAACTCAAAGTAAATATTTTCCACCATCAAAAAATTTTTGAGTTGAGATTTTGATATAAAGTAAATATTTTCCCCCATCAAAAAATTTTTATATCAATTGGACTTTTGATTGATGGATACTTGGAACTGGCACACGGGATTGTGGAAAATTATGTGTTTGAGATCAATAATTATGGTAAGATTTTGGAATGAGAAAGACTCACTCTTGATATGTGATCATGATGATTACTACTAGGGTTTGTAGTGTGTTTGTTAGATGAGCTGGAAGGATGGATTTTGAAACTAACAAGAAGATTTCTGATGATGATGATGATGATGATGATGAATTTAAAGTGGTAACCAATTTTATTACCTCTTTCAATATCAACCACCCTTCTTGAAGGATTTTGCACTACAAGTTTTTTTGAGATTCAATCCAATCAATGCTGATGAGAACAAGGCTTGGTTGGCAAAAGTGATGAAGGCAGAAATTAAAGAGTATTGTATGCTCTGGATGGCCAAACCTTGATGAGATTGAAGGAATGTGTTGAGTAAATGTTTCCCTGATGGGATTTGAGTTCCACCCAAGGGCAAATTGTCTCATTTTACTCATATCTTAAAACCATATGCAGAAAAAAATTTGATGTTGGTGAATGATTTTATCAAAGCTTATAATTCCAAAGAAGTTTATGAACTTGATTTAGTTTGATACTTTTTAAACAATTGAGCGGTACAAGAATTGGGAAAAAATATGACTTATTGATTTGAAGAAGTTTGTGGGTATCTGGTGTCAATTGATTTCAATTTTTTGTTATATAAGTATGAGTATAATATTGGCACTTGTATTCAAGATGTGTTTGAGGATTGATTAGATTTAGATCAAAAGTTTAAACATTTGAGTTTCCCATTTGGACAATAATTAATTTTTTAATCTTCCACAAGGTCTAGTAGTAGTTTAAAGACAACTTCCTTTGGCCTGGTTCAAAAACAAGCAAGAATAAGAATAAAAAGAACTACACCATCAACAACACACCCCTAAAGATCCTCATCATTGTTTCAATAATGAGAAGAAGCAGTTACACACCAAGAAAGTTGAGGAAAGAAGCAAATGGCACAAGAACAGTAGTAATCCCGGCTCCTCTCTGAATTCTTAGACATAAAATACTAAACCAGAAACAACTTTTAACTTACCCACATGTGCTCCAAACCAAAAAAGTAGATTCAAGAAGTCATTCATAGTTCAGGACCACTGTGGGGAATAAAACTTATAAGATAACTAAAAAAAGAGTGGAAAAAGACTATGACCACTTGTGTCATCCTCCTTGATGCCAAGATGCTTGCCATCCTTTAGCTACCAGAGGTGATAGAATAAATAATAAGTATATTATTCAATAAATGCAGCACAAATCTGTAAAATATTTGGAAAACGCTTATTGCAAGGTTAATTGGTTTGGATATGGTTTATTGTTATAAATCAATATAGGTAAATTGATTATTAAATATTTTTATAGAGGGGCCACAATTATATTGGGGATCTTTAACACCTCTCTTCAGGGAATTCAGTATGAAAACACGTAGGCCTGGTTACTTTGGGCCCTTTAGTTTAAAGGATATTTTTCTCAAAGATAATATGTATATAAAATACACGGTGGAGTGGCAGGGCTTTGTAACCAAACTTCCACGACAGAGGAAGGATAATAAGACTCACTTGTTTCTTATGAAATCCTTTGGGCACCTGGTTGGGACGTGCACTGTTGGGTTAAACCTGTATACTGGGATTATAAGGTTTTTCAGCAGTTTAAATTGATAAAAAGAGGACTGAGGACGGATGTTATTAATCAGAATGAAGCCATAAATCACTTACTGATCTCTTATAATTATTTTATTACCTTGGCACAGTTTCTGGATGTAAATATAACTGGGTCTCTGGGTATCAATATCCTCAAAAGAGCTCTTTATTTATAGCTTTTGGAGTCCTAATATTGTCCTTCTGATGGGTACAGGGGCTAAAAGAGATGGACACTGAGGCTAGCAGGGTTACCAGTGGTAGCCTGTCTTTTTTTCTTAGTGCTGTAACACGGGTAGCATGTATTTCCACAGAGGATGGGAATTATTCTACTTTATAATTGATGTTTGGACGTGTGAATAACACTAATCTGTCCTTTTTATTTATTATTTAATTAATTATCATTAGTAAATGTTCCCCGTAAGTTAATAATTATTTTGATATAATTTCTTACAGATATTCTGATGTCAGGTGAGTTCTCATTATGTATTAAATAATTGGAGTAAAGTCATGATATTGATTTTGCTCCTTATTTTCAAAATTCAGTTTATTTACTAAAATAATTACTTAAAAATGATTTTCAAAATTCAGTTGATTTACTAAAATAATTACTTAAAAATGTAAGTCATGGGTATTCATTTAATATTTTTACATCATAAGTTTTCTTATTATGTCACGGAAATGTTAATGTCTAGAAAATCCCATAATAGTGTATTAAAGTCTTTTATTATATTTTTAGAAGTAGTCATTATCTTATTTTCGACATTTTTGGTACTTTGAATTATATTTAATAAAAATATGTATAGAGGTTATTTAAGTATTTTTTTTATATAATTTGATGTATTTTTAGGCTATCTACTATCCACGGGAACATTTATTACATATGTAGAATGTTCCCCTGTAGGTTGTAGCATGTTTACGCGGTACCTAGATTTCTCAGGCTGCCTGTCACTTTGTCAATCTGTAGTCCCGCCGCTGCGTACTTGTCAGAGGCCTGGGGCTGCGTACATGGCTTTGACAGAGTGACAGAGCTGTGGCTCAGCCGCGCGCGGGTGCATTGGCTGCCGCGCGCGCGTGCATTGGCTGCCGCGGCTGCTTGTGGGAATTGTGACAGAACATATTTCCGTCTGTAACTCCTAAAATATACACAACACCTCAATTCTGACTGATTTTTAGGTGTGAAACCTATACGTGACAATACATGTGAAATATTTTCCAAAAAGTTCAATAGTGGTGCCGTGGTATTTTGGTCTTTCTTTCTTTAGTTATTTAAAAATATAAGGAGTTGGATTTCAAGGGTGGGGTCAGTGAGTAACCCTACCTAATTTTGGGTTGAGAATCCATTTCTGCAATAATTTGTATGCTTTTACTAATCCTTCCTAGGTTTATTTCATTATTATTATTTTTATGTTATTTCTGTTACTTTTGCATCTTGCTCTGCAATAGTAGCAAGCTGACAACTTGAGACAAGCAAAAACTCCAACAGAGCAAGTCCTATGACCTTTGCCACCCTTTTTAACTCTTCCTTTTCTAACATTCCATCTGCTCCATTTAAAATGGTTTATCCCAACAATATCTCCCTTGTCACGGGTCACTATGAGCCATGATCTCTTGTCTACATGCCTTTAATTAATCATAGTCTCAACCTACTCCACAGTTTTTCCTCACTCACTGAATTCAGCTGAACCTGTTGTAAACACCTTGCCTTTCACAAAGCAGTAAAAATACTTATAGAAAACAAAAAGGAATAATAATAATTCATCAATCCCAATCCTAATTTCATCAATCATCTGGTTTGTTTCAAAACCTTTTCTTGGAATCAACTTCTTCATGATAAGCCATCAATTGTTTCATGGTGAGTGAAAAAAATATTTCTTCCAAGTTCCTGAAACATGTCTCATGGAATCAGTTTGAATTTTTCAAGATAAGCACTCATCTCTTTTATATCTTAATAAGCCACATGAGCCACTGAGAGAAGGAAAACAAAAAAAATACCTGCAACCTATTTCACAAAAATTTTTGCGTATAAAGAGAAAATTTTCTAATCTATCATCCATTCTTCAACTCATCAAGAACTTGTACCAAAATGGCCCTGAAAAATATTCCACTTATTTTTTTCATGTGTGAAAACTGCTCCAGAAAAAATCATATGAATTTCAATGGGATAAAGCAAGGCATAGCATTTACCCCTTCCTGATATGCTAAGCATCAGAAAATAACCACAAGTTCTTTTTACAATTAAGTTTCTCCACAAGCACTAGTTGCCCTGCAAGCACTTCCCTCAAAATCACCAAAAAACTGTAGGTATCCATTAGATAATAACAATGCAAACAGGGCACAATCTCAAGTTGAAATCACTTCAATTTAAAACCTACCTGGTTTTCCCATATTTGACACTCAATACTCTTTTCTATTACCCTGGATACAAAACAAATGCCATATCATCATTCAAATGGTGATCACAGCCATTATGAATGTGCATCATCAAATTAGTACAGAGGCATCAAGGTTCCTGCTTTGTGATTTCAGTATTCCAAAGAACACAATTTTTCAAAATACTCTTCAAAAATATCAGACAAATAATAGTTCAAAGATTCCCCTCACCATTTTGACCATCTTCAAGCATCTCAAACTGGATGCTTCACTGAAGATATATGTCTGTTTTCCAGAGTTCTTCTATTTGGTTGAGCAAGGAAAAAAATTTCACAGACCCTAATATCAAATACATACAACATTTAAAAATTTCTGACCAGGATCCACCTTGCTTATACACCTTGGGATCTATGAAGACTTCCTTCAACTCCATGCCTAGAAGAAAAAATTTATAACAGTCAAAATTATCTGCAAGAAAAATTATCATTTATCAATCATTTCAACAATGGCTGGTAAGATTTTTGAACCATCCAGTTATTGAGGAAGAACTTCTTAAACATCTCCAAAACAAACCCTCTGAGATAAAGAAAGATATCTGGGATGGGATTGTTTGGTAAATATTCAAGGGCCCAAATGAAACTTCCCCCCTTTTTTCAAAGCGTGGGAACTTGGCATTTACCCTACATTTTGACTGGTTGGATTTTTTTGGAAAGTCTAGTTGGCATGCCTCTCTTTGAAATATTGCCATGGTATGCCTAAATCTTCCACCTGAAATAATTCTGAAATCAGAAAAAATTTATCTTGTAGGAATCATACCTGGCCCCAAGGAGTCTACTGGTCCTCAACTGAATCATATACTCACCCCCATATTCAGAGAACTTCAGAAACTTTGGAATAGTGTCCACTTCTCCAAGAACTATAATAATCCTTCAGATTTTACCATCAGAGCTGCTATACTCACTTTCATAGCAGAAGCATTTACCAGTCATCCAGGAAAAACATTTTGCAAATTCTGTACAATTGAAAAGTCTGGGATAAGTGGCATTGAGCCTTTCAATTTGGCCCAAAGAAATTTATTGGAACACAAACTTCAAGTAAATACATGGTTGAATGCAATTGTATCAAACAGAGATAATCTCTTCAAAGAAAATGGTTTCTGTTCCTCAATATTGGAAGAACTCCCTGATTGGGATGCCAAAAAAATTGCCAACCTTGAAATAATGAACAACATGATTCTTCAATCTTTGAAATATCATGCTTTTAAAAAAGAAAAACTTCCAGAATCCAATTGGAAAAAGATACAGAAAAATTAACCAGACTCAGACCATGAAGATCCCAGTGAAAATCAAATTGAGTCTAGAGAATTATGTTGCTTAAAAAGAGATGCCCAACAAGATATTCAAAATATACAAAAATCAAAATGCAAAGGGAGAGAAAAACCTCTGGCTCAGACTAATGAAGAATTCATGGGGGCTTCTCCTTCATCCTCTGATTTAGATGATGTACCTGTTTCATTTTTGGATGCAAGTACTAGTGATATCCCTGAGCAAAGCCCTCCAATTTAATCAAAATTGAAGTTTGATTATTTTCTGCTTAAAAATCTTCAGAAAGTTATCAAGATTCCTCTAATCCCATCTGATTGGAAAAGATTACCAAAAAAACCTTGGAGCAGCAATTCATGTAAGTCTCAAGGCTGCCGATTGGTATCTTCTTTATAAATTCTACATGCCCAATTTCATCATTTCCATGCAATTTGAAGAATTTCCATTCCCAGAAACAGTTTTTTAAAATACCTTCCATTTAGTGAACTGTTTGAACATTGCCACTAGTTGGAATACCAGATTTCAAAATGGTTCTAATTTCACATGTAACTGGAAGAAATATTGCCAACATTTTAGGAAGCTCTTTCTGGAGAAAAATCAAAAGCCAAATCATTATCTTTCATCCCGTATACCTGAGCTTTTATAAAGGTGGGGGCCTGTCCCAACATGTGCTACCTGGGCTTATGAGCGCTTGAATGGTCTATTTTCTGCAAAAGGGTTTTGGGTGTGTGAATTCCTTTCAATCAAATATATAACAAATAACACAATGCTGGTTATAATTTACATTAAACTCAGATGAAATAACACTTACTATAGGTCAAAGATTATGCAGAATTTTGAATTGAAGTCCCTGATCAACTCACCAGGTGCACCACCTGAGATAAATAAACTTTGAATAGTTCTTTAATCATACACTAGGTAAAATTCAATCTCATACCTAAATACTGTCCATGCAAATCTAGAATCTTATTAAAAATTCCTCAATTATCTCAAGAATCACATCTCTTCTAAAAATTGGAAATATTTCAATCAAATAAATAGTGCCAATGAACCAAAAAATTTACTTTCTCATCATTGTGTCGCTATCAGAATCATCTCCATTGGAATAAAATGGAATTATCAACGACAGGATCAAATTCTGTAAACATTAATGTGTCGTATATGTTTTATCCAATGAGTTTGGTTGGGTGGTCAACTTCTTCTGGTCATGCAAAAAGCTGTGGTTGATCACCTGGAAAACTGGGTTGATGGGGAAAAATTCAAGGCAGCCCAATCTTGTTGAATCATAGACCTGACTTAGTTGTTGCTCAACCCAAAGCAACAAGAATTTCTTTCACTACTGTTTTAATCCTCATGACCATTATGGCCAACAATATGGCCTTCTGAAAAAAAAAGCTGTATTGGAGGCTTCATTTAAAGGCCACCATGCCCAGGTTGATGGCAAACCCCCATTGGGTGACCACCTGAGAAGCGGCATTTGATTAACTGCAATGCAAATTTGTGCACCCGCCAACTGTGGTTTTCAAAAAACCACTCAGTTGACCACCAAACCGTAATCTGGGTAAGTTCTCCTTGTTGTTTCAGATAAAAACCTTATTCTTTGTGGTGGATCCATATGGGAGCATACCAGGTTACTTCTTTGAATTTACTCCTTTCCAAATTTACAGGAATTTTTTAGTTGATTGGAAGCATCTCAATTTTTACAAATTTAAACATGAGATTGAACAAGAAATGATTTCTTTTGATGCTTTTTATGTCCATTCTGCATATTGTGCTCAAAATAGAATAATAATTTTCACAAAATTATATTTTCCTGAAAGTGAAATTAAAAAATTATGGAATATGCAAAGTGTTATGAATTGTTTCCATTTTTTTTCTTTGAATTATTTTTGGAGTGAATTTAAATTAAATGTATCAGCCATTTCCTGTTGATAGAACAGAAATTGCATGAGAGAAGGAATTTTATGAATGATGAGGATAAATTTTCTTCAAAAAATTCTTTTATTTAATTTAAGAAAATTAGGAGGGATTGTGCTAATAGCTTGAAAAATGGACTTGTTGGAAATCAGGGAGAAACCAAGGAGAAAGTAGGGAGGAAAAAATTGGAAAACACATGGAATCTGGGAGGAAGTAAAATAGAAACCTAGGAAAATACCAATTTAAATCATAAGAAAGAAAAGAAGAAAAGAAGGATAAAGCTAGGATATCAAAAGGGGAAAGAGAATGGAATGAAATCAGAAACAAATGTGAATAATTTGAGAAATTTTGAAAAAAATAATTTTAAACTGAGGGTAAGCTTTGTTTCCAAATGATGGAAATATTCTAGATATCAATTGGATGCAACAATCTCATCAAAAGGATGGGATGTCACTGGCTGACCACATCCACCATATTATTCCTGGTGTGAGCTTTATCTTCCAATCCATGAGAGATAGAGGGGTACTTTGACTGAGTGACTATAGGTTACTTTTGGCTTAGAGAAAATTTATGAGGTTATTTTTAGGATTGGGATTATATTTATACTAGAAAATTGAGTCTGATGGCTACAGGCAAGGTTTGTTCTACCACACTGGTATCAAGAAATTAAAATTCAAATGAAAAGAAAGATACCTGAAGCTTTCAGTATCATTTCTATTCCCGCTATAACATCAAGAAAGAGAAAGTTGCATTAAAAGTGGGATCTGAATAAGAAAAAAAGACCTATAAATTCTATTCAAAATTTCAATTTAATTTCAGTTCTGGTTTTCTCTCCAAGAAAAACAATAATAAATAGTGCTATTAACTCAAAGAGGCAGAAGGAAAAAATGCTCAGTCCTCATGTTGTAAATTTTCTTTATCTTGTATGTACTGTATCCCAATGATAGGTATCTTTCCTATAAAATAGTCACTCATCTCCCATTATCCTCCTACTAAAAGTTCATTCATACTTACTCATCAACTTTATCATCATCCTACTTTTATCATGGTCATATCTAAAAACCATTACCATCAATACGCACTACCATCTAAAGTTTCTAATCCCCAGAAATTATCAGTAAAATATTGCTGCAACCAAAAAAACCTTAGATCCAATCATTGAAACTTGATTTCACACAAAAAGTACCATTGTGGAAGCTCATACAAAAAAATTCTGAAAAAATACCATTGTCCAAAGAAGAACCCAATTTTTTTGATTGTCCCTTGAATCAATTTATTGGAGAAAATCTTTTCTATTTCTCATTTTACCATATTTTTGGTCCAGAATATAAGATAATATTTCCAATTGAACAAGTTTAACTTACAGGTTGAGCTTGCAATTTTTGCTCAACAGCAACAGCTACTTTTTCTGGTTCAAACTCCTTGAGAGAAAGCTTGATAAAATTGTTTTTCTTTGTATAAAAACTGGAAACCCAAAAAAAAAAAAAAAAAAAAAAAAAAAAAAAAAAAAAAAAAAAAAAAAAAAAAAAAAAAAAAAAAAAAAAAAAAAAAAAAAAAAAAAAAAAAAACAGAGACAGGGAGCAAGGGCTACCATCTTGGTAAATTAACAAAGAGTTCCTTGGTTTTGTCACAAAATCCCTCAAACCCAAGGAGAAGGGGAACAGTTCCATCTTATTGACCCACCTCAAAAACTAATTTGCTGGAAATAGCAGCCACAAAAAGAATGTGGCTTACAACAACTTATACAGTGAGTTTTCAAAACACCAATCATTTCATTGCAGATATGCAAAATTCTATAGAAAGGTTCAGGTCGTCTGGACTCAAAATGGACTCCAAGTGCATTTAATAAAATGTACTTCAAAAGCTTCCTAAAGAATCTGAATCCCTGTTGAGAATTATATCACAAATGAATCACATTCTGGATGAAGAAAAGTGTTACAAATGGAAAGATTTTGGGAATATTTCCAATCAATGTAGGCCTACTCAAGACAAATCTGCAAAATTTTTTGAATCAAAAAATAGAAATTTCTACTTTAAGAAGAATGATTTAGAAGAATTTAATAGTCTTATTGGTAAACAAGCAAAAATTAAAGATCTCTTTACTGTTGAACCTTTTTTGGAAGATCAAGTGGGGTTCAAAAGAGAACCTAGTGGAATAAATGAATCAGATCTGACCAAGAATCCATTTTTTGATGATGATGAAGGCTACCTTTCTGATTCAAGTAAACCCTTTACCAATGGTAGTCAGCAGGAGCAACTGAAATGTGGTCTATTTTCCAATAAAGATAGAGTATCAAGTGGAATGATAGTGAATTATGGTTGTACTGACCACATGCTTAACAATAAAGACTATTTTCATAACTTTGTCCCACATAGTAGTTTTTTAAATTTTGGTGAAAAGGGTAGAAGCATACGCATCCAAGGGAAAGTTTGTGTTAAGCTTGGAACAGAAAATTTGGGACCTGTTTAATTTAGAGAACTTTATTTTTTTCCTGACTTACCATACAATCTTTTGTCTCTGAGTTGTTTACAGAAAAAAGTTTTTCAGATTGAGAACTTAAGTGAAAGGTTTTAGGTCAATAATTACAAGAAGATAGTGTTTGATGGTATGGCTAATTTAACTTTATTAGAGGCAAATCTCCATACATAAGTCATGAGTGTTTACTACTCTGTGGTACATAGAAGATCTGGCCACTAAGAAACTGATGAGAACTGTGAGAGCTGTAAACTAGGAAAAATTACAATAAAAAAGTTCCCTAAGAAGAGAGAAGGAAAAGAAGTAGTAGGAGAAGAATTCTCAAGTCATTTGTCCAGAAAATTTTATCCCATGTATCTGGGAGGTTCAAAGTACTTCATCAACCTAGTAAAAACTTCTAGCAACTTTTTCTGGGTGAAAACCATCAGAAATAAATCTGATAAAGCTCATGATGTGAAATATTTTTTTAAGAAGTGGGAAAAAAAAGGATTCTTGAAAAAACCCAGAAGATTAATAACTGATTGAGCGGGTGAATTCTAAGGAAAAGAATTTTAGGATATTCTGAAAGAGGTTGGAATACAAAATATGAAAATCACCGCTCATACCCCACAGAACAATGGAACTTTGGAAAGAATGAATAGAAATCTGATGGATAGATTCAGGATTATCATGATATATAAAAACTTTCCCAATTTGTTGTGGAATAAAATAATCTCAATGGTTATTTATTGACATAAATTTATTGGTTAAAGCAAACAATGCCAATATGAGAGGTTTATGGAGAAGGCTCCAGATACTAATAAATGAATTTTAATAGGATTTCTATCCTATTAAAGTGTGCATCATTATGGTTAATCCGGTAAATTGGATTCCAAATGTGGAAAGGGAGTTTTAGTACTATGAATTTCAAAAAAAATGTCTTTAATTGCTGTAAATCTTGTCCACTCTTTTTTTATTCCTGTTCTATGTATTATTTTGTCCTATTTTATCTCTATTTTTTCCCAAGTTTTATTATTTTTTCCTGAATTGAATCAAATGCAGTCAGCCATTCAGAATAAACTGTCCACTTTTTTATTTCACTTGTCCCAATTTTTCAAGTATTCTGTCTGCATTTTAATTTTAGCAGACAAAATATTTTTGAAAAACAATCTTCTTGCAAAAAAATCTAAAAAAAATTGAAATTTCATATTTGGAAAGAATAAATTTAAAGCTTTCAAATCGGAATAAGAATCACCAGGTAAGTAAGTAATTAAATGGGAATAAAAGTAAAATAATAAAATAATAAGTACTTAAGTAAGTAAGTAAGTAAGTTCATAAAAAATTCAATCAGAGTTGAGATAACTTCTGGGATCTTTGATAATGGTCCAAGTAATTGTTTGCATATCCCGACATGCTTTTTAAAACTTTTTAAAGTGTAAGAAACAATTTTTAGAAACTTCAGGTGAGATCTTTTCTTCAATAGCACCACAGATAGCTGTGGAAAGATCCTTGCAACTTTGGATCTCCTGGTGCTTCACATGAATCTTGATGATGTTGAACACTAATTCAATTGGGTTGAGAATGGGGGAGTACATTGGAATGAATTTGGAATTGGTTTTTTTGGTTGAATACTTCATGATATTGATTAATTGGTAAAATTCTGCACCGCAATTGATGGGTACATTATCCATGATGATGAGACAATTTGGTGGATATTTTTCATGAAGTTGGAGGAGGAAATTGGAAATTTCCAAGGAGAAAGTGCCTCCTTTATTCTTACTGTATTTTTGAGTAACTCAAAATGAACCATTCCAAATTTTTTGAGGGATCCAACAAGGTGGATCGTGATCCCCCTGGCATTGGCTTCCAGGGTGGCATCCTGACCTAATACATTGAAAAAAAAGGAAGAGTTCAGTGTTTGTTTGACTGTGATAAGAAAAGAAAACCAACCAAAAAGGGAATACCCATGAGTGGGCTTTCAGCCTGCTGGATGCCAAGTCCCTTGCTATCCTTTAGCTACCAGAGTTGATAGAAAAAATAATAAATATATTATCTAATAAATTTAGCAAAAATCTGTAAAATAGTTGGATTAGGCTTATTGCAAGGTTAATTGGTTTGGTTATGGTTTATTTTTATGAATCAATATAGGTAAATTGATTATTAAATATTTTTATAGAGGGGCCACAATTATATTGGGGATCTTTAACACCTCTCTTCAGGGATTTCAGTATGAAAACATGTAGTCATGGTTACTTTGGGCTCTTTAGTTTAAAGGATATTTTGGCCAAAGATAATATGTATATAAAATACATGGTGGAGTGGCAGGGCCTGGTAACCAAGATGCCACGACAGAGAAAGGATAATAAAACTCACTGGTATATTATTAAATCCTTAGGGTATCTGTTTGGGATGTTCACTGATGGGTTAAACCTGCATACTGGGGTTATAAGGTTGTTCAGCAGTTTTAATTGATAAAAAGAGGTTGAGGACGGATATTATTGATCAGACTAAGCGATAAATCACTTACTTATCTCTCATAAGTACTTGATTACCTTGGAACAGTGTCTGGATATAAATATAAATGGGTCTCTGTCCATCAATATCCTCAAAAGAGCTCTTTATTTATAGCTTTTGGAGTCCCAATGTTATCCTTCTTAGGGGTTCAGGGGATCAAAGGGAAGGACACTAAGGCTAACAGGGTAGCCAGTGGTAGCCTTTCACGTGTTTTTGGTGCTTTAGCACGGGTAGCATCTAATTCCTCAGGGTATGGGAATTATTCCACTTTATAATTGCTATTAAAACTTGTGAATAACACTAATCTTCCCTATTTATGTATTATTTAATTAATTATCCTTAGTAAATGTTCCCAGTAAGTTAATAATTTTTTTAATAGACATTTTTACGGACATCCTGATGTCAGGTGAGTTCTGATTATGTATTAAATAACCGGAGTAAAGTCATGATATTGATTCTACTGCTAATTTTCGAGTTTCAGTTGATTTATTAAAATAATTACTTAAAAATACAAGTCATGAGAATTCATGTAATAATTTTACATCATTAGGTTTCTTAGTATGTCACGAAAATATTAATGTCTAGAAATTCTCATAAAAGTTTATTTTTTTTAATATATTTTTAGAAGTTTTCATTGTCTTATTTTTGACATTCTTGGTACTTTGAATTATATTTAATAAAAAATACGTAAAAGGGTTATTTAAGTATTTTCATATAATATTATGTACTTTTAGACTATCTACTATCCATGGGAACATTTATTACATATGTAGAATGTTCCCATGTGGGTTTTAGCATGTTTACGCAGTACCTAAGTTTCTCAGGCTGCCTGTCACCTTTTCAACCCGTAGTCCCGCGGCTGCGTACTTGTCAGAGGCCTGGGGCTGCGTACACGACCTTGACAGAGTGACAGGGCTGTATCTCAGCCGCGCGCGGGTGCATTGGCTGCCACGGCTGTGTGCAGGAATTGTGAAAAAAAAAAAACACATTTCCGTCCGTAACTCCTACAATATACACAACACCTCAATTCTGACTGAATTTTAGGTGTGAAGCCTATACGTGAAAATATGTGTGAAAGATTCAATTGGCCAAAAATCTCAATGGTGGTGCCGTGGTATTTTGGTTTTTCTTTCCTTAATTATTTAAAAATATAAGGAGTTGGATTTCAAGGGTGGGTTCAGTGAGTGACCCTACCTAATTTTGGGTGGAGAATCAATTTCTGTAATAATATTTCTGGTTTTCCTACTCCTTCGTAGTTTAATTGTATTATTATTATTTTTATGTTATTTTTGTGACTTTTGCTGCTTGCTCTGCAATAGTAGCAAGCTGACATTCCCCCACTCCAAGATATGGCCATATCTGAAAAAAATCTGGAGCATGTTGGGAGAAAATTAACTTCATGTTTGTTTCAGTTCCTTTTGCTGGCCCTGTAGTTTCTGAGATTATTGGTCCATCAGGTATTTTATTTTCTGGTAACCATTCATCTTTGTCTGTAGATTGTCCTTTGTATCTTACTAAGTATAGTCTAACATCTTTTCCTTGTACTCTTTCTTTCTTGTCTCTCAATATCCTGCTGACTTTCCCTTTTTCTTTCACGGGGTCAGGTTCTATTGAGATTATTGTTGGAGGGAGGTTTCTACCTTCTCTTGGTTGAAAGTGTTTGACTAGGCTAACAGGAAATACTGGGTGTTTTCTTGATAATTCTTCACTCAAGATTACTTCCACAGCATTTTTTCCATGCATATTTTTAATAATAAATGGTCCAAAAAAGGCTGTTTTCAGCTTTCTGCTACCTGCTAGATTGTTGAAATTGGTAGTAGATATCAAGATCTGATCTCCTATTTTAAAGTCAGGTTCCTTATGTGATTTGTGCCATCTTTGTTTGTTGTATTCTACTGCTTCTTCTACACATTTTTGAGCATGATTATTTGCCAGATATATCATCTTCTTAAATTCAAGAGATGTTGGATGAATAGTGGCTAGGTTATAGTTTAAGTTATTCCTAGGGAGTTTTGGAATCCATCCTCTTTCTAGTATGTAAGGAGCTTCTTTGGTAGTAGAATGTTTACTGCTGTTATAAGCCATTTCAAGGGCTGGGAGTAGGCTTACCCAATCATGGCAATAACCACCCAAGTTTTTTTATTCTAGACCAAAGCTACAGAACCTTCTTAACATATCCTCTAGGGTCTGTATCATTCTTTCAGCTGACCCATCAGTTTGGGGATTGTATGCTGTAGAAAATGCTAGAGTAGTACCCAGTATATCATGTAGATTCCTCCAAAACTCAGAGGTGAATTTGGGGTCTCTTTCACTGATTATAATCTTGGGTATACCAACATCAGCTATGATCCTGTTCCAGAATAGTAAAGCTTCATCCATAGCACTATCTTCTTTGTGGTTAGGTAGGAATTTTTCCTTCTTAGAGTATCTTTCAACTATAACTAGGACGGAGTTATATGAATGAGTACCTCCAGGGGGGAGGCCAGTGACAAAATCCATATTGATGATTTCCCATCTGGCTTTAGGTTCAGAGATCTTCTGTAGGAGTCCAAACCTTTTTCCAGTAGTTTTATTAGATTTTTGGCAGGTCTCACAGCTAGTAACATACCAGATAGTGATTTCTTTCCAGTCTATCCACCAAGCAGTTTGTTTTACTTTTTCCAAGGTTCTTTCTGTGGATAGATGCCCTGATGAACAGTTTTCATGGCATTCCTGGAGTATATGTTGTATATGTTGTTTGTTGCTTAGTACTAATACACTGGAATTTAGGTGTCTGTATTAAAGGAGACCATCCCAAAAGGTAAACCTTCCTGCTGTATAAGGTTTAAAAAATGAAGCAGGTAGACTATTTATCAGAGCTGCTTCTGGGGATTCACATTCCATAATGGTAATCAGCAGCTCTATTTCAGGAGAGTAGTTGTCCCTTTCTAGGTTGAAGAAAGCAGTATCTAATTCACATAAGTGGATCCCCATTATTGGAGCATTCAATTCAAAAAGATTGATGTACGGGATAGGAAAAATATCTTGATCTTCAGGGTCATATGCTGGATTGTTAGATTCATTAGGCAAAGCATTCCTACTTAGACTATCAGCTTTCTGATGTTTAGCTCCAGCTTTATGCACTATAGTCATCTGACCTCTATACTGTTGCATAGCAATTTGTCACCTGAGCATATGTCTGCTGAGAGTTTTCATGTTCATAAGAGTTCTTACAGAATTACAGTCCATGATCACTTTAAAAGTGGTGCCTTCTAAGTAATAGTGTAGCTTTTCTAAAGCCCATACTAGAGCCAAACAATCCAACTGACTGGCTCCATATCTCTTTTCTAGATCTTTGATTGTTCTAGATATGAAGAGTACTGGTTTCTCTACTGGTCTGTCTTCTTCTATCCTTTCTTGATGTAGAGCAGCTCCTAACCCTTCCATACAGGTGTCAATGTACAGTTTGAAGGACTTGGAGTAATCTGGTTGGATCATCATAATCTGGTTGGATGAGTAAAGGAGTAGAGGTCATAGATACTTTTAGTTCCTCATAGTTTTTCAATCTCTCATGGGTCATTTCAAATAGAGTGTTATTGTTGCATATTTCATACAGACTCTTAGTTAGCATAGCAAACTTTGGTATGTATTTTCTGTAGTAACTGCAAAAACTAATGAAAGAAATTAATTATGTTTTGTTTTGAGGCATAGGTCTATTCATGAAAACAGCTATCTTATTTTGATCAGAAGCTAGAGTTAGACCAGAGACTATATGTCCTAAGGCTTTCAATTCTCCGTAGCCAAAGTTGCATTTCTTCATGGATACCTTCAATCCTTCTCTGGAGATAGTCTGGATTACTAATCTTACTTGGTTGATATAAGTATCCCAATCATCAGAGTATATGATAACATCATCTATATAAACCATCATCCATCCTTTTCTGATTTATGTACCTAGAACTGTATCCATTGTTCTCTGGAAGTGTGATTGGGCATTCTTTATACCAAGGGGCATCCTAAGATATTCATATATTCCCAAATGACAGATTATTCTAATAAACTTCCTGCTTTCAGGGCTTATTGGTATCTGGTGGAAACCTTTAAGCACATCCATAGTAGTGATGTACTTTGCCTTGGAGAATTTATGCAGAGCATGATCAATCTGGGGTATAGGATAATAATCTTCCTGAGTATAATTATTGAGCATTCTGAAGTCTCCTACCATTCTTGACTTTTCATTATGCCAAGCTATGATTACAGGTGTGGTCACATCTACCTGCTCATTATGCCCTACTTTTCTTAATACTTGTAAGTCTATTAGTTCTTGGATTTGTTCCTCAAGAGCGTTTATAGACTTAGGACTAGAAGGATAGGCTGGCCTTCTTAAGTTTGGAGGATAAGGAGGCTTAATGGTCAATTTCAATACCATATCATGCCCTATAATATCACCATTGGAATTATTGTCAGTACAAAAAGCATTTTGGTTCTCAAAGCAGACTGTCAATATGTCTTTCTTCTGTTCCTCAGAAAGTTTCATATTCAGAGCTTCTTGAGAGAAGTATTCTTGGTCAAAGTCTTCTAAATACTTTTGATAAGTAGAGGAGGGGAAGTTAGACTGAATGGTGCATATCTTAAACTTCTTGTCCCAATTACCACCTACTGTCAAGTATCTCCCTTTACTCTGGAACACATCTATACCATAAAGACATAAGGCATCATTACCTAGTATCAGGTAGTCACCTAGTCTGTTGAGCAATACTACAAATTCCACTTGTATCCTCAAAGATCCTTTATATATGGGATAGTATTATAGGAGCAGTCCATACTCCAATAGAATTCATGGTAGATTTTCAAGAGCTAAACTTGGCTTTTTGGGACGTGCAGAAGGTGTTCTTTCCAATTGGGATCCCATTTGTTTAAGAATTCAGCACAGACACATAAGCAGAAAGCTCCACTATCCAGTAATAACCTTATAGGTCTTTCTTTATACAATCCTGTTGCATAACAAGTTTGACCAGTGGTATAACTTTTCCCACTCATATCTTCAACTGTTGATGGTTTGAAATCCGTAACATTTCTAGGAATTATGGTAGGATCCCATTGTTGGGGCAAACTAGAATTCCCATGGATGTTATTGATTTCTATAGAAGTGCCTATATCTCCTTCTATAAAATTAACAGGGTTGATCAGGATCAATTCACATTCAGAAAGAAATCCTTCATTATCAGCTATATCTTCATAGTTCTGATTCCCTTCAACCTCCTGCTCTCCTTCCAAGACTGATATCTTTCTTTTTGGTAATGGAAAGTCTTGTCTCATATGCCCTGTCTTGTTACAATTCCAACAAGTCCCCAGCATCCTCTCTTTATCCCTAGTCTCATTATGTTTCTTATTATCAGAGTTATTCATCAGAGGAGGTTGTTCTCTGGTTTTGTTAATGTTGTAGTTCTCTTTGGGTCTTTGTCTAACCCATTCATGTTTATTACTTCTTCTAGCACATTGATTAGAGTTGGCAAGTCAGCATCCATACTCATCCTACATCTTACACTATGATTAAGATTTCCAGGACACAGGTTGAGGAGTCTTTCATTTAATTTCTCTTTATCAGCATCTGGATAGAAGCAATCTAATCTTTTCTTCTGTTCCAAGCACCATTTGTGAGGCTTATCCTTGGAGGGGTCAAATGAGGAATTTTCAAAATTTTTCATCATTTTTCTTTTCCACATTCTAGAACCAAATTGTTCTTTAATCAGAAATTTCCAAGAATTCCATGGTAAGGATCATTCTTCTTCTCTTTTACTTATAAAAAATTCCAAGGCTACTCCTTCAAATAGTCTGGGCCGGCTGACTACAGCTATAGCTTCTGGTAAGTCATAAGAGTTAAAAGTGTAGTCAATAAATTTAATAAAATTTATCTGATTGTATTCTCCTTCACCAGAGAACTTGGGCCATTCAGAAATAGGGGGTAACATTTTGAGGGCTTGCTCCATCTCAGGGGTAGGACTAGGCCTGAATGTGTCACTCCTATGCATTCCTAATAAGGTTGGTGCATAAGGAGTAGTGGTTTGTCTGGGAGGTTTTGGTTCTTCTGTGGTACTCCCCAAGAGGTTTGTCAGATGGACTTTTAAGTCTCTAAGATCATTCTTGATCAGATTAAGTTTCAGGTCCACCTTATTATTAAGCAGATCCAGTTTTTCACTAAGGGATAGAATGGAGCTGTCAGTAGTGGTTACCAATTCTTCTTTTAAGGGTTTGAAAGAAATAATAAAATCTTCTTGGATTCCTGATAACATATTCTCAATTTTTTGAGTCTGTCTGATCCTACCTTGATTAATTGTCTCCAATAACTGTTCTGTGTATTATTTGATCTCTTCCATTTGTGCCATCTTTGTTTGTTTATTATTCAATTTTGCTACTACTGAGGTTAATTTATCCATTTGGGTGTAAACACCATCCAAAGTTTCACAACAAATTTTGAAATTATGACGCATATCATTAGAAAAGGAATTAATTACATTAGAGGTTTGTTTGGGCTCAGAATTAGAGGCTAATTGTTGTAAAACGTTTTCCATTTTCAAGCTAGGGATATTATCTGATCCCAATCTTTCTTTCCCTTTGGCTTTGGATGGGGAGAGGATCTCTTCTTTCCTGATCCTTTTCCTTTCAGTTGGGCTAATTGATCCCAAGGATTCCATTTTTCTAAGTAGGATTCTACCTCTTTCCTTGGAATCATTTTCTGAAGTGCTATCTGGGTAGCTTTTGCCTGGGAGATTATCTTTTTCATAGATACCATTTTCTCCTTGGCTTGGGCTTCTTTGAAATCTTCCCAATATTTCACATGCTCTCTGACTAAGTCTTTGATTGTGGCTTCCTTGGCCAGATTCTGCTGGGGTGGCTGCAGGGAATCTTCTTGCAATGGATTGTGGCTTGATTCTACTACCTTCTCCGGCTCTAGGTTGGGAGAGGGCAGAAGTACTTGGTGCTGTTCCTTTTCCATCAAAATTTGATTCACGTTTTCCAGTCCCTTCATGGTTGTCCTTATTGGTGGTCTCACGGTTACTGGGAGCTCCTGGCAAAGATCCATAGGACGGAATTCTCCCTGAGGCTCTTGTGTTACGTCTATTCATATTTGATTAAAATGTTTATAAGTATTTTACAGAAAAAATCCGTAAAAATAAGTTTTATTCAAGAATCACTTAAGTTGATGTTCAAAAGTACCAAGACTTTATTTGCATTAAATTGATCCTTAGCAGGTAATCCTACGGGTTCTTGGTGTGTTCCAATGAGGTCTTCACCTGCCCAATCAATATTTTCAGGGCGTCCAGAGATATCTGGGACTTCTTGATCCAATAAATCAATTTCAGTGGCGGTGGTTTCTGCTACAGGAGGGTTCACTGATTTAAAAAAAGATTATTTTATTGGTAAATAAAATATATTAATATTATTTTAAAAAAATGATATGGTAATACAAGTTGTATACTTACTTTTATATTTCAAAAAGTAATTTATATTTTATTTCTTCCAAGCTTTATGTTTCCTTAATAGGGCCTAAAATTTGATACGCCTCTCAAGATCTTCTTTTTCAAGGAGTTTATCTAAGTGTTTACGTGCAGAAGAGATATTAAGTTGCTCAGCTTGAGTTAAAGCTTTCCAACCAGTAGGTTTATAATTTTTAATATATTCTTCTTTTCTTATCTTTAAAAGATTTAAATAATAGATTATTAATTCTGCATTGGTTTTTAAATCCACTGCAAAAGAATTTAATGATAAATCACGGTTATAAAGTCAGATAAATTTATCTTTGTTTTATTTTTTTGTGAAATTTCTGGTCCAAGGTATTAAATATAATAAAATGGAATATTTCCCGCCAGACCCCCAATTTTCAGCCTCCTGGATGCCAAGACCCTTGCTATCCTTTAGCTACCAGAGGTGATAGAATAAATAATAAATATATTATTTAATAAATGCAGCAAAAATCAGTAAAATATTTGGATTAGGCTTATTGCAAGGTTTATTGGTTTGTTTATGGTTTATTTTTATGAATCAATATAGGTAAATTGGTTATTAAATATTTTTATAGAAGGGCCACAATTATATTGGGGATCTTTAACACCTCTCTTCAGGGATTTCAGTATGAAAACACGTAGTCCTGGTTACTTTGGGCTCTTTAGTTTAAAGGATGTTTTAAGCAAAGATAATATGTATATAAAATAAATGGTGGAGTGGCACGGCCTTGTAACCAACCTGCCACGACAGAGAAAGGATAATAAAACTCACTGGTATATTATTAAATCCTTAGGGTATCTGTTTGGGATGTGCACTGATGGGTTAAACCTGTATACTGGGTTTATAAGGTTGTTCAGCAGTTTTAATTGATAAAAAGAGGTTGGGGATGGATATTATTGATCAGACTAAGCAATAAATCACTTACTTATCTCTTATAAGTACTTGATTACCTTGGCACGGTGTCTGGATATAAATATAACTGGGTCTCTGTCCATCAATATCCTCAAAAGAGCTCCTTATTTATAGCTTTTGGAGTCCCAATGTCATCCTTCTGATGGGTACAGGGGATCAAAGGGAAGGAGACTAAGGCTAGCAGGGTAGCGAGTGGTAACCTGTCACGTGTTTTTGGTGCTTTAGCACGGGTAGAATCTAATTCCTCAGGGTATGGGAATTATTCCACTTTATAATTGATATTAGGACGTGTGAATAACACTAATCTGTCCTATTTATGTATTATTTAATTAATTATCCTTAGTGAATGTTCCCAGTAAGTTAATAATTATTTTAATAGAAATTTCTACGGACATCCTGATTTCAGGTGAGTTCTCATTATGTATTAAATAACTGGAGTAAATTCATGATATTGATTTTACTCCTTATTTTCAAGTTTCAGTTGATTTACTAAAATAATTACTTAAAAACATAAGTCATGGGAATTATGTAATACTTTTTCATCATTAGTTTTTTTAGTATGTCAAAAAGATATTGATGTCTAGAAAATCTCATAAAAGTATATTAAAGTATTTTAATATACTTTTAGAAGTTTTCATTGTCTTATTTTAGACATTCTTGGTACTTTGAATTATAGTTAATGAAAAATAAGTATAAGGTTTATTTAAGTATTTTTATATAATATTATGTACTTTTAGACTATCTACTATTGACAGGAATATTTATTACATATGTAGAATGTTCCCATGTGGGTTTTAGCATGTTTACGCAGTACCCAAAATTCCCAGGCCGCCTGTTACTTTGTGTCAGGGATTTAACCTCTATTGCTACACCTAGCTGTGGTTAAACCTGCAAAAGAATAAAGACAAACCAATATTTAAATTATTTTTTAATTATATATTCCAAACAGCAACTTTAAAAGTTTACAGACTCGAATAATACCAAGGTATTATGAGTAAATAGCCACACCTTAAACCTTTATAATAGGTAAGGGGCCTTAGTCTTAAAGGAGTAAGACCAAAAGGAGCTTTGCTTATGAATAAGCTCACACCCTTTAAAGAGTAACACACAGGGGTTACTTATCCAAGTGAGACCTTCCACTCTAAATTGGTGTTGCCAGATAGGTTATTTATTGAATTTAATACCAAAGTTTATAGCCCCAGTCAATCTTCTTCTTGAGATTAAGGTTAATGGGCTTGTTAACTCTTGCTTGTATTCTTGTTCAAATAATAATATATAATGGATGATGAAAGGGCTATAGGGTAAAAGACCCTGCTCTTTTAAGGTAACAGGAGCCCTCAGGGGACTCTAGTAATCACCAGGGGAGTGTGAGGCTCTCCTTGGTTTCGTCCTCAAAGGCCCAAGACATCATTACATCATTCCCAATGGGTAATGAAGAACTAGTACCCATTGGGAAGGATTTTCAAGGTAAAGTTTTCATTTTACTTACTAAAAGGTTACTTACTGGGTCTTAGGACTTATACCCCACTCAGATGGACGGTATAGAAGCCTTAGAATCCATCATAATGATTATTTATATTTATTTAATGTAGCTTAATACCTTGGCAAATAGTTTAATTTTAATTATAAGTATCTTAACTCATACTATACACATAGAGTATGTATACTCTTTTCAATGTTTATTAAAAGGTTTAAAGCCTACAGATGAACTCTGAGCCCTCTGAGTGGAAGCACTCAAGGCTCAGTGAAGTATATTAAAGCATTATTACATCCAAAAGGGGATAGTATTAAATAAGTAATTAATTTATAATTATACTATACCTACAATGGGTATATACTCTTGGCAGTGCTACTAGAAGGTTCATAGCTTACAATTAAGTTCTAAAGCCTCTGATTGAACGCTCTCACGGCTCAGTAAGATGTATTAAGTGTACAGAGGGAGTATTACTTATAATTACATCCCAAAGAGGGATAAGGTAAAAATTATGCAATTTAATTGTACAGAGTAGAGAGTATGGGTTAATATGATTACCATGGCTCCCAACTAAACCCTGAGCCTTCTGAGTGGACGCACTCAAGGCTCAGATTAGTATATTAAGGTATTAATGTATCCCAAAAGGGATGATATTAAATATGTAATTAATTTATACAGTATAGAGAGTATGGGTTAATATGATTACTGTAACTCCTTCCCAAAGAGAGGAAACACTTTGGGAACTTCTATATCAATAATTGGGACAAATCTGAGTCCTCATAACTTAATTTAAAGTTATATTGGGTCCCCTTCTTGATAATATAAATTATCAAGGTTTTAATTCCATAATCCATACTCATAAAAACATACTTATACAACATTATATAATATTATTAAGATTTAATATATAATTACAAAACTACTCAACATTTTCATTATTGTCTCCATTGTGGTTTGAACCAGTGACCTTGGTATCAGATACTGGGAAGTGAGCCTAGTACTTAGCCACTATACCAGCAGGACATATGAGTTTCCAGACATTTGGACAAGTCTAACTGTCTCATGGCTGACACTTTGTCAACCCGTAGTCCCGCGACTGCGTACTTGTCAGAGGCCTTGGGCTGCATACACAACCTTGACAGAGTGACAGGGCTGTATCTCAGCTGCGTGCGGGTGCATTGGCTTCTGCGGCTGCGTGCGGGAATTGTGACAAAACACATTTCCGTTGTGGTGTCATATTTATAACCTTGGATCGGGAGCAGCTTTGCGGCCTGCGCGCTCAGAAGATGGGTAGGTCACGCTCAGCATTTGGGGTTCGCGCGTCTCAGAAGTGCCTGCTGCGGGCTCAGCAGCAGCGGATGAGGGCTCAGCGGCAGGGATTGCGGGGCTTGGAACCATGTGCGGGTTGGGCCTACTCTGGGGGGTGCCGGGTTGCAACCCGCCCAGGGAATGCAGAACAAGTTAAGGAACCGGCCGGACCAAGATTGCGGGTGGCTAGTATGGAAGGCAAGGGCGGGGCAATCAGGGGGTTATACACGCAGGGTAGGTTCGCGTGGGCATAATCGCGGGCCAACTCACAGATTGCGGGGACGGATAAACCTGGGGGGCTTCAAGTAGGGCGCGGCAGAGGGCTGCCCCATGAGAAGGACAAACAGGACATACGTGATATCAAAGGGGAAGGTTTTAGACAGGGTGGGTGGTACGGGGTAGGGTTAGGGTGGAGCTAGGGTTCTGTGCTAGGGGTCATATTTCACCTATCTTGTTTCTTGTGGTTGTACCTAGGTTAGGGTTGAGAGGGAGGACTCAAAATACCTCACTTGCAACTCAGGGCTGGGAGAGGATCATATTATTATCATATCATAGCAGAGGACCAGACCACGAGGAAGGGGGAGGGGAAGGATTGGAAGAAAGGAATTTATAATCATCACTCTCTCTATTCTTAAACTCATTGCATCCAATCTCCTTACAGACGCTCAGACCAATAACTTCTAGAACTCAAGGATAACTTCAGGGGGTAGCACCTCCTCTTGTTTCCACACCTGGGGGTCTGGCGGGGAAAAATCTTTTGTCAAAGTCTCCCAAAGTTACTTACAGATGCTGGAAGCAGTTGCCCCTCTTTCTTCCTCCTTTTCCCACCCCCTCAGCACCAGCCCAAAGGATTACCCTCATATTTGATTCAACACCATGGATTTGGAGTGATTCATCTCACAGTATGAAACAATTGCGGAGTCTGAAGGCGCATTGGATCTTGAAAAGGCGCGCCATGTTTTCCTGTTCATTGAGGACGCAGAAGAGCATTGGGATGTAGAAGACATGAGAGGCTACCAGAACCTGGATTGGCCAACACTGAAGGGGGAAATGTTGGAAAGATGGGGGAGGCGCGACTCTTGTTTTTGGAAAAGGCAATTTAAAGGCGTCCGCGGAAATGGACCACAAATCAGGCATGTGCGGGTGGGTCTGATTACAAGCAGAATTGGATTACGCGGAGCCGTATTTCAGGGCATTGTGCGTTCCGGAACCATCACCGGCAACCAACCCTTGGGCCAACAAACTTGCAGAGGTGGTAAGGGGCCTTGAGGCCTATCTGGAGAGTATTCAGTGTCCTAGCGGGTCTGCGCCCCGGGTGCGCACATATGGGGACAACAACAATTGTTGGTGGCTGGGACGCAAGGGTTGGATGAAGGATTCAAATGCGGGACCGGTTTCCTTGGAGGAGGCGGGGTGCATGTTGGGGAAGCGGGTCTTGGTGGAACTGGTTCAGCCTGCTGATAGGAAGCAAGCAAGGACAAAGGAACGGGGATCCAATAATCCGTGCAGCTTGGGAACCAATGAATGGGGGATGGGTCTAGTGGAGAGGGAAGGAGTGGCAGAAGTGGGAATGGGCCAAGTGTTGGAGGATTGTAACTGGGGCTGGGCCTCTTTGACGGCGGAGAGAATGCGTGTGGGATGGAAGGAAGCGGTGGTGGAAAGGAGGATGAACACGGAATGGAAGGATGAAGGGCCCAGGGAGTGCGGGACGGATTAATGGAGGATGGGCCTGTTGCCATCAATATGGCTAGCCAAGGCTTTGGCGTTTGTGCAACAGACACTTTTGGCGGGGCTTCAGGCGCAGAATGGGGAAGGATTGGGTGCCAATCAGATGACTGGGAAAAAGGAAGTAGGGGTTGCAAGGGCTTTAGTGGCAGAAGGCGCCTTGGGATGGAATTTTGGAGAATTGGCCGGTGGACGCGACCTTTTTTGGATTGTTTGAGACTTTCAGCTGAGGACAGCAGGCAAGTTGGGGGGGAATCTAGCGCAGGATGAGATGCAGGGGCGGCGCAAGCCGGGTCTGTAAACGCAAGGACAAGCCCCACGGTTGGGTAATGTGGGACAAGGAGCGGAAGCCCGGTGTAACAAAAAAAAAACTTTTTCTTTTGGGGTTGGGTTCCTGTTTTGGGTTTGGTTCTTTTCTCTGTCTTCTCTTTATCAGTTTTATTCTCCTACAGCGTAGTGGGTGCAGATTATGCGTGGGACAGGTACGGGACACATTTGATTTGGTGAGGGGGTGTCCTAGCCGGTTCACAGCCAGAACAGCTAGACACCCCAGAGTGTTTGTTCCTCAAATTCTTTTCCTCTCTGGGATGACTGTGTGCACGCGCTGGTGGAGGGTGGTTTTGTGTTTGTTGCAGGTTGGGTATGGGGAACTGTGTGGAAGTTTGGCTGAGGTGGTCCAGGTACCTTCCAGGAAACTTTGTTGGCGCAGAAAGCGGGCGCCAATCTCAATCTCACTCTCATTCCCACTTATGACGCGCAGATGTGGAACTCTTTTTCAAAACTCACTTGGGACGCCGGGATGTTTCCACAGGACAACCCGCTGGGAAAGGACAAGCGCGCAGAAGAGGTATTTCTCTCAACAAGGGAAAGGCGGTACAAAGGGAAGAAAAACGTGGAAAAAGGGAAGGGGGGAGAGGGGGGGCAATGCGCCTAAGCCATTCTCATCATTTCCTCCATGTCCGCCCGCAACAATGCCAGTAAGGCCCGGAAAGAGGCCAAGGACTCGCGCAGGGATTCCAAGGATTGAGCACCGGGGGTTGCTAGGAAGTTGCGGAGCATTGCGGTCAACCTTTCAGCCAAGATTTCAAATCCGGCGGCCGGGAGTCCCAACACAACAGGGATTACCGGGATGTTGGGTGGGCTGGGGGGAGGCAGGACTGGTGAGGAGGGGACCTCCGGAGGACCATTGGGGGGGCTTGGTCCAATGGGAGGCAACGACGGGATGACAATGGGTGACGCGGGGGGTGGAGGGGTGCCTCGCGGAGCTGGGGAAGGGGCCAGGGCAGGAGCCAGGCCAGGGGCCGGAGGAGGAGCCAGGGCAGGGACCGGAGCAGGAGCCCAAGGAGGAGCTGTGCAACATCAAAGGATTTCATCAATAAGCGGGTCCCTTGCGCCTTGCATAATCAGGATGCGGTCCGCCCAGAATTGCATAGCCACTCAGTAAGCCACAAAGTTGGGAAAGTCCTCCTTCCAGGGAGGTCCTGCGCAGCGGAACGGTGAAGCAGAATTCCGGATGGGGCTTGGGGCGGAATGGCAATGGGGTGATCTGGGCGGAGTGCACAAGTCCTCCAAGATGGTTTCATTGTCCAATACCACAGACAGGTCTGGAAGGGCCCTCTTGCGCGGGCGGGAACGGGAGCCAGACTGAGGGGGAGGCTGGGGCATTCCCTCACTAAGTGAGCAGCAACAGTGGCCGCGACAGCAAGCGCTGCAGGCGCGTCAACCAGGAGCAATGGAACACCCATGCCTGTTCCGGGTGCAGAAATTGCAGGGGATCATAGCATTGTTGGAAGGTGTAAGGAGGGGCAGGGCTAGTAGCTTGGGAGGACTGGGAGGAGTAAGGGGGGGAGTGGTCTGGTAGCTTGGTAGGGTTGAGTTAGTGATGGAAGGACCTCTGGGGACAGAACTCAACTTGGGGGGGGGATGTGGTGTTGTATTTATAACCTTGGATCACAAGCTGCGTTGCGGGCTGCGCGCTCAGCAGTTGGGTAGGTTGGGCTCAGCATTTGGGGTGCGCGCGTCTCAGCAGTGCCTGCTGCGGGCTCAGCAGCAGCGGATGAGGGCTCAGAGGCAGGGATTGCAGGGCTTGGCACCAGGTGCGGGTCGGGCCTACTCTTGGGGGCACCGGGTTGCGACCCACCCAAGGAATGCGGACCAAGTGATGGAGCCGGCCGGACCAAGCTTGCGGGTGGCTAGTCTGGAAGGCAAGGGCGGGGAAATCAGGGGGTTATACGCGCAGGGTAGGTTTGCATGGGCATAATTGCGGGCCAACTCACAGATTGCGGGGACGGATAAACCTGGGGGGCTCCGAGTAGGGCGCGGTGGAGGGCTGCGCCATGAGAAGGACAAACCGGACATGCGTGATATCAAAGGGGAAGGTTTTAGACAGGGTGGGTGGTCCTGGGTAGGGTTAGGGTGGAGCTAGGGTTCTGTACTAGGGGTCATATTTCATCTATCTTGTTGCTTGTGGTTGTACCTAGGTTAGGGTTGAGAGGGAGGACTCAAAATACCTCACTCTCAACTCCGGGTTGGGAGAGGATCATATTATTATCATATCATAGCAGAGGACCGGACCACAAGGAAGGGGGAGGGGAAGGATTGGAAGAAAGGAATTTATCATCATCACTCTCTCTATTCTTAAACTCATCACATCCAATCTCCTTACAGATGCTTAGACCAATAACTTCAGGAACTTGAGGACAACTTCAGGGGGTACCACCTCCCCTAGTTTCCACACCGTCCGTAACTCCTAAAATATACACAAC
Organism: Puccinia polysora; assembly: GCA_025617555.3. NCBI lineage: Eukaryota > Fungi > Basidiomycota > Pucciniomycetes > Pucciniales > Pucciniaceae > Puccinia > Puccinia polysora. The sequence goes on from CM062629.1 coordinate 1,780,635, forward strand.
ACCTCAATTCTGATTGAATTTTTGGTGTGAAGCCTATACGTGACAATAGGTGTGAAATATTCAATTGGCCAAAAAGCTCAATGGTGGTGCAGTGGTATTTTGGTTTTTCTTTCCTTAATTATTTCAAAATATAAGGATTTGGATTTCAAGGGTGGGGTCAATGAGTGACCCTACCTACCTTTAGGTGGAGAATCCATTTCTGGAATAATATTTATGGTTTTCCTACTCCTTCTTATTTGAATTGTTTTATTATTATTTTAATGTTATTTTTGTGACTTTTTCAGCTTGCTCTGCAATAGTAGCAAGCTGACATGGGCTGGGTCTGGGAATTGAACCCGGACTCATCAATGATGAAAGGATTCCTTCATACATCAGTGACACAATTGAGAGCAAACTTTTGTTGCTGTTGCAGGAAGGAAGCCTCATTCCAATTACAAGGGACCGCCATCAAAATCTTCCAGGTGATTTCAAGGCTGTTGAGGAGCCTTTGAATTTAGTTGATCAAAGCAGAAACATCAAATTTGCTCTTGATGTGACTAGACAGATCCTTCAAAGGAGATGAGGGCTTTTATTCCAAATGGATCAGAATTGATGCAATCATCTTGTTTGATATCTTCAGCTTAGCCCCTCTTGAGAAAGTTGATTCATTTTTCTTTCCCTCTTGAGTGTTCCCAATGTTACTTTGGAATTGAATTTCAGAAATCCCAAATGTTTTGGCAACATTGACCAGAGTTTTATTTTCAATTAGAACCTGATTTTTTCCTTCACATTGCCACTAATTGTTTGATATGGCCTTTGTGGTTGACTAGTTTGGTCCTTGGATTGTTTTGTTTTTTCAATACTTTTTTGAACAAGGGCCTTGAATGCTGTCAATAAGTATTGGTTTGAAAGAAGTTATTGATGAGCCTCTTGGATGGCACTTGAATGTGATTCAATTTCTGCCTTGTACTTTTGTGCCCATTCATCATAATTTGCAATGCTTCATCTTTATTGGCAGATTAGTTTTCCATTGTCAATGTTGATCTGATCAAAAAAAAGGAAAAGGAAGTGATTAAGTACTTACTTAATTTAATTATTGAAAAAAAATTAAGGTTACTTACTTATGAATTGAGAGTGCTTACTTAGTTGCTTTGATCCTGCGTGATCTCCTTTGATGTGCTTGGTGAGCAAAGGGAGTTGGATCCCTGGAAAGGATTCTTTTCCGTTTTGAGAAAAACCTGGAAAGGAAACCCAAAACAGGCTACCTCTCATGGGTAATCCTGTGAAAGGGTTATTACCCCTGCTGTGGAAACAAGAGAGAGATACTCCCCTGAGTGATGAAATTTCAGAATGATATTTCTGAGCTAAAACCAGAACTAGGAGAAGACAAAGTAAGTCACAGAGAAAAATAGAGCAGAAAATTTGTAGAGGTTTAGGCATACCAGAGAGCAGGACAATATTGAGGTTTTCAGGGAAAAACTCCAACAGAAAAAGATCTCGACAAGCACGCCTACGGAGATGAGGAATCATAAGGAAAAAAAAATAAAAAGAAGAATAGAATTCCATGACGCAGGTGAGTAGGAGAAATTCTTCTTTAAATATCTGTTTGATCTTTGCACCAAATTAGCCTCAATAAGAAGGACTTGAATATGTCTGAAGGTCTTGATTGTGGGAGATTCAGAACAAGGTTGATGAGTAGGATCCAGGGTAGTCAAGGTAAGATGAACCTTGAGGATCTTGAGGAGTCTTGAGTTCCGGGATGGAAGAAGAAGGTTTGATTGTCCCGGTGAGGTCAAGAGACGTGAAGGATAGCGCGTATGAGAAGAAGCAAGCCTTGCGCAGTCCAAGCGCAGAGCAAGAGGAGGAGAAAGCGGTCAAGGAGAGATCTTCTTGGGAGAGTAACTGCAAGGTTTGATTGAGATAGCCGCAACAGGTAGAATGCCCTATTTAGATGATAGAAAGATGAGTAAAAGAAAAAGGAATGAATATAAAAAAGGAAATAGAGGAAATGGAATGACAGATACAAAAAAGAAATTATATATTTTTATTTATTTATTTATTTATTTCAATACCCCCCTTGATTTGATGCAAAGAGAGGTTGGAGACAGACATTCAGGAGCCTCTTGAGAGATTTATGAGCACAGACCTTGGTGAGAGTGTCAGCAATCATGTTGTCAGTAGATATAAGCCTGACGTTGATCTCTCCATTTTTTGAGCAGATCTTGAAGCCACTTTATTTTTATGTCAAGATGCTTTGTCTTAGAGTCCAATCCAAAGTGTTTGATCTTCTCAAGTAATCCCTTATTGTCAATGCGGAATACGGTATTCTCCAGTTTTGTCTTCCAGAGTTTGTTGATGAGAGATTGAATCCATAGATTTTCTTGAACCGCATTGGAGAGTGCAGACAGTTCTGCTTCAGTGGAGGAGAGTGTGATTCTTTTTTTCTTTTTGCTGGACCACAAAAGGGGAACTCCTTTCCAAAGGCATAGGGAGCCACTTTGTGATAGCCTGGTTGTGTGGTCATTGGCCCAGGTGGCATTGGAGTAGTACTCGAGGCAGTTGGAAGGATGAGTAGACGTGGGTTCCAGCACCAGACAAAGAGCCAGGGAACCTTTTAAGTATTTGAAGCAGTGAACCACTTCCCTCCAGTGGGAGATTCCAGGAGCGTGATTAAAGCGCGACAGAATAGAGGCCGCCGGAGCAAGGTCTGGGCAAGATCGGCAGGAGAGGTAATTTAGAATGCCGGTGAACTTCTGATAATTTATGTTAAGCTTGCTAAACTCCTGTAAGTTGTCTTTTGAGGCTTCTCAAAGTTGGACTCCAGGGCTCAGGGGTGTTTTTACTGGCCTGAAATCCTTGAGTCCCAGGAGTTCCGGCCCTTTGTTGATGAGCTTGCTCTGATTTAGGGTGATTTTAGTGGGAGAAAGGTCAAGGTCCATCCCAAGAAGAGTGTCAGGTTTGTGAGCAGAAGAGTTGGGAAATTTATTGAGAAAGAGGGATTCAAACCCATTGACATTTCCAACAACTACTAAGTCATCCACATGGAAAAATATGTAGGTGTTTTCATTGTTGTGAATGTACAGGCATGGATTGGCGGAGGATTGATGGAAGTTGATGTCTTGAAACCATTTAGTGATGGTGTCATACCAATTAGCTGGTGCCTGTTTGAGGCCGTATAGCAATTTCTTCAGCTTGAGAAAGGTTGTTTTTTGTTTGGATCCTTTAGGAGTAGCAATATAGATGTCTTCGGATAGAGGAGCATAGAGGAAAGCGCTCTTTACGTCAAACTGTCTGATGGGAAATTTTTTGTCAATGGAAAGGGTGAGAAGCGAGAGAAGTGAGGGAAATTTCCCGGTGGAAGCAAATGTGTCATTGTAGTCAACCCCCGGTGTTTGCAAGAAGCCTTGTATACATAGGCGAGCCTTCTTTCTCTTGGCTGACGACGCAGTAGCTGGTTTGGTCTTAAGAACCCAGGTGGTGCAGAGGTAGGATTTGGGTATTAAATGACAGTCTTCCCATACATCCATCTCTTCCATGCTGTTGAGATCAAAATCCATGGGTTCTTCCCATTCTTCAGCCTCAGAGACAAAGGAAAGGGAGTCTTTGGAGAAGTAGGCGTACTTAGCGGGTTTGATCTTTGATGTTTGAGTTCTTAACCCATATCTGGGAGCATTGTTTGGAATGAGAGAGGAAGAAACGGCCTCTGAGTCATTTTCACTCTCATCAGAGGACTCATCATTATGATCAGTATCCGGATCGGAAGGAGTGGCAGATGGTGGTTTGATTGGAGCGTTGGGAGGAGGAGCAGCTAATGGTTGATCAATTGGGGTCGTGTTGGAAGGAAAATTGTTCTGGCCATCTGAGTCAGACCAGATCAGCGAAGGCTTTTGAGCAAAGGGACGGAATTCCAGGAATTGGACATGTTTTTTATCTATTATATTTCTGTGTTCCCAGAGAATGCGATAGGATTGTAGTTCATAACTGTAGCCAATGAGGGTTCCCAGAGAGCCTTTAGGGAAGATTTTGGAAGCTGGTTTGGAGGGTAAGTTTAAATAAAAAACACTGTTTCCAATGGGATGAAAGTAGCTGATAGGAAGAGATAAATTTTTGAATAGTTTGTAGGGAGATTTCTTGGACTTATGGACAGGGATTTGATTGAGGGTGAGAGTTGCCGCATGAGATATTTCGTGCCAAAAAATGACAATTGAGATTAGAGTCTGTGAGAATGGAACGGATAGATTCAAGAATGGAACAATTGAATCTTTCAGCCAAGCCGTTTTGTTGTGGAGTGTAGGGGTCAGAGTATCTGGGTTTAATTAGATGAGATTTGCAAAATTGAGAGAGTTTTTTTTTAAAAAATTCACCATCACAATCCAAGTGTAGGATGGATGGAAAGTAGCCAAAACGCTTTGCTTCAAGACTCAGGACATTGGTTAAGATCTCAGGTACGTTGCTCTTGTTCTTCAAGGGAAGTGCGGAGCAGTATCTGGTGTTGCTATCAACCACGGTAAGAAGGTATTGGTGTCTTTCCCAAGAAGGGGGCGAGATGGGTCCAATTACATCCATGTGAAGCTCCTCAAAAGGTCTGGACGCAGGGGAATGTTCCCTTTTAAAGCTTGCTCTGGTGATTTTTGAGATGGAACAGGCTTTGCACTTCTGAGGGACTCTAACCGGAATGCCCAATTTGTGTCTGAGTTGATGATAGCTCAGGTGACCCAAGAATTTGTGTAGAAGCTCCGCCAAAGACAAAAATGTGTCTTGATCCGGTGAATTGAACTTAAGACTGGGAAGATTGTTGTAGTAGCTCCCGCTTGCAACTAGCGTGTTGTCTTTAAAGAGATGAAAGGGATTGATTTCAAAGGAGATAGTGTATTTCTCAAGAAGCAGGCATCAAACAGAAAGCAGATTCACAGCTAGATTGGGAACATATAGTATGTTATTCAGGAAGAGATTGCCGTGCTTGTTGGAAATCTTAACAGATCCTCTTCCTTTAATAGGGAGATTTTCATTTCCAGATCCGGTGCAAACTATTCCTTTGTCTTCCAATGAGAGTGTGAAGAAAAGATTGGGGTTTGACATCATATGAGCCAAAGATCCAGAATCTACGATGAATATGGAAGGATCTTGGAATTTAGAGGTGAAATCGCTAATGTTATTTTCAGTTTTAGCGGCTTGAGCAGAGGAGCAAGGTCGGAGATGAGGATAAAGGAGCCAGCACCTTTTTTCCAGATGAGGAGCCTTTGGATTATGCCAGCCATGCTTGCATTTGGTGGAGTTGGGGGTGACCAGAGCGGTGAGAAGTTCTTTGGTGGAGGAGCTAGCTGAGCAAAGCTGAAGATTGTTATAGTGAACTCTGAGATGGTCTAGAACCATGTTGGGAACCACATCTTTGTCTGAGTGAGTGATCTGACTCTTCAGGTGATCAATAGAAGGAGGTAGTTTTTGGAGAATGGAATAAGTGATGATGTCAAGAGGAATGGATATACCGGTTTCAACAAATTTTGTGATAGAGGCTCTCATCTGATTAATGAAGAGTTGAATGTCCTGTGGATTAAATTGAATTGAGCATAATTTGTTGAACACTCTTGCATGATTTGAGGCATTGCAAGAGGCAAAGTAGTGATTGATTGATTTCCAAATCAGTTTAGCATCACTCTTGTTGGTTTGATTAATAACGTTGAGTTAGATAGAGGCGTTGAGCTTAGCGGTGAGAAGGGTGACCAGTTTGATGTTTACGGCTGGTTCGAGTGAGATGGAGTCAGAGATCAGAGAGTCCCAGAGGGATTGAATCTTGAGAAGATTTGTGGTCCTAGATCTCCATAATGAGAAGTTGTCAAGAGTAAGGAGAGGGATAGCTTCCAGAGCTCCTTTGGCAATGGTGGCGTGGAAATTGCTGCTCATGTTGGTAGGCTGTTCTGGTTCCTTGATTGAGGAAGGACGGTTGAGTTATGGCGCCTTTGACTGTTAATTGTGATGAAATTTTGGAATGATATTTCTGAGCTAAAACCAGAACTAGGAGAAGACAAATTAAGTCACGGAGAAAAATAGAGCAGAAAATTTGTAGAGGTTTAGGCATACCAGAGAGGAGGACAATATTGAGGTTAGCAGGGAAAAACTCCAACAGAAAAATATCTTGAAAAGCACGCCTACAGAGATGAGGAATCATAAGGAAAAAAAAGAAAAAGAAGAATAGAATTCCATGACGCAGGTGAGTAGGAGAAATTCTTCTCGAAATAGCTGTTTGATCTTTGCACCAAATTAGCCTCAATAAGAAGGACTTGAATATGTCTGAAGGTCTTGATTGTGGGAGATTCAGAACAAGGTTGATGAGTAGGATCCGGGGTAGTCAAGGTAAGATGAACCTTGAGGATCTTGAGGAGTCATGAGTTCTGGGACGGAAGAAGAAGGTTTGATTGTCCCAGTGAGGTCAAGAGACGTGAAGGATGGCGCGTATGAGAAGAAGCAAGCCTTGTTCAGTCCAAGCGCAGAGCAAGAGAGAGAGAGAGAGTGGTCAAGGAGAGATCTTCTTGGGAGATTAGCTGCAAGGTTTGATTGAGATAGCGGTGACAGGTAGAATGCCCTATTTAGGTGATAGAAAGATGAGTAAAATAAAAAGGAATGAATATAAAAAAGGAAATAGAGGAAATGGAAAGACAGGTACAAAAAAGAAATTATATATTTTTATGTATTTATTTATTTTTATCAACACTGAGTTGTCCTCAAGTTTGTAAGTTATTTTTCCAAGCGTCTGAAAGGAGGTTGAGTGCTGATGGGTCTTGAGAATAAGAGTTAGTTATAAGAAAAAGATGAATAAAGAAAATGATGTTGTATATTCCTGCCCTTCAAACCTTCCCTAATCCTTTGGTGATAAGATATACGACAAGATCCCCCTACAACCCAGAGTTGACAGTGAGGTTTTAAGTCCTACCTCTCAATTCTAACCTAATTACAAGCACAAATGAAAGCCTAAAATCCAGAAACCTAGCCCAACCTTAACCTGTACCTCCCAAACCCTTCCGCCTTTACATATGTCTGGTTTTTCCTTCTCATGGCGCAGCCCTCTGCCAGGCCCTACTTGGAGCCCCCGTGTTTATCTGTCTGGGCGCGTCTGTGGATCCGGTAATCTGTGGATTGGTCTGTGCCTATGCTTGCACAGACCTCCCTGGCGCATGCAACCCCCCAATTGCCCCTCTCCTGCTTTCCAAACTAGCCACCCACAAACCTGGTTGAGTTGGCTCCATTACTTGGTCTGCTTCATCCAAGCAGGTTGCAAGCCCGCCCCGCCTAGAGTGGGCCTGCACCGCACCAAATGCTGAGCCTGGCCTACCCAACTGCTGAGTGTGCAGTCCGCAACCCAGTTCCCAATCTGAGGTTATAAATATGAAACCACATCCCCCCCCAAGTTGAGTTCTGTCCCCAGAAGTCTTCCCATTGCTGCCTCCTCCCACGCTCATCTCCAAGCCACTCATCAACCATCCCTCCTAGTCACTCAAGTCCCACCCCCCCACTCCCATCTCAACTTTTCCATGGTCCCGCCCTGCACCTACTGTGCCCAAAACCAGTTAAACTGCACTCTCCTCTCCATTCATTGCGCTTGCTCATCCTGCCGCACCGGCAATTGTTGTTTCTCACTTGGCAACACTATGCCGCAAGCTCACCCCGTCCCCAATCCCCCCATCTGTGCAAGAGGGCCCGTTGCGGCTCATTCATGGTTTCAAGTGATGAATCAATCTTGGAGAAATTGTGGACTCCGCCCGGTTTGCCATCCTCCCATTGCCAATAAGCTCCACCACCCCCAATCTTGGCCAAAAGCTGCAACTTGTCCTCCCCTTTCTGCTGTGCCGGACCGCGGCGTAAGGAGAACTTTGCAAACACTGCGGAATGGCAAGTGGCCCTCTGCTTCTGGGCCAGCCAGGTCCACCTCAACCAAGGCTCAACCAACCCATGCGTGGAGGAACTCTTTGGATGGCGCCCAGCTCCCCCTCCAGCCCCTGTCCCAACTCCCGTTCCTTGGCCGCCTCCTCCTTCTCCTCTGGCTCCCGGTCCCCCTCCTGCGGCTCCTGGAACTCTGCCCCCAGTGCCTCCATCACAGTCCCCTGCCCTGCAATTGTCCCCAGCCCCGCAATCATCACCACAACCCACCAGGCGCGCCTCTACTCCAGCATTCCGGGAAAGTGTAGTCATCACATCTTTTCCCCCAGCTTCACCTCTCCCCCGCGCAACCAACCCCAAGATCCTGGACATTCCCACCAGGCTAGCGCTAAGGGAGGCGCACTTTGAGGAATTTGCGGCCATGTTGCACAACCTCCTCTGGCAGTTCCTCTCAGCTCCAGGCGCTCACAGAAAAAAATCCTGGTGCAAACTGTTGGCAGCGTTCCAAGGACTTCTGGACGCGGTGCAGTCAGAAATGGTGGAGGTTATGGACCTAATCTAGGTGGATTTCCCCCTCCCCCTTCCCTTCTTCCCTTCCTTTTTTGTATCTGCGCAATTATGTACTTTCCAAGAAATGGACTTCTGATGCGCTAACCTTGAGTGAGCTTCCCCGGCCTTGAGTGAGAGTAAGAGTGAGAATAAGAGAATCAGAACCCCACATCTGCGCGCGAGTCCCACAAGCAACCTTGAGACTGAGTAAGAGTGAGAAACAATGAGGTCTGCATCTGTGCATGGATTCTGAGAGGAAGGAATCCTGAGCCTAAGTAAAGCAACCCAAAAATTCCGCATCCGCGCGCAAAGAAAAGAACCCCAAAACAATCTGCACCAAATGCTGAGCCTGGCCTACCCAACTGCTGAGCGCACAGCCCGCAACGTAGTTCCCAATCCAATTTTATAAATACAACACCACACCACGCGTCCCATTTTTGCCCATACCTATCCTTATTTTTCAGAAGCCAACCAATCAAGACATGCGCATCAAAAATTCTGGACAGTTTTTCTTGAAATTCACAGGAGGATATGATTATATTATTACCTTCTATTGAATGTATGAAATTGAGTACAGGAAGATTATTAGGAAAAGGTATGTTAGGTTTGAAGAAGATTTGTTTCCCCTGAAGACAAGAATGGGTGTATTTGTTGATCTCCCAATTGAACACTTGAACAAAAAAAAAGTCAGAATATATTAAACAATCAGAAGAAAACCACAATGAGCATAAAAATCTAGAATAGATTAAGCAATCAGAAAAGAAGTATTTAGTCATAGAACCAGTGTAGAAGAGTCAAAGGAATGAGAGAATGGCTGACAGTTATGGTGAATGGAAGGGACATTGTGCAGTTGTTGATAAAATTGAAGAATTTGTTCAAGAAGAACAAGATATAATAGCATTTGAAGAATATTTTGAGATGGAGAAAAATGTAGTTCAAAATAGCTTCAAGAAAGCTATGAATTTTCCAGAAAGGAAAAAATGGAAGCATGCCATATTTGAATAATTCTACTCATTAGAGAATAACCAATTTTTGAATTCATAAGAAGAGAAGAGGTTGGGAAAGAAAAAACCTTAGTGGCAACTAGATGGGTATTAACACAGAATTCCAATGAGTTGGGGCAGCTAAAAAGATACAAAGCCAGATGTGTAGCCCAAGAATTCAAACAGAAAGATGGCATTGATTATCAGGAAACATTATACCCAACTGGAAGCTTATCAACTTTAAGATAATTATTTGCACTAGCAGCTCACAGAGGGGAGGATATCAGACAAGCAGATTTTATCACAGAATACCTGAATGCAGGTTTAGAAGAGGATGAAACTGTAGATATGACCATGCCAGAAGTTTTCAAGGAATGCATTTTTGAAACAGAGCCTGAGGCATTAAGAATGAAGCATATAGATAACTTCTTGAGGGGGGTTGATAATTAGTATGTACTCAAACTCAAGAAGTGGTTATATGGACTTGAGCAAACATCAAGATCTTGGTATAATAAAATTTCCAAGTGTTTAGATTTAAAATTTTTCCAAACAAGTGAAGCAGACCCATTTTCATTTATGAATAATGGCACAATTTTATTTTTGTGGGTAGATGATATCATTTTCATTGGTCCAGAGAAGGAAGGATTATCAAATGAGATCAATAAATATTTCAAAATTAAGGAATTAGGATAGGCTCAACATTCTTTAGGAATGAAGATCACAAATAGACCAGATGGGTCAATCAGAGTAGATCAAGAACATCATTTTAAAGCTTTAATTAAAAATTATAATATGGAAGATGCAAAATTTTTTGGACAACCAATCCAATCTAATTTAAATTACTGATGAAGAAATTGAATAATTGAAGAAATAAGGTCTGGAATACAGAGCAAGTGTAGGATCTTTGAATTATTTGTCTCAAGGTACAAGACCAGACATAAATCATACTGTAGAGATTCTTTCCCAACACTTGTAGAATCCCAGAATGCAACATTGAATGCATTTTAAATATGTGTTAGATATTTGAATGAAACTCAAATATTTGAAAGGAACTCAAAAATTAGGTCTTGATTATCGTGTTTGAGGTGGTTTTAATCTTGTGGATTATTCTGACTCAAGTTGGGCAGAACATAACTTAAAACAGTCAAAGAGTAGTGGTTTTAGGTCTTTTCTTTTGAATAGATTGATTTCTTGGAGATCAAAGAAGATAGAAGCAACAGGTGTATCATAAACTGAAGCTGAATACAGAGCTTACCTCTCTGAATATCAGGAGGAAAAATTGATAATAAAAATATTAGAAGACACTTATAAACCTCAAGATTATTCTCTTATCTATTCTGATAATCAAAGTGCAATGAATTTGGCAAGTAACCCAGTTTTTCACTCCAGAAACCAAAAAATTGATGCCATTAAAATTAAGTAAGGTAAGCAGGAAATTATAAATAAGTAGCATTAGAATATTTTCCAACTGCAGAAATGACTGCAGAAATAAAGACTAAATCATTGGATAGAACCAAAAATATAAATTTTTCTATAGAGATGAATTTACTTCCCCCTACAGGATTAAGGGGGGTGCTGAGGATGTAATCACTTTTGAGGGAAATACATGTGCAAATATTGCTTATGTCAACCCAAATCCATTATCAAAAGAAAGAGCAAGAAATTTGGATAATGATGAAAAAATAATTAAATAAATATGCTTAATAAATTGGAATTTATTAAATATTTAATTCCTGTGAAACACAAAACAGGAATTTCACAGAGACATATTCCCAGCCGTTAAACTCAAGTAGAGAAATGGGATGATATTTCTAATGAAGAAAATAAAAGAGAAAAAATAGATATGATACATCTATTACTTAAGAATTTAATAAATAAATTGAACAAATAAATTAAATGAATAAATTAAATGAATAAATTAAATGAATAAATTAAATGAATAAATTAAATGAATAAATTAAATGAATAAATTAAATGAATAAATTAAATGAATAAATTAAATGAATAAATTAAATGAATGAATTAAATGTTCAAAAGAAAATACATACATGGTATCAAGATATGAAAAGAAAAATCCCTGAAGCTTTCAATTTCACTTCTATTCTGGCTGTAACACCAATAAAGAGAAAGGTGCATTCCAAGTGGTCCCTGAATAATAAAAACAGACCTATAAATGCTATCAAACATTTAAAGTTCATAGCGGTCCTGGTTGTCTCTCCAAGAAAAAGAATAATACATAGTGCAATTAATTCAAGGAGGAAGAGAGCAAAATTTCTTTGGTCCTGATGTTGTAAATCTTTTTTATCTTGTATGCAATGTATACCAATGAGAGGTATCTTTCGTAAGAAAGAGTCCCTCACCTCCCATGATCCCCCAACTAAACATTCATTCATACTTAAAAATCACCTTTATCATCATCTGAATTTTATTGTAATCATATTTAAAATACATCACTATGAAGATCCACTACCATCTAAAGTTGCTAATCCCAAGAATTTCAAAGTAAATTCAACCTAAGGGCCTAAGGGGACTTATCTCAGTATATCCACAACAACTAAATATCCTCAGGATCTTCCTTCATGAGATATCTCAATTTAGTCTGACCTCATAAGGGATACAGGTAGATTCCATAGTCTTCCACCTACTTAATCTCACATGCCTGCGTACCCTCTGACCTCACTCAATTTCTATCCCATATTCCATCATGTTTTATCCTTTGGAAATCTTTATGTACATCCTCCTGAATCTTGTATCACATAACATCTCTGCCTTAGTACATAGTGTCATGACCCCCATGTAAACTGTACATACTTCAACTGTACACTCCCAACCTAGAAAGCTCAGGCCTGTGGACTTGCCCCAATTTTGTAGACAGTCTATCACAATGTAGTAGCATTACCATTACTAGTCCTCTCTGTCAACTTGAGTGATCTGATCATTACATATGTATTCTGAGCCCCTTAACCTGTTATAACTCTAATCAGTATCCTTTTTCTATATAAAATGGCCTCCTCTTCCTACTTCCTGATTGTCACCTAAGAAAGGTTTTCAAGCCAAATTTTTTTCTTCAGTCACCAATACAAGTGATTTCAATTCTCCTTCAGTTAATGATAGAGAAATGAAGGATTTTAGTTTAATATTCCAGGCAAAAGAGCATCCATAGAGCATAATGACAAATCCTGAGTGGCCTTTTCTGCTTATTAGATCATTGCCACCATTGGAATTTCTGTATTTTTCAATGTTGTATTTGAATTTTAAGGATGTTAGATTTAGAGAAATATTATTGGTTATTTTGAAATATCTCCATACACATTCAAAATTTTTCCATGGTTTCATTCTGGGAAAATTATTGAATCTGAAGGGGCTTGATAGCACATAAGATATATTGGTCCTGGTATGACTTGCAATGAAGTTCTGGTAGGTGGTGGCTGACCATAAGTTTATTTCAAGCTGAGGAAATTTTAAATGGTCCTCTTCAGAGGTAGGGAATAGTTTCAATTTTGGACACACTGGAGTGGAGATGGGTTTGGATTCACTAAGACCCAGTTCTTTCAGAGAAGTCTCAATGTGTTTGGGTTGATGAATTGATACATCATTTCCATGTTTGATAATGTGATTTCCCAAAGTCTTGGTCAACTCAAATTCATGAGAGATTTTAAAGTCATTTTTTAATCTTGATTGGAAATATTTTTATTTTCCAAAAATCAAGAGATCATCTACATACATAATTACATACAGTTTTTTATGAGTGATTTACATATAGACAAGGATTGGTGTTAGGTGGTTTGAAATCTTGAGATTGGAGCCATTGCTTGAGATTTTTTCACCAGATCTTGGGAGCTTGATTCAGGGCATGGAGGGCCTTCTCCATCTTGAGATAGGTAAATTTGGAGTTGTAAACCTTGGGGCCTTGGAGAATTTGATGCAGGTTTCTTTATCTAGAGGAGCATCTAAGAATTTGGAATTCATGTCCATTTGAACAGAATTCAGTTCATGGTGGAAGGATTAAACAAGGACTGTACAAAGAGATGTAATTTGGCTGGTGGGGGCATAGGTTTCTCAATAATCTAAGAATTTTAGTTGCTTGAATCCTTGGATGCAGAGGCAAGATTTGAAGATGGTTCTTTTTATGAAGAGGATTTGGGTTTTGGGTTATAGGACTAAAACCAACAGACTGTATTTCCAAGTTAGAGACATATCTCAGAGAGGAAGAGACATAGTCACGAGAAAAGAACACAAAGAGAATAAGGAAGAAGAGGATACCAACAGCTCAACCAGACTTTAGATTAATCAGGACGGGAAGGACATGTTACAAGGAGGTGAGTAGGCTGAAGGACGCAGATCTGTAGAAGTATTGTCAGGTTCTCTTGATTGATAAGTGTTTGATGTTGGGTTGTCTTACCAGGCAGAGATCAAGAGGAGGAAGGCTTGAGTTGGATGAAAGAGAAGAGATTTGACGAGGTGAGAAAAGGACAGAAAACAGGAAAAGCGATGAGGAGAAGAATGGAAGAGGAAGACAGAAAACAAGAAAAGCAATAGAGGAGAAGAATGGAAGAGGAAGACACGAGAAAAGGACATAATTGAAAGAACTCGAGAGGAAGGACTAGAAGTAGAGACCATCCGCCAGAGCCCTCCGGGGGTCTCCTTGCTGCGCGGGAATACCTGAGATGAGGTGAGGATTTTCTGAGATCTCAACACCCCTCGTGACTGGAAAGACAACAGAAGAAGATTCATGCGGTAATTTACTAGTTATCCGTGACGATGAACTTGTGGAGGAGTTGAAGCGAGTTGCAACTGGAGGCCTTTTTCAAAGAGTCCGCAAACATCAAGTCCGTCGGGAAGAGTGATAGATTGTATTCTGATTTTTTATATTCCTCCCTTAGACCCTTTGTCTTGATGTCAATATGGCGAGATTTGGAGTGAGACCCGAATTGTTTGATCTTGTTTTCCAACCCCTTGTTGTCAATGTAGATGGTGGGTTTGGCCACTGAAGACTCATAGATTTTGCCTATTAAATGAGTGATCCACTTGAGCTCAAGGAAGCAGTCGAGGAGAGCATTGAGCTCGGATTCAGTGGAGGAGTATGTCACATTTCTTTGTCTTGAAGAATTCCAGACCACGGGGCTACCCTAGTGAAAGATAATGAAACCAGTTTAAGATTTTCTCGAGGACGGATCATCCCCCCGCTTAGCGTCACTATAGGCCGAGATCATTCCTTCTTCAGATTTGTGACTGAGAGTGAGTTTGAAGTCTTGGGTTGTTTTCAGATATTTCCAGACTTTGCAAGCTTCTCTCCAATGAGACATACCAGGTTTGGTATTGAACCTAGAAAGATTCAAAACGGCAAAGGCAATGTTGGGACGGGTGTACTGAGCAAGGTGATTGAGGAGACCGGTGACTGAACGGAAATTGATGTTGAGTTTTGAAAATTCGGTATGATCTTCATCAGAAGCTGGTTCCAGATGGAGATTTTGAGTGAGAGGAGAGTGAGTATCTCTGCACTCCGAGAGACCTAGTTCTTCAAGGCCGCAATCAATATGATTAGGTTGACTGAGTAGAATCTGATCGTCGTTTACTTCCATTAGCATCCCAAGGATTGTATTTGGCGGGTGGCAAGAAAAGTTTTTAAATCTTTTTAGAAAGTTGACCTTGAAGATTTCGCTTCTTCCAACATGGATAAGATTTTCTACGTGAAAGTAGAGCACCTCCTTGGAGTTGGAGTTAATGTATAAGCACGGATCACTGCTAGATTCCTGGAATCCTTGAGTTTTGATCCAAGAAGACAGTGTTTCGTACCAGTTCTTGGGGGATTGTTTAAGACCATATAGAGACTTCTTAAGTTTGACATAGGGAGATTTCCGGAGAGAACCTTCCGGACTTTTGATAATTACATCTTTGTTGAGGGGGGCATGGAGAAAAGCCCCCTTGACATTGAACTGAGTGAAGGTCATCTTCTCTTTCAAACCGTACAGAAGGGCAATTCGTAGTGAGCCTAGCTTACCGGTGGGCAACCAGGTCTCGTTGTAGTCCACACCCAAGATTTGGTCAAATCCTTGGACGCATAATTGCGCCTTGTACTTCACCTGTTCGCCGTGGCAGTTTTCTTTCACTTTGAAAACCCAGGTAGTGTTCAGGACATTATCCGGTGTGCCGTAATACTCTTCCCATACTTCCTGAGATTCAATAGATTTGAGTTCTTCTTTTGAGGCCTTTTCCCACTTGGGCCATTTGGGGCACTTCCGAGCAGCCTTGTACGAGGGAGGTTTGTAATAGTGATGGAAGCCGTAACTTTGAGGTTTGAAAATTTCTCGTTTGGGTTGTTGGTGGATTTCGGGATTTATAGGAGCAGGAGACGGGATTTGAGAAGGTTCTGGAGGTTCCGGTTGAGGATCAGATAGATTTAAATTGAGAGAGACGGAATCATCTTGAATCGAGTCAGATTCGGAGGGGTCATCATTATGATCTCTAGCAGTGAATTGTTTGTCGGGTGAAGAAAAATCTGATTCGTTGGAGTCGCGGTAGGATTGAGAAAAGATATTGGTTCCAACAGATTCAAGAAGGGGAAAGTCAATTGTATGCACCTTGAGAAAGGTGACGTGCTTAGTTTCAAAAATAGAGCCCAGTGAGTTAAGGACAAGATAAGAATGAAAAGCGGGATTGAACCCAACTAGAATCCCTTCATGTCCTTTTTCATCAAACTTGCAACCTTTTTGCATGCAATTTGCCAGATAGATGAGAGGGGAGCCTACAGGCCTCAGATAGTTAGCAGGAAGTTTTTTACCAAACATCAGCTCCCAAGGAGAGAGATGATTACCTTCTCTAGGTATCTGATTAAGCATGAAGCAGCAGCTTCTCGTGACTATATGCCAGTAATTCTTGGGGACTCGAGAGGAAAAAAAAGTAGATCGAGCTGATTCAACAATAGTATGATTTTCTCTTTTGGCGCGGCCGTTATGTTGGGAGTGATAAGGTTCGGAGGTGAGTAGTTTGATATGTTTAGTTTTGGCAAATTCCTTGAGCGTGGCGTTAGTAAATTCAGAGCCTTTGTCGGAGTAGATTTCTGATGGGTAATATTTGAGTCTTTTGAATTTGACTTCCAGTACATTGATGATAGTTTTGGGAGTTTCATCTTTGGAGTTTAGAGGGAAAGTTGCAAGATATCCCAAATAGTTGTCAACCAGGGTTAGCATGTACCGATGGCCGGACTTAGATTGTGGAGTAATAGGTCCAACTAGGTCAAGATGAATTTGTTCCAGTGGAAGAGTTGATCAAGTCAAGACTGCAGGGAAGGAAGAGCAAGTAATCTTGCTTCGTGCGCAGGCATCGCATTGGAACTGGGTTAAAACATCACGAGCAAACAGATCCTTTACTATTGGTCAAAGGGTTGAGACCGAGGCATGGCCGTATGTCTTGTGAATGTCCATCAGGGATCGAGGTGATGAGTATGAGTCTTGCATAGGTTGAGTGGTGTGATTAATCACATTAGTTGAACCGATGGCCTGAGGTTTCTCGACTACAAAAAGATTATCTTGGATTAGTCCATTAAGTACGGTCAACCCGTTCCTGGTAAGGGAGAATTTATCTTGATTTTGAGTTAGGCAACATTCTTTCTTAGCAAGAAGACCAGGGCTAATGAGATTAACAACAATATCTGAGACAAAGACGCAATCTTCTAAGGTGATGATTGAGTCCCTCAATTTCATTCTTACCGTGCCAATCCCCATGATCTTTAAACTTGCTTCAAGTTTTCCAGTCTTGATCACTTCTGGTTCTTCTTGAGTTTTGAGATTTGTGAAGTATTTATGGTTGTTAAACACATGAATATTGGCACCCGAATCCAGGATCAAGTTGGGAGTGTTGTCCGCGTTGATCCATAAAGTTAGGAGAGCGTGATAGTTGATTGTTGGTGCTGGTTTCTTATTTTTATTTTTCCATTCGTTTTGCTGTTCTACCCACCAACTTGGGGCAATCTGAGGGTGTAAGTGAAAGCAAGAGGATTTGGGATGTGGGGCATTGGGATTGTGGTAACCCTCTTTACATCTCATTTTAACCTTCCTATCTTCTCGGGAGTTTTGATGTCTAGTAGTTACAAGAGAGAGAGTAGAAGTGGATTTGGAACCTTTTTGTTGGGCCTTTTGTTCGTTGTCATATTGAATTAGATGGTTGAAAACTACGTTGATTTTCATTAGTTTCTCCACGTGCATGACCTGTTGTTTCAGATTCTCGAGAGAAGGAGGAAATTTAAACAGTACTAGGTAGGCAAGAATATCTTTAGGTAACTCTATTCCTACGTTGTGCATCCTTGTCAAAGCTTTCTTGGTATCCGTTACAAAGTCCTTGATAGCATGGTCATTGAAAGTAATATGAAGGAAATGGTTGAATATTCGGGCACGATTGGCTGTCTCGGACAAAGCAAATTGACGAGTTATATTGGCCCAGAGTAATTTGGACGAGTTGAAGTTGGTTGAGTTGACAACATTGGCATGCATTGTGCTGTCCAATTTTGAGAGGAGAACGGCCCTAATATCTTGATCCTGCTTGATGGACATTTGTCCTATATTCTTTGTGATAGCATCCTTGATTTCCTTGAGGTTGAAGAGCATCAGCATCTTGTCCCTCCATATAGAATGGTTTTTGTCTTTGAGAAGTGGTATGGCATCAACCGCAGCTTTTAGAGCAACTTGGTGGAAATAGTCGGTAGCTCCCGTTGGTTTGGCCATCTTGAGAATTTTGGTTATTCCAGTGGGGTTTTTGGCTTTTAACCGTGAAGAGGATTTGGGTTTTGGGTTATAGGACTAAAACCAACAGACTGTATTTCCAAGTTAGAGACATATCTCAGAGAGGAAGAGACATAGTCACGAGAAAAGAACACAAAGAGAATAAGGAAGAAGAGGATACCAACAGCTCAACCAGACTTTAGATTAATCAGGACGGGAAGGACATGTTACAAGGAGGTGAGTAGGCTGAAGGACGCAGATCTGTAGAAGTATTGTCAGGTTCTCTTGATTGATAAGTGTTTGATGTTGGGTTGTCTTACCAGGCAGAGATCAAGAGGAGGAAGGCTTGAGTTGGATGAACGAGGAGAGATTTGACGAGGTGAGAAAAGGACAGAAAACAGGAAAAGCGATGAGGAGAAGAATGGAAGAGGAAGACAGAAAACAAGAAAAGCAATAGAGGAGAAGAATGGAAGAGGAAGACACGAGAAAAGGACATCATTGAAAGAACTCAAGAGGAAGGACTAGAAGTAGAGACCATCCCCCAGAGCCCTCCGGGGGTCTCCTCGCCGCGCGGGAATACCTGAGATGAGGTGAGGATTTTCTGAGATCTCAACATTTGACACTTGGATTTTCCTTGATTTGGTTTAACCAGGTGGTTTTCAGAGCTTTTTTTCACATTTGGATCAAGAAAAGCCTTCCCAAACATCAAATATTTCAATTCTATCAGTTTCAAAATTCATTGAGTTGAGCGCGTGGGGCTTCTTAGGGGACTTTAGGATTTCACGGTATTTCTTTGGGGTATTGCAAGTAAGGAAGCAATAACAGGCAGGAGCTTTCAGGGAAGTCCTGTTTTACATATTCCTGGGAATGTTTTCTTTTATATCTTGTCTTATCTCATCTGGGTCAGATTTGGCAGGGTTTTTTTCTGTGATGTTTGAGGATTGAGCATCAACAGATCATGAGTGCATACTGGAGAGTTGATTTAAGTGAGAAGAACAGGTGGAATCAAGAGACTTGCTAAGATGAGAATTGGAAGAGAGAGAGTTTTTGGAATTAGATGATGGAGGGGAGGAAGCGCCTTTGATAATTTTAAAAGATTAATAAGTTTGTCATTTACAGATAAAAATGGATCAAAAGGAGAATCAGAGGAATCAGAATGAAAAAAATAAAAGAATTCTTTTTGAATATTTTAACATGTTTGGAGCAGATGACATGTCCAAATTCAGGGAAGAAGACTCAATAATATTGGAGATTTACATCAAAACCTACAAGGATTCCTTCCACTCATGTTTAGAAAATTTAGCTAGAGCCTTTCACTAGTTCAGGGCAATGGATTTGGATCCAATATTTTTGATTAGGGAAAATTTTGGAGAGGAGGATTGCCAATGTTTGAAAGGAGAATCTTTTTTGAATTTGGATGGAATGTGGTTTTAGATGAGAAAACATACACAAATTATTTTTTCCCATAGATCAAGGGGTATTTTCATATCAATCATAATATTTCTTGCAGCCTCAATCAGAGTAAAAACAGCTTTTTCAGAAAAGGGATTATGATGGGGGGGGTGTAGGGTTCTTATTTTGAGTTTAAGATTCTGTTTTTGGAGAATAAATCAGATAATTAGCTTTTCAGGAATTAAATGCCATTGTCTGAATTAAGTCTTTTTAGTATTTTTTTTTAATTTATTTGAATATAGTTGAATAAATTTGATGATTTCATTGGTGGAATCTGGATTTAATTTGAGAGGTAAACAGTTATTGAAGCAATAAATATTTTCAGTAAGGACAAGGAAGAAGTGGTTTCAAAATTTTGAGGAAGGAGAGATGGGTCCACCGAGATTTGCATGAATTTTTTCAAACTTGGCCTTGATTTTTGAACAGGTTACTTTGAATGGTGCTTTGTGTATTTTACCTAAAGCACAAGGAGTGAATTCTGGCTTTTCCCATTGAATATTAGAGGCTTGAAGGCAATTGGATTAATTGATTCTGAGTAATTATTTCCAAATATTTTGTGTAGAGTGTAAAAGGAGATACAAATACAGGCCAATGGAGTAATGGTATCAGGTAACTTTTCTACAAACAATAGGTTTTCTTCTATGATACCTTCTAGTATATTCCTTTATTTCAGGGTTATTCTAAATGAATTTGAGGAGACAAGTTGTATAAAGCAGCCAACAGGTATCAATTTTCCTAGGGATATCAGTTTCATGGATATATCTGATACCAGTAAGGGTTCTTTCAG
This sequence comes from Puccinia polysora, assembly GCA_025617555.3. Taxonomy (NCBI): domain Eukaryota; kingdom Fungi; phylum Basidiomycota; class Pucciniomycetes; order Pucciniales; family Pucciniaceae; genus Puccinia; species Puccinia polysora. The sequence continues at coordinate 1,800,974 of CM062629.1, forward strand.
ATTGAGCTTGGAATGGGAAGTAAATAAAGAGGAAATTCCTAGTCCAGTTTCAGGGATTGATGAGAACAATTTCCCATTTTGAATGGTAGTATTTTAATATTCAAGTTACTTAAAAAATTTGGAACAGTTGAACATGCTTTGGGAGGCACTGGAGTATAGGATGATTAGCTTTTGTTCAAGATGGTTTGAGAGATTCATGGAAAAATTAAAGGCAATATTGGCAGAGGCATTTTGAGATGGATTAGATTTGGATGTAGGAGGTGTGCAGGTGGATTGATTAGTTCTCAGATGGGGAAATAACCAGAAGAATTGTTCCTTGGGTTAATTGAAACATCAATTATGCCGCTCACCTTGCATTTCAGGAAAGCTTGTTGCATGACCATGGCTGAAGCTTCAGAACCAGCATCAAATTCATGTTTTGCTTGAGTAAGATGACACAGCACAAGATTGCCATCTATTTCTATTTTTCCAAGGGAGTGTGTGATGGTTGTGTTTAGGTGATCCAGTTGGGAAGGGAATTGATAGAGAAGGAGATATGTGATGATTTTTGTCAGTTTTGCTTCCAATTTTGGAGATTTGCATGAGAAGTTCCTTGGATGTGGTGATAAATTTTTCAATTTTCTTGGGATCAAAGTGAAGATTTAGGAATTTGAAGAAAACTCATAACCAATTAGCTGTTTGAGAGGATGCCAAGAACTTATTTATGGACTTTCACAGTTTGACCCCATTTGATAGGTGGTGTTCTTTCACAAAATTCATGTAGGTTTTATTTTCCAGTTTTCCCAAAATTTATCCTATGATTTCTAATTTGATTTCTGTCAGGCATTTTCCTGGTTCTGAGGAAGTAATCCAATGGGCTATGCCTTTGAGAGAGAATCTTTGGGGTATTCTCAATCACCAAAGGGAGAAGTTTTAATTGGTGAGATTTGGGATGCATTTTGTGAGAGTCTTTAAGAGGGATGAGTTATAATCTGCTGGTCTAGAAGCTGCCATTGTGTCTGGTAAGTTCAGTCAGTAGAATGTTGGCTTTTTAACTGTGAAGGACTTAATTGAAGCTTAATTTAAAGTAAGACCAACGTAATAAAGAAATTAAATCAGATCAAGTTGGTTAAAAGAATTAGAAAATTAACTGAGGAATGAATTTCTTACTTGAGGAAGAATTAGATATGATGATAATTTGTAGGATAAATGAGATAATAAATGGAGCGCAGGATATGGGCTATCTGAGATAAGAATAAAAATAATTTGGAAGCATGAGAAAAGGATTGATGCAAAATGATTTGGAAAATCTCAAAACTAGAAAATTAGAGAAGAGGACTGATTGGTCTTGAGGCAAAGAGAAAACTGTGGTAAATTGAGGAAGTGGAAAGTCAAGAATAGTTGGAGAGGTGATGTTGAGAGATTCAGGAATGGAATGAATTTGGAAGAGTTTGGGTGGCAAATAAGTGTGGTGAGTAGATTAAGAATATTGAGGATTGGAGGGAAGATGGATAATGAGGGTGGAGAGCAGACCCAGTAATCAGGATAGGATGAATGAGATTTGAGGAGGAGTTAAGATGAAGGGATGAGGATTGTGAGTCCAGGATTAGGGGAGGCAGGTTGTGCGGATAGTGATTTGAAGATTTATTTTAATTTGGAGTAGCCTCACTGAGACCTAGGTCATTTGTCTCTAAAATCAGGCTCCCCTGTAGTATGCATATTTGAAGTAAGGTGCAAAACATGCAAATGTCTACATCAGACATAATTAAACAAACATGAATCAAAAATTTAGGGACATGTAACTTTTTGAACCACAGGTGAAATTTTTCTAAAGTCTCCACCAAGTACCATAAATTTTCATCCAAAAGGTAGGTTGGACTCTATGAGGTCTTGAAGTAGCCTGTCAACCTACTCAAGAGCATGTCCATGTCTCATAGGTACTTCATCCCTGATTATCAAAGAAGACTTGCTGAGAGCTTCACCTTTTGAGAATTATTTGATATTCTTGATACATAGGAGTTATTAATACTCAAGGGAACTTGGTAGGCAAGATGAGCTGTTCTTCAATTTGGTATATTCAAGGAAACTATCACACTAACAACACATTCCAATCCTATCATTCCAGTTGATCTGATAGAAGCTAACAACCATTTATATAGCATGTTTTTCCAGACCCATCATTTCCATCAATAAAGAAGTGAGTGGGTTGAGAAAAACTGTGTGCAATCATTATTGGATATAATATTTGCTTCTGTCTATGATTCAGAAGAGAAATTTTTTTACATCTGATTCATGTATTACAGAATTTTTTTTCTTCCTCAAGGATTGAGTTCCTGTTTTTTCTTGTTGCCTCCACTAATGTTTCAAGTCTTGGAAGATGAGGAAATTCTTCTTCAACACTTTTGGAACAATTTTGAAATATAATAGGGGTTATGGAACTTAAAATTTCATTTTTGAGGACTCTTTTATCTGTGATTCTAGAATGAATTAAATTATTACCCATAAAATCAAAGGGAAAATGACATAGGCAATGTGGTTCTGCAGTGTGATAAAGTGATAAAAAAATTCAAAAAAACTTTTTTAGCTAATAATTTTGAAGATATTCTTGAACTTCTGCAATTTCTCTTTCTAAATGATTATTTTCCTCAAGTAGACACTTGGCCAAGACAGCCTCTATAAAATTTGTATAAGAAGTAGAAAAAAAAACCTGTTCCCCAACCCATCTCAACACCATGTTTTATGGAATCCACAACATCATATAATTTCTCAACCCTTAGATTATTTTCATGATGATGGATATAGGATAATAATTCCCTCTTAATTTTTACGTATTGGTCAACACAATATTGTTGGAACAGAAAAACAAACCAGTGTTAAATTGAATAATCAGGATGACAGAATGCCGGGAAATTTGGATAACTCATGGAAGTGAAACTTTTCTTTTCCTAAGTTTTGTTTCAATTCTGAAAAACACCCCAATTCACCATAAGGATGAAAAATAACATAGTTCAGAAGGTCATAAAATTTTATCAGTTCACTAATACCCCTCAAGGAGCCATCTGAGTGCCTGATCATGAACTCTCTATGGGTAAATTGAGAAGGATCTTTGCCTGTGTGTAATAAAAATGCATCAGAAAACCTTTAATTTCATCATACATTCCAGCCATATTGCAATTATTTGGTCTCCAGTTGGTAGGTTTTCAGCTCTTCAATTCATATTTTGTGGAGATGGATCAGCAAGCCTTATGGATTGATTTGGACCAACCTAAAATGCAACTTTTCCCATCTGATGGTGTTGAAGGAAATTGGAATGTGATTGATATAGCAAATTTGGAACCACAAAGGATGGGGAGGATCCCTTTTTTCTATGAGATGAATTTGGGAAGTGACTCATTTGGTGTCTGAATGTCATGAAAGCTATAAATGAAAATAAACTCAAGTTTTTTCATTTCTGTTTTGAGGGGGAAGTACATCAAATCAAAGTCGGATGGAAGGGGATTTATATAAATGTTCAAATTTCAAAAAAAAAATCAAACCCAGTGAGGAATCAGTTTTCATGACATGTTTTTCAATGTCCTCTGTTACATTGTTGTCCATTTTACATGTTTTGTCCTGGTTACATGTGTTGGCCCTGTGTTTGTGATATTACAAAATAAGCCTAATATACATACAAAGAGATAGTTGAAAATTATGAAAAAATGAACACCAACCTTGCATATGTGCATACATCAGACAAATCTTATATCCATACCAAGAGGAAGGTGAAAAGTATCAAAAGAAACACAATCCTTACATATTTACATACATCAGACAAAGCTTATATACATACATTACAAAGATGTAGTTGAAAAATACAAAACCTTACATATGTACACACATCAGTTTGTGTGTTATTTTTTTTTTAAAAAAAAAGCAGACTGGATAAAAAACTGGAAAAAAAGTGGACTGGACAAAAAAAGTGGACTGAAAAAAAAGCAGACCAAAAAAAATAAAAGTTGACTGAACTGGATTGAAGAGGTGCATTTAAGACAGCATTGGTAACTTGAATACAAGCCCAAGGGCCTTGAAACAAGGTGAGGTGTGTGAGCTTTCTCAATCTTTTTATATTCAAAGATTTCTTCATTCTTTTGAAATAAGGAGGAGAAAAAACATTGAAGGAATAAAATGTATTTGTGTTGACATTTTACCCATACCTGCTCTGTACCTCTCATTCCTTATCTTCCCTCTCAACTTAATAGTTGTATTTATCCAGCTTTGAGCTGTTCAGTCCTCTGACTGTTGATCCTGTTATGTTCTCAGCTTTTCAGTATTGTGCTCTTTGTTTTGTTATCTCCTCAGCTGTTCAGCCTTTGACTGTTTATCCTTATCTTTATGCCTCAGCTGTATCAGCCTCTGGCTGTTTACTCATTTCTCTCCCAGCTTTTATCTCTCTCAGCCTTTGGCTGTTCCCTATAGTTTATGTAGTCTATCCCACCTAACTCTTGTAGTGGTTATTTAAGCCCCCTTTGGGGTTTGGTTGTTATTCTCAGGTCCCCCTTTTGGGGACTCTCTAGTTGTCCATATAAACCTTTACTTTCCTGATCCAGATCTTGACCACAAATTTGTTCTCTTCTCTGAAATCCACTCCATCCTTTGAGCCAAGTCCCATCAGGACGCCATCTGTTAATTTTTAAATCTGCTCTCCCTGTTAAATTTTAATGTGCATTATCTCAGGGTCACCTATGCCAAAATCCTGGAAAAACAAAGAGAATTTCCCATAAAATGTCTCAAAACAGTGATAATGTTTAAATTCACAGCATTGATGTCAAATCCAAAGTCTGTCATTGTTCCATACTTGGTGAAATTTGTGATAGTCATTAGAGACAATATGGGCCAAAGATGTGGGATCATGATGTCACTGGTCAGCCAGATCCCCCATTTGGCCCATGGTGTTATACTTGAATGCAGCAAATGACAATAATGTATGAAATTAGCTAACACAGGAAAGTATTAAAACAAGGAACATTATTCTGCTTTGAGGGACTTGAGATTCCTCTCTTGGTCTGAAAATCACATGTTAGAATTCTAGTCATCAATAGTGTTGCTCCATTCTTGTGTGAAGAATGTTGAGTTCTATATATCCCCATTGAATTTCAAAGTATGGTAGTCTAGTGATAACTTGATAATATGCCAGTTATTTCTATGCTCAGTGAATTTTTTTTATCTATTGTCTTTTTTTTGCTATATCATTGATACAGCTGCTGAATGCGGTTGAATTGATTGGATTTTTAGTGTAAATAGTTGAACTCTCCATCATTTCCTGTTTTTACCATCTCACAGCTATCTGACTTATTTTCACAACTTTATCCATACCATTCTATTCATTAATACATAAATATGTGCATTTTAAACCACTTTTAATCCCCATTTTGTTTATCAGTTTGAGTATCATCCTTTCTCACTTTAAGATTTTTTCATCTCCTCTTCACTCCTTCATTTTGCACTCAATCAGTCCAATCTCCAACATCAAAACCTGAAGAAATTCTTTCTAAAGCGAAGGAAAGTTGGCGTGATAGATAATATGGAAAGATGGGTGACAAATGAACTATATCAAAGAAACGTTTGAGATATTGAGTGGATGTGAGGACAATAAGTAATGTGATGTTGACAAGTGAATGTATGTATCACGCAAACAACATGAATGATCAATAAAAATTCAGAAAAAATAATCATGACAACTTTGAGAATGAGGCTAGTCACAGGTACAAGTTAAAAAGATGGATTGAAATAATGTTGATTTGAGTCTGGGAATTCCCCAAGCTGCGAGTGATTAAAAGCAATTCGAAGGAAAAGGAGACTTAAAAATGGGTGTTCGAGGAAGTCGTAAGTATTCGTTCCTCTTGACTTCATTGCTTGAAATAGTTACGGGTAGATATGTACAGTACATATTTACTCCGAGTGTAAGTCGTCGACGAACTTGCCATTCGCTTGACTTCCTCTTCGGTTGGACTAGTTTTTATTCATCCCTTCTTCCATCCTCAACATTATTAATCCTCCTGGACTCATTCGATCGATTCTGCGCAAGATGTTAAGAAGATGGATTTCAGAAAGGTTGAATGGCTCAACGGAACGTTCGAATTCAGCTCCAAGATCAAGATCATCCTCATCCTCATCATTAGTACATCAGCAACCAGAGGAGCAAGCAGATAGCGATCTCGATGAGGCACAGCTAGAATCGATCGCTCTAGCCAAGAGGTTCAAGAGAAGACAAGCTGTAATCGACTCGATCGTCTTATGGTCTCCCAAACTAGGGTACGATCACTGTTGCCTCCACAGTGGTTGATATCGCTTCGAAAATTCCGGGTTTTTGTTTTTCTGATCAGCTAGCTAACGGCTCTTGGCGTCTCTTCCTACAGCTCGCTTCTGATTCTTGCTGGATTCGTGGCAGGATTTATACTCCCAACGGATTTTTTATCGCGTTCAACGTACATTTCTGAGAACGCTATCTTACCAGGCCAAGTCAGTCATTTAACATCCTGCTCATCTTCATCCATCTCAAGAGTGGAAGTATTCTAACCACCATCTGATTGTTTTGATTCTATGGCTGGTGACTACCATCGATTGAAATTTATTAGGTCAACACCTACTGGGGTTGGGCTCAAGTCCATAAAGCTGATCGCTATGCGGATATGGTGGATGAATGGCGTCATTTGCCCTCTGACCAGTGAAGTAGTCTTCTCAGTTTCACTAAACGACTATCATATTTTTCAACCCTTCGAATTCATATCAAGCCTGTTCATCTCTTCCAGTCGCGTCTCCAATGCAAAAAAAAGTTCACTGTAATACCATCAGGAAGGACAATTCTGACTCATCCCAGTCAACTTTGAACGTTTAGACGCGCAAGCCGGATTAAGGATGTCTTCAAAAGCCTAGGACTACGAAGCCAGACTCAGGCCTACTCCTTCAGCTCACCCCTATCTAATTCACATTCGATCAGCAACGGAACTAACGTCCACGCCGTCCTTCATACCCCTCGCACCGATGGCTCGGAGGCTCTGGTTTTGATGGCCTCCTGGTTAACCCGTCGACCCGGCTCGGATGTACGTGGTGGTGATGTTAACGTTCGCGGCGTTTCTAGTGTGCTAGCATTAGCCGAATATCTCCTCAGTCAGTCATTCCATCTCATCCTTCAACACTTTCTCCTCATTCGGATATTGATCGATTTATCAATCATAGGTTTTAACTTGTGGAGTAAAGATATCATCTTTTTGATTGCCGACGAGTTTTTGGAGGGTACACATGCCTGGTTGAAATCCTATCATGGAGTCTCTCAATCGAGTATGTTCCGATGTTTTTGAGTCACATGATGTTCATCCTCAGCGCCATCACTTTTTTTCCCTTCAAGCTCATCAATAATCATCTTCAAAACCTGATCTTCTGATTCGATCTCAAGTCATCACTTTTCAGACTTAGAGATGGAGGATTTGGAACTTCGCACCGGCTCCATATGGGCCGCTCTTAATCTTGATTATCCGTTTCATTCGTTTAGCCATATAGGCATCGAGTACGGTTAGTTGGAAATTCTTTGGCTCTCTATTTTTGATATTCGCCTATTGATCCGTTTTTCTTTGGTTATTTAATCTTGTGAAAAATTTGTCTCCCATGTGCAGAGGGCATCGACGGCCAATTACCTAACCTGGACTTCATCAATACAGTCGCAAATATCGTCCGCTGGACTGGATCATGCCCGATCACGATTCATGATGGACCACTGGAGCCAACTTACCCACATTATCTTCCTGATCACCCTCAGATCGAAAAATACGTTCAAGCCGGACGCACAATAACCAAACAAATGGTTCGCGGTCTGGTGGGTTCTCCGTCCGGTCCTGAAGGTATCTTCAGTAGCTATCGAATCGATGCGGTGGCTTTGTTTGGGCATCCCGCAGATGGACCTCACGGATTTCATACGCTAGGCAAGATCGTCGAATCTACTTTGCGCAGTCTCAATAATCTGCTGGAAAGATTTCATCAAAGTTTCTTTCTCTATTTATTACAATCTTCGGAGCGATTCCTGAGCGTGGCAATGTACCTGATTGTGCCCCTCTTGCTTGGAGTTGGTCTAACGGTTAAAGGACTTGCTAAATGGGGAAGTGCTGGAGAGTATTGGTCACATTCTAAAGATCAGCGAGACCCAACATCACAATCAGACCCGCCTGAAAAGGTTGCCGTTCAAAATTTAAACAGATCTGAAAATGAGAAGGGCGCAGAAATCCTTTGGAGTTTGAAAATCATCGGCCTCACTCACGTTGTGGGCGCAGGGATCTACTGGAGTATCATACGCTCGATGGAGCCAAAAGATGGAGCAAACGTAATGTCCTGACGCCCGTTATTCTTTTCCTCCTTGCAACAGCATCGTCGATTGCCTTGCCTGCCTTAATCGTCTAATCATGCCATTTATGTTTATTTTGACTTGGGATCCTTTAGTCCAGCAAACTTTACGGTGCTATCTTGATGTTTTCTATTTTACCACTGGGACTCCTCAACTTTATTCCACCAAGGGCTGGGACTTCCGTTAAAGTATTCGAACCGATCCAACTGATGCTATCAGGATGCTTTGTGTCAGTGACTTCGGTTCTAAATTTCCCATTAGGGACGGGGCTAGGGGTGATTCTCGGTTTACATCCCATCGGACTGGTAACCATACTTTTGATCTCCTATTCGATCGGGTTGTTTGATGCCGACCATCGCGTTGGTCGTGATTGGAAGAATGATGTGGTGATTACCGATCAAATTCTACAGTCTTGGTTTTTATCGTTTTGTTTGATTATCCTCTCACCTCTTTGGATCCAATCCTTGTTAGTGCAACTACTAAAGAAGTTTTACTAGATAAGACATATCGGCGATCACGAAAAATGTCAATTAGAGACAAAACCCGTCTCTTTTTTTTCATTTTTTCTTTTCTTCTCTTCTTTTTTCATTCTGTACCTTTCAGCGTGAGTTCTTGCGTGGTCGGATCCACTTACTAGAGACAGGGAGGTGATTAGAACTGGTGTTTCAAAAATAAGCTTGAAGAGGCCTTTGGATTTTTGAAAGCGATAGCCACCCGTTTAAAATCTTGCAGTGTGAGAATCTACAAACTCAAATCACCAATAGCTCTCGACCCATCATTCAATCGATATACTAAAGCGGAACGAAACATCTTTCATTCTCTCAGACAAAGACTTGCATTCATCACCTTTTCGGGCTGTTTCTGTACCCAAACGAACAAAAGAAGCAAGAAAATAAAAAAGACGGGCTGTAACGGTGAGTGGGATGATTGGGACATCAAGGCCAGACTCCCAGAGTAGAGTTGTCACTCAGTCATGGACCCTAGGTACCTGCCCCATCAGGCTCACCCAGGACCACAGTCGTCCCATCCATCGTTAGTTGCACCCTCGACCCGATCTGGCCACTTCCCACACCCTACCCATGATTTCTAAAACTTCCTTCAAAGAGCTTGAAGCACCGGATACTTATTCTTTAATCCAAGATACTTTGCACACGGCCAAATGATCAGCTAGATGCCTTTTTGCTTCTCTGTTCTCATTTCATTGTTTTGAGGGAAGCACTGAATCCATTCAATTCTCTGTTGGGGCTGTGTATGTATGTAATTATGTATGTATGTGCATGCATACAGAGCCATGCAGTCCATCAGTGCCGCTTGGCGTGAACATAGGTATGCGCATGCCCTTCCCTCTACAGCGAGGCTAAGTATAGATTATATGACCCAGATTGAAATTTCAACCAAAAAAAGGGGCAATTTAGCCTCTATAGAGCCATGTATGGGTTGTATGTACATACATATAGTTGCACTGTGGGACCGATTCCCATGGAAACCTCACCAAGTATTCATCAGAACACTTTTTAAAGTAAATTGAATCAAGAGGTTTTGATTTTTTTGTCAAAATTTTACAGAGAATAAGATTTGAGAAGGCAAAAAAAAAAGACACATCAGGTCTACCTTGTTGCAACAATAGGATGCAAGAAATCCTGACAAATACTGACTTAATGGATTTGAAAAAAATCCTATAGTCTCCTTCCCAATATTTGACATTCACCTCTATCCATTCTCACATTTGCTGATCAATATCAACTTTCTTCAAATTCAACAGGGACTGTTGCACACCCACCAAATGTATTTTTGAGGGGCAATGGAATTAGGTGGATGTGGTGAAAATGGAAGAGGCCAACACTACAGTCAATCTGAAAGTGAGGAAGTTCTCTTCATAGTTTGAGGATGAAACTTTGAAGTATGGTGCAAGGTGTAACTGGACCAGGGCCAGTGACTTTTTCATTCATCAGCATAACTGTTCCCTACTCTCTTTCAGAATTTTACAGATATGCTACCAATACTCCATGTCACACCTTTTAGATACTATTATAAATAGCTGTCTCACTGCACTTTTTGTTTCCCTTCCTTCCTTACAAAATTTATTCTCCTAAGCTTGCAGTAAACTCATCCTCACAACTTCTCTGGTGTTTGTCTTTCTCTTACTGGTAGTATTCTAAAAATCATCTTTCCCCTTTGAACTTTTCTGGGTCTGGCAAGCCAACTCCAGTGAATACTTTCAAAACTAGTACTCCCCAAGCTCATTCCCTTTGGATCAGTCTCTGCTACCCTGACCTTAGTCAGCCCCCAGTGACACATGATTAAGTCAAATTTTTTGATAGGAAAACTGACACAACTTTGATACAACACTTGTTACATAGATGGTGCAAAAAATTTTTGATGGTTATTCAAACGCACAATCCAGAACTGCACCATGCTTGAAAAAGTGTGGCAAGAAAATTTTCTGGACTCAAAAAAGTGTTACATTGATGCCTTGAATTATCAGAGGATTAATAATTTAAAACCAGAAAACTGAACAGGATGGTTAGAAAACAATCAAGATAAAAAACCAGAGTTAAAGATAACCATACCCAAGCTAATGTAAATGAGAAGACTCTGAGGCACTTTGAGATACAAGATTCAAGAGACCACCACCATACACATACAAGCTAAGAAAGAAATTATACAACTTCAAGACTAAGAATGACTGAGATGAAGAGATTAGACAGTAATTCAAGCTACAGAGAATCTAGCAGGTCATTGCACCAAATTATAATATTTTGTCCACAGTGGCCAAGACCTTCTAATAGGAATAGTCCTTGTTGCTTTATTTTGGATGAAAGATCTTGAGGATGGTCAGAAGAAATTGTAAAGAAGGTCCGGCAAGGAGAGAAAAAGGAGAAGACTTGCTCTGGGTAGTATTTAAGTGGATCAAGTTATGACTATAATGAATATGCATAAGACCCATCTTAACGTTGCACGCGCAAGGTGTGTGATTGAGATAAAAAGTGCACATGAAGAAGAACTAGATGAAGTGCGTTTGATAGAGATAAAAAGAAATGAAACAAGAAATAAAGCAAAATAAGAAAGAAAATAAATCAAAGAAATGGAATAAAAAAGGAAACATGAAACCGTGATAAACCAATATTCCAACAAAAAGGAGATACTGAACTAACAAAAATCAATGTGGATTCTGAAACAGGAATCTCAGAAAAAAAGATGAGAGTGTGGAAGGGAAGTCTAAGCATATTTGGATCCAATGCAGGAGGAATGAATTATTGTTCCTTGATGCAGCAACCAAAGGCTAGTGGTCACAACCAGAATACAAAAGGAGTATGTGATACCAAATTCAGAAAATAAAAGGAAGTAGGAAAGAAAGATGGGATAAAGACAGAAAAGTATTGAAAATTCCAACCAACTGCAATGGGAAGTTTACTTTTGGGATGTTGGGTGGGGGCAAGAAAAGAATGCTGAGGAAACCAGAAAGGTTGTGGGAGACTATCCAAGGGGATCCACACCAAGGAAGTTTGGTGAGTGAGAATTCAAATATGAAAAAAATAGCAGGTCTCCCTTGATAGTTAGTGAAGTCAGACAAATGGATTGATATGCAAAAATTATCTGAAGAAACAAAGAAAGGGGGTGTCCCTTCAGAAAGTGCTCAATTTTATGAATCATGGTAATGAAGAATTTTTGAAAGATATGAAAGGTTGTCAAAGAAGGCTTTTATTTCTTTCTTGTTTAATTCTATTTTATTTTAAATTAATATTGAAGGAAGGAAATGTTAAGATACATATGCACTTACCTATGTGCCATTTATGAGTTAAATCCAAATAGAATACACGTATAGGCCTCTAGGGCCCATTCAACCATCATATAGACCATGTGGGCCTGTTTAAATGTCATTTTTGTTTGGGGGAAAATGGCTCCAAAATGCATAATTTAAGTCATTTGGGACACAGGACCTCACAGGCTCATTTGGGATGATGGGCTACCCCAGTCAAATGGGCTTGAGGGTCCATTATTGGGCCCCCTCTGTATTTTTGACACACTTGGCCAGCATTGGATAGTTGAGCAGGGGAGCCAAATGGTGATTTGAGTTGCATGCATCCGCTCCTGAACTTTTGTACTTGATAGAGATTGTGGCAGGTTGTTGGCTGTTGAATATGACAAATTTTTTTTTTCAATGATTTTTCCAGTTGCTGTGATTACCTTTTAAGAGAGAAGCATTGCTTTGAATCCAGTTGGGACGCCAGGAGCTCCTTTCTCATCAAGTTTGGATTTGATCTCTAAGTTGTTGAGCTGGTAGGTGAGTGCTGTCCCAATATGTTTGATTTAACCTTTGGGTGGTTCTTTTTGGTACATTTTCTTCCATGCTGAGTCCTCTCCCCTTCTTTCAGGGATCTGGTTAAGTATCAAGCTGTAGCCCCTTGCCACTTTGTGCCTGAATGAATTTGTTAGTTTTGAGTCTGAAATGGTGGCTTTTTCTGCTTTGATTATTGTACTGTTGGCTTGATTGAATTAAATGTTGTTCTGGGAGTGGTATGGCTTGCTGAAAATCTGGTTGATATGATGGGTTTAACAGTAGTTTTGTAGTTTCCCGTTCAAAAATTCTCCATCACAATCTGAGCACATTTCTTTGGGGTACCAGTTTTACTTCCTGTGTTGATTCTCAATGAAAAATATTAAGGTGTTGGAAGTGTTTCTCTTATGTTTCAGAGGAAAGCAGGAAATTCATCTAAAATAGGAATCAATGAGATTGACAATGTACCTGAAACACCCTTTTGATGTTGGGTTCATGGGCCCAATCAGGTCCAGGTGGATTTTCTTGAAACAGCTTTGGGCAGTTCATCAATGATGATTTATGTTATCTTTGTTGCAGCTGAGGCATTTTGAATTTTCCTTTTGATGGTTTGGCATGTTGAAAACTGCACCTGATAGCAGTGTTGCATTGTGGGTGACTAATTTGAAGGTGAAGGGTTTTTGACTGGAGTTGAATCTGAGTCGCACGCCTTGGGACATGAGAGCTCCAAGTGAGATTAGGTTGACAGTTGAATCTGGAACCTAATCTGTGTTAGCCAGAGTCTGATTATCATCTTTGGTGACCAGTGCTACTTTTCCCATGGTTTTGATTGTTATTTCTGCCTCCTTCTTCCCTGTTTTTATTTTCTTGTTTCTTAGTTAATGTCAGACTGAGGAATTGACCTTATCAACTATCATCTGTACAGAACATCCGGTTTCAAGAATGAAAATTTTAGAGATTGAGTTGTCCAGGGTTTTCAGTCCAAAAAAAAACAAATAAACTTGTGCCTTGGGCTGTTCTTTTGGATTTAGATTCTTTCCACGGTTATGGAGATAAGGAGGTTTGAGTTCTGGGAATTTAAACCAACAAGAGGTATCTGAATGACAGGTGACAGAAGGATTGTGCTTGCTGTTTTGAATCTTAGGCCTCTGTAGAGAGCCACATTACTGGTTTGGCTTGATTGCCTTCAGTGATTGCTTTGTTTTTGTGTTGGATTAAGTGGTTGAGAAAAATTTCAACCTTCATTTCTGCTGTTGAATGCATGATTGGGGATTTCATGCTGCGCATCAAGGCAGGGAATTTTAAGAGAACTAGATAAGCAACAATCTTGGACAGAAGATTGATACCAACCTCTGTCATCTTTTTTAGGTACACCCTGACCAAAATTGTGGTGGTTATTTATAGAAACAGACGCAAGTAGGACAAACATAGACATTTGACTCCAGGACTCAGCAGTGGGCAGGGCAGAAGCCGCAGGGCAATAGTTTCAAGAATTAAAAATATAGCTATTTTCCTACTCTGGCAGAGGAAAAGCGGCCTCAGCAGTTGTGTAGTTGTGGGTTCCACAGCACAATAGGTGAGCTGAGTCTGGGATTTTACATTTTTCAGAAGAAATAGCTTCAGTTTTGCCTTTTTCAGAATCACTTGCCAGAGTTTTGCCTTTAGCCAAATGGTAACCATGGTTGGTGACTATCCTCTTGCGCACTTATGGATTTTGGAGCAAGAAAGCAAAAGCAAGCAATTGGAACTATGGATCATGTTTTCAAAAAGCTGATTATGTGGTATGCATTGGGATTGCAGAATATGTGTAACTTTTGGAAAAATCAAACACTAAAAATGAGGAGGCCGCTTGAGGATCAAAAAGGATCCGTAAGGAATATTGGAAAGGGTCTTCTGTTATGCTGTATGCAAGATCAAAGGGAATATGCTGAGGAAGGTTGACAGGGATTGGTCCTTGGCAATGCATCAGTGCAAATCAATTGTTAGGGTCATCAGAGGTTGCAGGAGTCAATGGATCTAATTTATGCAGAAGGATTGGCTAGTAGCGTCAGGACTAATAGTGGGCCAGGTCATTGCGGAGCTCTTGAGGGAGGTGGTGTAGGAAGTCATCCTTTTGTTATTTCCTTTTTTTTTGGAGTTTTGATTTGGGGGTTGTATATGAGAGGAGTTTTTGGTTTAAAGGGGGAGGGGGATCATCATCAAATCATCAAAGGTTATGGTTACAGAGTTTATTATTGTCATCATATGTTGGAGTATTATTTTTTTGGTTGAGTGTCTTCTGTGCAAAGAGCTCTGAAGAACAGTCTTTCTCAGTTATCTAGGAGTTATTTGAGGGAATAGTTCAAGTGAAGAGCCTTTCAGGGAGTCCATGCTAGTTTATTACTGTTATTTCATTGAAATTTAGTTAAGAGAGCTTCTTTAGGAGGTGGAGAACTAGTGTAGGTGTCTATTCTGGTGTGGAGCAGGTTTTATGACTAAAGGGCTAGGGAAGTATCTGGTACCAGAGCAGAGTTGGTGTGGAAATTTAGTGTAGCACATAACTTCTTTCCACAAAGTCAAAAAGGATTTGCTTTCTGATTCCATGGAACACCCTAATTACCCTGTTTGCCAATTAAGAAGATGGAAGGTTTTCTTGAGTGGATTTCCAGATTAGTTTGGAATTGTATTTTTTTATGTTTTCAATGATGTTTTCATAGGTGTTAGAGTCAATCTTAGCAATGATATGTCCCAAACACTCTTGATTTTTGTCTTCATCCAATTGCTTTAGCTTCTCAGGATTGTTTGTTATATCAAATATTCCATGTGTTTCAAAGAGTTTTTTGAAATTATTCTGCCATTTAATGTAGTTGTCTTCCATTAGTAGTGGTGTTGATTTGATTAAGGATTTGATTGCAAGAAATTTGTAATTTGTCAAATGCCCCCCTGGTCCTGGAGCTGAAGATGGTCCTGGCAAATCCATTGTTCTGGCGCAGGCTGAAAACCATTGTAAAATCTGAATTGGTGACCAAGACCAAGCTGATATTTGATTTTAATCAACAGAAAGAGAGTAAGTCACAGAGAACCACATTGATATATTTTTGAATCATGAAAAAAAAGAAACAAACAGGAGTATGGCAGGCTAATACTCAAGAGTCAGACAGTGAGCTGTGACAGATTTTATTGATTTACTTGTAGGCCTGAGATAAGCATGAGTCAGTGACTTTAGGCTGGATGATAGATAGGCTTTGAGGATTCACTAGTAGCTGAATGAACAGATGACAAAGCCAGCCAAAGTTGTGTTGGTGTAGGTGTTAATGAACCTTGAAGGAACTTTGAAAAGAAAAATTGTGAGTTGACTGATTGAGGAGTTCAAGATGATTGGTATTACTTTGATTAATCTGGCTGCTTGTCTTTCATGGTGTTGTTGTGGAAGGCTGGTGTGGTGGCTATTTATAGAAACAAATGCAAGTAGGCTCAGGAGTTGAAATTAGCAGGAGGCTCAGCAATGGTCATTTGAAGAAACCACAGCAAAGTACGGCTAATTGCCTACTCTGGAAGAGGAAAATCTCTGGCTCAGAAGCTGTGTGGGTTCAAGTTCTGCAGACCAATAGCCAGGATGAGCCTGGATTTTTGTCTTTTTCAGAGCAATGGCCTTAGGTTTGTCTTTTTGCAGATCAATAGCTGAAGTCTTTCCTTTTGGAGAAAAATATTTGTGGTCAATAAATAAAACCCTCTGCAATTATGGATTTTGGAGTAAGAATGCAGCTGCAAGTGATTGGAGCTATGGAGTATGTATCCAAGAGCTGACTATGGGGTATGAACAGAGATTGCAGAGGATCCATAATTGTTGGTATGATAAAAAACTAGAGTAAAAGAGGAGGATTTCTGACTTTGGGGATCCGTAATGAAGGTTGATGGGGATCTTCCATGATGCCATATGTAGGATTGAAGGAGATCTGCTGAAGGGATGTCAACAAGGATCAAAATTTAGCACTGCATTTGGGCAAATGGACTGATAGGGTGATTGGAGATTACAAGAGTATCACTGAATCTAATGCATGCAGATGGATCAGCTAGGAGGATTGTCAGCCCTCTGATACCAGGAACCTTGCAGTCCTTTAGCTACAGAGAGTGATAAAAATACTGGAATAATAATAATAATAATAATAATTCCAAAAATAAACACTTAGAGGCTCAAATAAATAATATAATAAGAGCAGTTGCAAGGTTTAATTGGTTTTTTAATAAAAGGTTTTCAATATGTATATAAAAGAGGGGCCACAGTATTATACTACTGGGGGTCTTTACAGACAAAGCAAACTCTCTTCAAGGGGCCTCCTTAGGCAGTTTAAGAGCCTTGGATTTGAGATGGGTGCCTTAGAAAGGGCTTATCCACTGATATGTCCGGGCTAAACAGCACAAGGGCCAAGACAGGAAGGGAAACACTCACTCTGAGCACTTTACCACAAAAATCCTGCAATAATAAGAAGGGTTTCAGAGCAGTTGGGGTGTATTTGCTTGACTAACTTCAATGGTTTGATTGGTTTAAGAAATAAATAATAATACAGACTAATTCATAAATCACTGGCTTAGAATCTTCATAAGCACTTGACCAACAATGAAACAAAGTCTGATTGATAATAATAATTCCTGGCAAAGTGATAATCTCCGGAATAATGGATCCAAAGAAGTCTGTATAAATACCTTTTTGGGGTGATTTTGAGCTTCTCAGGGCACGTAGAGAGGGTTCTGATCATGGGCTGAGGCTGACAAGCCAGTCAGGCAAGATTACCACGTGGACTTGGTGCTGTCAATCAGCTGAATATGGATCTGCTGGATTTCTGTACTGTTTAGCCACAAGATCTGTTAATCTATTATGGCAAAAATTTGATCATTCTGCAGTCATCATTCATTTGTACAGTTAGTATTGCTTTAAAGTGAACAGATGTGGATGTTTAATAATTTCACATTATCTGCTGATCACGTAGGTAATTTTTAATAATTTTTATGAACACTCCTTGTAGTGTTTTGTATTCTTCAAAGATCAGAGTCAATCATTTACGTGGTAATCCTTGATCTTTGATTTATTATTAAAAAAATGTTTTTAATCTTAATTTTCATTAATTTTATTTAGGTCTTCATCTTTTTAGACTATTACTAATGCATATTTTAACTTTTTACATATGCTAGTCAACCCTAACTAGGTTGTAGCTCTTCTGAACGGTAGCTGGTTGTCAGATTAATCACAACGGATCCAGACGCGGGGATCAGTCAGTACAGATGCATGCGGGGTAGGATCCGCTGCGTGCGTGGCAGAATTAGCTCCACGCGGGTCTCTAGTACGCGGGAATTTGCTACTACAAGTACGTAGGGATATGTAAGGATGCGGGGCTGTGCGCAGGAATTGTGACATAACACATTTCCGCATGTAACTCCCAAAATATACACAACACCTCAATTCTGAGTGAATTTTAGGTGTAAACCCTATACGTGAAAACACATGTGAAATGTTGGAATGGCCAAAAGGTGCCATACTGGTGTTGTGATTTTTAGTACTTTTCTTTTTAATTATTTTAAAAATGTAAGGACTTGGATTTCAAGGGTGGGGTCAGTGAGTGACCCTACCTAATTTTTTTTTCTAAGATAAGGTACCCAATGATTTTGGCTGGTAAGTTGATTCCAACCTCATGCAAAAGAGACAATGAATTTTTTGTGTCAGTGATAAAACCTGGAATGCTGGTAAATGAAAATGGGGTTCGGAGGAATTTAAAAATTCTTGCCCGGTTTGAGGCGTGATTGGAGGGGAAGTATTCGTTTATGTCTGCCCAGATCTGGTGAGCGTCCTTTTTGTTCTCCGGATTAATTATGTTAGCCTGCACGGTCGTGTCAAGTTTAGACATCAAGATGGTTCTAATCCTAACGTTTTCCACCAAATCAAGCCCAACGGGATTACCATTAGTATCTTTATTTTGTTTGGTCAGTTTGGCATAGAGATCCTCCTGTAAGTCCATAATTTTCACCACACAATTGCGCCAGATAGAGAAGTTGTCAATTGTAAACAACGGAATGGCTTCAATGGCCGTTTTTAAGATGGTGGCCATAAGGGAGTCTTTCATGTTGGTTCTGAGTTGACTAGAGTTGACAATTCAAATATGGAGACCACGTTTTTGACTGTTAATTGTGATGAAATCTAGAGGCTCTGTTTGAGATTCACGCCAGAAGAATATATTCCAGAACTACAACCATGTGTTAGTGAATGATAAGTAAGAAATGAAAACAACTCAAATCATACCCAAGCTCAATAAATGACAGAGATAAAAATTACAGCAAGACAGAGAGATGGAGAGATGGAGGGTCAAGGTGAAAGTACGCGGAATTGGAGGAAGGACTAATTATAAAAGACTGTCAGAAATATGTCAGAAGTAAATCACTCGAAGAGATGCTCAGAGGAAAGAGTCCATCTTGAGAATGTGATAGTCGCACCAAATTATCTTGAGTCCAAGGAGATCAAACTGGAACTTGCTGAGTTGTTTTCTAGAGTTAGACGTTCAGCCAAGGAGGGAAAGTTGAGATCAATGAAGAGGAGCATCAAGTGCAATGACAATATTTTATCCCCATACCAATCAAGATGAAGACAATGCATATGCAAAGAGAAATAAGAGCCCGCGAGTGCACGCGAGAAGATTAGTGCTGCGGTGCAACTACCCAAGTGCCCGCAGAGAGAAAGGAAATAAAAAGAAAAATAACAACAAAAATAATAAAAGAAAAATAAATGAAGTAAGAAACACATAGATAGAAATAGAGTAAAAGAACTATAAATGGAGTAGCAGACCCTTAAGAAACTCCCAATAATTCAACACAAGTTTTCACCCTTGAGGTACCTGAGAACATGGCAGAGGGCCTTCCAATGATTCAATGATGGTTTTTCCATATATTGTGCAAGCAGTCGGACAGAGTGGCTCAGATCAGGCTGCGTACATTGTGCAAGGTATAAGAGCAAGCATACACCACTGCGGTAAGGGAGATTGAGTTTGTTAAATTTGTGATTTTCTTCATTGGTGGCAGGAAATCAGTATTTTGTGACTGGAAGAGGAGTGGGTGCAGTTTTTGGATTGTCTTGACTGAAGATTTTGAGAAGTTTCTGCGCCATGTTGTGTTGATTGAGTGAATAGCTGGTTAAGGTTTGTTTAAGTTGAATTCCTACAATACTTTTGGCAAGTCCTAAATCTTCCATTTCTCATTTTTGGTTAATTTTGTTTTTTACTTCCTTCATGTTGTTGCCGGTTATAATCATATCATCAATGTGAACATATAGTAGACTATACTCACAATTCTTAGTTTGCAAGTAGAGACACGCGTCACACGGAGATTGAGTAAAACCTATGGAAAGTACAAATGAATTGACATCCTCATTCCATAGCTTAGGTGATTGTTTGAGGCCATAGATCTCTTTGTTAATGCGCCATGCTTGAGAGTTCAAATTGCTCTTTATTGATGTCACAGTATTTAAGTTAACTCTTATAGGAGTAAGACTATCTTTTACAATGTGAGAGAAAGAAAAATGATGAGCAATGTAAGAAGATAAAACAATGAAGGAGAGGATGGTTGACTGATAACTTTAGATGCCGCTCCACTAGCTAAGTCTCACCAGTCCTAGAAGTATACAAGAGGCAGGAGCAGGTTGGATTGGATTTCACTCCTCCTGAATTTGCTTGCCTGGGTGAGGCTGAGGTTTTTTGAGCTTCAGGCGGCAGATTTCAAAACCTTGATCTTGGGAGGATTGGGAGAGCCTAATCTTTGTTGTTCCTTTCCATTCCCCTCCTCCTTCAACCTTTTTCCTCACTCCACTATACATTTCATTGCCCCTCTTGCTGACTCCCCGCAGTTGCCACCGTGCTCCCAGCCGGGGAATCAGCTAAAAATACTTTGTTTGTACCTTTGACGTATCCATCAGGTTTCTCTAGATAAATCACTTCATCAATGGGTGCGTTCAAGAGCACAGTGACAGCATCCATTTGGTGAATCTCCCAGTTGCTTTTAGCAGAGATGGCAATAGGTAATCTCAGTGAAGTTGGTTTTCCAGTGGGGGAAAATTTTTCATGGTTCTCAACCCCCTCAATTTGAGAACAGCCTTTGGCTAGGTATCAAGATTTCTTCTTTATAAAATTTCCATTTGTTTCAAATTTTGTTTTAAAAAGCCATTTACCATTGATTACTTTCTTGTGTGTAGGCCAATCTAAAAGTTTAAATAATCCTTGATTCTTCATGGAGTTGATTTCTTTTTCAAAAAAATTGAACCAATTGGGAGCATTGTCTCTTTGGGCTGCGTCATAATTGGAGGTTGGGTTGGCGTGTACAATATGGGTGACCAGGTTTTTCAGGGAACAGAAGTTGGCAGAGAGTTGGATCAGGTTGTTGTAGTTAATTTGGGGTAGATCTTATAGTTTTCTGGGTCTTGTTTAGGGAGGATTGAAATAGGTGCCTTTGTTTTGGAGGATATCAGGTGAGGTTGTAGGGCTGGAAATGATTTTGGGTGAGTTGTGTGGAGCTGGTGGTGGCCCTAAGTTCAGTATAAGGCGTGGGTTAGTGGGGGGAGTATGGGGAGATGCTGTAAGAGTCTCAAAAATGGGTTCACTTGGGAAAACAGGGAGGACTGTTTCAGGTTGAGTGTTGGGTTTATTTTCTTTGAATGGAAACTGCTTTTCTTCAAAGGTTACGTTGCACAAGATTTTTGTTGCATTTTGTTCTGGTACTTAAAGGATGTAGTTCCTGTTTTCTTCAGTGAATCCCAGTAGAATGCCTTCAACAGCTACCTGACAAAACTTATTCTCTATTAAAAATATTCTTACGAGTAGATGAGGTTTACACCCAAAGACTCTTATGCTGTCCACATAGGGCTTATAACTGAACCCAAGCTCAAAGGGTGTAATGTTACGGATAGGTGTAGAGTTGGAGAAAGTTTGATTAGTTAGATAAATGGCAGTATGAACAGCATTCCACCAGAATTTGGTGGCAGAACGCTATAAAAAATTAAGGCCCTTGTCCTTTCAACAATGTTTTGGTTATTTCTTTCAGCAACACCATTCTGTTCTGGTGTAGACAGAGCAGTTAGTCATGTGGTGATTCCAAAGGTGTTTAAATAGCTCATGACCTACAAGTTGTTAAATTATGTTCCACCATCTATGGTTAGATTGATCAATTTTTTTCCCATTTGTTGCTCAGATTTAGCTATAAATATTTTAATTACTTCAAAGACATTGTATTTTGATTTTGAGACTAATGGGGAACCTGTTTGGTAAAAGTTAAAATTGTTGGTGAAGAGTGCATAGTAGGAGAAGATACATTTGGTACAAATAATTCCATATATATAGAGATGAAAATTTTCTAATGGTTGAGTACTGCTTCTCCTTTCCTCATTATGTGGAGTTCTATGGTTTTTGGCTAGTTTACATGTATCACAGTAAAATGGTTTAGTAGGGGGCAATTTAAGGATTCTGAAAGTGTTCATCCTGTTCTGGCAATCTAGATTCATATGGGAAACTTGGAAGTGGATAATTTCATCTTTGTATCCAAGGTTGGTATGGTGTGCTTGGATGTTTCTCACCTTAGGTTATATCTTGAATTCCATCAGGTTATTACTGAATGATCCTTGAAGTATAGTGTTTTCTTGGTCTTTTAGTTCAACTTTTGCGCCTAACTTTACTATGTTTATCTTATCTTGTAAGAGTATACATCACACCATCAAGTTCTTGGATAATTTGGGAAAGTATAAGGCATTTTCAAAAACTATCTTGTGATTTTTATTTCCTTTGATGGTTAATTTTCCAATTCCTTAAACCAGTAAGGTTACTCCGCCTCCTGCTAACTTGAGTTTGAGGTTTATGTTGTCACTGCAAAGGGTTTCTAGTTCAAAGAACTTTAAATTATTGAACATATGTTGAGTTGCTCCTGTATCAAAGATGATTGTGTCTTCTCTTTCTCCAGTTTGACCATAGTAGCACACTGAATTTCTGGAGCTTGGGAAATCTAAGACTGTTGCAAGGTTGGCTTGCGTAGTGGGTTTTAATTTGAACCACTTTGGCAGGTCTCATTTCCATAGTCCTTGAATTATTTTCTTCTCTATCCAAGCCCTTTGACTGGCTTCATTTCTGGCGTGAAAGAGATTGGACGGATGTGCTCAACGCACTGATCTTTTGTGCATTTCAAAATTTTTTTGATCTGAGTGGTGTTTGCCTCCTTGGGTACATACAAGTTACTTGATAAGAACAGGGAAAATTTGTGCGTTTCAAGAAGCTCTTTGAATACCCTGTCATATGTAAGGGGGCGTACAAATCTTGCAATGGATTGTTTATCCCTGTTGACCCTGGGGTGTATATATTCAAGTAATGTATAGACCAGACCAGACTCCTTATCAATTCCTCTGCCGGCTTGTCTTATTTGGGATTTTATCATTTCAAATTTGTCAAGATATTCCCTAATAGACGTAGTGGGGCCTTTTTTTAACAAATTTAGCTGTTTGTTGAGATCATACAGGTTTCTAAGGGAATCCTTAGCATGGAATTCTTTCAGGGTTTCCCAGATAATGTATGGTTTTTTGCAGGATGCTAGCTCTGGAGAAGACAGAGCCTTGGAGTTGAGTTGGGTCACATTGATGAATCTAGTTGGCTAAACAGCCAGGAGATAAGGAGCCGTTTAAAGGCGTTGTGATATATTGGGGAAAAAAGTTCTGAGTGAGGTGTGTCTGAAATTAGGTACTTTTCAAGATCAATGGATCTTAAGGAAATGGTGACTGCTTTTGAGCATGACAGATAATTGTGGTTGGTGAGCTTCTTTGAGATATTAATTTTTCACAATAAGTTAAGTATTTATTGGTTTGATTGTAGGCGTTGCTTGGTGTATTCAGGATTGGAAATGGAGTATTCAATTGTAATTTGAAAATGGAACGGCTGGGTAGTAAATGAAGCTTGGTTAGATGGGCTTATTGGCATGATTGGCAGAGGAGCTGATGTTGGGGCAGGGCTAGATACTGGTGATTGGTTTACTGGGGAAATTGTAATTTTTTTCTCTTTCTACCATGTGAATTTTTGGATGGATCACTGAAGACAATAAATAAATGCAGGGATCTTAGTTTGAATAAGATTGGACCGCTTCTAAGATTTACCAAACACTGGAAGACAATAAATAAAGGAGGCGATCTTAGTTTGAATATGATTGGACCTCTCCTAAGATTTATGATACCCCTAACAATAGGTTCCCCAGAGCAGATGATTAGAAGCAATGGTATTTTAATAGTTTTAGAGACATATAAAAAAAACCTGAAGACAATAAATAATGGCAGCAATCTTAGTTTGAATAAGATTGGACCGCTCCTAGGGTTTACAACACCTATCTGAGATAAAAACAGTTCAGATCATTTGTCCAATCACTAAAATAGTACCAGTTTGCATAATAACGGGGACATTGACTTACAATAATAGGTTCCTCAAAGCATATGATTAGAAGCAATGGGGAACCTATTGTTGGATGCGCACGCGGTCTCTTTAAATAGGAAACAGAGACATAACAACACAAAGAGATAAAAGCACAGGCTAGTTGCACATGAGAAAACGGTCTGTGCTTTTCATGACTTCATTTCAGGAGCTATAGGTATGATGTCAGCCTCCTGGATGCCAAAAACCTTGCTATCCTTTAGCTTCAAGAGGTGATATAATAAATATATTATTTATTAAATGAAGCAAAAATCCATAAAATATTTTGATAAAGATTGTTGCAAGGTTAATTGGTTTGGATATAGTTTAATGTTATAAATCAATATATATAAATTGATTATTAAATATTTATATAGAGGGGCCACAATTATATTGGGGATATTTTGTTATAATTATGGACAGCAATTAGCTTAGGAAAATGAGAAGTATTTAAAGCAAAAGAAATTCTGGAAACCATTTTTCAATAATTGCTTGATGGGCTCTCACAATGGGGCAACACACTGGATGATATCATTGATGAATTTGATTGGATGATGAATGGATGGATGGAAAACAGCAGGGAGAAGAGCTCCTTAAGTACAAAGGATTGGCCTCTTGTGAGCGCATGATACAACAAGCCAAAAGGCAATTTTTTCGCTCCAAAAGAGCTCTTCAGACTCTACAGGCCTTTTTACTGGGTTTGGGCTACATCAGCCCACATGGCATCAGTCCCTGTACCCTTACAACCAGCCTATTCCGGTTGTTTCTGGTGTTTCCACCTCAATGGGGCTGAACCAGCCCCTGTGCTGTTCAATAACTGGGCCGTTTGTCTGTTACACCTGGTCCTATTGCCTCACGCACTGGCTGGTTGCCTCATGAAACCAGCCCCTGGCCATACAAATGGCCAGGTGGGACCCAGGACACACCTGGGTCCGGTCTCAGACTCACATGGGGGGTGTGACCAGCGGAAATTCTGTCCCCCCCCCTGTTTCTCTCAGATCACTGGAGGGGGGGGGTCAATTCCCCCCAAAAGGGGCCCTGGGGATTGATATCCCCAGGGCATTGTCAATGGAAGTGGGCTGGGGGGTGGTCAAATCCCCTCAGCCCCGTTTCTCCTCCCCCTCGGTAAAGGGGGGGGGGGGGAGAGCTCCCCTGGTCTCTGCTTTTCTTTGATGGTGGAGGGTTGATCAGATTCCCCCCACCGCGGGTCTCTCTCCTTGCAGCCAGCCTTGTCATTCTTTGAGCAAGGGGGTGATGAAATCCCCCCTGCCCTGACCAACCTCCTTGTTGCGGTTGGATGCTGGCTGGTTCAACCCAGCCAGCCACCCCCTCCCCCTTGCAATGGCAAGCAAGGGGAGGCAGAGGGAGCCAGGGCTGCTGGCCCTTGCTCCTGCAGCAGTGGCCATTGTTTGCAACCGGCCAGCCCCGCGCAGCATCACACCAGGTGGGAATCCTCAGCCGCCGCAACAGCCCCGCGCGGGTTGTCGGGCCCCGTGTGGGGCAAACCAAGGGATACAAGCGGCCCTGAGCGGGCCACGGCACGGGCAGCAGCCCCAAGCAGGCTGAAAAACGGGCGGCAGCCCCAATGGGATTCCCCAAGCCCAAAACCTGAGACAAACACACTTTGGCGGGCCAGCGCGTCTGGCCAAGTATGTCCAAAATAAACCTTGGTCCCCATTATGCCCATACAAGCCCATCTGGCTGTATTTGCCCATATCCCCCACTGGGCCCATTAGGGCCCATGTACCAATAAGCCTGTCTCATGCCTTTTGAGGCCAGTTTCCCCAAAGCAGTGACATCCAAACAGGCCCATATGTTCCGTGTGAGTGTCCAATGGGCTGGAGAGGCCCATATTTGCACCCATTTGGATTACACTTATACGTAGCACACGCTGTAAGACTCCAAACGGCTCAAGGAGTTGGCAGTTCTGTGGAGGGGATAGGTGCTTTTTTAGGCTGCCCTCCTGAGTGTTACAAAAATATTTAAATGTAACCAAGATCAAAAGTCCAGAACCAGGTAATTGGGGAACCAAAAGTAAGAGGATAAAGATTTTAGCGGTCGGCAGCTGGGAGACAACACTATCTGAGGCAAGATGATGTCAGAGAACTCTTGAATAGAAGGAGTCAAGGATTGTTCAGAGTTCAACAAGACAAGGCAATTGTAAGTGACAACACCCAAAAGCTAATAGCTCTGGTTGTCAGCAGGAGCTTGGGGAAGATCAACTCAATCCCAAAACAACCTCCAGGTTCTCAATGAACCTGCCCAACTCTCTGCAATCAAGAGCTTGAAGGGTACCAGATAACTGTGGGTGGCTGCACAAGACAAAGCTAATTGTTTGAAGAAGCTCTAGAAGCAAAACAATAACTGATTCAAACAAGAATAACCCAATACTTCTCAAGAGACTCAAGAGTAGTGTGGCGGATTTCAACTTCCAAAGAAGGGAAGGGAGGTTTAACACTCCAGGTTTTTAAGCTTAATAAAACCTCTTCAGTCAAACGTGACTGGGTCCAGAAAGACAATCAAAGGATGATTGGGACCAGTATGGTTGGATAAAGGGATCAGGAGTGGTGTAACACACTCAAGAATTTGATTAGACAAATTCTTCTTCAACAAGCAAAGCTATTGGTTGGTGATAAGGATCAAGGATCAAGGGTTTGAGTATGGAGGCTCAAGGATCAAGGGTGTGCTTATTTCATCCTCTGTTCTTTGATGATGGATCCTCCCTCTTTTCTAAAGCAGGGGAGAGCCCCTCCTTATATGGGCAGGAGGCCCTGTTAGACTATGTACAACAAATTCTACAAATAGAGCCAAAAAGGAAAGAAAATTAGGTGATCACTTGCGTCTGTCCGTGGATGGGCGCATGCGACAATACCGGAATGACCCACCCCTTGTCCAAAGGCGGAAAGGGGTGGGAAAGGAAGATGAACCAAACCGCCGCAGATGTCCGCAGGAGGTAGTCAACACTCTCCACCCCTTCTCCGTAGGCGGAAAGGGGTGGGAAAGTCCCTTCAAGGGCAATGGATGAAGTTTGTGAGAGCGCGGATGGGCGGATAGGAGATCGGCTCAAGACGACTGGGTAATTCCTGACAGGCTTGAGATTTACAACTGATAGATTGAGTGAAGTGGGAGATTGACGGATCCCAGGATTGAACAAGCGCTTGGAGGTGCAGTTGGGATGGGTTTGGTAAGTCATGGATGATTTGGGACGCGCAACAGGCGGTGTAAGACTCCAAACGGTGCTAGGCCGTGGCAGTTCTGTGGAGGGGAAAGGTGCTGTTTAGGCTGCCCTCCTGAGTGTTACAAAAATATTTAAATGTAACCAAGATCAAGGTCCAGAACCTGGTAAATGAGGAATCAAGGAGTAGAGGATAAAGAAGACAATGTTTTGGTAGAAATGGAACAGCACTATCTGAGACAAGATTATGCAGGGAAAAACTTGAACAAAAGAAGTTAAAGTCCTCTTAGAGTTCAAAGAACAAAAGCTGTTGTATGTAAACAACACCCACAAGCTAATAACTCTGGTCTTCAGCAGAAGATTGGGGATGATCAAATCAAACCCAAGCAACCTCCATGTTCTCAATGAACCTGCCCAACTCTCCGCAATCAAGCGCTTGAAGGGTACCAGATAACTGAGGG
Organism: Puccinia polysora; assembly: GCA_025617555.3. Lineage (NCBI taxonomy): Eukaryota > Fungi > Basidiomycota > Pucciniomycetes > Pucciniales > Pucciniaceae > Puccinia > Puccinia polysora. The sequence goes on from CM062629.1 coordinate 1,828,686, forward strand.
TGGCTGTACAAGACAAAGCACAATTTTTAAGAAGCTCCAAAGCAAACAGTAACTGATTTGAAGCAAGGATAACCTCAACACTTCTCAAGGGACTCAAGAATAGGCTGGCAGAATGCAACTCCAAAGAAAATAAAGGGAGGTATAACACTCCAGGTCTTAAGCTTAATAAGACCTTTTCAATAAATCCTGATTGGCTCCAGAAAGATGATCAGGGATCAGGACCAGTATGGTCAGAGAAAGGGATCAAGGAGTGGTATAACACACTCAAAAATTCCAACAGACAGAATTTTTCTTCAACCAGCAAGGCTATTGGTTGGTGATAAGGATCAGGCCACAGAGGGTCAAAGACTTTGGGTCAAAAAAATGGATCAGGGGGCAATCAAAGATATACCCAGGATAAGGATCAGGATTAAATTTCAAAATGATGGGGGGACACAGGCACACACCCCTATGGATGATTCTATTGACTGATGATATGATGTCTGATGCCAAGAAAAAGCAGGGGAGAGCCCGTCCTTTTATAGAACAGAGACCTGTGGACTATTTACAAGAGAGATTTACAAATGGGAGCAACGGTGAGGTGGTGATGGTAATGAGATCGGAAGCTGGTTGGTAGATAGTTGCATGAGGAGCAGGTGAGAGATGTGAGGGAATCAGACTGGCCAGACCGGCAATCTGATGATTGGCGAGTTGAGGGAGATGAGAGGAATTGATGGAGTGAGGTTGAGTAGGTTTTTTGGATGGGTTGTTCAAGTTACCGGTCTGCTTGGAGATACTTTTGATAGGGTTATAGACGCTACCCCTGGTTTGAGCCCATTGATAAAAAGCCGGCCATTTGCTTTGGAGGTTGATGGCACTTTTCCAGAGTTCTTTGAAGTAAGCTTGACACAGGTTTTCATGCTGTTGGGCGTCTAACCAGAAATCAAGAGAGTCCTTGGCGGTTTCACGTTGTAGGTAGAGATAGAAGCAATAAAGATCAACGGGTGGTCTAGTTTGACAAGCAAGTACCTCTTGTAAGGTAGGTAATCCATTCCTTGACATCTTGGATGACTTGGGTAGGGCGGTGGTAGTAGGAGGAATGGTTGATCTGAGTGGTGGTTTTTTTTTTTTTCTTTTCTTTTCTTTTTTTCTTTTCTTTTTTTTCTTTTTTTCTTTTTTTTCTTTTTTTTCTTTTTTCTTTTTTTCTTTTTCTTTTTCTTTTTCTTTTTTCTTTTTCTTTTTTCTTTTTTCTTTTTCTTTTTCTTTTTCTTTTTCTTTTTCTTTTTCTTTTTCTTTTTGATAATGATACCTATGAATGAAGATAAGGAAAACATTTAAATCTCTGCACTGGCCAGGGTGTCCAGGATGGGGCACCACAGCGGAGGGGAGATTGGAACCCGCAACGGGGGGATAGGAGATTGGGATGCGCAATGGGCAGTTAGAAAATTGGGACGCGCAATGATGATGAGCAACGCGGGATGCGCAAGGACAAGGATGAGGACCCGGGACGCACAATGATGATGAGCAACACGGGACACGGGAGGAAAAGAATTTTTTTTTTTTTCAAAAGGTGTCCAAAATGGTGCACCACAACGCGTAAGTGCATACATATCTTAACACACCCCCTTAATCCAGAAGGGGTGACATTTGCATATTAGTCAAAAAGCCTTGATGCTTGTTCCTATCTAGAGCCTTAGTTAATATATCTGCAATCATTGCTCCAGTGGGCATGTACCTCAACACAATCTCCTTGCAGTTAACTGCATCACAAATATAGTTATAGTGAACATTGATATGTTTTTTTCTTGAACAAAACACTTAGTTTTGCGCCAACACAATGGCACTCTGGTTATCAGAATAAAAAAATGCAAACCCTTGTGGTTTATGTTTATCCTCTAAGACTTTTCTCAACCATTTGGATTCCTGTGAAGCTGATAAGTATGCTCTATAATCAGCCTCTGCTGATGAAAGACTTATTGCCAATGCCTTCTTGGACATCCATGAAACCAGATTCTTACCTAAGAAGAATACAAAACCACTTGTTGATTCCCTAGTGTTACCATCTGCCCAACTTGCATTGGAATAACCAACCAAATCAAAGTTTGCTGAATTTGTAAACAACAGTCCCAGACTGGGCATTCCTTTAAGGTACCTCATAACTCTCTTAAATGCTGACCAATGCCTCATGTTTGGCTTCTCCAAGTTTTGAAACAAGAAACCAATTGCAAAAGCACTATTGGGCCTTGAACACTGCCCCAAATAATTAAGCAATCCAATAGCTGACCTTTAGTTGTTCCCAGATTGAACAAACTCCAGATACTCCTCATCTGTAGACTTCTCTAAACAAATTTTTGACTGCATGGGATTACCAAACTCCTTTTCATCCTCTAAGCCATATTGCTTAAGAAGACCTGCCACATAATGGCTCTGGTCTAAATTAATACCATTCTTGCTCTTACTGACTTTCATTACTAGCACCTGTTGCGCCAGGCCAAGATCTTTTATCTTGAATTCCTTTTTGAGTTTTTCCATGACTCTCTCTTTACTATTTTCAATAATGATAATGTCATTGAACCATAAAAACAAAATTGCATCATTTCTTACAAAAAGACAAGGGTGGGCCTCAGACATCTTGAAACCAATCTGTATCAGTTTCCCACTCATGTTATTATACCATGATCTAGCTGCTTGCTTCAATCCATAAAGGGATCTACACAGCTTGAGGACATATTCCCCTTTATCTGCTGAAAGAAAAATTCTAACACAGATTTTCTTCATGGTTTCTGGTTTATTCTCTAATAACCATTCACAAAAATCATCAGGGATTGACATATAAACAGTCTTCTCCTCTCCAAGTTTTGCATTCAACTATGCTGTTACAAAATCAGCTTGTCTGATTTCTTCTCCCAACTCCACTGCAAGAGAAATGATGTACCTGAAAGTGGACAGCCTTCCAGTTGGTAAGAAAGTTTCTTGGTAATCAATACCCTCTCTCTGCTTGAAGCCCTGTGCAAATCATCTAGCTTTGAATCTTTTAAAAACTCCATTTGTTTCAAACTTTGTGTTTAACACAAATCTAGACCGCACAATGGTCTTTCCTTTTGGAACAGAATCCCCCTTAACCACTTCAAAGACACTATTATTTTCTAGAGAATCAAATTCCTCATAAATAGCACTCTTCCAGTTGGCTCTCTCATCAGAACTCATAGCTTGGCCAAAGCTATTTGGTTTAACACTGTTACCCATTTCTGAACTCAACTCCAGCACTTCATTGAGCATACACTGTTCCTGAAATGTATCTTCCTCATATCCTGCGGAAGCATAATAGGACTTCCATTGCCCGTACCTACCAACTGGTACTCTAACCTTACCACTCCTTCTAACTGGAGGTGGAGGCTCATCAGGTTCCGAATTAACGGACTCCCCTGAAGCAGGCACTGAAACCTCTGGTGGCACATCTGCCATCTCTTCATCTTCTGGAACCACATGTTCCTCAGCCTTTGCTGGTGAAATAGGTGCTAATTATATTTCTTTCTGTGACTTATTCACAAAAACATCTTCAATCCTTTTGAGTGGAAAGGTACTTTCATCAAATTTTACATCCCTACTACGGATAACCTTTCTTGTCCCTGGAAAATAGATCCTATACAATTTACTTATTAAATCATAGCCTACAAGTGACCCTGTTCTGGCTCTAGGGTCTAATTTTTCAACCATCTCATTATGGTGGACACTATAATACACCAAGCAACCAATTGTTCTTAGGTGTGATGTTTTGGGGTACAATTTCCAAAACTGATAATGAAGACTCTTTGCATTAACACTTACAATGTTATGCAACAGACAGACTGTACACATCAACTCAGCCCATAAGAACTTTGGTAGACCAGATTGAGACATAATAGTTCTGACCTTGTCCAGTAAATTCCTATTCAATCTTTCAACTATTCCATTATTTTGTGGAGTACTTGCAGTAGTGACTATACAAATGATACCATAATCTTTCAATAACCTCTCAAACTCTTTACTCACAAATTCACCACCTCCATTGGTGATAACCCTCTTGATCTCCTTCATTATAAAATTCTGTTTCCAGACTTTGAAGATTACAGAAACATCCTCTGTGGTCTGATCCTAAGATCAAATTGGTTTAACCCAAACATAATTAGTTGCAGTATCAACTAAATTGATGAAGTATCTTGCCCCACCAAGGGACTGCGGTGTGAATGGCCCTTCCAAATCAATGGAAAATTCCTCTATAGGAACATCAGTGCAATCTCTACTCCTTGAGAACACATTTATAGTCTCAGCCCCTAAGGTACGACTCTCACAGTTGCTGTCCTTTACCTTATGGCCCCTTCTATTGTGAGCAACATTGCTTAAAGCTGAGATTTTGAACAAGCTTGCACACAAAAGCTGGTTCCTGACCTGTCCACTAAGAACAGTTCTCCCATTTATATCAATAAACAACTTATCTTCTTTAAGATAACAAATCTGGAAACCTTTTTTCCACAACACTCCAAGGGATACAAGGTAATAAGGCAACTCTGGTACATAGAACACTTTCTCAAAAGAAATTTTAAAACCAAATTGATTTTCAAGAATGACTTTGCCAATTCCTTTAATCTGAATTGATCTGCCTTTCTGACCAATATTTACAAATCCATCATAATAACTAAGATTTGAAAATAAATTTTGTTCAAAGAACATGTGATCTGTACAGCCAGAATCAATCAAAACAAGAAAATCCTCCTTCAATCCTCCTAATAGGAAAGAAGCTTTATCAGTAACTGATAATTTCTCATCTTTAAGGTTAAGATTACCCACTTTGTAATCAATCAAGTCCATTTATTGATCCTCATTGATTTTGGCCTTCTTGTTGGGGCCTCCTCCCCCACAACCATTTCCATTGGACCATCAAACACCACCATTGCAAATTTTTTAGTAGTGAGATTGACCTCCTTCTCATTCTCTTTGGAATTCTTCCTCTTCTTAGCCTCCTTAAAATCCTTAGAATAATTCCCCTTATTCTGAAAATTATAGCATAAGAACTTGGACAAATCCTTTTTTGCCTTCTTGCAAGATTTTCCAGTCTTTCCAACAAGGTCTGTTCCAGAACCCCCCTTCATCTTGAACTGAAGATCATCCTTTTCAATCCTTTTCAGCACATCCTCCTCCCCAGGAAGAGCATCCAATTGAGAAATAATTCTAACTAAAGAATGAAACTCCTTTGGTAGCTTGTGAAGGATTAAGAGTGAAAAACACTCAGGATCCATGTTAAGTCCTTATGACTTAAACTTGGCTATGCTAGACCTAGCCTCTGCAACAAACTGTTTACAATTTGAATATTGTAACTTGAACAGTTTATTGAAAGCTATACCCTTCTGGTGAATGGAATCACCAGCATACTTGGACTTGGGCAACTTCCAAAGGATGCTTCCGCTCCTCCTCTCATCTTCCCTAAGAGTATTGGCAACCCATGTCACATGATTGTCATCAAGATGCCTAAGGATGAGATGATAATAATTTTTCTCCACTTCTGAACTGATCAAAGTGTCATCTGCATCCATTATCTCCCCACAACAGATGTTTTCCAGCTCACTATTCATAAGGACAGCCCAAGCATTATAATTCTGACTGTTAAGAACTATCTTGGTGGAGCTGAAATCAGGGATATAGGACATCTTCTCGGAAACCATGAGTTCTTTGAGGTTCTCCAAAGTAAGGTACAAGGTTCTAGATGGCTTGGAAGTAATGATGATGTTGGTACTGATAATTTTTTATAATTATGGACAGCAATTAGCTTAGGAAAATGAGCAGTATTGAAAGCAAATCAAATGCTGGACACCTTGTGTCAATAATTGCTTGATGGGCTCTCACAATGGGGAAACACTTTGGACAATATTGTTGATGAATTTGATTGGATGATGAATGGATGGATGGAAAACAGCAGGGAGAAGAGCTCCTTAAGTAAAAAAAGATTGGCCTCTTGTTAGCCCATGATAAAACAAGCCACAAGGAAATTTTTCAGCCCCAAAAGAGCTCTACAGGCTCTACAGGCCTTGTCACTTGGTTTGGGCTACATCAGCCCACATGGAATAAGTCCCTGTACCCTTACAACCAGCCTATTAAAATTATTTCTGGTGTTTCCACCTCAATGGGGCTGAACCAGCCCCTGTGCTGTTCAATTTATGGACTAACTTTCTGTTACAACCAGTCCTATTGCCTCACACACTGGCTGGTTGCCTCATGCAACCAGCCCCTGGCCATAAAATGGCCAGGTGGGACCCAGGACACACCTGGGTCAGGTCTCAGACTCACATGGGGGGGGGGTGTGACCAGCAGACATTTTGTCCCCCCCTCTTTCTCTCAGATCACTGGAGGTTACGGTCAATTCCCCCTACCAGGGGCCCTGGGGGTTGATATCCCCAGGGCATTGTCAATGGAAGTGGGCTGGGGGGTGGTCAAATACCCTCAGCCCCTTTGCTCCTCCCCCTTGGTAAAGGGCGGTGGGGGGGGGGGGGGGAGAGCGCCCCTGGTCTCTGCTTTGCTTTGATGGTGGAGGGGTGATCAGATTCCCCCTACTGTGGGTCTCTCTCCTTACGGCTGGCTTTGTCATCCTTTGGGAAAGGGGGTGATCAAATCCCCCCTGACCTGACAAACCTCCTTGTTGCGGTTGGTTGCTGGCTGGTTCAACCCAGCCAGCCACCCCTCCCCCTTGCAATGGCAAGCGAGGGGAGGCAAAGGGAGCCGCGGCCGCTGGCCCTTGCTCCCACGGGGGTGGCCGTTGTTTGCAACCGGCCGGGCCCGCATGGCGTCACACTGCGCGGGATCCCTCGGCCGCCGCAACAGCCCAGCGCGGGCCTTCGGGCCCCACGTGGGCCAAAAAGAGGGATACAAGCGGCCCAAAGCGGGCCGGGGCACGGGCAGCAGCCCCAAGCAGGCTGCAAAACAGGTGGCAGCCCCAATGGGATGCCCCAAGCCCCAAAACTGCGACAAACACACTTTGGCGGGCCAGCGCGTCTGGCCAAGTATGTCCAAAATAAACCTTGGGCCCAATTATGCCCATAAAAGCCCATGTGGCTGTATTTGCCCATATCCCCCACTGGGCTTGTTAGGGCCCATTTACCAATGAGCCTTTCTCACGCGTTTTGAGGCCAGTTTCCCCAAAGAAGTGACATCCACACAGGCCCATATGGTCCGTGTGAGTGTCCAATGGGCCGGAGCGGCCCATATGTGCATCCCATTTGGATTACACTTATACGTAGCACACGTGTAAGTGCATACATATTTTAACATTAGCACCTCTCTTCAGGGAATTCAGGATGAAAACATGTAGGCCTGGTTACTTTGGGCCCTTTAGTTTAAAGGATATTTTGCCCGAAGATAATATGTATATAAAATATAGGTTGGAGTGGAAGGGCTTTTTAAAAAATCTGCCACCAAAGAGAAAGGATAATAAGACTCATTGGTTCATTATTAAATTGTTAGGGTATCTTTTTGGGACATGCACTAATGTGTTAAACCTGTATACTGGGGTTATAAGGTTGTTCAGCAGTTTAAATTGATAAAAGAGGGTTGAGGACGGATTTTATTGATCAGACTAAAGCCATAAATCACTTAATTATCTCTTATAAGTATTTGATTACCTTGGCATGGTTTCTGGGTATAAATATAACTGGGTCTCTTGGTATCAATATTCTCTAAAGAGCCCTTTCTTTATGGCTTTTGGAGTCGCAATATTGTCCTTCTGAGGGGTAAAGGGGCTCATAGGGACAAACATACAGGCTAGAAGGGTAACCAATGGTAGCCTACCACGTGTACTTGGTGCTGTAACACGGGTAGCATCTAATTCCACAGGGTATGGGAATTATTCTACTTGATAATTGATGTTTGGATGTGTGAATAACACTAATCTTTCCTTTTTATTTATTATTGAATTCATTATCCTTAGTAAATGTTCCCATTAATTTAATAATTATTTTAATAGACATTCCTACTGATAGTATGATGTCAGGTAAGTTCTCATTATGTATTAAATATTTGGAGTAAAGTCATGATATTGATTTTACTCCTTATTTTCGAAATTTTGTTGATTTACTAAAATAATTACTTTAAAATGTAGGTCATTGGTATTCCTGTAATGTTTTTACATCATAAGTTTCCTTATTATGTCAAAAAAAAATTTGATGTCTATAAATTCTTTTAATAGTATATTAAATTATTTTAATATATTTTTAGAAGTAGTCAATATCTTACTTTTGACATTTTTGGTACTTTGAATTATATTTTTAGTAAAAAATATGTATAAGGATTATTTAAGTATTTTTATATAATATTATGATCTTTTAGACTATCTACTATCCACGGGAACATTTATTAAATATGTAGAAAGTTCCCTTGTAGGTTGTAGCATGTTTAGGCGGTACCTAGGTTTCTCAGGCTGCCTGTCACTTTGTCAACCCGTACTCTTGCGGCTGCCTACTTGTCAGAGGCCCAGGGCTGCGTACACGACTTTGATAGAGTGAAAGAGCTGTAGCTCAGCCGCGCGCAGGTGCATTGGCTGCTGCGGCTGTGGGCGGGAATTGGGACAGAACACATTTCTGTCTGTAACTCCTAAAATATACACAACACCTCAATTCTGACTGAATTTTAGGTGTGAAACCTATACGTGACAATACACATGAAATATTTAATTGGCCAAAAAGCTAGATAGTGGTGCAGTGGTATTTTTTTCTTTATTTTGCCTAATTATTTAAAAATATAAAAAGTTGGATTTCAAGGGTGGGGTCTGTGATTGGCCCTACCTAGTTTGGGTGGAGAATCCATTTTTGCAATAATATTTATGTTTTTCCTACTACTTCTTAGTATAATTTTATTATTATTATTTTTATGTTATTTCTGTTACTTTTGCAGCTTGCTCTGCAATAGTAGCAACATGACAGAGTGAATATAATGACTTGTTGGGTTTGAGAAAAGGAGATTTTAGATTTGATCCTTCTGCAGTCCTTATGATGACAGTTTTGTGGAGCAGGGCATGGAGGAAGGCTCCCTTCACATCAAATTGAGTAAAAATAATTTTTATTTTTTTGTATGGTTTTCCTTCTCCTTCTTAGGTTAATTTTATTATTATTATTTTTATGTTATTTCTGTTACTTTTGCAGCTTTCTCTGCAATAGTAGCAAGCTGAAATATGATTTAAGAGGCTTTCCATTTTTTTTGAATTAATAAGATTTAATTAGTTGGGTTCCTAGACTGGAATTTGGACATTGTCTCCATCAGTTTGTTGAATTGATTCTTGAGTAGATGAGGAGATATGATTAAAAAATGATAGACAGTCAATTTGGTTGCACCAGTGATGGCCAATCTAGGAATCAGTTGTCAATTATTGGTTGAAAATTTAAGAATCATGAGATTGATAAATGGGCCATCAACCTTGAGGTGGATTTGGAACTAGCAAATTCATTTCTACCTCCACCAGTGTGTGTTAGATTACATAATTGCCATGAGCAGTTCATTGACTGGTATTTGCCACCCACATCATAGAATGCTGGGATAAGTACACCTCTTCCATGGTGATCAGCCAAATAGCTATGAATCAACTGCTCCTTGCTCAACAGCGCACTAAGCTCAATTGGTAAGAGAATCACTCATATAAAGAGTCTGAGTTTGTGGGTTCAAATCCCACAGTGTTAATTTGTTTTAATACAAATTCTGACATGGTAGCAAGAGTTACACAGTCACAAAGAATGCAGCCTAAAAGATTTCCATAATAAAAATCTGTTGGAATCAATGAAATCAAATGTTGCGTCCATGCTCAAAGCACAGAGGGGTGTTAGATTACATCATTTCCATGAGCAGTTCATTGACTGGTATGTTCCACCCGCATCATATAATCCTGGGATAAGTACACCTCTTCCTGGTTGATCAGCCAAATAGCTATGGAAAAACTGCTCCTTACTCAACAGCGCACTTGGCTCATTTGGTAAGAGAATCACTCATATAAAGAGTCTGAGGTTGTGGGTTTGAATCCCACAGTTTTAATTTCTTTTCATATGAATTTTGACAGTGTGATCTCTCTCAATTTTATCACCTTGGGTGTCAGTCTTGAGAAATTGGTTGAACATGGAGATTTGATCATCTTTAAGCTGCAAGGGAGAGATTTATTAAGTTGATAGACTTTGAGGTTGTTAGAACGTAGTGCTTTGATCATCATAATCATCCTCCTCCTCCTTCACAGGGCAATCACCAACCCTTTAAGATTATGATTTGTTACTATTCCAAAGATTTCATCTACCCAGGGATTGAACCTGAGGAGAAGCAAGACCAGAGAGTTGAAAAGATTGAAGTTGAAATGTATCTTAAACCTAGGCAATTGATGGATCAAACTTGATTTTTTCTTTAACAAGCAATTCAAATGGGACAAGTTCAAATTCTAATTTGGATTGATTTGAGAACTTTTCAGTTTAAGCTTTGATGCCAATTTGCTTGAAAATTCTAATAAACCAACAGTAGTAGAGATCAAACCCAATGGATTGACTGATTTCTCACCACTCATTGAATGAGGTAAATTGGATAGATAATCAAAGGCTTGAGAAGTCCCGCTACTAGAGGTTGAATGCTCAAATGATCAGCAACCAATGAGGAGCAGGAAGAGGAAAAGGATGAGTAGGAGGGCCGGGGTGCCAACCAAAGGAGGGGGGGAGGTGGGGGTGAGGCGGAGGTGGATGTGAGCAATAGAGATGTGAAGAAATGGAGATGAGATGTGTGTTTGATGCAATGGAGATGGGATCAGTATGGATTTGCTGAGGTGGGGTTGTGGATGGGTTTTTTGCATGGGATGGATGGTGGATAGAGGATGGTGCATAAATGGTGGGTTTGAAGTTTGAAATCTGCAATTTTCATGAAACCCGCAATTTTGAAATACACCAGTTAGGGTTTAGGTGTATTTCAGAAACCTTCCATTAAAGATGGCGGGTTTTTTCAAAAAAATGGCAGGTTTCTAATGGCGGATTTGCTAACTTTGAAACACCCCATTGAAATTTTTCATCCTTTTGTTTGCTGTTTTAATTCAATTTTTTTAGTGATTAAAGCTCTCAGAAAGTTATGAAAACAATCAAAGAAATTTTTAATATTTTTTGCTGATTCTTTTGATGTATTCTTTTACCTTAAAAATTCATTTAATGTTGAATACTACCCAGGTGTCTCTCTCCTATCTTCTCCTACCGCGCCTCCGCGCAGAGTTCCTTACTATCTATTATTATTTCTGACCGCGCCTCTGGGCGTGGATGCGCACTGAACCCACAACGGGGACCCTGATGCGAATTTCTTGTACACACTTGGACCGACGGCTGCAGTCCAATCTCACAACCATGCACGAACAATCTCATCCTCCCCTGATCCTCTCAACCTTCTCCAATTCTCTTCTTTCTTCTTTGATCTTGCCTTTATACGTATCTCCTGCCTATCTTTCCTATCTATTTCTATTCGCATTCTTCTCTCTCTTCCAATCATCTTATTGGCCATCCTCCCTCCATCAAGTAAACGCCCAAACCAAATACACCAATCTCTGACCGGTAAGATGACGGCTTCTACAACTGCCTTTATTGAAGTCAATCTAACTCTACAATTCAAATAGTCCTTCTCCAGTACCTCAAATTCCTTGTTTTCTATTTCTTCTTTCCTTCTCAATTGTCTCATCTTCTACAGATTTCCTCTAAACTTGAAGCTGTCACCTTGAACAACATCCTTTGATCTACGCTGTAGGATTCTTCATTTCTTTCTCCACGCTTTCTATCTCTCTTAAAATTCTGTCTAATATATTTCTTTCTGTCTATTCCTGTTCTTTCAGCCAAAGATGGTTATAGTTCTCAAGAAATAAATCTCCAACTTATTACGGTTAAAAGCCAAAGGACCCTCCTACGAATCAAATCAACCAAACCATGAATGAACCAGCCGGAGCAAATGACTACTTTCATCAAGTTGCCCTCAAGGCATCGGTTGACGCCATACCTCATTTGAATGAAGAGAATTATTCAATTTGGCGAGACAAGATGTTAATGTTGTTTGACCTCAAAGACATCAAGGACGCTATCACTCGAAATTCTGGCCCTCTGTTGTCAAAAAAAGATTGGGAAATCAGGGCAATATTACTATCCAAGCTCAACAGTACCACCCATGCAAATGTCGTCAATTCCACAAACATTTCCTCCTCTAAACTCTTATGGGCCAAAATTACGAGAAGATTTGCTTCCTCAGAGACAGTTAACCAAGCAAGAGTCTTCAATCACTTCCTCCACTCCGTCTTCCGCAAAAATGCTATCAAAAGCTTCATCACCGAAATGAGAAAAGCCATCACAAGAATGATGGACGTTGGGATTAAGCTACCTAATGATATCTTGGCGTACTTGTTACTATTCAAGTTCCCACCTACATTGGACAACCTCAAGCAACAAATTATGCATATAGAGAAGAATCTGACGATGGATGTTGTTTTCAATCACCTCATCCAATACCACAACAAGAGAAAGGCACAGTCCAATCTGAATAAATCATCTACCAATGTCTCATTAGTCTCAACTAAGACAAGGAGCTACAAGGATGAAAAGAAAGATAAGATGAGATGCTGTGAAGGATATCACAATCCCAAAGCTCCTCACGCAGAGAGTTCATGCTTCCATCTACATCCCAAGATCGCACCTGAGTGGTGGATTGAACAACAAAACGAGTGGAAAAACAAGAGCAAGAAGAATCCGACGATCAACTACCACGCCTTGCTGACTCTATGGATCAATTCAGATAATAACCCTAATCTGCTCTCAGACTCCAGAGCTAACGTACATATTTTTAATGATCTGAAGTTCTTCTCCTCCATAGAGCTACAAGAGGAGCCTGAGGAAATCAAGACCGGAAAACTAGAAGCTAATCTTAAAATACAAGGGATCGGATCGGTCAAACTTGAATGGAACAATTCCATGATCACACTCAAAGATTGCACCTACGTACCCGACATAGTTGTCAACCTGATCATCCCTGGACTCCTCGCAAAGAAGGGATGTAATCTCACTCAAACCCAAAATACATTCAAGGTGACTAGAGAGGATCAAGTTGTACTGAAGGGATTGATAAGAGATAATCTCTTTGTCATTGAAAAACCATGCTCGACTGGCCAAAATAACGAGGTGAACTTTGTCAATCAAACCTCTCAATCATACACTCTATCCAAATTGAAAAAGATGTACGGCCACGCATCTATCTCCACTCTCAAACCTCTTCTAAAAGACTGCTTCTCAAATGACAAACTCCAGGCCTTTCAATGTGATAACTGCATCAAGAGCAAAATTACTAGATCTCCCTTTTCAAATACCTCCACTCCCGCTAGTAAGCCCTTGGAACAAATCCATCTCGATTTATTTGGTTCGATCACTCCTCAGTCAAAGGCCGGCCATCATTACTTGCTCAATCTGGTTGACAACTATACCGGATACCTCGCATCTTTTCCTCTAGCTTCCAAAGACCAAACATCTGAGACAATCATCAATCTTCTAGAAACCAAATATAAGCATTTGAATTACTACCCCACCAAGATCTACTCAGACAAAGGAAGGGAATTCTGCAATTCAACGTTAAAATAATTTGAAAAAAGGAAATTTATCAAACTCCGCACTTCCGAACCGTATCATCCACAACACAACGGACAAGTTGAAAGAGCCAATAGGAAAATCATTGAATACGCCCGGTCCACTTTCTCCTCATCCCGCCTTGCTAAGAACTATTGGCATGTAGTGACACGCAGCTGTTGTTTCATGTTAAATCAAATCCCTCAAGAAGGTAACCAATCCTCTCCCTGGGAACTCATGTTTGGTAAGACTCTCCCAGCTAATTACTTACAACCCGTAGGTTCCTCTGTGATCTACCTTGCCAACCGTCTTCAGAAAGGAAGAAAATTCGACGAAAAAGGTCTAGAAGGAGTCCTCATCTGATTCAACCCCATCTTCCATTCCTACTTGGTCCTAACTACGCTTGGAACCGTCGTGGAAACCAAGCACATCAAGTTCCTCAAGAATCAGCTCAACAACTTTCCTTTTTACAAACCAAAAGGCTCTGACATCTTCTCCCAACCTGATTTGAATGCCTACGGAACCAACTTCTCAACCAATGAAAAACAATACTTAATTAGGGAGTCTACCCCTGAACACTCTGACTCGGACTCGGATTGAGAAGAAATTATCCCATCCTCTCCAGAATCTCCACCTCCTCCTTCACATCCTGAACCCAAACAACCTCGTCATCGACCCAACCTTTGTCTGCAACACAAACTCCAAAAACCTCAAAGATACGGCTTCCACCACTACTACAAACCTCCATCTTATAAGGCCGCCAGGAAATGTTCCGAGTGGCCTAGGTGGAAAACAGCCTCCAAAGAAGAACTCAAATCAATTGAAAAGCAAGAAGTTTGGGAAGAATATTACGGGGAACCAGACAAAATACTAAACACAACTTGGGTATTCAAGGTTAAAGTGAACTTCCATGGAGAACCTGTCAAATATAAAGCGCGTCTGTGCATGCAAGGATTCAACCAGGTTCAAGGCGTAGATTTTGAAGAGACTTGGGCTCCAACGGGGAAACTTGGATCCCTTTGTCTTGCTTTGATCTACGGCTTGAAAAATCAAATGACTTTTACTCAATTTGATGTAAAGGGAGCTTTTCTTCACGCTCCCTTGAATGAAACAGTAATAATCAGAACTCCCGAAGGATTGAATTGAAAATATCCTCATCTCAAATTAAAAAAATTGCTCTATGGGCTACGTCAATTGCCTAAAAATTGGTACGAAACACTTACCACTTGGATCAAGTCCCAAGGATTTTGTGAATCCGTCAGCAACCCCTGTTTATATCTCAACTCTAAATCAGGGGAAGTCCTCTACTTCCACGTTGACGATCTAATTCTGGTAGGAAGGTCTGACTCATTTTCAGTCAATTTCTTAGAAAGATTCTCAAATTATTCCTGTCATTCACCAAATACAATCCTTGGGATGCTAATGCAATTTGACGGAGACAGTATATTCCTAAGCCAACCAAAACATATAAAGAGGGGCCTTGAAGAACTGGGTCTCACTGACTGCAAAAACATCAATACTTCTCTCACTCAAAACTTCCATCTTGAACCAGCTTCAGAAGAAGATCACGCGCAGTTCTGTCAACTGAATATCAACTACCAATCTGCAACTGGATTGCTGAATCATTTGTCTCAATATACTCGCCCGGAAATTTCCTTTGCTGTCTCCAGTCTTGCAAGATTCAATGCAAAGCCGGGCCTCAGTCACTGGAAGGAAGTACGGAAAGTATGGAAGTACCTCCAGACCACGAAGGACTTCAAATTGACTCTTAAGTAAGACTCGACTAAGGAATCTATCTCAAGCTATAGTGACGCAATGTGGGGAGACGACCCCATCTCTTGTAAGTCCCAAACTGGATACATAGTCTTACACTACGGTAGTCCGGTCCTCTGGAACTCCTTGAGACAACAAAACGTTACATATTCCTCCACTGAGTCTGAACTCAATGCCCTGCTTGATTGCTACCTCGAATTGAAGTGGATCACCTATCTAGTTGAAGAAATACATGGCTCTACTTCCAACAAACCAACAATGTATATAGATAATAAAGGTTTAGATCATAAAATAAAGAAATTTGGGTCACACTCCAAGTCACGACACATCAACATTAAAACTAAAGGCCTGCGGGAAGATTTTTCTCTTGCCAAGTTCAACTTGCATCTTGTTCCTACCGCTGAAATGATAGCAGATCCTCTGACTAAAGCCACCTCCGTGGGGGCCCTTCATCTTCTTCAACAAATCATATTCACCAATCAACCTAGTCAATCCTAAGTCAATTCCATCTTACCAGTCACGAGGGGTTTTGAATACTACCCAGGTGTCTCTCTCCTATCTTCTCCTACCGCACCTCCGCGCAGAGTTCCTTACTATCTATTATTATTTCTGACCGCGCCTCTGGGCGCGGATGCGCACTGAACCCACGACGGGGACCCCGATGCGACTTTCTCGTACACACTCGGACCGACGGCTGCAGTCCAATCTCACAACCATGCACAAACAATCTCATCCTCCCCTGATCCTCTCAACCTTCTCCAATTCTCTTCTTTCTTCTTCTATCTTGCCTTTCTACGTATCTCCCGCCTATCTTTCCTATCTATTTCTATTCCCATTCTTCTCTCTCTTCCAATCATCTTGTTGGCCATCCTCCCTCCATCAAGTAAACGCCCAAACCAAATACACCAATCTCTGACCGGTAAGATGACGACTTCTACAACTACCTTTATTGAAGTCAATCTAACTCTACAATTCAAATAGTCCTTCTCCAGTACCTCAAATTCCTTGTTTTCTATTTCTTCTTTCCTTCTCAATTGTCTCATCTTCTACAGATCTCCTCTAAACTTGAAGCTGTCACCTTGAACAACATCCTTTGATCTATGCTGTAGGATTCTTCATTTCTTTCTCCACGCTTTCTATCTCTCTTAAAATTCTGTCTAATATATTTCTTTCTGTCTATTCCTGTTCTTTCAGCCAAAGCTGGTTATAGTTCTCAAGAAATAAATCTCCAACTTATTATTTAAAAGTCAAAAAAATGAAAAAAACTAAATTTCTCATTGGACTTTTGGATCCTTTAATTTGCCTTTTTAATTCATTTTTTCATTATGTTTTATTCATTATTGAATCTCTCAATAATTCAAACAAAAAATAAAAGATATTTTTAGGGAAATTCTAAATTCCAAAACCAAAAAAACCAGTTCACAACTCAAAATGGGTTGGATGGTGCGGTTTGAAACCCGATTTAGTGATGAACAGCCATTTGAAACCCATCTGAGTTGTGAATGTCCATTCATGAATCCAGATTTGTCAGAAAAAAAATAAAAGAAAAAATTAAATTAAATTCAATTAAAAGAAATTATAATAAAGAAAAAAAACTCAGACCTTGAATCACCCAAAAAAAAAAATCAAATAATTAAAAAGAAAAAAGAAAAAGGAAAAAAGGATCCAAAAATGCAATGAGATTTTTGATTTTTGGAATGAATTTTTTTAGGAAAAATAATTAATACAGAAAATCTGAAAAAACTATTAAAAACATTAGAATTATTGAAAATGCAAACCCAGGTTGTGAATGGGTTTCAAACAGCTGTTTGAAACCCATTTGACTTGTGAAACCCCATTCAGGACCCATTTGAGTTGTGAACAACACTTTTGGCCAATTTGGGGAAAAATATGTTGAGACTGTGAAAATGAAGGTGTGTCTGGTGGGAGTTGAACCCACAACCTCAGATAGACTGAGACACATACTAGAGTGCTGCCTTTACCAACTAGGCTACAGACGCTTGTGGCTGCCAGGGTTGTTTGGTATTACTGGTCTAGGTTCAACTGCACAGCCTCCGTACTATGGTGATACATCATGTTAGCAGGTTTAACCTCAACAAAATAGCCTCAAATAGTTAATTTAATGGGGTAATTAGGGGTTCCTTGGAACCCAAAATTGAATCTTTGATAATTTTGGAGGCATGATAACTCCTTAAAAAATTCAATAAAAACAATAAAATAAAAAGAAAATCAATGGAGTTTGGGATTTTTCTTTTTTCCTTTTAAATTATTTTTTGGTCATTGAGCTCTTACAAATTCTGGAAAAATCAAAGAGATTTTGAATATTTATTTTAAACTTTTTGAATGTATTCTTTTACCTTAGAAGATTAATCCAAAAAATCAAATAAATCAAAAAAATGAAATTTTGAAATGGAGTTTGGGATGTTTCTTTTGGCCTTTTGAATTTTTTTTGGTTATATTAGCTAACATGAAGTTGAAAAAAAAAATGAAATAGATAAAAATTCTTTTTGTAGATCTTTTGGATTTAATCTTTTACCTCAAAAAATTCATTCAAAAAAACAAAAAAAAAAAAACAAATTTCTCATTGGAATTTTGCAGAATTTTATCAGCTGCTTTAATTTATTTTTTTGGTGATTCAAGCTCTCACAAAGTTGTTTAACCAATCAAATAGATTTTTTATATTTTTTGAAGTTTTTTTGGATGTATTTTTTTACACTAAAAAATTCATTCAAAAAATCAAAAAATCAAATTTTACAATGGAGCTTGGGATATTTCTCTTTACCTTTTTATCATTTGTCTTGTTTATTTCAGCTCTCAATAAACTGAAAAAAAATTAAGAAAAATTCTAATGCTATTTGAAACTTTTTTGGGTTTATTTCTTTACCTTGGATGTATTTCTTTACCTTAAAAGACTAATTAAAAAAATTAAACAAATCAAAAAAGCCAAATTTCTCATTGGAATATTGGATCCTTCTATTTTCCTTCTTAATTTATTTGTTTTTTTGGTTATTTAAGCTTTCATGAAGTTAAAAAAAAAACAAAGAAATTTTTAATACTTGCAGATTTTTGGATGTATTATCATACCCAAAAAAATATATTCAAAAAATCAAAAAAAAATCTCATGGCAATTTTGGATCTGTTTTTTCCTTTTTAAGTGTTTTTTTGGTGATTAAAGCCCTTATTTTTTCATTGATTCTCCTTTATTTTCATTTATCTTAATTTTATTTTTTTTCTCACAAACCTGGAGTTTTGAACTGCGCCAAAGCACCTATTTTGAGTATTGAACAGCTGTTCACAACTCAGATGGCTTGCAAATTGCCATTTGGAACTATGATGGGTTGCAAACAGCCATTAAAAACTCAGATGGGTTCCAAATGGCCATTCACAACTCAGATGGATTGTGAAAGGTGTGATTGATGTAGATCAATCAAGCCATCATCTTTCAATATTTTCTTTCTTTCTATTTCTTGATGTTTCTTATTCTATTTAATGTTTTCTTTTTTCTTTTTTCTTTTTTCTTTTTTTAATTAGTTCTGGTTGATCACAAATGGGTGTGAGGATGATGTGTTTCATATTCAATAGTCATATTAATTATCACTTCTCAAGCCGCACTAGTTTATAACACTATCAAGCTCAAGGATAAAGAGGAGGAAGGAAAATTTTCCAACTCTTTTATTTACAAACTCAAGCCTTTCAAATCTCAAATCAATCATTTAAAAATTTAAATATATGAAGGCTTCATGGAAGATTGACCAATAACAAGGAGTTCAGACTAATTTGGTGTGATCAACTGTTATACATGCTCTACTCTCACATACTGTATCAAAAGCTCATCTTAATTAACAGTAGAGGTATCATCAATAGGTTCATTTTGAAGGTTATCATCACTAGGCTTGATCCAAGTCATTTTCCTTTTTATCTGTTATCTGGGAAGGAACAATCACTTTCATGATCTTGATTTCCTTTGTTCTAATGATCTTTTTTATTATGTGTCAGTTCCTTGGTTTTTATAAGACAAATAAATTCAAAATTTATCACAATTAACAGTTGAAAGCGTTCCAAAATTTCGGAATTTTCACCTACAATTGAATCTTTGAACCAAGGAGCTAGACATGTCTGAATCAATGATAGCCTGCACCATACTCAAGACAGCTATTGAAGCCATTCCACTGCTTAACATGGACAAATTTTTGATCTGGCGTAATTGAGTTGTCAACATGATGGATTTTAAAGAAGATATCTTTGACAAACTTACAAAGAATAAAGCAGATTCAAGTGGAATTCCAATTGGGCTGATTCATATGGAAAACTTTTGGATTAGAACAATCCCAAATTCCAAGTTGGATACCTTGGTACAAGCCAACATCATCACTCCTGAGAATGAAAAAGATGCACATTTTATCTGGGCTGATATCAATGACTACTTTGCTTCCAATCATGCATCAAATCAAGCAAGCTAATTCCTCAAGGAGTTTCTCAGAACACGGTTTAACTCCAACAATGTAATTGGGTTTATTACCAAGACCAAAACCTTCATCTCAAATCTTCACAAAGTAGGAATAGATTTACTGGTTGATATCATTGCATATTTTATACTTGAGAAACTCCCATCATCAATGGACACTGTGGTGCAAGAGATTATGCACTCAGACAAGAAGGTTACCCTTGATCAAATTCTTGACCATTTGAGATTTTTTGAAAAAAATCTTTCACTTGGGAGTGGTTTGGTTAGCTTCAAGGGAGAGTCCAATAACACCCTCTCCTTCTTTAATAAGGACGTCAAGCCTTGTGAAAAAATTGGAATAAACCTAGGGCAGCGCATCCAGAAGGCCGCTGTTGGAAGATCTATCCTCAACTTAGACCAAGATTTCCCAAGAAAAAGAAAAAGGATACAAATGAAGTCAAGCAGGGCGGCACAAGTGTTAGAACTTTTCACTCTAGTCTCTCTTATTCAAGCGCTCAAGCCTTTGTCTTAGACTCTGGATCCTCAATTCATATGGTATCAGATGTCTTGTTCTTCAACCAATTTGACCAATCAATAATTGGATCTATCTCTACCAGTTCAGGCGTTGACTGTCTTCAATACAACAGAAA
This sequence comes from Puccinia polysora, assembly GCA_025617555.3. Lineage (NCBI taxonomy): Eukaryota > Fungi > Basidiomycota > Pucciniomycetes > Pucciniales > Pucciniaceae > Puccinia > Puccinia polysora. Next base: position 1,849,151 of record CM062629.1, read on the forward strand.
AGGAACAGTAGCGCTTAGGGACAACAATGAGCAAATAGCAACAATATCTGATGTTCTGTATACCCCCAACTCCACTGCTAATCTGTTGTCTTTTTGATTGCTGATGTTGGAAGGTTTTTAAATTTGCCTACTTGTTTATAAAGTTCTTCTCAATACAGGTAGTTGGTTGGTTGTTGGTCACTATGATTGCAATATACCCATTCTACAGTTTTATCTCAAAACTTCCAATCTCTCATCCCATCTTACTCAAGAGGAAACTATTCATAAGTCTCTTGGTGATGCTAGTTATCATTGAATCAGACAGAAGCTGGGAATTAAAATATCAAAGTCAAAGGAATGCAAGGCATGTGCTGTTAGCAAGATCACTCAATCTTCTTTCTCATGCAAGCATCAACAAGCGGAAAGACCTTCTCAGGAACTCCACTGTGATCTGATAGGTCCAATCAAACCTAGAAGTCTCAATTACAACTCTTATATACTAGCTATTGTGGACAGTTTTACAAGATTCTTAGAGGCAATACCAATCAAAAAAAAAAGTGAGGTTAGCTCCACTCTTCAATTCCTGATTAACATGGAATCAAAGAGATTTGGTTACAGTCCCATGATTCTGCACTCTGAAAGACAAACAGAATTCATCAATGAGTAAATGAAAGATTTCTGCACGCAAAATAACATCAAACAAACATTCTCCAATCCGTATACTCCAGAAAAAACTTTTTTGGCCCAAAGGTTTAATCAAACAATCCTTAAAGCTCTGAGAATGGTTCTTTTTGACTCAAAACTCCCTACCAAGTATTGGAGTATTATACTCAAAGCCTGCGTACTCACAATCAACCAATTTCCATCCCAAAAATCAAGAAATTCACCTTACAAGCTATTTAAATAACAAAAACTACCTCTGAGATATTTCTTTCCCATCAGGAATCCTCTCACCTACATTCTAGGCAAAAAGGGATTGTTTAAGAAACTTGAACCTAGAGGTACCTTTGGTTGATTGGTTGGGTACAATGACAACTTTCTCTCCTATAAGGTACTCACCAAGGATAATTGGATTGTGGACGCCAAGAGTATAAGAATACTTGATTTTGATGAAACTTTTAACCATTCAGAAAGAATTGACGACTTTGAGATTGTGGATCAAGATGAAGTGGATGTTCCCTATGACAACTCTTCTGCCTCCTCAAGCACTGATGACGTTAAAATCATTTCCCCAAATACAGTTGCACTTGAATCCATTTCCCCATCTTTAGTTTCTCCCAGCCATTCTGATACTGCTCAAACTGTTTCTCTCCCCATCAATGAATTGTAAAGTTCCCCTTTGCCGTTGGTATCTATTGAATTGTCTGGTGAAGGTGAATTGACAATTCCGGACCAGTATAACCTCAGGGTCTTTTTGGAGAATTTTAAGCGAAAGCACTACTTGCATTCATTTTGTTTAAAGAAGGAACTGTCAGAATGGCTATATTCTTGTGGCCTAGAGCTGCAAGAGATTGAAAATCAGGAAGTTTGGGAGAACTTCAATCAAACTCCTGACCATTGGCTCAGAACTATGTGGGTTGATAGAATAAAACCGGCAACCAAATTGTCACCAGAAAAGGAAAAGTTGCAACTGTGCATCATGGGGAACTTTCAGATACCAGGGATTGATGTTGATGACACCTTTGCCCCCACTGGCAAATTCACTACTCTTCTTCTTCTGCTCATCTTTGGTATGCATCAAAAAATTTGGATGCCGCAGTATGATGTTGAAGCCGCATTTCTGTTTGCTCCTCTTGATGAAGCTATCTACATACTGCAACCGGAAGGGTTCAATTGGACATCAAAGTCTCTGAAGCTCAAGAAGTATTTGCATGCTTTGAGACAGGCACCGGCAAACTGGTTTAGGACTTTGATGGGTTGGATTGAGTCAATTGGTTACAGGGAATCTTTATCCAATCCTTGTCTGTATATTCACAAACTCAATACCTTTTCCCTATTCTTTCACGTGGAAAATCTGGTAGTCTTTGGAGAAGTTGATTGGTTTGAAGATCTGTTTCTTTAAAAATTCCCTAGATCTTCCACTCAAAAACCAGATACTGTACTTGGGATGGAGGTGAAGCTGACCAAGGGTGGCCTGGCACTTCACCACCAGTCTTTAATCAACAAGAATTTAGATGAGCTGGGTTTAAGGTCATGTTGTCCATTTCTTACTCCTCTTACAACTGGACTGCAACTGATACCAGCCATGAATGAAGATTCCGTAGAATTCAGCAAGATGGGGGTCAATTTTTGGTGATTCACAGGAATACTCAATCATCTGTCCTGCAGGACGCAACCTGATCTGTTGCCGGCGGCATCCTTGCTATCCAGGTTCAATCAGAAGCCGGGTCTTACACATTGGAAAGAGATGCTTCATTTTTGGAAGTACTTGTTGGGGACATTAAATAATTCTCTGAATCTCAATCCCCCAGACAATAATGGCCGTTTAACAATTTTTTTGGAGGCTACTTGGGCGGAAAACCCAGAAACTTGGCTTTTGCAATCTGGTTATATTTTCAATTGGTTGTCTTTTCCAGTAGCATGGAAAAGTAAGAAGAAATAAAATATAAAAACTTTGACAACGGAGGCAGAATTTAACGCGCTTATCAACAGCGCTCAAGAGGGACTGTGGATAAAGTTGGTGGTGGGAGAACTTTGGAAGAAAGCATGGGAACCAAGAAATTTCCTTGTCAACAACAAGGCCTTTCTGGATAGGATCAGGAACTTTGGGCCAAACTCCAAGACCAAACATATTGATATGAAGCTCAAGTGGTTCCAAGATCTTTACAACAACCGCTTTGTGGCTATGAAATTGATATCCTCAAACAATATGGTAGCCAATGCATTGTCAAAAGGTTCAAGCCAAAAGATGCTGGATCTCCTTATAGCAAATTGTTTTGGGTAAACCTTGATCCCCACCAAATTATGGGGGGATGGTGATGATGTAGATCAATGAAGCCATCATCTCTCAATATTTTCTTTCTTTCTGTTTCTTTCTGTTTCTTATTCTCTTTAATTTTTACTTTTTTATTTTTATTTAATTAGTTCTGGTTGATCACAAATGGGTGTGAGGATGCGTGCGGTTCATATTCAATAGTCATATTCATTATCACTTCTTAAGCCTCACTAGTTTATAACCCTATCAAATTCAAGTTTCAAGAGTAGGAATGAAAAATCATCAACTCTTCAATTTACAAACTCAAGCCTTTCCAATCTCCAATCAATCATTGAAAAATTTGAATATATGAAGGCTGCATGGAAGATTGACCAATAACAAGGAGTTCAGGCTAATTTGGTGTGATCAACTGTTATAAATGCTCTACTCTCACATACTGAAACAAAACCTCATCTTAGTTAACAGTAGAGGTATCATTAATAGGCTCATTTGGGAGGTTATCATCACTAGGCTTGATCTCAGTCATTTTCTTGGTTATCTTTTATATGGGTAGGAACTTTCACTTTCATGATCTTTATTTCCTTTTTTTGTAAAGATCTTTGTTAATATGTGTCAGTTCCTTGGTTTTTATAAGACAAAGAAATTTAAACGGTAACAAAAGGCAATTTTTGACTCAAATTGGTTGAAAACGACGCCAGATGACCCACTTTGAGTTGTGAACAAGTTTTTTTGGGTTGCAAATTTAAAATTTATGTTTGAATTAATTTGCATCTTTTCAAGTTTGGTATAAGGAATTTGAATACCACTTAAAATATTCATGCCTATTCAAAGAAACCGATTCTTGATATTGAATGTTATTTATTGTTCTTGTTCTGGTTGTTTTTTGAAGCAATTGTTGAAGATTCATTTTGAATATATAAGCATATATGAATTACCCTTGAAAAAAATAATTACTCAGCATTTTTCCATTTTTTTCATGTTTGGATCAAAGTTATTTAACTTCCATCACTTCAATTAAATCTGTTTTTCATACTATGATGATGATTTTTGTACTGGATGATATTTTTGTTTTCATATTTAAAAATAATTGGAATCTCTGCATCAAATAGTTATATTCAGATTTTTTTTTGTTTTTCTGTTTGGTAAAAAGATTTTTATATTCCAATCAAAATGTTCCATTTTTTTCAAAAAATGAAATAATATCATTTTTCTCATGTTTATTGCATTGGAAGAAATATTTTTCTAACTTGTGGTCAGATATGAATTAATTGCACAAATTTAAATTCATTGCATCTAAAAATATTTAATTTACTCAATTGGTGTTCATATTTGGATTATCCAAAGGTTTCTCCCCAAGAAAGACCTCACAGGGGGTCTGGAGGCCTTCTATCAGCCCCCAAGGCCTAAATCAAAGTTTTCAGGAATTTTGAGGCCCAAAATGCTATCCAATGGTTTTTTTTCTACCACAGGCATCCCTTCAAACTTTAACAAAGCTGCAAAAAGTCCTGCAGTGGTTCTAATTAGCTTCATGACAGTGATTATTTTATTATAATCATACCAATGACACCTATTGGAAACATGATAGAAAGGAAATTCCTAAAATACTCCAATTTAGAAAATTGGAATTATTTCAGTAATTTATTTTGGAATAAATTTATCCTGGTCCTTATTTTATGATCATTTATTTTCTTACCACCATTGAATCTGAATATGAAGTTAAATTAAATATCCATCAATTTTGATTATGTTATTATTATTACTTTATTCTGGGTTTTTGAAATCCATGTCATAACTTTATCAATTTTTGGATTGATTTTTGTTGGTTGATTTTTGCATTATCATTTCAGTTAGTTTTCAATTCCTTTATTATTATTTTTTTATCATTCTTTTTGATAAATTTAAAATTTCACTGAATTTTTACATTCCTATTTGATTTAAAAATTATTGACCCCAATTTTTGATTTTTACTTTTTTAATTTTTCATCATTTTGATTCACATTGAATTTCTTTCATTTTTTTCAATTATTTATTTTTTTCCCCTGTAGTTATAATATTTTTGATCAATACTTCTTTATCTATGCTATCTTTGATGTCTTATTGTATTATCTTCAAACCTATTTTTCATCATGTTAATATCAATTTCTTTGTCAATATTTTGAAAAATCATCCCAGACCCATCAAAGCCTTTGAAGGTTCTAAAAACCTGATTTCTATACTTTATATTTTCATTGGTTAGTGTTAAATTTAAGGCTCATTGAGCCGTGCAAACGGCTGGAAATGGACCAAGTGGCAAGGCACATGTTCCAATTCAAGCCTTGTACAGCCCCCCACGGTCCACAGAGTTGTGTGGCCCACCCAACCTGGTCTGCGGCCGTGTGGACTTCCATGGGGCACTGGACCGCGGTGAGCAAAAAAAAAAGAAAAGAAATGAAAGGGTACTTACACAACCCAATAAGCTGAATAAAACTTCTAAAAAAACAGAAATCAACCAAAAAATCAAAGAATGTTCATTTTTTGGTTAAAAAAAACAAATAAATAAATAAATCAAAATCATTAAAAACTGGTACCATCAAATAAACTAGCCCTAAAGTAAAAAGAATAAAAAAAAACACAAGTAACTGGACTAGCCCTAAAGTAAAAACACCCAAAAAAAAGACAATTAACCTGACAAGCCCTAAAGTAAAAACATAAAAAAAATACACCTAAGTTGACAAGCCCTAAAGTCATTTTAACTTGACTAGCCCTAAAGGAAAAGGGCCCAAACATTAAAAAAGTCTTTTGAAAAGCCCTAAAGTAAAAGTGCCCAAAAAAATACAAGTCTTTTGACAAGCCCTAAAGTAAAAACACAAAAAAAAACAAGTTCAACTTGTGTTAAGCTGATCCCATCCCAAGCTTAACATATGTTAAGCTTGTGATCGAATCAGCCCAAAAAAAGGCGAACTGACTTACCATTGAAATCTCATTCAAAACATGCAATATGATGATGTTCACTCAAAACACTCAACATAATGATGTTCAAAATGTGATAGCCCTTTATATTAATAGAACTTGCTAGCTGCATTAGAATTACAGTTTATATGAAACTCAATGATGAAATGAAGTCAAAGTCCATTAAAATCTAGAATAAATTTGCAGTTGATCTTTGAGATGATCAAACCAACCAGAGGCTTTTTTAGAAATTAAGGAACGTTGTTTTGCTACAATGGGCGGGATTGGAATCATTTCTCCCTCAAGTACTAATAGAACCCAGTGGTTATTGTTTACAAAGGAAATGAAAATTGGATCTGATTGGTCATTAACACCATTTTTTTTGGAGTATAAGTATCACATGACTCAATTGAAATGAAACATATAGGTTTGCAATATGTGTCTGCTATGATTTGACACATGTCCAATTTAGCAAGCCATTTTGAGGAGGGAATCTTTTCATTGATGTCTTCAGAATGAAGTCTTTTTTCAATCTTTTCAACCTCCTTTGCACTACCAAGCATCTTAACATAGCATGCTTCATGTTTCTCTAATGTTTCAATCATTTCCTTCCTAACTTTAAACCAACCATGTTCTTCATAACAAAGAGTTTTAGCAATGAATCTAAATCAGAAATTCCCATCTCCAATTGGATCCCAAACCTCACTCAAGAACTTACAAAATTTCTTGGGTATTTGATTGAGGTATAGCATGTTTGGTTCCTATCATTAAAACTAAATTAGTATTCATTTCTTTAATTGGATCAATTAAATTAATACTCACCAAAGATGAGCTTCTGTTTGAGCTTTGTGGCATGTTCTCTTGCTCTGAAGAGGATTCTGATTCCAAATTAAGTGAACCCAATTCAATTTCAGTCTCTTCCTCTGAACTATGAAATTCAGATTCAGATTATTCCAACTTTGACTAAAAATTCATCATTAGTTAGTAACCAAGTTAATTAAACCAAAAAAAATGAACATATCTCAAAAGAAAAGACTTAAAATCTTTTTTCTTTTCTTGTTTGGAGCCCTTCTAGTTCTTTTTTCCCCCTTGAGTTGTTTTTCAAAAAGCTCAAAATAAGATGGTTCTTGCTGCGTATCTGTCAATTTTGGCTGGCCCCTACTTGATCATAAGACTTTAGCTTCAAGTCTTGGCTTAAATTGATATTTTGTAATCTTCTGAATGATATAATTAAATAGGCCTCTTTGCTCATGATCTGGAGATTCCAAGATCATTGCATTGAATTTTTCATGGAACTGAGTAATGCTTAGCATTTCATCAACATTGCACTGCAAAAATTCAAAAGTATCAACCATTAGTGAATTAGTTAATCACAAAGCATTAATCACATAGTGATTTGAACAATACCACTTAAGCCAACTTACAGAACTAGAAATGCAAGGGTTATAGTCCAACCTCCACTCAGGATGAAAATCTTCAGGTATCACAGATCCTCTGAATGCTAGACGGTAACCTATTTGGTTGGAACAGGGCAAACCCATAGTCTTCAAATATGACTTGGTGCAGACTTTGCCATCATGATCATGTTTGAACTTCTCAAAGTGTTCCCTAACAAGATGGATTGCCTCTAAAGACAATTTGGAAACCAATGGTAAAATTTCAAGGGAAGAACTGTCCCTAACTCAATTTAGAGTTATAAAGTGATGCATGAACTGAATGAATTTAATTCACAACTTTTTGGTCAAGGCTTTTCAAAAAATCCAACAGGTTTCCCAAAGATTTTGCAAGGAATTGTTTGAGAGTAGCATGGGCCCCTTCAACCCAATAAGTTTTTGTTCACAAAATCTGGGTTTATACCAGTCCACGCTGTTACAAATGCGTCTTTGAGAGAGAAAATTTTATTTTCTATATACTCGAGTACATCCTCATAGTCTTTCAAGAAACACTATACAAGTCAAAGGGTCAGAACCCAAAACTAGGAAGAATAAGAAGCAGTGATTTGGACCTACTCTGGGTTCCGCATCACTGACCTCTGCCTCCTCCTTGGTCTTTGAGGCCCCATACTTTGCCCACAGGTTAATAAAGATTTTACATCCTTTGACTTCATTAACAAAGCGCACTTAAAAGTTTGCTTGTATGTTTTTAGAAAAGTGCCAAGTGCAACATTTTCTTGATGACTCTGGGAAACTAGTCTCAATTGCACAAATCAGAGCTTTTTCATGGTCCCTCACAAAGACTTTTAGAAGTCTCTCAGGATCATGAGGCAACTCCTTTAATGATTTTACAGACCAACTGTAGATCTCAAACACCTCTTTTGTTATAAAAACAAGAGCTTTTGTGAAAGTTTTCCAATTTTCTGTCATTCCTACAACATTCAATAGTGAGTTTTTGTACTTATTTTTCTGATAAGTACAATCTAACATAGCAATATGATGAAACTGTTTTCAAAGCGTTACTGCCTCTGGATGTGCTAAGTACAGGGCCTCGAGGTGATACTCTCCACTGAACTTTGACAGGTGAATCGTACTTTTTTCTTCAAGCTGTTCATGGAGTACCTCCATAACACTTTTTCCCTTTAGTTCTGCAAGCGTGACCTTTGCTTAGTGTTATAGATTGTTTGGTCATCAACATAATCCCGCCAATCAATCTTACTCAATTTTGGCTTCAGTTGTAACAAATTGAGCCCATCATTCATGCCTTCTACTAGATTGTCTAAGGCCACCCTGGTGATTCTCCTCAGTTGACAATGCACCAAGGGATGTTCAGATGGTTGATGGTTATGTTGGGTTTCTTTGTAGGAGAGGCGCCACAGGGGATCTGCCTTTTTTTGACTTGCATGGATTAAAAACTTGCATCCAACCTTCCTTGTGTGAGATTGTCTAGACCGTTTGGTAAGAAGACTTCCTGAATAGGTACCATGTCAATCACAGGCTAAATCCACATATTGGTCAAGCTTTGAGTTGAAAACTGTTAAAGCATGATCATGCTCCATTGCTCATGTTTGAAAATAGTTTTGTGCCTATTCCCTACTAGGAAAAGCACTTAAGGGAGGTGGGTCAAGTGGATCTAGTAAACATTCATTGGTTAAGTCATAGTTTCATAGTTACATGAACCCATCAGATTCAATCAAATTAATTACGGCAAAGACCAGTAACATAAAATGTTACTCACCACCAGTGGTCATGTCCATTTGTGAAACATTTTTTTCCTCAATTGTCACCCTTGATGAGGATGAAATTGGGGCTTGCAATGTTTCATTACCCAAGTCCTTTTTTTGTTTTTCCAAACCTTTGTTGATGTCACTATCAATGTAGACCTTCCACGCAGCCATGTTTTTCAGCCCTCTGATACCAGGAACCTTGCAGTCCTTTAGATACAGAGAGTGATAAAAATACTGTAATAATAATAATAATAATTACTCCAAAAATAAACACTAAGAGGATAAAATAAATAATATAATAAGAGCAGTTGCAAGGTTTAATTGGTTTGGAAATTAAAGGTTTTCAATATATATATAAAAGAGGGGCCACAGTATTATACTACTGGGGGTCTTTACAGACAAAAACAACTCTCTTCAAGGGGCCTCCTTAGGCAGTTTAAGAACCTTGGATTCAAGATGGGTGCCTTAGAAAGGGCTTATCCACTAATATGGCCGCGCTAAACAGCACAAGGGCCAAGAAAGGAAGGGAAAAACTCACTCTGAGCACTTTACCACGAAAATCCTGCAATAATAAGAAGGGTTTCAGAGCAGTTGGGGAGCATTGCTTGATTGAACTTCAATTTGTTGATTGGTTTAAGAAATAAATAATAATACTACAGACTAAGTCATAAATAACTTGCTTATACTCTTCATAAGCACTTGAACAACAATGAAACAAAGTCGGATTGATAATAATAATTCCTGGCAAAGTGATAATCTCCGGAATAATGGATCCAAAGAAGTCTGTATAAATACCTTTTTGGGGTGATTTTGAGCTTCTCAGGGCACGTAGAGAGGGTTCTGCTCATGGGCTGAGGCTGAAAAGCCAGTCAGGGCAAGATTAGCACGTGGAATTGGTGCTGTCAATCAGCTGACTTTAGATCTGCTGGAGTTCTGTACTATTTTTGCCACAGGATCTGTTAATCTATTATGGCTGAAATTTGATCATTCTGAACTAATCCTGAATTTTTACTATTAGTATTGCTTTAAAGTGAACAGATGTGGATGTTTACTATCTTTACACTATCTGCTGATCACTTAGATAATTTTTAATAATTTTTGTGAACACTCCTCGTAGTGGTTTGTGGTCTTCAAAGATCAGAGTCAATGATTTACATGGTAATCCTTGATCTTTGATTTATTATTAAAAAAATGTTTTTAATCTTAATTTTTATTGATTTTATTTAGGTCTTGATCTTTGTAGACTATGGCGAATGCATATTTCAACTTGTTAAATATGCCAGGCAACCCTAACTAGGTTGTAGCTCTTCTGCGCAGTACCTGGTTGTCAGATTAGTCAGACGGATCCAGACGCAGGGATCAGTCAGTAAAGATGCACGCGGGTTAGGCTCCGCTGCGTGTATGGCAGAATTATCTGCGCGCAGGTCTCTAGTACGCAGGAATTTGCTACTACAAGTATTTAGGGATATGTAAGGATGCAGGGCTGCGCACAGGAATTGAGACATAACACATTTCCGGGTGTAACTCCTAAAATATACACAATACCTCAATTCTGAGTGAATTTTAGGTGTAAAACCTACATGTGACAGTACATGTGAAATTTTAGAATGGCCAGAAGGTGCCATACTGGTGTTGTAATTTTAAGTAATTTTCTTTTTAATTATTTTAAAAATGTAAGGACTTGGATTTCAAGGGTGGGGTCAGGGAGTGACCCAACCTAATTTTTGGTGATGAATCCATTGTTTCAATAATATTTATGGATTTCTAACTCCTTCCTTTGTTAATCTAGATATTCTTTTTTATTTTTTTTTTTAGTTTTGTGTTGCTATGACAGGTTGCTCTGTACATTGTCAAATAATCTACACCATTCTGCGCACTCATCCACACTCCGCTTGACTGTCACCATTTTCCTTTACATTTCACTCCTCTGTCATATTTTTCTTTCTATTTCCTAAGTCTATCTTGGGGAGTGAGAAGAGGATGAACGGTCCTCCAAGAACAAAACAACCATTCAATCAACCTTCCTCAACACAACAATTGATCAACTCACCATTGAACTATCAACTACCAATTCAGATCATTCTTACCTCAACAACCCATAACTTCAACTTATAATTATCTACTCTTTTCTTTCTCTTATCTTTTCTTTTCTTTTCTCTCTGTTTCTTATCTCTTTCTCAAACATCTTTATCCGTCAAAACAAATGTCAACTCTTCGGTATCTAGCTCATCAATAACCAAAATGGTAAGACTGTCACCCATCACCGTTGTGTATGTGCTCTCAAATCTAATCTTTAATTTCTCCTACTTCTAAAAGAACCTCTCTACCTTTTTCTCAACTTTCTTTCCTCTATGCCATCGCACATCTTCAATCTAGTAATTGTCAAAGGTAAAGTCTAAAACTGTTGTCAGATCCCTCTTTGTTCTTAAACCATTTATTCTATTTCAGCAATTCAACATGGTTAAAGGCCAAACATCCATCCGACTAATCTAATTAAATCCAGCCATGGAGGGATCTAGCAATGATGGTTTTTGACAAATCATTCTCAAAGCCGCGCTCAAAGCCGTACCAATTCTCTTGAACAAAAAATATTCTATATGGAAGGACAAGATGAAGATGCTGCTAGAACTTAAGGGAGTCAAGGAGGCCCTAGAGGATGATTCCAAAAATCTCAACTCTAACAAAACCATGGAAACCCAATTAATTCTCCTTTCTTGCATTAATGCCGTGACTTATAACAATACAGTCAACCCGGCAAATATCTCCTTGGATAGGCTTCTCTGGAAAACTATCAAAGAACATTTTTCTTCCTCCCAAACAGCAAATCAAGCTCAAATCTTTAAAAAATTTCTTTACCAACAATGCAAACCCAAAACCATCAATCTTTTCATCACAGAAACCAAGATTTCCTTGAAGAAAATGGTAGATGTGGGAATTGACCTTCTAGATGATATCCTCTCCTATCTCATTCTCTTTAAATTTCCCTTTTCTCTCCACTCTCTTGGTCAACAGATTATGCATTTGGACAAGATAGTTACCATGGATCTCATTCTTAATCATCTTTTCCAACTAGACAATGAAATCAAGGTTAAATATAAGGAAACAAAAATCAGCAACACTGCACTCATTTCATCTCAACCTTCCAAGAAGCCGGTTCCTAAAGAACTTAGATGCAAGAGAGGATTCCACAATCCCCAATCTTCTGATCACTCCGCTGACAAATGTTGGCATGTTCACAAAAATCTGGCGCCTGATTGGTGGAAGGAATCCAAAGCAAACTGGAAAGCTCATTTTAATTCCAAACCTAAAACAAAACAAGTTGCTCACTATGTAAATCTTCTTACTGCTTGGGTTCAAGAAATAAATCCCCTCAATAGAATCATTCTTGACTTGGGTGCTTCCTGCCATATGTTCAACTTGCGGGATTTCTTTAGTTATCTCAAAGAATGTGCTGGCAATGAATTCATAAACACTGGAAAGAAAAATGCTAGACTTTCTATCAAAGGGAAAGGAACCGTAAAACTAAGCTGGAAAAACTCTGTAGTTACACTCACCAACTGCTTGTTTGTTCCCAAACTTGTAGTAAATTTAATCAGTCCTGGAGAAATAATCTCTTCAAAACAATGCTTGCTCTCCTCCTTCTGCAATCAATTTTCTCTCATGTTCCACTCAAAACCAGCCTTCTTGGGATTCATTGAGAAAATCTTTTAATCCTCAATCCTCCTTCATGCATAGGAAATAACAACAGATTCTGTCATCTTTTGCTTAAGGAACAGAATCTTGATCAAGTCAAACATCTTCAAAAATCTTTTGGACATGCCAGTCTGTATCTTCTCAAAAACCTTATTCCTTCTATCCAAACCAATAAACTCTCAAATTTCCAATGTGAGGACTGTGTGTTCTCCAAAATCACCAGATCAACATTCAAAAATTCTTCAAATCCTTCTTCAATACCGTTCAAACAACTCCATCTAGATTTAATTGGCCCCATTTCTCCATCTGCGAGAAACAATATGAACTACATACTGTCCATTATAGATAATCGTTTGGGGTACATCTCTGCCATCCCTCTTCAGTATAAATCAGACGCGTTCCAACAAATCATAACTATTCTCAATCACAAAAAACAAAAACAAAACAGATATCCTGCAACAATTTGCACTGATGGCGGTGGCAAATTCACCTCATCCAAACTCAAGGACTTCTTCAAGAAAAACTCTATCCAGCATCTCATCTCTGGACTGTACCATCACAAAAATAACAAAAAAATTGAAAGAAAAAACAGAACTATTACTGAATCCATTCCTTCTATTTTTAGAAACTCTAAGCTTCCTCTTAATCTTAGGGCGGAATTTGCTAAGTCAGCTTGTCTTGCCTTAAACCAAATTACTAAATCTCCCAACTTGCCTTCTCCGTATCAGATATTTTCTGGGCAATCACTCCCCACCAATTATTTCCACACAATAGGGTCTAAGGTTGTATATCTTGATTAAAAATTCAGTCGCGGCAAAAATTTTAAAGATTGAGGACTCCCTGGTACCCTTGTGGGTTACAACCCCAATTTTCTTTTTTATCGCATTTTAAAACCTGACAACTCCATTATCTCTTTGAAAAACCTTAAAATTCTGAAAAAAACAATATTTCCAAGTATCCCTCTACTTCAAACCCAACTGAAGACTCACAGCTTCTCAAAATTGACTACAATCTGCCTATTCTCTCTAATGAACATCCTCCTATCATTCCTTCAGTCAATGATAACTCCACCAATCCACCAACTGAAGAAAAACTATCTCCATTTGCTTCTACTCCTGATCTTCCTGACAGTCCATCAGTCAACTCAGAATCTGACTGTTCTGAAGGACTTGCGCAACAACTTGGACCTGGATATAATCTTTGAAACAGATCAACTTTGAATCCACCTCAACAATGTGGGTATCATCATTATTACCTTCCCAAATCCTACAAACACGCAAAAAGATGCTATGACTCTCTCAAGTGGGACAACTCCATGGATATTGAACTCAACAGTATTGAATCTCTGGAAGTGTGGGAGGATTACAATGGTCCAGAACTGGAAAATCCGCTCAATACTACTTGGGTATATTTTTGAAAGGATAATTGCCAAAGAGATCCACTTATCTACAAAAGTCAACTGTGTGTTCAAGGGTTCAATTGAATTTATGGATTGGACTACCAACATACGTTTTCTCCCACCGGAAAAGCCTCCTCTCTACGCATTGCCCTTTTGTTTGGTCTATTTCATTCTCTTGCTATTACTCAATTTGACGTTAAGAGTGCTTTTCTCCACGCACCCTCAACTGATAAAGTAATCATAAGGAAACCCAAAGGCTCAAAAAGAAAATGAGAATTTCTTATCCTTCAAAAATCTCTTTATGGTTTAAAGAAAGCTCCCACCAATTGGTTCAACACCCTCACTTCTTGAATCCCCAAACAAGGATTCAACAAATCCATATCTGATCCCTGCTTATACATCCATTCTAGCTCCAATTCCGTTCTTTTCTTTCATGTAGATGATCTTATCCTTTTTGGACTTGGCAATAACTTTCAGGACAAATTCTTAAAACAATTTCCTAAGTCAAGTCATCACAATCCCAACACTATTCTTGGAATGAAATACAAACAACCCAATAAAAAAATTTTGCTCTCAAAACCTAAACACATTGAACATGGTTTGGAAGAACTGAAAATGATAGATTGCAAGCCCTTGTCTGTCCCCTTAACCTCCAACGTCAATTTGAATCTGGCCTCCAATGAAGAACATGAAGAATTTAAAGCCCTAAACATCAACTACAGATCTGCTGTTTTTCTAATCAACTATAATGCTTGCCTAACCCATCCCAACCTCAGTTTTGCAGTTTCTATTCTTGCTAGATTCTGCAAGAAACCTGGGATTTGTCACTGGAGAGAGGTAAAAAAATGCTAGAAATATCTTAATGCAACAAAAGATTTGAAAATTAAAATGCAAGTACACAGTTCCAACACTCAAATCCAATGTTACAGCAACCCAACCTGGAGCAATGATACAGAAACTAGACGTTCTCAATCTGGGCATCTTTCTATCCTTTTTAATTCAATCATCTCTTGGAGCAGCTACAGACAGCAAAACTTCACACATTCAACAACAGAAGCAGAACTCAATCCACTAGTTGATTCATTTCTCAAAGCCATATTGATGAGAGGACTTGAGGCCGAACTCTGGAAGAAAGAAATAGAACCAAGTCGCCACTTCATTGATAACAAACGTCTTGATGAAAAGCTAAAGAAGTTTGAATTCAACTCCAAAACTGGTCACATTGACATCAAAACAAAAGCACTTTGTGAAGAACTCAAAATGAGAAATGTTTCCATCAACTTAATACCAGCTCCTGAAATGAAGACCAACAAACTCACCAAGGCCCTACCTCTTCCCTCTCTTTCCTTACTTCTTCAATTGGTCAATCTTTCTTTTACTTCCTTTAATTGTTCAATCTTACCAGTCACTGGGGGTGTCAAATAATCTACACCATTCCGCGCACTCATCCGCACTCTGCTCAACTGTCACCATTTTCCTTTAAATTTCATTCCTCTGCAATCTTTTTCTTTCTGTTTCCTAAGTCTTTCTTGGGGAGTGAGAAGAGGATGGACGGTCCTCCAAGAACAAAACAACCATTCAATCAACCTTCCTCAACACAAAAATCAATCAACTCACCATTGAACTATCAACTACCAACTCAAATCATTCTTACCTTGACAACCCATAACTTCAACTTATACTTATCTACTCTTTTCTTTATCTTATCTTATCTTTTCTTTTCTCTCTGTTTCTTATCTCTTTCTAAAACATTTTTATCCGTCAAACCAAATGTCAACTCTTCCATATCTAGCTCATCAATAACCTGACTGGTAAGACTGTCACCCATCACCATTGTGTCTATACTCTCAAATCTAATCTTTAATGTCTCCTTCTTCTAAAAGAACCTCTCTACCTTTTTCTCAACTTTCTTTCCTCTATGCCATCAAACATCTCCAACCTAGTCATCTTTAAACATCAAGTCTAAACCTGTTGTCAGATCCCTCTTTGTTATTAAACCATTTATTCTATTTCAGCAATTCAACATACATAGTAGCAAGCTGACATTCCCCCACTCCAAGATATGTCTATATCTGAAAAAAACTTTCTGAGCCTAATGCCTTCTGCTGGCTCTGTATTTCCTTAGGTGTATGGGTCCATTAGGGATATTGTTTTCAGGCAACCATTCATCTTTATCAGCTGATTCTCCCTTGTATCTAACTAGGTAGAGTCTGAAATCTTTTCCATTCATCCTGTATTTATTATATTTAAGGATCTTGCTAACTTTTCCTTTTTCTTTTTCAGGCTCTTCTGCAACAGGTGTTTCAGGTGAAGGAGTATGTTCTCCTTTCCTTGGGTGAAGGGTTTGATGAGACTTACTGGGAAGACTGGGTGTTTTCTACAAAGCTCATCACTAAGAACTACCTCCACAGCATTCTTAACATGAAGTTTATTAATGGTGAAAGGTCCAACAAAAGCTGTTCCAAGCTTTCTATTTCCAGCTAAGTTGGTGAAGTTGGTGGTAGACATCAAGACTTGATGACCAATCTTGAAATCCGGCTCCTTATGGGTTCTATCCCACCTTTGTTGGTTATACTCAACAGCATCCTGGACACACTTAACAGCATTTTTAATAGCTACATCTATCATTTTTATGAAATCAAGTGATGTAGGGTGAATAATTTTTAGCTGGTGGTTAAGGTTATCCTTGGGTAATTTAGGAATCCATCCTCTTTCCAGTATGTAAGGTGCTTCCTTAGTGGTAGATTGCTTGCTACTGTTGGAGGCCATCTCCAGTGCAGGTAAAAGACTAACCAAATCATGGCAATAACCATCAGAATTCTTGTATTCTAGACCAATGCAACAGAACCTCCTGAGCATATCTTCCAGAGTCTGAATCATGCTTTCAGCCAAACCATCCGTCTGAGGGTGATAAGCTGTAGATAAAACCAAGGTAGTTCCCAGCATTTCATGAAGATTACTCCAGAACTCAGAGGTGAACTTAGGATCTCTGTCACTGATAATGATCTTGGGAATTCCAACATCAGCAATGAGTCTATTCCAAAATAAGAGGGCAACTTCCATAGCAGTGTCTTCCTTGTGATTAGGTAGAAGCTTTGCTTTCTTGGAGAACCTATCCACTATTACTAGGACTGAGATGTAGGAATAGGCTCCTCCTGGTGGTAGTCCAGTTACAAAGTCCATGTTGATGATCTCCCATCTTTTCTTGTGCTCACCAATTTTTGCAGTAGACCAAACCTTTTCCCAGTGTACTTAACTTGTCTGGATATGAAGAGTATAGGTTTTTCACTGGTTTGTCATCCTCTATGACTTCCTTGTGTAATGCAGCTCCTAGCCCTTCCATACTGGCATCTATATAGAGCTTGAAGGGTTTAGAATAGTCTGGCTGAATCAGTACTGGAGCTGAAGCCATAGCCATCTTGAGACACTCATAATTCTTAACTCTTTCATGAGTCATTTCAAACAAGTTGGTGTTGTTGCAGATTTCATACAGACACTTGGTTAGAAGAGCAACCTTTGTTAATTACTTCCTATAGTAGCTGCAGAAGCTAATAAAATATAGGAGTTCAGTTTTATTCTGAGTCATTGGCCTATTCATTACTGCTGCTATCTTGTTTTGGTCAGCAGCTAAGGTTAGTCGAGAGACAATGTGCCCTAAGGCTTTCAGTTCTCCATAGCCAAAGTTACACTTTTTCATTGATACTTTTAACCCCACAGCAGAGATAGTTTTGAGGACTTATCTTACTTTATCCGGGTGGGTATCCCAATCATCAGAGTAAATGATGACATCATCAATGTAAACCATCATCCATCCTTGATGAACAATCCCAGAACTGTGTCCATCACCCTTGAAAATGAGAAGGAGCATTTTTTATACCAAAAGGCATCCTTAGATACTCATTAATTCCCAAATTACAGATAATTCTCATGAATTTCTGGCTATCAGTGCTGATAGGTATTTGTTGGAAACCTTTCAGCATATCCATGGTAGTGATGTACTTAGCTTTTGACAGGTTATGCAGAGCATGGTGAATCCTTCGAACTGGATAATAATCAGCTTGGGTGTAGTTGTTCAGCATTCTAAAATCTCCAACCATCCTTGACTTATCATTATTCCAATCTATAATCAATGGGGTGGTAATATCCACTTTTTCATTTTGTCCTACTTTCCTTATGACTGTTAAGTCAACCAAATCTTGAATTTGGGTTTCCAGAGCAGCTCTAGATTTTTGACTAGAAGGGTCAGAAGGTCTCCTGAGGTTAAGTGGATCAGGAGGCTTAATGGTTAGAGTCAGAATCATATCATGTCCTTTGATTTTACCAATGGGGTGATCCTTGGTACAGGAAGCATTCTTATTTTCAAAGCATACTTGTAGGATGTCCGATTTTTGTTCTTCATTGAGCAGGGATTTCAAAGCTGCTTGAGGGAAGTATTACTGATTGAAACTCTCTAAGTATTTTTCATAAGTTGAATCAGAAGTTTTAGCATTGAAATGGCATATTTGGAACTTCTTGTTCCAGTCTCCCCCTATATTGAAGTATCTACCCTTGCTTTGGAATACATCTATACCATACAAGCAAAGAGAATCACTTCCAAGGATAAAGTAATCAAATACTCAATTTTGGAGCACTACAAATTAAATGTTCAGCTTGAGTGATCCTTTAGGGTGAGGGGGTATGATATCAAAAGACCATACTCCAACAGCATTGAGAGAAGAATTACAGCTGCTGAAATTAGCCTGAGGTCCTAGTAATAAGTTCAGTTTCCAGTTTGGGTCTTGTTTCTCCAAATAAGTTGAACCAAAACAAGAGCAAAAGACTCCACTTTCCAAGAGTAACTTAACAGGGGAACCTTGGATCAAACCATTAGCATAGCATGTTTTGCCAGAAGTGTAACTTTTACCGGTAGAAGGTTTCAGAGTCAAGGCATTAGCCTCAGAGATGTGGTGAATCTTTATGTTGGGATTCCATTTTTGAGGTAAGTTAGAATCCACATTAGCAGAATTTATTTCCAGAGAAGACTCAATACTTCCTTTAATAACATTCATGGGTTTAGTGATCATTAAATCACACTCAGAAAGTGATCCATCAGTATCATCAAGGTGAGGGTCAGGATTATCATACTCTTCTCCTTCAATAGGATTAATCCTTTTCCTAGGTAGAGGAAAATCAGGTTTTAGATGTCCTGTTTGGTTGCAGTTCCAACATACTTTTTCCTTTGACTCTGGAGTCTTTTTGACCTCCAAGTTGGTTGGATTAGTGGCAGGGGAATCCTTTGTTTTGGCAGTATACTCTTCCCTGTTCCTAGTATTTTATTCCTTGGGGAGTCTTTTGACTCTTTTATCAAGACCATTCATATCAATCTTCTTTTCCAACACACCTATCTGAAGGATTGAGAGGCTAAAAAGAACCTAAATTTCAGTTATTGAGCAGAGAACTCAGAAAATATAACTAGAAACAATCTTGAGATAGATGGCCTAAAAAGAACCAGACAGACTCTGGTACAGAGAGCTTGAGGAGAAAGGAAGAGAAAGGTAGAAGAAACGGTAACAGCGGCAGTGATGGATGCATTTGGTCAACGTAGGTTGAGCGTAGCGGTGGTTCTGATGAGTGAACAATCCAGATTAGTTTGAAGAAGATCTGGTAGTTGATTTATTTGGCTGTAGTACTTACCTGACTCAGAAGCCTGGGGTCAGAGGTGCAATCTTGTGGTTGCACGAGGAAAAGAATTCCCCAGGATCTGAGCCAAGAGGACAGCTTTATATTTGAGCGGTTTGTATTTGGAGTACTTGCAGCGGGTTGCGGGACTGGAGTGAGGAGTCACAAGTAAGGTCGCAAGTAAGGTGAGGAGTCATGGACATGAATAGTGGAGGCGCGGAAATAATGAAGAATAATATGAAAGATAAGAGGAAAAGGAAAACATATAGAAATGAAAGAAATGAAAAGACATGATTTGAAAATATAGTCATAGCTGGAAGATACAGATTCTTCACTATCAAGGTAGAAAGATTAGAACCCATAGGCATCCTGCACCTTAAACTGTGGTTGATTTTTCCAGGAAATAAGTTGAGAAGTCTTTCATTGACTTCTTCTTTATCAGCATTAGGGTAAAAACAGTCTAACCTCCTTTTCTGGTCTAAACAACACTTGTGAGGTTTTTCCTTTGATGGATCAAACTGGGAGGTTTCAAAAGTTTTCATCATCTTTCTTTTCCAAATCCTGGTAAAAAATTTTACTTTGATCAATTCTTTCCAAGAACTCCATTATAAAGCTCCAAATTCTTCCCTTTTATTGATAAACCAATGAAGAGCCACTCCTTCAAACATTCTGGGAAATCTTACCACAGCTATTTCATCAGGGAGTTCATAAGAAGCAAGGGTATAATCAATAAATTTAATGAAAATGACATGGTTGTATTCTTCTTCTCCAGAGAATTTAGGCCATTGAGTAATGGGAGGAAGTAACTTCAAAGCCTGTTCCACATCAGGAGTAGGACTGGGCCTAAAAGATTCATTCCTACTTGTCCTGGTTCTGGGAGGAACACTAGGAGTACTGGTCAACCAAGCAGATCTAGTTTCTTCCAGGTAAATGACTGGAGAGTTAGCAGAATTGACTATAAGATCTCTGAGATCATTCTTAATCATACCTAACTCCAAATTAAGTTTGTTGTTTAATAAATCAATTTTGTTAATCAGATGAGCTTTAAGAGTAGGACTAGTTTTCTTAACTTCTTCCTTAAGCTGGTCCATGCTTGCAAGATTATCTTCTTGAAGAATTGATTGGTTATCATAAAAATGTTTCATCTGGTCCAACTTACTAGATTTTATACTATCCTTGATTTGTTGTATTTCCATCTCATCAATTCTCATAGTCTGAGAATTGGTATCAATCACTCTGAAAATACTCAGACTCAATTTTTCCAATTGTTGATAGACTTTGTCAAAGCACTTGCTGATAATAGTAAAATTGTGAGACACATTTACAGAAAAGCTGTTAAGAGCTTCTACATCTCATTTTGGTAAACCTTTTTCACTCCTGAGCTAGGGATATTATGCTGTCCCAATCCTTTGGGTTCCTTAAACTCTGATGGGCTGAGGACCTCTTCTTTTTGGGTTCCTCCCTTTAAGGAAACTAACTGATCCCAAGGATTCCAGCTCTGCATGTAGCCTTCTACTTCTTTCTTTGGGATCAATTTTTGCAGAGAAATTTGAGATTTCTTTGCCAGATATACAGATTTTCTCATACCTGGCTGATCCTACTGGGTCTGAGCCAACTTTAATTGTTCCCAATAGCTCACTTTCTCTTTCACTAACACTTTGACTCTTTCCTCCTTGGTTGAGTCCAGCTGGGGTGGAATAGGAGGACCAGTATCCTCCTGGGATGATACGTTGGGCAGAGGGGGGTTCTCCAATGGTCTGTTGGTTGAATTGGCAGCTGCGGTTGTAACCGTTGTTTTTCTGTGTGAAGCTATGGTCACGGGTTCAATCCTTCTCATTGCGCTTGCAACTGGAGTCCTTGCGCGTACGGGTTCCTCCGGGCAGAGATCCATATGAAAGGGGCTCTACCAGTTGCGCGGGTGTTGCGCTTAAAGTCAAATTCAAGCGTACCAACACTTGTTTGGGATCAAAACTGTTCTTGGGGGGTATTCCAATGGGATCTGAGTGTGTTCCAATCAGATCTTGGGATAAATCCAAGGGTAAGTCCAAGGGTACACTGTGGGGGACGTCCACTAGGAGGTCCTGGTCAATGAGATCAGCAAAAACAAAATCCACTGAGATGGATAAAAACAAAAATATGAGTTTAATATTTTTTTGTATTTTTACGTGGTAAGATGATGTTTTTACAGAAAAATAATCACTTTTATTACTTTTGGATTTGTCTTTATCTTCAGGACTTTTTAGCGCATAAATATATTGCTCCCTTTGATATATTTTCCACTCCTTATGTTGCCTTAATGAAGAGTTTCAATTGATAGTTCTTTCAAACTCAAGTTCCTTGTCTTTATAGATTGCTGTTTATAATAAAGCAATTTCTCCTGTTTTTGCTCAGCAGTTATAATAAAAGGGAAAAATTTACGGAGTTTTTCTTCTTTTTTTGTTTAAGAAGGTTCAAATAATAACTGATCAATTCTCCATTGGTCTTAAGATTCACCAGAGAAACAAAGGATCAAAAATATATGTTATAAGTATGTTAACTTATTTTAAAAAAAATAAACAGACTGGTTCAAGGAATAAATAATCAAAAATTAATTATTTAAGGATATTTCCCAGCCAGACCCCCAGTTTTTATCCCTCTGATACCAGAAAATTGGCAGTCCTTTAGCTACAGAGAGTGAGAAAAATACTGTAATAATAATAATAATAATTACTCCAAAAATAAACACTTAGAGGATCAAATAAATAATATAATCAGAGCATTTTCAAGGTTTAATTGGTTTTGAAATAAAAGTTTTTCAATATATATATAAAAAAGGGGCCACTGTATTATACTACTGGGGGTATTTACAGACAAAAACAACTCTCTTCAAAGGGCCTCCTTAGGCAGTTTAAGAACCTTGGATTCAAGATGGGTACCTTAGAAAGGGCGTATCCACTAATATGGCCGCGCTAAACAGCACAAGGGCCAAGAAAGGAAGGGAAAAACTCACTCTGAGCACTTTACCACGAAAATCCTGCAATAATAAGAAGGGTTTCAGAGCAGTTGGGGAGTATTGCTTGATTGAACTTCAATTTGTTGATTGGTTTAAGAAATAAATAATAATACTACAGACTAATTCATAAATCATTTGCTTATACTCTTCATAAGCACTTGACCAACAATAAAACAAAGTCTGATTGATAATAATAATTCCTGGCAAAGTGATAATCTCCGGAATAATGGATCCAAAGAAGTCTGTATAAATACCTTTTTGGGGTGATTTTGAGCTTCTCAGGGCAGGTAGAGAGGGTTCTGCTCATGGGCTGAGGCTGACAAGCCAGTCAGGCAAGATTAGCACGTGGACTTGGTGCTGTCAATCAGCCGACTTTGGATCTGCTGGATTTCTGTACTATTTTAGCCACAAGATCTGTTAATCTATTATGGCAAAAATTTGATCATTCTGCAGTCATCCTTCATTTGTACAATTATTATTGCTTTAAAGTGAACAGATGTGGATGTTTAATGATTTTACATTATCTGCTGATCAAGTAGGTAATTTTTAATAATTTGTATGAACACTCCTTGTAGTGTTTTGTGGTCTTCAAAGATCAGAGTCAATGATTTACATGGTAATCCTTGATCTTTGATTTATTATTAAAAAAATGTTTTTAATTTTAATTTTTATTAATTTTATTTAGGTCTTGATCTTTTCAGACTATTAATAATGCATATGTCAACTTTTTAAATATTCCAGGCAACCCTAACTAGGTTGTAGCTCTTCTGAGTGGTACCTGGTTTTCATAATAGTCACGATGGATCCAGACGCGGGGATCAGTCATTACAGATGCCCGCAGGGTAGGATACACTGCGTGCATTGCAGAATTAGCTGCGCGCGGGTCTCTATTACGCGGGAATTTGCTACTACAAGTATGTAGGGATATGTGAGGATGCGGTGTGGTGCCCCAACCTGGAAACCCTGGCCAGTGTGGAGATTTTGATTTTTTATGATTTTTCCTTATCATCTTTCATAGGTATCATTATCAAAAAAAAAAAAAAAACCATCCATCATTGTTCACCCATCCACTCAATCTCCCTCCCATTGATACCTTCCTCACTCAACCATCATCATCTTCCCCCTGCCACTCCTTGGTTTCCTCCTGGGGGGGGTTTCTCTTTCCTTGTTGCACGTTGGGATTGGCATCTACCCACAGGTTTCCAGTCTTGTGTCTGGTTCTGCAAAGCTCTCAAATCCCCCACTCTTGCCCAGTTCTCCTATCAGATGGTCACTGGTCAACTGACTCAATCCAAAGCTGAGGCAGCGCTCAAACGCCTCCAAGGACTCCGGGATGACTGGCAGAGACAAAGAACTCAATGGTCCAAGCATCATCAGAAAGCTGCCAATCTCAAAGCTCTCCAACGTAACCCTAGCGCTCCTCTGATCTATACCGTCAAGGCTTGCTGCAATCAAATGGGTATCTCCACAATCATTTTCAATCATGTGCACTTTATCTGGTTCATGTTCCAGTCACCGAAGGGCCCAATGCATCTTTTCGCTCTGCTTTGCTCACTCTGTGGAGCATACCACACTCAGCCCCTGGAACGGCCCCGGTCGCCCTAACCAGACAAGGCGCTGGTTTCTTGGCCAAGGTGGCACCAATGAATACAATTCAAGTATCCCTCTTAACCGCAACAATTTCAGCTCAATGGCTTTCAATCACAGCCTCAACCTCATAGCAGCTTTCAACGCCAGCAGCAACCAAACACATACTATTTACAACCAAATAACTCAATAGGACTTCAACCCACTCATCCAATCAATCCTTGATTTACCAATCAGCAGCAACCCTTTCCACCTCTAGCTTGCCGGTCTCCCGCGCGGCTTTTCTGTTGCCCGCGCAGGTCTCTTACGTTGCCAATTCCCGTTGGACACCTGCCAGCGGTCATCCGCGGCCACGGAAGTCACCCATGCCCGTTGGACACCTGCCGGCGGTCATCTGCGGCCTTGGAAGTTTCCCGGACCCATCAGGATGCCCACGGGCGTCCCTCTTTGGATTTCTTTTTCTCTGAGTACCTGTTTGTTTCTTTTTTTTTTCTTTTGTTTTCTCATGATCTTGATCCTTAAAAAAAAAAAAAAGAAAAAAAAAAATTCCGCTCCCATTTGAAATCTCTCTTGTAAATAGTCTACAGGTCTCTGGTCTTTAAAAGGAGGGGCTCTCCCCTGCTTTTTCTGGAGGAGGAGAGGAGATCATATCATATCATCATCATAGAAATTGATCCATAGGGGTGTGTGCTTGTGTTCCCCCATTATCAAGAAATTGAATCCTGATCCTTATCCTGGTTATATCTCTGATTGCCCCCTGATCCATTCTTGACTCTGAGTCTTTCCCCTCTGTGGCCTGATCCTTACCACCAACCAATAGCCTTGCTGGTTGAATAAAAATTCTGTCTGTTGGAATTTTTGAGTGTATTATACCACTCCTTGATCCCTTTCTCTGACCATACTGGTCCTGATCCTTGATCATCTTTCTGGAGCCAATCAAAATTGATTGAAGAGGTCTTATTAAGCTTAAGACCTGGAGTTTTATACCTCCCTTTATTTTCTTTGGAGTTGCATTCTACCAGCCTATTCTTGAGTCCCTTGAGAAGTGTTGAGGTTATCCTTGCTTCAAAATCAGTTACTGTTTGCTTTGGAGCTTCTTAAACACTGTGCTTTGTCTTGTACAGCCACCCTCAGTTATCTGGTACCCTTCAAGAGCTTGATTGGGGAGAGTTGGGCAGGTTCATTGAGAACCTGGAGGTTGCTTGGGTTTGAGTTGATCATCCCCAATCTTCTGCTGACGACCAGAGTTATTAGCTTTGGGGCGTTGTTTACATACAACAGCTTTTGTTCTTTGAACTCTAAGAGGACTTTAACTTCTTTTGTTCAAGTTTTTCCCTGCATAATCTTGTCTCAGATAGTGCTGTTCCATTGCTACCAAAACATTGTCATCTTTATCCTCTACTCCTTGATTCCTCATTTACCAAGTTCTGGACCTTGATCTTGGTTACATCTAAATATTTTTGTAACACTCAGGAGGGCAGACTAAACAGAACCCTTCCCCTCCACAGAACTGCCACGGCCTAGCACCGTTTGGAGTCTTACATTTGGTCCCCGGGGGCCGGGATTGAACCAGAAACCTTGGGATTTACAGTCCCAACTTGAAGACTCAAATCCAAAATCCAATCCAATTTTTTTTCTTTTTATTCCTTTTTCGGTTTGTTCTTTTTTCAGATCTGATCCATGGAGGCAACTTGGTCCAGAATTAAGTCCTCCCAATTGTGCACCATCTGGGTAAGATCCTCGTCTTTTTTTGTGAAACTCCACTCTTGCCACACTTGTGAGCCACGTTGGAACTCTGCTTGTTTGTATCTCTTAGGAACCCTTCAACATGAAATCTGCTGGGTCCTCTTTATCTGTTTGGGCCAAGATGGTTAAAATCAAACCTCAGAACAAAAATTTAGGCTTCAATTGGACCAATGTCAAACAATTCCTGGAATCCTATGAGATGGCTGCGGAAGTGGATGCTGCCAGTGAATATGATATGGCTTATCAGTTACAATTTTTTATCTCTTCTGACGAAGTTATGGAGGTTATTGAATCGTTTGATGGATTCAAAACTCACAAATGGAGGCTCCTGAAGGAGGCTATGTTGGCCTATTGGTGAAAAATAGATGTAGCCAGATTTACTTTGCAAGACTTGGATGCCCTGGTTTCTCAATGGATCTCCAATGGTGGTATCTCCTCAGCCTCTGACTATCAGACTTTCAGAAAATCCTGGGACCCTATCCAGTCCTATCTTATCCTGAACAATCACATTGATACGTTGGACGAAATTCAAGTGCGATTTTTTCAGTCTTTCTCTCCAGGAGTGCAGGAAAGAATTAAGGATGAATTGGTGAAATCTGGATCCATGATCACAACAAGAGAAAATTTGTTCAAGCTCCCTGCTTTCATGGTCCTTAGGAATACTGTGGATAAAGTGATGAAAGGTCAAACAGATCTTACCTTTGAAAAACCTAAAATCACTGAACCATTCCTTGCCCCCTCTTTTCAAGCATCTAACAAAATCATGAAGAAGATGGAAGCCAATTGCAGACCTAAACCCAATCCTCAGAACAACGAGGAGAAACCTACTATAGATGAGATCACTAAATTACTTCAGGCATTTGAGAATAATATAGATCAGAAAATATCCTCTTTAGCCACTCCTAAACCTGCTAATTCTGTTCCTAAATCTACTATAGTCTGTTATTATTTCCATAGGGAAGGCCATGGTACCGGTAAATGTCCTGAACTCCAGAAGGACAAGGAGGAGAAGTTAGTAGAGCAGAAGGGAAGTAATTTCTTCCTTCCTAATGGTGCTTTGATCCCTTCTGATTTGTCTCGTCCAATCCGTCATGTGGTGGCCCCATACCAACCACCAACTCCTAAGAAGGCATCCTTGGTCTCTGTGGATTTTTGATCATCCTGTGGAACTCTGAAACCTTGGTATCCTCCAGCTATCACTTCTTCCAGCTTCCCTGGCACCTATCAATCTGATACAGCTAGGAAACGCCATGAGGAACCAAAACCTCATAAGTCTCCTCCTGTCCCATCCTCAATTCTGCAAAAACCCGTTAAACGTCAATCTTCACCTGAGCCTCCTTCCTCTGATGTGGAAGACATGGAAGTAGAAAGGGAACCACTTATGGAAAGGTTCCAGGACAACTCTGATCTTCCCCCTCTTCAACCTGCCCAACCCTCAGATCCTCTTCCAGCCCCAATTTCACCTGATCTTCCTCCCTCCACCCAGCCCAAAGTTCAATTTAAGAGGGGCATCTCCAAGGACTACCCTAATGCTGTGGAAGGAGTTTTAAAGAAAATTTCTGATCTTAAAATCCCTGATCTATCTGTGGCTGAACTCCTGTCAATCTCTTCCTCTGTGGCAGAAGTGATGAAGAAATGGGTTTCCCGTTGACGTGTGGAGATTGGTCCGGACGAATAAAAGGTCTCCTCTGGTACTCTGATAGAGGATTCTGGTGGATCAGATCCCTCTTCAGATACCAACCTGTATTCCTGTGCTTTTGGTTTTCTTCCATGTTATCCTGGTGATTCAACTAAAACGGCTTCTCTCCTTGTGGATTCGGGTTCTCAGCTCAACTTGATTTCGGACTCCATGGCCTTCAAGCTTAAACTTAGCCCAAGGGTCAGTTTCAACTCTGCGGTTTATGGAATTGGGAATCAGTCCTGTGAGCTGGTTGGTAGTGCTGAGGATATCCCTGTTCAAATTGGTCAAAATATTGTTGGCACCTGTCACTTCTGGATAACTCGTCTGGATGGTCCCATGATCTTGGGAAGGCCTTTCTTAATGGACTTTGGTGCTACCCTGATGTTTTCTGATCAAGTTGGGGAGAGAATTCTCCTCCCTGATTCTGATGGCAGAAAGATTGAAGTTCCTCTTTGTTCTCTGGATTCTGGTCATTGTGAAAGAGACTTCCCTGGTCATCCTCCCAAATCTGTCCTCAAAGGAAAGCATAAAGAAAACTCTCATTCCTCTCATCCTAATTTTTTAGCAGAATAGTTGGCCCTACTGATAGTTGTAGTTCTTCTCAGCCTCAGACTTCAACTCATGGACCAACTCCCACCTCAGAGGCATATCTTTCTTTTTCCTCATCATTTCCTTCTCATCCAAATAAGATCAAAAACCAAACACATGAAAAATCCAAAAAATCCAAAAATATTTCTTCTCTGCCTGGATCTGTTGTATCTTCTTTTTCTTTTTCTTTTCAACCTGATCACTCATCCTCTATTTTGGTTTCAAATCTCTGCAATGAGTCTAAACTAGATCTTGATCTTGATTCTTTTCTTGGTGGCTTTGGTATGAAGGATTATGGTCTTAGGTGGAGGAAATTTGGGGTAGAAGTAAGTACTCCCAATTGTGAACCACCAAGGGCTTCTACTTCTTTTGTTTTTGAAACTCTACCCTGTGCCACACATGTGAGCAATGTGTTATCTTTTGGATCCTCTTTTATGGAGAAGGCACCTTTCAAGGACGCAGCAGAACATGAAACTTGGAAGATATTGGAATATGGCCTCAGTTTTTGTAGTCAGGTCTCACTGGTCAATGCTTGGAGGAAGCAAGGATTCCTCTTCTTTGCCACCAAGTACAAACCAGTTGCAAAGAAGGTCCAGCCAGTCAACCAACAAATGCCTCTCAACCTCAATCCTCCTCTTATGCATCCTCCTCTATCCCGCAATCCTTACTGTGGTCTATCCCAATCCCTCACTGGTCCATTTATTCCCTCTGGTCAGGTCACTGAAGAACGTCTGAAAGTGGTCAACTTTGGTTCAGATGGATGGCTTCTTCCTGATGAGTTAAATTTGATCAAAAATATCTTGTCTCTAAGGTAAAAATCTATTGCATTCTGTGAAGAAGAGATAGCTCTCTCAAAAGAATCCTATGGTCTCCCTTACATCATCCCTGTAGTTGAACATGACCCTTGGAAAAAGAAAAAGATCCCAATCCCTGCTGCTAAAGTTGATAAATCCATCAAGTTGGTCCGTGAATGAGTCCAAACCGGTTTATACAAATAATCAACTTCTAGCTATTCCAGTCCTGTTTTCTGTGTTCTAATGAGTAATGGTAAACTTAGAGTGGTTCATGATCTCCAACCTCTTAATAAAGTTACTATTAAAGACTCTGGCATGCCTCCTGCCCCTGAAGAATTTGTTGAATCCTTCTCTGGGACAGCTTGTTATGGTCTAGGTGACATTATGGGTGGCTAGTATGAACAATCCTTGCATCCTATTTCTTTTCCCCTCACTACTTTCAATACTCCCCTTGGTTGATTTCAGCTGACTTGATTGCCTCAAGGTGCCACCAACTCAGTTGCAGTCTATCAGGCTCAGATGATGTGGATCCTCCAGGAAAAAATCCCGGATCATGCGGGAATCCAACAATTTATCTGGGAGCATGCTACTGTCTTGGAAAGAATTTTGTTTCAAATCAACAAATCTGGCCTTACTGTCTCTGGATCAAAACTTGCCGCCTGTGTCCCTGCCTTGGAAATTGTTGGTGATATAGTCTGCAAGGAAGGAAGAAGGATGGCACCCTCTAAAGTCAACAAAATCATCTCCTGGCCTACCCCAATAAATCCAACGGAAGTTAGAGGTTTCCTAGGTGTTGTAAAGTATGTCAAGATCTTCATTTCCTCATTATCCGAAATCTGTATTCCCTTGCATTGCTTAACCAGGAAGGATGCTGAATGGATTTGGACCCAAGACTGCAAATAATCATTTCAGTTGCTCAAAAAAATTGTTGGGAAAGACATTGTTTTAAAAGAAAATCACTTATGGACCCAAAGCCGGCAGGATCAAGCTGGCAGTGGACTCAAGTTATCAATCTGTTGGGGCTGTCCTTACCAAGGAAGATGATAATGGTTTGGATTGTCCTGCTCTGTATGAATCTCTTCTTTTCTCAGATGTGGAATCCAGGTACTCTCAGCCAAAGATGGAACTTTGAAGTGTGGCCCCAATTTTGAAAAGCTCCAGACTGTCCTTTGGGGTGAACACTTCAAGTTACAAGTTGATGCACGATCCATTATTGAAATGATCAACGCCCCAAGCCTTCCAAATGCTCCAATGACTTGTTGGGTGGCTTTCATCCAGTTTTTCTCTTTTGATATTGTTCACAGGCCTGAAAAATCTTTCACCATGCCTGATGGTTTATCTCAACACCCTATTGGAGAAAATGAATCAGAGGTTGAAATGGATTTCAATGAGGAAGAACCCTTGGTCCGCCCTGTCTTTGCCTTCTCCTCCCAAAATTACTCTGGTTTCCAGCAAGGTTTCTGGTATAAGTTGGAGCAGTACCTTTCAACTCTACAAAGAAACCCTGATCTCTCTGCCAAAGAATTTCAGTCCCTTAAAAGGAATTCCTCCAACTTCTTTGTCCAAGGTTCTAGACTTATGAAAAGAGCAACTCCTTGTGCACTTGTGGTGGTAACTATCTCTTCTAAGCAAGATTCAATCCTGGAAAGTCTCCATGAAGGCCATGGTCATTGTGGGGAAACCAAAACTTATCAAAAAATATTTGAACAATTTTGGTGGCCATCCGCAAAGAAATCCGTTGCTCAATGGTGCAGGATTTGTGAAGTGTGCCAGAAACGTGATCTTAGGCGCCCAGCAAAGATTTATTACCCCACTGAAGTGTCCACTGTCTTTGGGAGGATTGCTATGGATGTGGTTCACATTAAGGCTGGTGGAGATAAGTACCTCATTGTGGCTAGAGATGATTTTTCTGGATGGGTTGAAGCCAAGTTTCTCAAGAACCTCAGCTCTGAATCAGTAGCAGCATTCCTTTATGAGACTTGGACAATGCGTTATGGCTTGGATCAATCTTATTCTATGGATGGTTGCTCGGAATTTGGTGGAAAACTTGCTGAAATGATCCAATTGCTCCCTGGACGACATAGAGTTACTACTCTCTATTATCCTGAAGGACAAGGCATGGTGGAAAGAGGCCATGCGCCCTTGAAGGCTGCTCTGGTTAAATTGGCTGGTGAAAGTGGCAAGAAGTGTTGGAAGATTCTCCCCTTGGTCCTCTTCTCTGATGAAATTTCCACCAAGCGAACCACTGGTTACTCTCCTTATGAAATCATCTTTGGTCAGAGGGCTGTTCTTCCTCTTGATCTTGAAATGGAGTCTTTCTTGGGCATCTCTTGGGAACACGTTTCCTCAACTACCCACCTGTTAGTTGCCAGATCAAAGCAACTGAAGTGGAGTGAAGATATTCAAAACAAAGCTTATCAGAAGATGATGGAATCAAGAGCAAAATCAGTTCAGTATTGGGAAGATAAAAATCTAGTCAAATCAGGGACCCTTTAAAACCTGGTGATCTGGTATTGGCTTATAATTGTTCCTTGGAAACTCAGTGGGGAAAGCTTTTCTCTAACCACTGGAATGGCCCTTACCAAGTAGTCCGTCAAGTTAGAGGTGGATCATATGTTTTCAATGAACTGGATGGTACTCAGATGGCCAGAAGGTTCTCTGCTGATCAGGTCAAGAAATTTCATTCTTGTGGAGGCAACTTGGTCCAGAAGTAAGTCCTCCCAATTGTGCACCATCAGGTTCATCTGCTGCGTTTTGTTGTGAAACTCTACTTCATGCCATGCATGTGAGCACCTGGGAGACCTTCATTTTATCTCAGCCACTTCTAGGATTTTCCTTTGGATGAATTGACATATTCTTTTTCAATCACTCTCAAGATCAAAATGACCATTCCTTGGTTTCAATCATCTTTCTTTCCTTTCTCTTTTTATGGAATCAAACTTGGGAGCAGACTAGGGACAGTCTGTAAGTTGGGGAGAAATGTGGTGCCCCAACCTGGAAACCCTGGCCAGTGCAGAGATTTTAATTTTTTATGATTTTTCCTTATCATCTTTCATAGGTATCATCATCAAAAAAAAAAACAAAATTCTGCTCCCATTTGTAAATCCCTCTTGTAAATAGTCTACAGGCCTCTGGTATATAAAAGGAGGGGCTCTCCCCTGCTTTTTCTGGAGGAGGAGAGGAGATCATATCATATCATCATCATAGAAATTGACCATAGGGGTGTGTGCTTGTGTCCCCCCATTATCAAGAAATTGAATCCTGATCCTTATCCTGGGTATATCTTTGATTGCCCCCTGATCCATTCTTGACTCTGAGTCTTTCCCCTCTGTGGCCTGATCCTTACCACCAACCAATAGCCTTGCTGGTTGAAGAAAAATTCTGTCTGTTGGAATTTTTGAGTGTGTTATACCACTCCTTGATCCCTTTCTCTGACCATACTGGTCCTGATCCTTGATCATCTTTCTGCAGCCAATCACAATTGATTGAAGAGGTCTTATTAAGCTTAAGACCTGGAGTTTTATACCTCCCTTTATTTTCTTTGGAGTTCCATTATGCCAGCCTACTCTTGAGTCCCTTGAGAAGTGTTGAGGTTATCCTTGCTTCAAAATCAGTTACTGTTTGCTTTGGAGCTTCTTAAACACTGTGCTTTGTCTTGTACAGCCACCCTCAGTTATCTGGTACCCTTCAAGAGCTTGATTGCGGAGAGTTGGGCAGGTTCATTGAGAACCTGGAGGTTGCTTGGGTTTGAGTTGATCATCCCCAATCTTCTGCTGACAACCAGAGATATTAGCGTGTGGGCGTTGTTTACATACAACAGCTTTTGTTCTTTGAACTCTAAGAGGACTTTAACTTCTTTTGTTCAAGTTTTTCCCTGCATAATCTTGTCTCAGATAGTGCTGTTCCATTGCTACCAAACCATTGTCATCTTTATCCTCTACTCCTTGATTCCTCATTTACCAGGTTCTGGACCTTTATCTTGGTTACATCTAAATATTTTTGTAACACTCAGGAGGGCAGCCTAAACAGCACCTTTCCCCTCCACAGAACTGCCACAGCCTAGCACCATTTGGAGTCTTACAGCGGGGCTGCGCACAGGAATTGAGACATAACACATTTCTGCGTTTAACTCCTAAAATATACACAACACCCCAATTCTGAGTGAATTTTAGGTGTAAACCCTATACGTGACAACACCCGTGAAATGTTAGAATGGAGAGAAGGTGCCATACTGGTGTCTTAATTTTTAGTACTTTTCTTTATAATTATTTTAAAAATGTAAGGACTTGGATTTCAAGGGTGGGGTCAGTGAGTTACCCTACCTAATTTTGGGTGAGGAATCCATTGTTGCAATAATATTTATGGATCTCTCACTCCTTCTTATGTTTATTTATATATTCTTGTTTAATTTTTTTTATAGTTTTGTGTTGCTATGACAGGTTGCTCTGTACATAGTAGCAAGCTGACAATGTCAGAAGAAGGAGGGCTTGCCAATTTTCCCATGCAAAAAAATGCAATTGTATACTTCAGTATTCAATCCAAATTTCAATTGATCAAACAAAGTTTTCTAACTTTCATGTTGAGAAATAATTGTTTGCAGATTTTTATATGATTTATGATTATTCACTTTAATTTCACTTGGGTTTTGCTTTAACGTCTCTTTGGAATTGCTAGGTGTGAAACAACAGTCCTACAAAGTATGCATTAATCAAAAATTTGCGTTGAAAGAACCCAAGTGTGGTCCAGGGGGTGCCAAAAATTCTGGCACGGCTTCCAGGGGTTGTGGACCCCCAAAAACGGCTCATTTGAGCTGTGTACGGGGGTTACATGGCTCCTACACAACCCCCCGGGGGTCACACGTGTTTGAAAGGGCCCTTTGTAGTCGTCTTTGGGCCCCCACCGCTCATTTGAGCCGTGTAGGGCCCTACACGGCTACCATAGGGTTGGAGCCATGAATTAACATCACCCATTTCCATTTCAATGGGATTTATAAAATTGCAAAAGCCCACTTGAAGCTTCAGAAGGTCCCCGGGGACCTGCCCCCCTTCAAGTCCTTTAAGGGGGCAGGTGGTAAAACATTCCAACCTGAAAAATGTATTTCATCTTTTTGGAAAAATTCATGCATCTCTTGTTTTTTTTTTCAATTGAAAAGCAATGAATTCATCAATTTTTGAAGGTGCAAATCTATCCTGGGACCTCATAATTACCAATTCAAAAATAATTTTCAGAATATGACCTGTAATTTTTGACCACAAGCATAATGACCATATTTTTTCCCAGAAGACAATCAGATGAATCTTGTACATGGCGTATTTGGAAGTCTCCTCCTGACCAGGATTATTTTTTTTTAAAAAAAAATCAGATGCATTTGAATGTAATTATTTTTCTTGCTTGAGGCTTTTCCAAGCAATATTTCGACATCTTTGCGACAATAGTGTTCTAAAGTTTTGGCCAGTATCACGAGAAGGACCTTAAACAATTTCAATCTCCCTTGTATAGTGGTGCTGCTCACCACAGCGTTATTTTTTTCCAATAGCTTACGTATTCAAATTCCTCGTGCAAATCGGTTGAAACATCCTCGCTGCGCGATTTGTAGAAACGGGTATACGCAGAACACGTTCATCGCCACGCAATCCAATGCCAAGGCCAGTTTGAAGAGATAGAGTATATTGTGATATGGAAGTTTCACTGCAACGATTTGGGATAAATTGCGGACGGATTTCTTCATAATTCGCAGCAGTTCCTTGTGCTGTATGCCCTGAACCAAAGCTTTCAAAACCCCCTCGTCAGAACATTATAATGCCCAAAGCAAAGTCCTTGCGAAGTTAGTCCATCTCTCGCCGTGAAAAAAGCTGGCTTCATTGCTCAGTAGCAGAAGAACTCACCAGGAAAAAAAAAAGCGATTAGTCGTATTGATCTCGTCCTACAAACATTTTTCGGGTTTTTTAAACGGTCGGTGATTGGCGAAGATTTGCTAGATCTGATGTTATACTCAAATTGAGTAGGTCAGTATTAACAAACAGTTGAAAATATTCTTTCATGCCATCTCACCAAGGTGAACTTCAAGGAAATATATAGCTGATTTTTTTCCAAAGAAATTACAGTGTGCTTAGTTTTAGAAATGATTCACCTCCGACCTTTCACCTTCGTTCTTTTTTTTCTTCTTCTATTTAAAGCTATCTCAGCTATCTCAACGTCCCCAAAATCTTCCAATGGAGGCAAGGCGGCCCAAGTAGGGGGGGATTTCAGTAGTGCTACCTTAAATCTGAAAAATTCTGAGACTGTACGCTCGAACGCAAGTAATAAAAAATTCACGGCTCCAAAAAATACAGGATCAAAAATCACGTTCTTCACTAAACAAGGCGCAAAAGAAAAAAACGATAAGAATAAGCTGGGATCGAACTCAGCCTTTGACCCGGAAAAATACGCCGAAGCCGTCGGGGGCGCCAAACCAAAGAAACCACCCTCACCCCCTCAACCTCCGCAGAACGCTATAGGTCGGTTTTGTGCTCGGGTCAAAGAACTGATTCGCAAGTTTGGAGAGAGGTGGTCAAAATTCTGGAATGCTTTTTTGGGTGATGCAGCCCAGAGACCGGGTGGCACATTCTTAAGAGCCAATATGTTTTTAGGATGGAAGGGTGCCTTCCTTTGGATTCCGCGATTAGCTCATTGAAATTTTATTTCGATCCAAGGTCCTCATGAGCAATACAGCTAGTGATTTCATGCTAAAAATAAACCCTTCGAGACAGCGCAAGCTAGTTTATACCTGAATGCATTTTGATTTGGGTTGTGGAAGTTTTAGTTCAAGATTCTTTGGGATCATTTAGAAAGCACCCAATCCAGAATTGAGCAGAATCAAATTATGATTTCAGTTTAGTTAAAGAAGATGTCGTTTGTAATGCAACCAAATCTATCAGCTCTTTCTCAATATTAATTTTTGTGGAAGTTTGGAATATAGGCCATCCTTGAAACCCTAAAGATCGATTCTTTTTGAAAACGCATCCCTTGTATTTGTATAGTTTTTTTAGGTAAGCAACAAATCAAAGTCTTATTATAGATTAAGATATTGAAGATTAGAATTCCCAAAGTAACATTTGGTAATCCAAACATTCAGGTTCTGTGTTGAGTTTGAATCAAAGATACTTCAAATTTGATGGGCTTCCAATGGATTATATATGTATATATATATACTAGTATACGCCCCCAAATTTGGGGATGCATGGCATTTTAACAGTGCAGTATGGAATTTTCCCGGTGAAAAAGCTTGACTGAAGATGCACGGGCTGCATCCAGTTTGTGGCTAACATTGCAGAGAAAAACAATGCCTACTAAATGTTTTTTGAAGGAGGTCAAATTCAGCATTTTCCAAGCCTCAAAAAAACCAATTTTTTTATAGGATTATATTTATATATGAATGAAATAAATAATAAAAAGAGAAAAATCATTCTGAAAATAAAATTTTCAATATGGAAATTACAAAGGTTTTTCAAATTTGAGATCTTGAAAGAAGAAATCCTAAAATAATCTAGTACTTAGTTGAAAAGGGTAATATATTGAGAAAATTTCTATTTTTGTGGTACTTAATATTGTATATAATCATCAGAATTTTACAAATTAACACACTCTTGGACTATATTAATTCAAAAAGCCCTTTGTAAAATTAGATTAATTTCTTTGTTTAAACCACAAATGTAACAAAGAACTCTTTTGGATTTTTTATTAAAATTAAAAAATAGGAGTTTAATGTGAAATCATTTTTTTGAATCATTGTTTTTCTATAATTTGTTTACATAAATATTAAATCAAATGTTTTTTTTCAGAAATATTCCTTGGAACCAAAGTTCTTTGTGAATCTATAAATTTTCCAAGTTAGAAATTTATTGGATCTATATTTATGGAAGAATTATTATTTTGAACCATTTTTATTCATGAATGAATCAAATTTTATATTTTATATTCTATAATTTTTTGGATAATGGGTGAAAATTCCCTGTGATCAATTCTATCCTTTAATATTCCTGATTTCAATTTTTAAAAATGTATGATTTTTTCTCCTTTCTAATAAAATGATCTAAAGGAGGTCCTTGCCTCAATTTTCCTAAATATCACATCTCAAAATCAAATATCCATCATATATATATAAAATATCCATCATATATATATATATATATATATATATATTTGAAAAACAAAAAATCAAGAAAAATGAAAAAATTTCAGGATTCAAAAATAATTGCCAGGAGAATATTCAGATTTCAATATGATGAAAAAAAATAATTTTAATAAAAGTATCAAAGATAGGGATCTAATTGAACGTAAATATAAATTTTCAAACAAAAAAAAGTAATCTCTCTTTTTGTTTGGAAAATGGTTCTTGGTTAAGTGGGGATCCAATCAAAATTTCAATCCAGCCATAATGAAATTTTATAAAAATATAAAAAGGGAAAAATTAATAATAAAATATTTCCCTCTCAACAATCCACAAGTTTTTCAAATCTTTTTAACCAAAATAAAATCATTGTCACAACTGCCCCTGGAGTGCAAGGGGCTGAGGGCACAGGTACTACTCCTCACAGAACTCAGGATAGAGAAGATGAGATTGATTGCAATGAAGATAGGGAGAGTAAGGAAAAGGATAAAGGATGTAAAGGGTTATAGGAATCCAGAAGTAAGGCTTTGGAGGAATACTGATAACTGAATACCATAAGATTAACACCAAAGGGATAGGTGAGATGAGAAAGGTAGGCTGAATGGATTTATTGTGCTGAGATGAAAGAAATTGGAAGTTACTAACCAATAATAATCAGTATGCTGATTCATTGAGGGAAATTATTCCAGAAAGGGAGGAGAGGCCACTATATGTGAGAGCTGGGAAGTGGCCTTTAGGAGGGATGAATGTTGCTGGACTGGGATGCGCCGTGGCATTAAAATTTGACCAATTGAACTTGAGGAAGTGGCTAGACAGATTGGGTAATGCTCCTGTCCAAGAAGGTAGGGCAGTTAATGAACTGGAATTGTGAGTTTTCCAGCCAGTAGTATGTACTATGGATTTAGATTATGGGACCATTGTTTAATTATCATACCAATTAGTTTGAAGGAGAGATGGAGGATTTTTCAAGCCATAGAGAGGGGGAGAGTCTGGTAGATGGCCTAGGACCTGCAGGGGATCCCGGGAGATACCTCAGAAAATGCAGCCAGTACATCCAGGGGTACAAGGGTTATTGTGCTGGGGATCAAAGATAGCTGAGGGTTGAGAACGGCTGAAGTGACTAATTCTCTCTGTTTTTATGGCACTCATATTATGTGGAATCACATCCTTTTGAATCTGAAACACCTTTCATTCATAAGCAATTCGCCTTTGGTATTTGTATTATTTTTACAAATTCTATGGGACTCATTTTGATACTTCAGATTGAGTGGTGAGTTATGATCTCTTTATATGAATTGGAAAATGAAATTTATCAATATAATTTATTTGTCTTTTGTTTTTTTATTTTATTTCAAAGGATCAGTTACTTGTTCTTTACCATAATTAAAAAAACTGAAATTATATCATGAGTAAGGTTACTTTGATTTCAACTTTAAAAAAGTAATTTCATTCTTTTGAATAATTCATGTGTATTTTAAAGAATTTTTGGATTTATTTCTTCTTTTAATAAAATTCATAGGTCTATGAAACCTTGAGAAAAATGATAAAAGGTATATTCTTTGAAAATTTCAATTATCAATTTTTTAAATTTTGAAGTTGAATAAAAATTGCACACCATAATTCATTTTAAATTATCTAAGATACTGAGATTATTGAATCCATATAATCAATTCTATTGTTTTCTGAATTATACTGATAAATATCTCAATGAAAAGCTTGAAATTGATTATGGGCTCAAATTTAACTCAAACAAAATTATTTTAAATGGAATGAAATTTATTTATGATTATTTGAAATGAAAATTGTGTTGTTTTACAGACATTATTTGAATGGAGATGGGACCAAAGCAGAATTTCAATCTCAAAAAATATTTAAATTTTGTTTTTCTGTATTCAATTGATGAAAGATCAATGTTTTTCAACATTTGAATTATATTCCCTCCCATGGAGTAATATGAAAGCCCTCAGAAATTTGAAGCCTTAATTTTCAACTATTTCATAATTGAGGGGTACTATTACTTTCCTTAAACTAGCTCAAAAAAAGGGGAGGATTTTATTAAAATGATAGGATAGGTAATCCAGAAATATCTTCACCCCTGCAAGGGAATTTGTTTAAATCAATTGATTCTCAGAAGTTTAACAATTAAAATTTTCCTCAGATTGAAAAAATTTTGAAGGTCCCATAAAATAATAAATTTGAGGATAATTTTGAGGGAATGATAAGGAAATAAAGAGATCAAATGAATTATTCATGAGAAATTGAATTTTCAGGATACAAATATTCATAAAAAATAAATATTTTTGATAGAACCAAACAACAGTTATTTCAGAATGGAGAGTTCTTGGTAATTATTTATATGTTCAAATGCTTGACCCAATTCTTAACCAAAGTTTTCAAAATATGAATGATTTTAGAAAGAATGGCAGGGCAGCTTTCTACTCTTGCAATTTTCATTAAATAAATTTATGGTGTATCAAGAAAGGCATAGTACTAATTTGAATCAATCAGTGAGTATTATCTTTTTTAAAATATTTTCAAATGAATTTTTAAAAAGATAGAAACAGCTATTTCCTTGAAGTCATGTGATTATATTATTAATAAAAATTTTGAATTAAAATTTAATATCATTGAACAAAAAATGTGCTTCAAAAAAAACACAAATCAAAAATTTTTAAAAGAATTTCCTAGAGGGAATACAAATCTCAAGGACTTTACATCCATGTTTTTTTTGTTTGTTAAAAAGTTATTTACATTCCAATTTAGATCTTGATTTTTCTTCACAGAATATTTTTTTCATATTTTTCTTATTGGTGATGTTAAATTTACGGCCCCAGTTGTGTGGGAGCCGTGTACATGGCTCCAGGCGTGTGGGAGCCATGTAGGCCCCACGCAGCCTGTGGGAGTTGTGTATTTATTATTTATTATTTATTATTTATTATTTATTATTTATTATTTATTATTTATTATTTA
Organism: Puccinia polysora; assembly: GCA_025617555.3. NCBI lineage: Eukaryota > Fungi > Basidiomycota > Pucciniomycetes > Pucciniales > Pucciniaceae > Puccinia > Puccinia polysora. The sequence continues at coordinate 1,889,410 of CM062629.1, forward strand.
TTATTTATTATTTATTATTTATTATTTATTATTTATTATTTATTATTTATTATTTATTATTTATTATTTATTATTTATTATTTATTATTTATTATTTATTATTTATTATTTATTATTTATTATTTATTATTTATTATTTATTATTTATTATTTATTATTTATTATTTATTATTTATTATTTATTATTTATTATTTATTATTTATTATTTATTATTTATTATTTATTATTTATTATTTATTATTTATTATTTATTATTTATTATTTATTATTTATTATTTATTATTTATTATTTATTATTTATTATTTATTATTTATTATTTATTATTTATTATTTATTATTTATTATTTATTATTTATTATTTATTATTTATTATTTATTATTTATTATTTATTATTTATTATTTATTATTTATTATTTATTATTTATTATTTATTATTTATTATTTATTATTTATTATTTATTATTTATTATTTATTATTTATTATTCAATATTTATTATTTAGTGGAGGCTACACAACTTCATTTTAGTTGTTTAGCGTGTTTTAAACCTCCAATGGGACGTGTAGAATGCCACACAGCCCATTTGAGTCGTGTACCATGCCACACGGCCCATTTGAGCCCTGTAGCATGCCACACGGCCCATTTCAGCCCTTTAGCATGCCACACGGCCCATTTGAGCCATGTAGCATGTCACACCGCTCATTTGAGTTTTGTTGGGTGCCACACAACCCAGTGAGCTGTGTACACAACTCAAGAGCTGTGTACAGAGTTGTGTACACGGCTCAATTAGCCGTGAATTTAACATTACCCTTTTCCTAATCATTGATGTACAGGATGATATTTTTGATTTAATATTTCCAAATATTTTTATTCCCAGCAGGAAATTGTTATATTTTGCACCTGTCGATTTTTTTTTATGTTTTTTACAAAGCTAATATGTTCCACTGTCAATATTTCATTTTGTGTAAAAAAATTCATTAGTATAACTTTCCAATTTTTTTCAAAATTTTTGTAGTTTCTTTTCAAATTCGAGTTCAGATTAAATTGCTTTCAACAAATTGATATTTATGGAATTTTTACATATTTAATTAACTCAAGGAGTGTCCATCATTGAATTATAAAAGAAATTCAATCCTAGAAAAACCTCACAGGGAATCTGAAGGCGTATAATTCTCCCCCCAGGGCCTCAATGAATGTTTACAGGCCTAGGGGGGGGCCAAAATGTCATAAAATAGTGTTTTCTAATACCCCAGCCCACCCTTTCAACCTCAAATAGGCAGAATGACTTCCTGGATTGGGAAAGAGGGAAATTTGGAATCACAATAGCAAAAAAATGACTATAATAATTCCTATAATACCTCTTGGCATTATGTTAGAAATTATTTGGCTAAAATTAAGCCTGTGGTGCCTTTTAGATATTTCTTTAATGTGAATATATCCTAGGAATTTTATTATTTTCCAAATAATGAATAGGGCGTATTGGAGTTAGAATAACTGCGATTAGAAAACCACAATTTATTTTTGAACAAACCCACCATTTATATGGTGGGTTTAGGAAATACAAATTTGCCCTAAATTTTATATTTTAAAATTTTGTATTTCATGAAATTGCAGATCTCAAAAATCAAATATTCCATTTATGCATCATCATCCATCCACCATCCATTGTTTGATTATCTTTTCTTTTTTTTTTGGTGGAATTAGAAAAAAAAACATACTTCACTGACCTTCACCTCATACCTCCAAAATCACATAACCACCCACCTATCCCTTTCACATCATCACTACAACCCAGCTCACTCACCAGTCTACTCCTTCCTTCACCTCACTTACTCCACATTGTGAGAATTTTTTGGCCCACAAGCTTAGTCAGAGAGTAGTACTTAAAGCAAAAGAAATGCTGAGACAATAATGTCTTATGATTGATCCCTAATATGAGTCAGAGGCAATGGCACACTGGTGAATGTGCATGAATTGATTAATGAATTGGTGAATGAATGGATGGAAAACAGCAGGGAGAAGATCTCCTTAAAAACAAAATATGATGCTCATTTGGAGCTCATTTAAGGACAAACAAAAGGCAAACATTCCGCCCCATATGGGCTCTACAGGAACTACAACCCTTGCTACTTGGTTGGGCCTTACTCAGCCCACTTAGCATTAGTCCCTGAACCCTTTTGACCAGTCTGTACCAGTCAACATGGCGTTTCCACTCTTACTGGTCTGAACCAGCCCTTGTTGCTGTTTTGACCCCGGCTGGTTGTCTATTACAACCTGCCTATTTTACGTGGTTAAATATTGCTTTTGAAAATAATGGCCCTTCCCGTACACTCAAAGTCCTGTTTGCCTCCTGCAACCTGGTCACTGGCCCTCAAAATGCCCAGGGTGGACCCAGAATTGTTCTGGGTCTGGTCAAAAACCACAGGAGGGGAGGGGGGTGTAACCGGCAAACATGCACACCCCCCCTCTCTCTCAGCTAGGTGACCAGCAGGGGTGATATAATACCCCGCTGGTTTCCTGGGACATTGCCTTCCCCAGGCCAACAAGAAATGATGGTGGACTGGAGGGGGCTCAGGTCCCCCCAGCCCATGGCGCCTCCTCCTTGGTGATGGGGGGAGGAGAGCCCCCCGCTTGCTCTTGGTCATCTTGCTCTCAAGGTGGGGGAGTGATCAATTCACCTCCCAACTTCCTGGTTGCTTTGTTGAAACCGGCCTGGTTGGTTCAAGACAAACCAGCTTCCTCTCCCACTTGCAACCAAGCAAGGGGAGGTATGGAGGCAGGGGTCACCAGCCCCCGCAGCCGGGACCCACCACGGTGGCTGCAACCAACCATGAGACGCAACTTGGGCCCAGCCCTGCACACAAGTGGGTGAGGGGACTCCAAACAGAGCCCCCTGCCCCATACAACGGCCCCTGCACCGGCCCAGGTGAGAAACAAGCGGCCTCCACCTTGCTGGTTGCTTTGTTGCAACAAGCCTGGTTGGTGCAAGACCAAACAGCTTCCTATCCCACTTGCAACCAAGCAAGGGGAGTTAGGGAGGCAGGGGCCAGTAGTCCCCGCGGCCACAATCCATCCCAGCGGGCAAAACCAACCAAGCAAGGCAACTTGGGCTGCGTCCCTGCACACAAGCGGGTAGTGGGACTTGAAACAGAGCCCTGCGCAGGCCGTTTGGCCCCGCAACAGGCCCAGGTGAGAGCCAAGGAGCCTCAAACATCCTGCAACAAGGGTGGTGGCCCCAATGGGATGCTGCAGGCCAAAAGCGTAAAAATACATACTCTGGGGGGCCAACGTGTCTGGCCAAGTATGTCCAAAATAAACCTTGGGCCCAGTTACGCCCAAATAGGTCCATCTGGCTTGAGTGGATAATCCACCCTTGCAGGCCCATAAGGGCCTGTTTGCCAAAGGTCCTGGAAAAAAGTGTTTTGGGGCCCAAATGCCCAAAACCAGTAACATCTAAAAAGGCACATCTTTCCCACGTGATTTACAATGGGCCATGGAGGCCCATTTGTGCATCCCATTTGAATTACACACTACCATGCATATTACCTGAGTGCATCCATATTTTAACACACCCCCTTAATCCAAAAGGGATGCCATACGCGTACCAGACACAAAAACTTGATGTTTGTTTTTATCTAACCCCTCAGTGAAGATATCTGCAAACATTTCTCCAGTTGGCATGTACTGTAACAATATCTCTCTGCAGTTCACTGCATCACTGTATAGTTATAATGAACATGAATATGTTTTTTTCTTCAATGAAACACTTGGTTTTCTGCCAATGAAATTGCACTCTGATTATTGGAATACAAAAACACAAAACCTTGTGGTTTATGAGTATCCTATAAGACATTTCTCAACCACTTTTCCTCCTGTCAAGCTGACAGGTGTGCTCTGTACTCTTCTTCTGTTGATGAAAGACTTATTGCTGACACCTTCTTAGACATCCATGAAACTAGAATTTTCCTTAAAAGAATAAAAAAACACATGTTGATTCCCTAGAGTTACCATCTTCCCAACTTGCATCAGAATAACCAACCAAAAAAAAATTTTCTGACTTTGAAAACTGCAGTCCCAGACTTCTTGTTCCTTTAAGATACCTCATAACTCTATTCAACGCAGACCAATGCCTCATCCTTGGTTTCTCTAAGTTTTGTGACAAGATTCTGATTGAATAAGCAATATCTGGCCTTGTAAAATGCCCTAAATAATTCAATGATCCAATAGCTGACCTATAATTTTTCCCGCATTGGAAAAACTCCAGATGCTCTTCATCTGTAGAATTTTGTAACCAAATGTTAGACTGCATTGGAGTATCAAACTCCTTTGCATCCTATACCCCTACTGCTTAAGTAGAGCTAACACATAATGGTTTTGATCCAACTTTATCCAATTATTGATATTACTAGCTTTCATTCCCAGCACCTATTGTTCCAGGCCAAGATCTTTTATCTTGAACTTCTTTTTTAGTGCCTCCATGAATCTATGTTTACCATTCCCAATCATGATAATGTCATCAACCCATAGAAACAAGATTGCATCCTTTCTCACAAAGTGAAAAGGGTCTGCCTCACTTGTCCCAAAACCAATCTCTATCAGTTTCTTACTCATGGTTTTATACCATGACCTAGCTGCTTGCTCCAATCCATAGAGAGATCTACACAGCTTGAGGACATATTCCACTTTATCCGCTGAGAGGAAAATTCTCACACAGATTTTCTTCATAGTTTCTGGCTTGTTCTTCACCAGCCACCCTGAAAACGTCAGGAATTGACATATAAAAAGTCTCCTCCTCTCCAAATTTTGCATTCAAGTATGCAGTCACAAAATCAGCCTGTCTGATTTCTTCACCCAACTCCACTGCTAAAGCAAGCATGTACCTGAAGGTGGACAGCATTCCAGTTGGGAAAAATTCTCTTGGTAATCAATACCCTCTTTCTGCTTGAAGCCTTGTGCAACAAATTGAGCCTTGAACCCCTTCAAAACTCCATTAGTATCAAACTTCTTATTCAACACTAACCTAGACCCAACAATGGTCTTTCCTTTTGGAAATAAATCCTGCTTAACCACTTCAAACACACTATTATTTTCCAGATAATGAAATTCCTCAAAAATAGCTGTCTTCCAATTGGCTCTGTCATCAGAATTCATAGCTTGGCCAAAGCTATTTGGGTTAACACTATTACCCATTTCTGAACTTAACTGTAAAATCTCATTAAGCATAAATTGTTCCCAAAACATATCTTCTTTGTATTCTGAAGAAGAATAATGGGACTTCAATTCCCCATAGCCATCAGAAGGTATCTTTGTCCTTCCACTTCTTCTAACCAGAGGTGAAGGCTCATAAGGTTCTGATTCCAAAGACTCCCCTGAAGCAGGTACTGAACCCTCTTGTGGCACATCTGCCATCTCAACATCATCACTAATGATATTCTCTACAGAATCTTCTGGTGAAATAGGCTAAAATGCTATTTGTTTCTGTGATTCCTGAAAGCACAATCTTCACTCCTTTTGAGTGGAAAGGTACTTTCTTCAAATTTTACATCCCTACTACGGTTAACATTTCTTGTCCCTGGACAACAAATCCTGTATGACTTACTCATAAAATCATAGCCTACAAGTGCCCCTGTTCTGGCTCTAGGATCTAACTTTCCAACAATTTCATTATGGTGGAAACTTTAATACACTAAGAAATCAATTGTCCTTACGTGTAATATTTTGGGGTACAACTTCCACAACAGATAATGCGGACTTTTCCCATTAACACTTACAATATTGTGCAACAGACACACTGTGCACAACAACTCAGCCTACAAAAAAATTGGTAGACAAGATTGATCCATAACATTTCTGACTTTGTTCAATAGAGTCCTATTCATCCCCTCAACTATTTCATTGTTTTGTGGAGTACTAGCAGTAGTGACTATATGATTGAAACAATAATAATTCAATAGCTTCTCAAACTCTTTATACACAAACTCAGCCCCTCCATCAGTAATTACCCCCTTGATCTCACTCATCAAACCATTCTGTTTGAAGAATTTGAAGATTACTGATACCTCCTCTGTGGTCTGATCCTTTGATCTTATTGGTTTCACCCAAGTATAATTAGTTGCTGTATTGACCAGATTGATGAAGTAGTTTGCCACCCCAAGGGACACTGGTAAAAATGGCCCTGCCAATTCAATTGAAAATTACTCTCTAGAAACTTCTGTGAAATCTCCACTCTTTGAGAAAAAATTCCAGGTCTTTGCCCCTAAAGTGCAACTTTCACAGTTTCTGTCCTTTACCTTATGGCCGCTTCTATTGTGAGCAACAGTGCTCAGAGCTGAAAACTTGAACAAGTTTGCACAGAGAAACTTGTTCTGAACTTGTCAACTCAGGATAGTTATCTGATTCAAATTAACAACAAAATTATCTTCTTTAAGATAAAAAATCTGAAAACCTTTTTTCAGAGAAATCCAAGAGACACAAGGTTATAAGAAAAATATGGTACATAGAAAACTTTCTAAAAAGATATTTTTAAACCCAAGTTATTTGCAAGAATAACTTTTCCAATTAATTTAATCTTAATTGTTCTTCCTTTTTGGACAATATTTAAAACACCATCAAAATCACTAAGATCGGAAAAGAAATTTGGCTCAAAAAACATGTGGTCTGTACAACAACAATCAATCAAAACAAGAACATCCTTTAAAATCTCCTGTAAGGAAAGAATAATTATTATCTACTGATAAATTATCATTTTCAAGGTTAAGATTACATACTTCATAATCAATCCAGTCCATTTCTTGATCCTAATTGATTTTAGCCTTCTTGTTGGGGACTTGTTCCTCAAAAGCTTTTTACATTTAAACATCCCCTGCAACCATAGCTAAATTTTCCATGGAAAGGTTAAATCTTTTTCTTCCTTTTCATTTCCCTCAGATTTCTTCCTCTTCTTTGCCTCCTTGAAATTCTTTTCATAGTGCCCCTTCTTCTGAAAATTATAACACAAGAAATTTGATAAATCCCTTTTGGCCTTTTCCTTCTTCCCAGATTTTCCTGTCTTGCTCACCAGAGCAGTTCCTGTGCCCTCCTTTATCTTAAATTGAAGAACATCCTTTTCAATCCTTCTAAGCACATCCTCTTCTCCATGAAGGGGATCTAAATGAGATATAATCCTAACCAAAGACTCATATTCTTTTGGTAGCTTTTGAAGAATTTAGAGCAAAAAAACACTCAGGATCCATGTTCAGCCCAGATGAATTGAACTTAGCAATACTTGATCTTGCCTCCCCCACAAATCTTTTGCAGTTGGAAAATTTCAACTTGAACAAATTATTGAACGCAATCCCCTTCTGATGCACAGAGTTACCAGCATACTTGACCTTGAGCATTTTCCATACACTGCTAAACATCCTCTTCTGTTCCTCCTTTGAAGTCCCAGCAACCCATGCCATATGACCTTCATCCACATCCCTAAGAATGAGATGATAAGACTTATAATCTACCTCTGAACTAATAAAAGTGTCATATGCATCCATAATCTCCCCACAACAAGTGTTGTCCAACCCAATGTCCATTAAGAGAAAAGAAGCACTATAGTTTTGACCACTCAAAAAAATCATGGTGGAGCTGGACTCTGGGATATAGGAAATCTTCTTGGAAAAATTGAGGTCTTTGAGGTTGTCCAGAGTAAGTTAGAAGGGTCTATTTGGCTTGGAAGTAATGATAATGATGGTACTGATAATTTTTGAGAATTGTTGGCCCACAAGCTTGGCCAAAGAGCAGTACTTAAAGCAAAAGAAATGCTGAGACAATAATGTCTTATGATTGATCCCTAATATGAGGCAGAGGCAATGGCACACTGGTGAATGTAAATCAATTGATGAATGAATGGATGGAAAACAGCAGGGAAAAGAGAACCTTAAATGAAAAAGATGGTGCTCATGTGGAGCTCATGTAACAACAAGAAAAAGGCAAACATTCTGCCCCATATGGGTTCTAAAGGCTCTACAAGCCTTGCTACTTTGTTTGGGCTTACTCAGCCCACTTGGCATTAGTCCCTGAACCCTTTCAACCATCCTGTACCCGTCAACTTGGTGTTTTCACACTTCCTGGGCTGAACCAGCCTTTGTTTTGGTTCAGAACCTGGCTGGTTGTCTATTAAAACCTGCCTATGTTACCTGGTTATAACTTGCTTTTGACCATAATTGCCCTTCCTGTACACTGAAAGGCCTGTTTGCCTCCTGCAACCAGGCCTCTGGCCCTCAAACTGGCAAGGTTGGACCCAGAATTCCTCTGGTTCTGGCCAAAACAAACAGGAGGGTGGGGTGTAACTGGCAGACATGCGCACCCCCCCTCTCTCTCTCAGCTAGGTGACCAGCAGGGGTGATGAAATACCCCACTGGTTGCCTGTGACATTGCCTGCCCCAGGCCAACAAGAAATGATGGTGGGATGGAGGGGGATCAGGTCCTCCCAGCCTGTGGAGCCTCCTCCTTGGTATGGGGTGAGGAGAGCGCCCCGCTTGCTCTTGGTCATCTTGCTCTCAAGGTGGGGGGGTGATCAATTCACCTCCCACCTTGCCAGTTGCTTCATTGCAACCAAACTGGTTGGTTCAAGACCAACCAGCCTCCTCTCCCACTTGCAACCAAGAAGGGGAGGGAGGGAGGCAGGGGCCACCGGCCCCCCCGGCGGCAACCTACCCTTGCAGCTGCAAACAACCAAGCAATGCAACTTGGGCTGCAGCCCTGCACACAAGTGGGTGGGGGGACTCCAAACGGAGCCTCCTGCCCCATAAAATGGCCACGCGGGGTTTTTTGGGCCCCCCACCAGCCCAGGTGAGAAACAAGTGGCCTCAAGCGGGCTGCAATATGGGCAGTGGCTCCAATGGGCCACCAGTCACGCTTTGCACTTAAGGATTATTGTCTTCACCACTTTGACATGTCCTCTCCTCAGTACCATCTACCTCAGTCTAAAAGCGTGACACAAATAAAAGAACAACATCAATGGTGTGATCCGCTATTTCCTCTGGCTCGCGCTGACCTTCCAATCTTGGCAACCAACTCAGTATATTCTTGCAAACTTTGCCGTTAACTCCATACCTGTTGGCCATCCATTATGAGATCCAATCTCCTTCCCTGGCCAATCAACAGCCTCGGACTTCCATCTTTGGTCATGCATTGTTTGTTAGTTTGAATCTACGTCTAACCAAGCCATCACTACTGTATAGTTTGCAATTGGACTAGTCCCTAACCTGCATACAATATTAACTCTCATTGGCATTACCTTCAACGTCACTTGCTCTTATCCCAATTCGTCATGCAATTGTACGCTCAGATTCTATTGTCTTGCACTTATGCTAAGACCTTGGATCTATACCACTGCTTCATTTCCTATTCCATTCCTGTCATTCATTTCCTCACCGCTTCACCTTTAGTTAGCTCATCACCAGGTTGTATCTAGTCACTACGGATTACCTTATAAGGGCTATCCCCTAGCCTTATGATTGTCTCCTCAGTTAGTTAATTTCATACGTTCTTGAATTTTGCTGCAACCTAGTTATCACATCGGACTCAGGTTGAGTTTCTTTCTTTGGAACACCTTCCATTCATCTCGCCATTTGTTGAGTGGAATAACCAAGTTCACACTTTGCAACTGGGTCTTGCTATTCGCACTTGCCCTCGCACTTGGTATTCCTTTGCGCTCACGATCATCTAAGAATTTCCCTATAGTACGTGGGGTGGTTGTGTGACAGTAAATTAACTAACTCAACTCATCTATTGTAGCCTGCCAACCTATAGTAGAGTTCTTCTTTTTCAATGTCACGTACTCGCTCAACCGGGAAGGATTTGCTTTCCCCTTACAATGATGAGATCCATTGGGTAGGGAGAACCAGCGCTCCTCGGGCCCAAAAACCCTGAGATCCAGTTCCTCCTTCCAAATTGCCATCTGTGGAACCTCTTGATGATCCTTGGGCTCCTCCACGGGATTCTCCGACGGACCTTCTTGCCGAATTTGCAAAATCCAACCATTCTTCCAATGAAACCTCAACTCGTGGTAGACCAGGGGTTCGCACTACTGCTCTCAAGCCCAATGCTCCAACCCTGCTTTTGACATTGATCCAAGCCCTCACTCATGGTGCACAGCAATCTAGTACAAGCACTCCTAGTTTTTGAACTCCGGGCATGAAACAACCTGATCACTTTGGAGGAGAACACCCTCATAAGCTTGGATTGTACCTACAGTCTTGCAAGATCATCTTTTCAAACGATTCCAACAATTTCCCTTCCAATAGACATAAAGTTATGTATGCTTTGTCCTTCTTAGGAGGTAGAGCTTTGCAGTGGTTCAAACTGTACCTCAAACTTTTGTCCAACAACAGCCCCACTTGTATTCTCAACAACTGGGACAAGTTTGAGCAACAATTGTTCACCCTGTTTGGCAATCCCAATGAAGTTCAAAACGCCAAATACGAACTTAATAGTTTAGTTATGAAGGAAAATAGTAGAGCTTCCGTTTATATTTCTCATTTTCAAACCTTGCAGTCTTGCATCCAGTGGAACAAGGCTGCTCTTCAATTCCATTTTCAAAAGGGTTTACCGGCACGCTTAATCAAACAGCTTGCAGTTGGTGGTCATAAGACAACCTTGCTTCAGCAGCTAATCGATTGAATGATTGAGCTTGATAATGGCTATCATGACAAGAATCTCTCTTGGCGAAACAACCATGGACCATCCACCTGCGCTCCAAGGGTGGAAGACTCCTCAAAGCAAAAAAAAAGGAACCCAAAACCATCCAAACCAACTCTGACTTTGAACTCCAACTCAAAAGGGAAAGCTGTTGCCAAAACTCCAAAGTTCTTGGACAAGGAAACCGGGTTGCTTCAAAGTGAGGAACGGCTGCAAAGGGAAAAGAACGGGCTGTGTATGTATTGTGGAGGTAAACATGATGTTGACAGCTGTGCAAAGCGGTTAGCGTGTGAAGCGGCTAAGCAGTCAAAAAATTAGCTTGTAGTTTTTCTGATACTTGCATGGAAAACTACACATTATCTAAATAACCGCGAGTAAATCTTTGCACTTGCAAGTCACTAGGTGCTCTGAGTTTGATATTTATCCTATTTCATTCCGACAACACTCCTTATCAAGTATTACTTGATTCTGGCTCTAATGTTTCCTTCATCAGTGAATCTTTTGCCACCTCCAAAAATCTTACGCGTTCCAAGATAGATAAATTTCCCATCTATCTAGTAAGTAGTGCGACTGAACCGTCTTATTGGGTTTCCCAAAAGGCAAAATGGACCTTTTCATTTTCCAATTTCCCCAGCTTCAAATGGGATTTATTTGTCTTGGCTATACCCGGAATGGATGATACCATTCTAGGCCATGATTTCCTAGTTTACTGTAATCCAGATGTGAATTGGCAAGAAGGAGTAATTAAACTTTGAACCTTGCACCCCCAGAATGCTAACCTTTCTGTCAATCAGGAATTAAACAGCCTACCTGACACTGTCATTGAGATGGATGACACTTTTCCGCCAGGAGATTTGCAATATCCTGACCTTCATTCTCAAATTCCCTCTTCAGATTTAGGAGTTATCGCTTAACTATCCAGCTTACCTCTTTCCTGTTCCTTTGAAGAGAAGCAGACACCAACAAAAAGGTGTATTTTGAGCTCCCTAATCCTCTCGCACCATGCAAGCACCTCAAACCCGGTGCTCAAAGATGACAAGATTGAAGATTTAGAAATCATTCAAGAGTCTTTAACTTTGATTTATCATGACTTTGCTGACGTCTTTTCAGCTGCAAAAGCAGATAAACTGCCTCCATCCCGTCCTTAAAATCACAAGATTGAACTTACTGGCCCACCTCTGGCACCAGGACCAGTTTACTCTCTCTTGACGCAAGAATCAATTGCGCTTCAAGACTACATTGTGGAAAATGTAGCGAAAGGATTTCTTCAACCAAGCAATTCAAACACCTATTCCCCTGTCCTATTTGTACCAAAAAAGGACAAAGGACTTTGCCTTTGTGTTGAATACAGGAAACTGAACCAGGTAACCCGGAAGAATGCCTATCCAGTAATGCCTATGTCACATCTTCTTACCCTCTTCCATGGAGCTACTTATTTCTCAAAGTTAGACCTTCGAGGTGCTTATAACCTAATTTGCATTAAGGAATGTCATGAGTATTTGACTGCGATGAGAACCCGGTTTGGCAGTTATGAGTATATTGTCATGCCTTTTGGCCTCTGCAACGCTCCTTCCACTTTTCAACATTTTGTCAACAACATTTTCTCTGATCTTGTAGGTAAATACCTCATGGTATACCTCGATGATATACTAGTCTACTCAAGAAACCTTGAAGATCAAATCGCACATGTGCAAGAGGTGCTACAGCAACTTTGCAAGAATGACCTGTTTGCAAAAGCCTCTAAGTGCAAGTTCCATTCCTCTTCTCTTCATTTTCTAGGTGTCGTAGTCTTGCAGCAAGGACTATCAATGGACCCAGCCAAGAGCAAACGCATATTGGACTGGCCCCCACCTTCTTTGGTTAAATCTCTTCAATTTTTCCTTTGTTTCAGTAATTTCTATAGAAGTTTTATTGCGCGTTACCCCGAAAAAACCGAGAATCTTACTAACCTTCTTCAAAAAGACACTCCTTTTATTTTCACCAAACAAGCTGCTTTGGAGTTTGAAGCTCTGAAGAAAGTGTTCACCACTGCTCCAATACTCGCTCACTTCAACGAGCTAGCTCGCACTATTGTCAAAACAGACGCAAGCAACTATGCAATCGCAGGAGTCATCTCGCAGTTTTCTTCTTCCACTTCTCTGTTTCATCCCGTAGCTTTTGAGTCTTGCAAATTGCTTGCTGCAGAGCTTAACTATGTGATTAATGACAAGGAACTTCTTGCAATCGTTTACTGCTTGAAGAAATGGTGTTCATACCTTTTGAGTCTTAGGGAATCCGTTGAGGTTTTAACTGATCATAATTCTTTGAAGTATTTCATGAGCTCAAAAGTACTTACACGTAGACAGGCACGTTGGGTCAAATACATCTCCAAGTTACACTTGAAGATCACGTACCGTCCTGGGAAACAAGCGGTAATTCCTGATGCTTTATCACGTCGGGACAACGTTTACCCAGGGGGGGGAGCACCTTCTCCGAAAACAACCCTGAAAACCTTAGGACACTCTTCTCAACTCAATCTGCCCAACTCAGTTTGATCATTTCTCACTTACAAGATTTGGCTTCCAAACTCCAACAAGCTCAACGCGACGACCTTGAGTGCATTGAACTTTGCAAAAGTGAAAAGTTATTAGATAGTAGTTACAGTATAGATGATAATGCCTTTTTAGTTTATGGTGATTGTATAGTAGTACCAGATAATTCTTGCATTAAGTTAGATATCTTCAAGTCACGGCATGATTCTCCGCTTGCTGGTCATTATGGGCAGGATAAAACCTACCAATTGATTGCACAAGACTTCAACTGGCCTGGTATTACCAAAGAAGTAAAAGACTATGTTAGCGCGTGCTATGATTGCAATCGTAACAAGTCCTCAAAACACTGGAAGTATGTGCTGCTCCAGCCACTTCCAATTCCGCCTCGTCCTTGGCACTCACTGTCTATGGATTTCATCTCTCAATTAACTTCTTCTAGTGGATATGATGCTATTCTAGTAATAGTAGATTGCTTCTCAAAGATGGCTTTATTTTTACGCAGTAATGTGACGGCCTCTTCAAAAGACTTAGCTAACTTGTTCATAGAATATGTATTTTCAAAACATGGTCTCCCTGATAATATATTTAGTGATTGTAGATCTGTTTTTTTCTCAAGCTTCTGGACCTTGCTATGCCAACATTTGAAGATCACTCGCAATTTATCAACGGCTTACCACCCGGAAACGGATGGGCAAACCAAGCGAGTTAATCAGATTCTCAAACAATATCTCCGAATGTATGTTGCCTATCAACAAGACGACTGGTCGCCATGGCTCCCACTAGCCGAATTAGCCTAAAAAAACTCCACTCATTCCTCCACCAAACAGTTGCCCTTCCAAACTCTTTATGGTAGAAACCTGACTTTCTCTTCCCTTCACGTAGCACCTTCTCAACCTGCTACCGATTACCTTGAACAAATTCAATCCCTTTAATTGCAACTTTGAACCAACCTCGAAGAAGAAAACCAGGGCTATAAGGAGCAAGCAGACCAATCTTGCACTTCGGCTCCAACCTTTGCAGTAGGAGATCAAGTATGGCTTGATGCTCGCAAAATTTGCAGTACTTGCCCAACTCGCAAACTCTCCAAAAGAAAGCTTGGCCCCTTTAAAGTAGAATCAGTCATCTCCCCTAACGCCTTTAAACTTACTTTACCTGCAAAATGGAAAGGTATCCACCCGGTCTTTCATGTGTCTCTCCTAGAGCCAGCTTGAGTCCTATACCTGGGCAAGACTCATCCCCCCCCTGAATCGGTCACTGTCCTTGATCATCAAGAGTGGGAAGTAAGCCATATTCTGGATTCCAGGTTACGCAAAGGAAAACTTCAATACCTTGTCCAATGGTCTGGCTTCCATTCCGACAAAGATTGCACCTCGTGGGAACCAGCCCATCACCTTCGCAATTCACCCAATCTGATTCAAGAATTCCATGCAAGCTACCCTTGCAAACCTCCACAATCATGATTCTTTCCCATCCAATCCCATCCAATTCCATTCCATTCCACTCCACATTTCATCCCATCCAATTCCATTCCATTCCACTCCACATTTCATCCCATCCAATCCCATTCCATTACACTCCACATTTCATCGCATCCAATCCCATTTCATTCAATTCCACATTTATCTTACTCAATCACATTCCATTTCATATTCCATCCCATCAAAACCCATCTTATTTCACCATCATTTCATCAGTTAATTCCTCCATCTCACTGTGTTATTCTCTTCTCATTTTCCCTTCATTTCCACTTATTATTAAAAAAAAGAAATAATAATAATAATAATTCTATTTTTTAATATATAAATATATATATATATATATATATATATATATATATATATATATATATTAAATGACAAAGTTTCTTTTATCTCTTTTTCTGCATCCTCTCAATTCACCTTCAATTCCGCAACCATGGACTGAAAGGTATCAAGATCTTCATCGTTGATAAAGGCGAACATTCTTTGAAGTATCAGCACTTCCATTACAATGTGCCTCTCAAAAATCTCCTCGCATCTCGCAACCCAAGCTTGCTTTGGCCAAGCATTCCATCCACCTTCTTCCAAGAGCTCTTCATATGCTGTAAGAATCCAAACGGTGCTAGGCTGTGGCAGTTCTGCGGAGGGGAAAGGTGCTGTTTAGGCTGCCCTCCTGAGTATTACAAAAATATTTAAATGTAACCAAGATCAAGGTCCAGAACCTGGTAAATGAGGAATCAAGGAGTGGAGGATAAGGATGATAATAGTTTGGTAGGGATGGAACAGCACTATCTGAGACAAGATTATGCAGGGAAAAACTTGAAAAAAAGAAGTTAAAGTCCTCTTAGAGTTCAAAGAACAAAAGCTGTTGTATGTAAACAACGCCCACACGCTAATAACTCTGGTCGTCAGCAGAAGATTGGGGATGATCAACTCAAACCCAAGCAACCTCCAGGTTCTCAATGAATCTGCCCAACTCTCCGCAATCAAGCGCTTTAAGGGTACCAGATAAATGTGGGTGGCTGTACAGGACAAAGCACAATGTTTAAGAAGCTCTAAAGCAAACAGTAACTGATTTGAAGCAAGGATAACCTCAACACTTCTCAAGGGACTCAAGAGTAGGCTGGCAGAATGCAACTCCAAAGAAGCTAAGGGGAGGTATAACACTCCAGTTCTTAAGCTTGATAATACCTCTTCAATCACTCGTGATTGGCTCCAAAAAGGTGATGAGGGATCAGGACCAGTATGGTCAGAGAAAGGGATCAAGGAGTGGTATGACACACTCAAAAATTCCAACAGAAAGAATTTTTCTTCAACCAGAAAGGCTATTGGTTGGTGATAAGGATCAGGGATCAAGGGTTGAGTATGGAGGCTCAAGGATCAAAGGTGTGCTGATTTCATGCTGGATCATTCCATGTTCTGATGATTTTCCAATGATGATCAAAAAGGCAGGGGAGAGCCCCTCCTTATATGGGCAGGAGGCCCTGTTAGACTATATACAACAGATTCTACAAATAGAGCGGAAAAGGGAAGGAAACCATGTTGTCACTCGCGTCTGTCTGTGGATGGGCGCGCGTAACAATACCAGAGTCACCCACCCCTCGTCCAAAGGCGGAAGCGGGTGGGAGAGAGAAATGAACCAAACCGCCGCGGATATCCGCGGGCGGTCGTTGGCACTCTTCCGAAGGCGGAAGCGGGTGAAAGAGTCCCAGGAAAGGTGACAGATGAAGTCCATGAGAGCGCGGATGGGCGGATAGGAGATTGGTTTGAGAAAGTTGAGAAAATCCAGATGGCCTTGAGATCCACGACTGATAGATCAAGTGCGATGGGAGGTTTGACGGATCCAAGGATTTGCCAAATGCTTGGGGGTGCGGTCGGGATGGATTCAGTAAATCGTGGATGAGCGCCGCGCAACGGTAGCAATGAGGAGATGGGGACTTGCGACAACAAAGATGAAGACACGCAACAACAAAGATGAGGACGTGCTATGACAACAGCAGAGATGACAAGCAACATGTATAAAGGACGCCCAACACGCGCGGATGAAAGGAGCGCGGGCGACGCGGATAATGGAAGTGCAGCGCGCACGCGGGGGTAAAGGACGGTTTGGATGAGCTTGAGGATAAGTTGTTCAGCCGGACGGTACGTTTGCGCAACAGTTTATGGATTGAGGTCTTAAGGCCGCCAGGGTGTCCAGGATGGGGCACCACATCTCTCCACAACTTACAGAATGTCCCTAGTCTGCTCCAGAGTTTGATGCCATAGAAAAAAGAAAGGAAAGAAAGACGATTGAAACCAAAGAATGGCCATTTTGATTTTGAGAGTGGTTGAGAAAATATTTTTTGATCCAACCAAAAATCCTAGAAGTGGCTGAGATAAAATGAAGGAGGTGTTCCAAGTGCTCACACGCGTGGCATGAAGTAGAGTTTTCACAAAACAACAAGGATCTTGCCCAGATGGTGCACAAATTGGGAGGACTTACTTCTGGACCAAGTTGCCTCCACAAGAGTGAAATTTCTTGACCTGATCAGCAGAGAACCTCCTGGCCATCTGAGTACCATCCAGCTCCTCCAAAAGATATGATCCACCTCTAACTTGACGGACTACTTGGTAAGGACCATTCCAGTGGTTAGAGAAAAGCTTTCCCCACTGAGTTTCCAAGGAACGATTATAAGCCAATACCAGGTCACCAGGGTTTGAAGGGTCCCTGATTCAATTCCGGTGTTTTTCTTCCAAATACTGAACTGATTTTGCTCTTGACTCCATCATCTTCTGATAAGCTTTGCTACAAATATCTTCCCTCTGCTCCAGTTGCTTTGATCTGGCAACTAATAGGTCAGTAGTTCAGGGAACTTGTTCCCAGGAGATGCCCAAGAAAGACTCCATCTCAAGATCAAGAGGAAGAACAGCCCTCTGACCAAAGATGATTTCATAAGGAGAATAACCAGTTGTTTTCTTGGTGGAAATTTGATCAGAGAAGAGGACCAAGGGGAGAAACGTTTGACAATTCTTGCCACTTTCAACAGCCAATTTGACAAGAGCAGCCTTCAAAGGAGCATGGCCTCTTTCCACAATGCCTTGTCCTTCAGGATAATAGGGAGTAGTAATTCTATTTTGTCCAGGGAGCGATTGGATCATTTCAGCAAGTTTTCCACCAAATTCCGAGCCACCATCCGTAGAATAAGATTGGGCCAAGCCATAACGCATTGTCCAAGTCTCATGAAGGAAAGCTGCTACTGATTCAGAGCTGAGGTTCTTAAGAAACTTTGCTTCAACCCATCCAGAAAAATCATCTCTAGCCCCAATGAGGTACTTAGCTCCACCAGCCTTAATGTGAACCACATCCATAGAAATCCTCCCAAAGACAGTGGATTCTCCAGTGGGGTAACAAATTTCGGCCGGTGTAAGACTCCAAACGGTGCTAAGCCGTGGCAGTTCTGTGGAGGGGAAAGGTGCTTTTTAGGATGCCCTCCTAGGAGTTACAATAATATTTGAATGTAACCAGAATCAAGGTCCAGAACCTTATGGATGAGAAATCAAAGTAAGGGAAGAGGATAAGAGTTGTCGGTAGCGATGGAAACAAGACTATCTGAGGCAAGATGGTGCAGGTAAAGACTTGAACAAATAAGTCAAGGTTTGTTCAGAGTTCAATAGAACAAGGCAGTTGTAAGTAACAACACCCACAAGCTAATAACTCTGGTCGTCAGCAGCTGATTAGGAAAGATCAACTCAATCCCAACCAACCTCCAGGTTCTCAATGAACCTGCCAAACTCTCCGCAATCAAGCGCTTGAAGGGTACCAGATAACTGTGGGAGGCTGAACAAAACAAAAGCAATTTGTTTATGAAGCTCTAGAAGCAAATCAATAACCAATTAAAGCAAGAATATCCCAACACTTCTCAAGGGACTCAAGAATAGCGTGGCAAAATTCAACCTTAAAGAAGAAGGGAGGTATAATACTCCAGTTTTTAAGCTTAATAAAACCTCTTCAATCAAGCGTGATTGGCTCCAGAAAGATGATCAAGGAGAGATCAAGACCAGTATGGTCGGAAAAAGGGATCAGAGTGGTATAACACACCCAAGAATTCAGACAGGAATTCTTCTTCAACCAGCAAGGCTATTGGTTGGTGATAAGGATCAAGGTCACAAGGGACAGAGTTTGAGTACGGAGGCTCAAAGGATCAAGGGGCAATCATGGATATACCCGGATAAGTTGCTCACATAAGTGGGGAAGGATGCCGACGGATAAGTTGATTATGATGATGGGGAAACAGATGAGATGAGATGATGATGGTCTCATGGGATGCTGGGCCAAAAGGCAGGGGAGAGCCCCTCCTTTTATAGACATGAGGCCCTGTATACTATGTACAAGAGATACTACAAATAGGTGTGGGAAAATGAAAACATAAAAAAAGATGACATGAGAGGAAAAAAAAAAAAAAGAAATGTCGCCCGCGTCGAGAATGACCGCGGGCAACCAGATGGACACCCGCGACAGCGGTCGCCGGTGTCAACAACGGCTGTTGTTGCCCAATCGGCGGCGACAGCGGGGTGAAGGTTCCGACGGCCGCGAGCGGCCGCTCGCGGTTTTTGGTCGGATCAGATGATGGGCAAGGAGGGCGTGAGTGAGTTTGAGTTGATGTTTGTTGTCTTGGCCGTCATCGTTTTCATCGTCGTCGGATTGGAGGGATGAGTGGATGGTAGGAGTGATAGATTGGATGATAGTTGACGACCGTCGCGACAAGCGACAGCATCGGTTGGATGAGAGGATCGGGAAGGATCAAAGGGATTGTCAAAGGTGGTTCGACGATCGCTCGCGTCGCCAAAAGTCAGGGCCGCGAGCGCAACAAGTAGGAGTTAAAAATAGGAGGGGGGGATTGAAGCGGAGAGACAGGCAAGAGGCCTGTCCTAGACCGCTAGGACAGGGAGAAGTTGAGAGATGGGGGGAAATGAAGGTAACCATAGGGGTACAACCAAAAAAAATATTTTTTTTTTTCTTTTTTTCTTTTTTTTCCGTGGTGTCCCGGATTGGTCACCACATCTCTCCCCAACTTACAGACTGTCCCTAGTCTGCATCTAAAATTTGAAGGGATTAAAAAAAAAAAAAAAGGCAGGGAACAAAGAAATTGAAGCAAAGATTGGCCATTTCTTGATCTTGAGAGCAATTGAAGAGTTGAGGAAAATATCTTGATTCTTCCAAATGAGCCCTAGAAGCGGCAGGAATAGAACAAGGAGGGCGTCCCAGGTGCTCACATATGTGGCATACAGTAGAGTTTTACAACAAAAAAGCAGCAAATGACCCTGGTGGTGCACAATTGGGAGGACTTACTTCTGAGATAAGTTGCCCCCAAGACAATGAAACTTCTTGACTTGATCAGCAGAGAACCTTCTGGCCAACCGAGTACCATCAAGCTCCTCCAAAAAATAAGATCCACCTCTAACTTGATGAACCACTTGATAAGGGCCATTCCAACAATTAGAGAAAAGCTTGCCCCACTGGGTCTCCAAAGATTGATTATAAGCTAAAACTAGGTCACCAGGGTTCAAGGGCTCCCTGACTCAATTAGAGTGCTTGTCCTCCCAATACTGGACGGATTTTGCTCTGGACTCCATCATCTTTTGATAAGCTTCATCACAAACGTCTTCACTTTGCTCCAGTTGCTTGGATCTAGCAACTAACAGATCAGTGGTTGAGGACACCTCTTCCCAAGAGATACCCAAGAATGATTCCATTTCCAGATCCAAAGGAAGGACTGCTCTTTGAAAAAAGATGATTTAATAAGGTGAGTAGCCAGTAGTCCTTTTGGTTGAGATTCAATCAGAGAAGAGAACAAGAGGAAGGAATTTGCGACAATTCTTGCCACTTTCACCAGCCAGTTTAACAAGTGCAGCCTTCAAAGGGGCATGGACTAGTTCCACCATGCCTTGGCCTTCAGGATAATAAGGAGTAGTAACTCTATGTTGTCCAGGAAGGGATCGGATCATTTCAGCAAGCTTGCCCCCAAATTCAGAGCCACCATCAGTAGAGTAAGATTGAGCCAGGCCATAATGCGTTGTCCAGGTCTTGTAGAGGAAAGCTGCCACTGATTCAGAGCTGAGGTTCTTAAGAAATTTTGCTTCAACCCATCCAGAAAAATCATCTCTAGCCACAATGAGGTACTTAGCACCACCTGCCTTAATATGAACCACATCCATAGCAATCCTTCCAAAGACAGTGGACTCCCCAGTAGGATAACAAATTTCAGCTGGGCGCCTAAGATCATGTTTTTGACAAACTTAACAACTCTTGCACCATTGGGAGATGGATTTCTTCAAAGATGGCCACCAGAATTGTTTGGATAATTGTCGATAAGTTTTGGTTTCCCCATGATGACCAAGGCCTTCATGGAGAATTTCAAGGCCTCCATGGAGACTTTCAAGGATAGAATCTTGTTTAGAGGGAATAGTAACAACAATAAGAGCACAAGGATTTCCTCTCTTCATAAGTCTAGAGCCTTGAACAAAAAAATTAGAAGAATTTTGTTTAAGAGACCGAAATTCCTTAGCAGAGAGATCAGGATGTTTTTGAAGAGTTGAAAGTTACTGCTCTTATTTAAGCCAGAAGCCTTGTTGAAAGCCAGAATAATTTTGAGAAGAAAAAGAGAAAATAGGTTGGATTAAAGGTTCCTCTTCATTGAAATCGGTTCCAACATCAGATTTGTTGTCCCCAAGAGGTTGTTGAGATAAACCGTCAGGAATGGTGAAAGATTTCCCCGGCCTGTGAACAATATCAAAAGAGAAAAGCTGGATAAAGGCCACCCAACGATTCATAGAAGCATTGTGAATACTGGGAGCGTTGATCATTTCAATGATGGATTGAGCATCAACTTGCAATTTGAAATGTTGGCCCCAGAGAACGGTTTGAAGTTTCTTCATCATTCGAGCCACACCACAGAGTTCCAGTTTGGGCTGGGAGTACCTAGATTCTACATCTGAAAACAACAAAGATTCATAAAGAGCAGGACGGTCCCAACCATTTTCATCTTCCTGACTAAGGACGGCCCCAACAGATAGATAACTAGAATTGACAGCCAGCTTGATCTTGCCAGCTCCAGGTCCATAAGAGATCTTTTTCAAAACTATGTCTTTACCAACTATCCTTTTGAGTAGCTGGAAAGCACATTCACAATCTTGGGTCCAAATCCATTCAGCATCTTTTCTGGTTAGACGACGCAAGGGTGCACAGATTTTGGATAAAGATGGGATAAAGATTCTAACATAAGTGACAACACCTAGAAAGCCCCTAACTTCAGTTGGATTGATTGGGGTAGGCCAAGAGATGATCTTGTTGACTTTAGCTGGTGCCATCCTTCTTCCTTCCTTGCAGACCACATGACCAACAATTTCCAGAGCAGGGACACAAGCCGCCAGTTTGGATCCAGAGACAGTAAGGCCAGATTCCTTGATTCAAAACAGAATCCTCTCCAAGGTAGTAGCATATTCCCAGATAAAACAACAAATTCCTGAATGCCAAGGTAAGAGCTCATTATCATAGTCAGATACTGGACCTTTAATTCCTCCATTGTCAATAAAGATACCAGAATGATCAGGGATTTCATCCTGGAGCATCCACATCATCTGAGCCTGATAGACTGCAACCGAGTTGGTGGCTCCTTGAGGCAATCAATTAAGTTGAAACCAACCAAGAGGAGTATTGAAAGTAGTGAGAGGACGAGAAATAGGATGTAAGGATCGTTCGTCATAGCCACCCATAATATCCCCTAGACCATAGCAAGCTCTCCCCGCGAAGGATTCAACAAATTCTTCAGTAGCAGGAGGGATACCAGAGTCTTTAATAGTAACTTTATTAAGAGGTTGAAGATCATGAACTATTCTAAGTTTACCATTACTCTTGAGGAAACAGAAGACGGGGCTGGAGTAACTAGAAGTTGACTGTTCATACAGGCCAGTTCAAACTCGTTCCCGAACCAACTTGATGAATTTGTCAACTTTAGCAGCGGGGATAGGGATCTTTTTCTTTTGCCAAGGATCATGTTCAACTACAGGGATGATATAAGGGAGGCCATAGGATTCCCGCAAGAGACATCTCTCTTCTTCACAGAAAGCAATAGATTTTTCCCTTAGAGATAAGACATTTTTGATTAAATTTAACTCATCAGGAAGAAGCCATCCATCTGGACCAAAGTTGACCACCTTCAGACGTTCTTCAGTGACCCGTCCATTAGGCACAAAGGGACCAGTAAGAGATTGAGGAAGACCACAGTAAGGATTGCAAGATAGAGGAGGACGCATAAGGGGAGGATTGAGGTTGAGAGGCATAGGCTGGTTGACTGGTTGGATCTTCTTAGCAACTGGTTTATACTTAGTGGCAAAAGAGAGAAGTTCTTGTTTCCTCCAAGAATTGGCCAGAGAGACTTGATTACAAAAGCTGAGTCCAAGTTCCAACATCTCCCAAGTCCGATGTTCTGCAATATTCTTGAAGGGTGCCTTTTCCATAAAAGGAGAACCAGGAGATAATACGTTGCTCACATGTGTGGCACAAGGTAGGGTTTCAAAAATGACGGTAAAAGATTGCCCTGGAAGTGCACAATTGGGAGGACTTACTTGTACCCCAAATTGCCTCCACTGAAGCCCATATTCCTTCATACCAAAATCACCAAAAAAGGAATTGCAATTAGGATCTAGTTTAGACTCATTGCGGAGATTCAAACCGGAACTGAGAGAAGATTGATCAGATTCAAAAGTAGAAGGAAAAGAAGACACAACAGATCCAGAGAGAGAAGGAGATGGAGAAGAAATATTTTTGGATTTTTCTATTTTGATATGTTTTTGTTTTTTAATATTCTTGAGCTCAGAAGAGAATGATGAAAGGAATGAAAAATAAGCCTGAGGGATGGGAGTTGACCCTTGAGTTGCAGTCTGAGTCTGAAAAGAACTACAACTATTAGTAGGATCAACTATTCCCCTAAAAAATGAGAGGAACTAGAGTTATCCTTCTGCTTCCCCTTAAAAGATGATTTGGGAGAATGACCAGGAAAATCTCTTTCCCAACGACCAGAATCCAAAGAGCAAATAGGAATTTCAATTTTCCTGCCATCAGCATCAGGGAGAAGAATTCTCTCCCCAAATTGATCAGAAAACATCAGGGTTGCACCAAAGTCCATTAAGAAGGGTCATCCCAAGATCATAGGACTGTCCAAACGAGTGATCCAAAAGTGGCAGGTTCCAACAATATTTCAACCAATCCTAACCGGTACATCTTCAGCAATACCAACCATTTCACAAACTTGATTTCCTATCCCATACACTGCAGAGTTGAAGCTGACCCTAGGACTAAGTTTGAGCTTGCAGGCCATAGCAACCAAGATTGAGTTAAGCTGAGATCCAGAATCCACAAGAGGAGAAACAGTCTTAGCTGAGTCACCAAGATAACAAGGAAGGAAGCCAAGGGGACAGGAATAAAGGTTGGAGTCTAAAGAAGGACTGTTTCCACCAGAGTCCTCCATTAAAGTGCCAGAGGAGACTTTGAGTTCTTCAGGGCCAATTTCCACACGTCGACGAGAGACCCATTTCTTCATTCCTTCAGCAAAAGATGGAGAGATCAATAGGAGTTCAGCCACAGATAGATCAGGAATTTTGAGATCAGAAATTTTCTTTAATACTCCCTCCACAGCATTGGGGTGATCCTTGGAGATGCCCCTTTCAAATCAAACTTTAGGCTGGGTGGAGGGAGGAAGTTCAGGTGACGCAGAATCAAAGATAGGATTAGAAGGTTGAGGTGAGGGAGAAGGATCAGGGTGATCTGGGAACCTTTCCATGAGTGGTTCCTTTTCCACCTCCATGTCTTCTACATCAGAGGAAGGAGGCTCAAGTGATGATCGACGTTTAACGTGTTTTCAAAGGATTGAAGTTGGCAAAAAAGGAGCCTTATGAGGTTTAGGTTCCTCATTTTGTTTCCTGGCTGGATCAGATTGATAAGTAGTCCCAGCAAGACTAGAGGAAGAAATAGCTGGAGGATACCAAGGTTGGAGGGTACCACAGGATGATCGAAATTCAAAGGAAGCAAGAGATGCTTTCACAGGAGGTGATGGCTGGTAAGAGGCCACCACATGTCGGATAGGACAAGACAAGTCAAAAGGGATTAGATCACCATTAGGGAGGAACTAATTGATCCCCCTCTGCTCTACCAACTTTTCCTTTACGTCCTTCTGAAGTTCTTGGCATTGTCCGGTTCCATGGCCTTCCCTATGACAGTAGTAACAGACCAGAGTTGATTTGGGGACAGAAGAAGGAGTTTTAGGAGTAGCTAGCGAAGAAATCTTTTGATCTATTTTGTTCTCAAAGGCTCTAAGTAACTTGGTGATTTCATCTATAGTAGTAGGTTCTTGATTGGAATTAGGATCTGCTTTAGGCCTAAGATCTGCCTCCATTTTAATCATAATATCGTTTGACTCTTTAAAAGAAGGAGCATGGACTGGTTCAGTAGTTCTAGGCTTTTCAAAGGTAAGAGCAGTTTGACCTTTCATGACTTTATCTACAGTACTCCTAAGGGTGAGAAAAACAGGGAGCTTGAATCGATTATCCCTGGTGGTAATCATGGATCCAGATTTGACCAGTTCTTCTTTAATCCTTTCCTGCACAGCCAACAAAAAAGATTGGAAGAACTTTGCTCAAATTTCGTCCACTGTGTCAATGTGATTGTTTCAGATAAGATAGTTTTGAATGGGATCCCAAGACTTCCTAAAAATCTGATAGTCAGAGGCTGAAGAAATACCACCATTGGAGATCCACTGAGAAACCAGAGCATCCAAATCCTGCAGAGTAAACCTAGCCCCATCTATTTTACCCCAGTATGCCAACATAGCTTTCCTGAGAAGCGTCCAGTTATGGGATTCAAATCCCTTGAAAGACTCGATTACCTCCATAACTTCATCAGAGGAGATAAAGAATTGCAACTGATAAGCCATATCAAATTCACTAGCTCCATCCACTTCAGCAGCCATTTTGTAGGAGTCCAAGAATTGCTCAAAATTTGTACCGTTGAAGCCTAAGTTGTTGTTCTGAGGTTTGATCTTTACCATCTTAGGTTGGACAGAGGTGGTTGGAGTAGCGGAAGATGCCATATCAAATAACAGAGTTCCTAGGGGATCCAAAGAGCAGATTTCCAAAGTGGCTCACGAGTGTGGCAAGAGTAGGGTTTCGCCAAAAACGACAAGTATCTTGCCCAAGCGGTGCACAAATTGGGGGGACTTACTTCTAGCATAAGTTGCCTCCACGGATCAGATTTGAGAAGAGAAAAAAAATAGAAAAAAAAAAGATTGGATTTCAAGGTTGATTTTGAATGTCTTGGGACTGTAAATCGCAAGGTTGCTGGTTCGATCCCGGCCCAGGGAACCAAATGTAAGACTCCAAACGGTGCTAAGCCGTGGCAGTTCTGTGGAGGGGAAAGGTGCTGTTTAGGCTGCCCTCCTAGGAGTTACAATAATATTTAAATGTAACCAGAATCAAGGTCCAGAACCTTATGGATGAGAAATCAAAGTAAGGGAAGAGGATAAGAATTGTTGGTAGCAATGGAAACAACACTATCTGAGGCAAGATGGTGCAGGTAAAGACTTGAACAAATAAGTCAAGGTTTGTTCAGAGTTCAATAGAACAAGGCAGTTGTAAGTAACAACGCCCACAAGCTAATAACTCTGGTCTTCAGTAGCTGATTAGGAAAGATCAACTCAATCCCAACCAACCGCCAGGTTCTCAATGAACCTGCCCAACTCTCCGCAATCAAGTGCTTGAAGGGTAGCGGATAACTGTGGGAGGCTGAACAAAACAAAAGCAATTTGTTTATGAAGCTCTAGAAGCAAATCAATAACAAATTCGAGCAAGAATATCCCAACACTTCTCAAGGGACTCAAGAATAGCGTGGCAAAATTCAACCTTAAAGAAGAAGGGAGGTATAACACTCCAGGTTTTAAGCTTAATAAAACCTCTTCAATCAAACGTGATTGGCTCCAGAAAGATGATCAAGGAGAGATCAAGACCAGTATGGTCGGAAAAAGGGATCAGAGTGGTATAACACACCCAAGAATTCAGACAGGAATTCTTCTTCAACCAGCAAGGCTATTGGTTGGTGATAAGGATCAAGGTCACAAGGGACAGAGTTTGAGTACGGAGGCTCAAAGGATCAAGGGGCAATCATGGATATACCCGGATAAGTTGCTCAGATAAGTGGGGAAGGATGCCGACGGATAAGTTGATTATGATGATGGGGAAACAGATGAGATGAGATGATGATGGTCTCATGGGATGCTGGGCCAAAAGGCAGGGGAGAGCCCCTCCTTTTATAGACATGAGGCCCTGGATACTATGTACAAGAGATACTACAAATAGGTGCGGGAAAATGAAAACATAAAAAAAGATGACATGAGAGGAAAAAAAAAAAAAGAAATGTTGCCCGCGTCAAGAATGACCACGGGCAACCAGATGGACACCCGCGACAGCGCTCGCCGGTGTCAACAACGGCTGTCGTCGCCCGATTGGCGGCAACAGCGGGGTGAAGGTTCCAACGGCCACGAGCGGTCGCTTGCGGTCATCAGTCGGATCAGATGATGGGCAAGGAGGGCATGAGTGAGTTTGAGTTGATGGTTGTTGTCTTGGCCGTCATCGTCATTGTTGTCGTTGGATTGGAGGGATGAGTGGATGGTAGGAGTGATAGATCGGATGATAGTTGACGACCGTTGCAACAAGTGACGGCGTTGGTTGGATTAGAGGATTGGGAAGGATGGAAGGGATCGTCAAAGGTGGTTCGACAATCTCTTGCTTCGCCAAAATTCAGGGCCGCGAGCGCAACAAGTAGGAGTTAAACATAGGAGGGGGGGATCAAAGCAGAGAGACAGGCAAGAGGCCTGTCCTAGACCGCTAGGACAGGGAGAAGTTGAGAGATGGGGGGAAATGAAGGTACCCATAGGGGTACAACCAAAAAAAATATTTTTTTTTTTCTTTTTTTCTTTTTTTTCCGTGGTGTCCCGGATTGGTCACCACACCGGGCAACTAAGATCACGTTTATGGCACACTTCACAACTCCTACACCATTGAGCGACGGATTTCTTCAGGGATGGCCACCAGAATTGTTCAGATATTTGTTGATAAGTTTCAATTTCCCCACAATGACCAAGGCCTTCATGGAGATTTTCCAGGATTGAATTTTGCTTGGAAGGGATAGTGACCACAAAAAGTGCACAAGGAGTTGACCTTTTCATAATCCTATAACCTTGGACAAAGAAGTTGGAGGACTTCTTTTAAGGGACCAAAATTCTTTGGCAAAGAGATCAGGGGGTCTTTGGAGAGTTGAAAGGTACTGCTCCAACTTAAGCCAGAAACCTTGCTGGAAACCAGAGTAATTTTTGGAGGAGAAGGCAAAGACAGGGCGGACCAAGGGTTCTTCCTCATCAAAATCCATTCCAACCTCTGATTCATTGTCTCCAATATGTTTTTGAGATAAACCATCAGGCATGGTGAAAGATTTTCCAGGCCTGTGAACAATATCAAAAGAGAACAACTGGATGAAAGCCACCCAACAAGTCATGGGAGCATTTGGGAGGCTGGGGGCGTTGATCATTTCAATAATAGATTGCGCATTGACTTGTAACTCAAAGTGTTGATCCCAAAGGACAGTCTGAAGCTTCTTCAACATTTGGGCCACACCGCAAAGTTCCAGTTTTGGCTGGGAGTACCTGGATTCCACATCTGAGAAAAGAAGAGATTCATACAGAGCACGACGATCCAAACCATTTTCATCTTCCTGGGTAAGAACAGCCCCAACAGATTGATAACTCGAGTCCACTGCCAACTTGATCTTGCAGGCTCCGTGTCCATAAGTGATCTTTTTCAAAACAATGTCTTTCCCCAACAATTTTTTTGAGCAACTGAAATGATTGTTTGCAGTCTTGGGTCCAAATCCATTCAGCATCATTCCTGGTTAAGCAACGCAAGGGAATACAGATTTTGGATAATGAGGGAATGAAGATCCTGACATAAGTTACAACACCTAGGAAACCTCTAACTTCCGTTGGATTTATTGGGGTAGGCCAGGAGATGATTTTGTTGACTTTAGAGGGTGCCATCCTTCTTCTGTCCTTGCAGACTATATGACCAACAATTTCCAAGGCAGGGACACAGGCGGCAAGTTTTGATCCAGAGACAGTAAGGCCAGATTCCTCAATTCGAAACAAAATTCTCTTCAAAACAGTAACATACTCCCAGACAAATTGTCAGATTCCTGAGTGCCAAGGTAAGAGCTCATTATCATAGTCAGAAACTGGGCCTTTAATTCCACCATCATCAATAAAGATACCCGCATGATCCGGGATTTCATCCTGTAGGATCCACATCATCTGAGCCTGATAGACTGCAAACGAGTTGGTGGCACCTTGAGGCAATCGAGTCAACTGAAATTGACCAAGGGGAGTATTGAAAGTAGTGAGGGAACAAGAAATAGGATGCAAGGATCGTTTGTCATAGCCACCCATAATGTCACCTAGACCATAGCAAGCTCTCCCAGAGAAGGATTCAAAAAATTCTTCAGTGGCAGGCAGCATGCCAGAGTCTTTAATAGTAACTTTATTAAGAGGTTGGAGATCATGAACTACTCTAAGTTTAACATTACTCTTTAGAACACAGAAAACAGGACTGAAATAGCTAGAAGTTGATTGTTTGTATAAACTGGTTCGGACTTGTTCACGGACCAACTCAACTTTAGCAGCAGGGATTGGGATCTTTTTCTTTTGCCAAGGGTCATGTTCAACTACCGGGATGATGTAAGGGAGACCATAGGATTCTTTCAAGAGACCTCTCTCTTTGTCACAGAATGCAATTGATTTTTCCCTTAGAGACAAGATATTTTTGATCAAATTTAAATCATCAGGAAGAAGCCATCCATCTGGACCAAAATTGACCACTTTCAGACGTTCTTCAGTGACCCGACCAGAGGGAATAAATGGACCAGTGAGGGATTTCGATATACCACAGTAAGGATCGCGGGATAGCGGAGGACGCATAAGAGGAGGGTTGAGGTTGAGAGGCATTGGTTGGTTGACTGGCTGGACCTTCTTTGCAACTGGTTTGTACTTGGTGGCAAAGGAGAGGAATCCCTGCTTCCTCCAAGCATTGACCAGTGAAACCTGACTACAAAAACTGAGGACGTGTTCAAACATCCTCCAATTCCGATGTTCTGCTGCGTCCTTGAAAGGTGCTTTCTCCATAAAAGAGGATCCAAAAGATAACACATTGATCACATGTGTGGCACAGGGTAGAGTTTCAAAAATAACAGTAGTAGAAGCCCTTGGTGGTGCACAATTGGGAGGACTTACTTCTACCCCAAATTGCCTCCACCTAAGATTAAACTCCTTCATACCAAAGCCACCAAGAAAAGAATCAAGATCAAGATCTAGTTTAGACTCATTGCAGAGATTCAAAACCGGAATAGAAGATGAGTGATCAGGCTTAAAAGAAAAAGAAAAGGAATATAGAACAGATCCAGACAGAGAAGAAATATTTTTGGATTTTTCGGATTTTTCATGTGTTTGGGTTTTGATCTTATTTTGATGAGAAGAAAATGATGAGGAAAAAGAAAGATGGGCCTCTGAGGTGGGAGTTGGTCCATGAGTTGAAGTCTGAGGCTGAGGAGAACTACAACTATCAGTAGGGCCAACTATTCTTCTAAAAAATAAGGATGAAAGGAATGAGAGTTTTCTTTCTGCTTTCCTTTCAGGACAGATTTGGGAGGGTGACCAGGGAAGTCTCTTTCCCAACGACCAGAATCCAAAGAACAAAGGGGGACTTCAATGTTTCTGCCATCAGCATCAGGGAGGAGAATTCTCTCCCCAACTTGATCAGAAAACATCAGGGTAGCACCAAAGTCCATTAAGAAAGGCCTTCCCAAGATCATGGGACCATCCAGACGAGTGATCCAGAAGTGACAGGTGCCAAAAATATTTTGACCAATTTGAACAGGAATATCTTCAGCAATACCAACCAGTTCACAGGACTGATTCCCAATTCCATAGACGGCAGAGTTGAAACTGACCCTTTGGCTAAGTTTAAGTTTTCAGGCCATGGAGTCCAAAATCAAGTTGAGCTGAGAACCCGAATCCACAAGGAGAGAAACCGTTTTAGTTGAATCTTCAAGACAACATGGAAGAAAACCAAGAGGACAGGAATACAGGTTGGTATCTGAAGGGGGATCTGTTCCACCAGAATCCTCTATCAGAGTACCAGAGGAGACCTTTAATTTGTCTGGACAAATCTCCACACGTCAACAAGAAACCCATTTCTTCATCCCTTCTGCTACAGATGGAGAGATTGACAGGAGTTCAGCCACAGATAGATTGGGGATTTTAAGATCAGAAATTTTCTTTAATACTCCTTCCACAGCATTAGGGTAGTCCTTGGAGATGCCCCTCTCAAATTTAACTTTGGGCTGGGTGGAGGGAGGAAGATCAGGTGTAATAGGTGATGGAAGAGGATCTGAGAGTTGGGCAGGTTGAAGAGGGGGAGGATCAGTGTTGTCCTGGAACCTTTCCATAAGCAGTTCCCTTTCTACTTCCATGCCTTCCACATCAGAGGAAGGAGGCTCAGGTGAAGATCTGCATTTAACGGGTTTTCGCAGAATGGAGGATGGAACAGGAGGAGACTTATGAGGTTTTGGTTCCTCATGGCGTTTCCTAGCTGGATCGTATTGACAGGTGCCAGGGAAGCTGGAAGAAGTGATAGCTGGAGGATACCAAAGTTGCAGAGTTCCACATGATGATTGAAAATCCACAGGGACCAAGGATGCCTTCTTAGGGGTTGGTGGTTGGTATGAGGCCACCACATGATGGATCGGTCGAGACAAATCAAAAGGGATCAAAGCACCATTAGGAAGGAAAAAATTATTTCCCTTCTGCTCTACTAACTTCTCCTCCTTTTCCTTCTGGAGTTCAGGACATCTACCGGTACCATGGCCTTCCCTATGGCAGTAATAACAGACTATAGTAGACTTAGGAACAGAATTAGAACGTTTAGGAGTGGCTAAAGAGGATATTTTCTGATCTATTTTATTCTCAAATTCCTGAAGTAATTTAGTGATCTCATCTATAGTAGGTGTCTCCCGGTGAGTCTCAGGATTGAGTTTAGGTCTGCGATTGGCTTCCATCTTATTCATGATTTCGTTAGATGCTTAAAAAGAGGGGGCAAGGACTGGTTCAGTGATTTTAGGTTTTTCAAAGGTAAGATCTGTTTGACCTTTCATCACTTTATCCGCAGTATTCCTAAGAACCATGAAAGCAGGGAGCTTGAATCCATGGTCTCTTGTCGTGATCATGGATCCAGATTTCACCAATTTATCCTTAATTCTTTCCTGCACTCCTGGAGAGAAAGACTTAAAAAATCGCACTCGAATTTCGTCCAACATATCAATGTGATTGTTCCGGATAAGATAGGACTGGATAGGGTCCCAAGATTTTTGGAAAGTCTGATAGTCAGAGGCTGAGGAGATACCACCATTGGAGATCCATTGAGAAACCAGGGCATCCAAGTCTTGCAAAGTAAATCTGGCTACATCTATTTTTCCCCAATAGGCTAGCATAGCCTCCTTCAGGAGCCTCCAATTGTGAGTCTTGAATCCCTCAAACGATTCAATAACCTCCATAACTTTGTCAGAAGAGATAAATAACCATAACTGATAAGCCATATCATATTCACTGGCACCATCCACTTCCGCAGCCATCTCATAGGAGTCCAGGAATTGTTTGACATTGGTCCCATTGAAGCCTAAGTTTTTGTTCTGAGGTTTGATTTTGACCATCTTGGCCCTAACAGATAAAGAGGATCCAGCAGATTCCATGTTGAAGGGTTCCTAAGAGATCCAAACGAGCAGAGTTCCAAGGTGGCTCACAAGTGTGGCAAGAGTAGAGTTTCAAAAAAAAAACAAGGATCTTGCCCAGGCGGTGCACAATTGGAAGGACTTACTTCTAGACCAAGCTGCCTCCACAGATCAGAAAAAAAGGAACAAAAAGAAAAAAAAAATTGGATTGGATTTCGGAGTTGATTCTTCAAGTTGGGACTGTAAATCCCAAGGTTTCTGGTTTGATCCAGGCCCGGGGGACCAAATGTAAGACTCCAAACGGTGCCAGGCCGTGGCAGTTCTGCGGAAGGGAAAGGTGCTGTTTGGGCTGCCCTCCTCAGTGTTACAAAAATATTTAAATGTAACCAAGATCAAGGTCCAGAACCTGGTAAATGAGGAATCAAGGAGTAGAGGATAAAGATGATAATATTTTGGTAGCGATGGAACAGCACTATCTGAGACAAGATTATGCAGGGAAAAACTTGCACAAAAGAAGTTAAAGTCCCCCTAGAGTTCAAAGAACAAAAGCTGTTGTATGTAAACAACCCCCACACGCTAATAACTCTGGTTGTCACCAGAAGATTGGTGATGATCAACTCAAACCCAAGCAACCTCCAGGTTCTCAATGAACCTTCCCAACTCTCCGCAATCAAGCGCTTGAAGGGTACCAGATAACTGTGGGTGGCTGTACAGGACAAAGCACAATGTTTAAGAAGCTCTAAAGCAAACAGTAACTGATTTGAAGCAAGGAGAACCTCAACACTTCTCAAGGGACTCAAGAGTAGGCTGGCATAATGGAACTCCAAAGAAAATAAAGGGAGGTATAAAACTCCAGGTCTTAAGCTTAATAATACCTCTTCAATCACTTGTGATTGGCTCCAGAAAGGTGATCAGGGATCAGGACCAGTATGGTCAGAGAAAGGGATCAAGGAGTGGTATAACACACTCAAAAATTCCAACAGACAGAATTTTTCTTCAACCAGCAAGGCTATTGGTTGGTGATAAGGATCAGGGATCAAGGGTTGAGTATGGAGGCTCAAGGATCAAAGGTGTGCTGATTTCATGCTGGATCATTCCATGGTCTGATGATTTTCCAATGATGATCAAAAAGGCAGGGGAGAGCCCCTCCTTATATGGGCAGGAGGCCCTGTTAGACTATATACAACGGATTCTACAAATAGAGCGGAAAAGGGAAGGCAACCATGTGGTCACTCGCGTCTGTCTGTGGATGGGCACGCGTAAAAATACCAGAGTCACCCACCCCTCGTCCAAAGGCGGAAGCGGGTGGGAGAGAGAAATGAACCAAACCGCCGCGGATGTCCGCAGGCGGTCGTTGGCACTCTTCCGAAGGCGGAAGCGGGTGGGAGAGTCCCAGGAAAGGTGACGGATGAAGTCCATGAGAGCGCGGATGGGCGTATAGGATATTGGTTTGAGAAAGTTGAGCAAATCTTGACGGCCTTGAGATCCACAACTGATAGATCAAGTGCAATGGGAGGTTTGACGGATCCAAGGATTTGCCAAATGCTAGGGGGTGCGGTCGGGATGGATTCAGTAAATCATGGATGAGCACCGCGCGAAGGTAGCAATGAGAAGATGGGGATGCGCGAGGACAAAGATGAAGACACGCAACAACAAAGATGAGGACGCGCTATGACAAAAGCGGAGATGACAAGCAACACGGATAAAGGACGCGCGACGCCCCTGGATGAAAGGAGCGCGGCGCGACGCGGATAATGGAAGCGCAGCGCGCGCGGCGCGGCGCGCGCGCGCGGGGGTAAAGGACCGTTTGGATGAGCTTGAGGATAAGTTTTTCAGCCGGACGGTACGTTTGCGCAACAGTTTATGTATTGAGGTCTTAAGGCGGCCAGGGTGTCCAGGATGGGGCACCACAACACTCTCTTCCTTTGGCCACCCAACGTGCCTTCTCTGAAGAACTGACAATATTGATTGCAACCAAAGGACCGGTAGATGAAGAAGCATGGGAATGTGCTGTAGTAGTAATTACATGAGTGAACGTTGAGATGAGAAAAATTAGGAGATAGAAGCAGGAGGGAGAAAATGAATGAGAGACTGTAAGAATGAGAAAGGACCTCACTGCTAGACATGACTGGAGATGAGTGACGACTTGTTGTTTGTTGAGGCGCAAGGATAGTTAGTGATGGGTCGAGGGTGATGAGTGGGATTGAAGGGAGAGAATGGAAGTGATGAGTCAAGTGTGATGAGTTGAGTTGAGGGCAAGAGGTATAGCGGGAGTTGATAGATCAAGGATGACAGATGGAGTTGATAGATTGGAGACAATGGGTTGATGAGATGATTGAGGATGGGAGAGAGGAGGATGAGGATGATGATGATGGAAGGAATAAGGGGAATGGTGATTGAGGAAGCTGGAGCGGGGTCTTTAGGGGAGAGAGCCGGAAGGAGAGGGAGCGTTGAATGGAGATTCTAGATTTGAAGTTGAAGTGTCCTCAGCGGTTGTGTGAGCGAGAGATTGTGTGAGGAGATCAGTCATCTCCAACACGCCGCCATGTCTAGGAGTGAGGGAATGAAGAATGGAGGAAGTGAGTAGCGTGACCAAGGGTTTGATTGCCGGCTTGGTGAGGCAGTTGGCAATCATGCAACCGGAGGGAATGAGGTTGGTTATAAGATGTCCGTTGTCTTTCTGCTTGCAGAGCCATTGTATTTGGGTGTCGACGTGTTTTAGCAAATTATGGTGGGAATTGTGGTTGACAATGTTGTGTAGAGCTTTGTTGTAAATTTTGGCGCAGTGGGATAGCTTAAGGTCTGGATTCAGGTCAAGGAGGAGGTTGGTCAGCCAAATCTTTTCTTCAGTGGCAAGAACTAAGGCTTTGAAATCTCCCTCAGTGGACAATAGCAATACGGCCAGCTGTAATTTGCTGTGCCAGGCCACGGGGAATCCGTAGAGAAGAATCACAAAGCCCATGTGACTTCTTTGAGTTGAAGGATCATTGGCGCCATCGGAGTTGCTGAAACATTTGAGATCGTACTTGAAGGAGGTGGACTTGAGACGCAAGGCCAGGGATTGGGTGGTTTTGAGATAACTCCAGGCGTGTTTCATTTCTTCCCAGTGAATGGTTCCAGGCTAGGAATTGAAGCGTGAGAGGCTGGACACAGCATACAAGAGATCAGGGCGAGTGCGACTTGCGATGAAGTTGAGGTAGCCGGTGGCGGAGCAATAGTTGATCCCCAATTTAATGAATTTTTTATGTTTGGAATTGGAGGCGCCCCTGAGCTTAATGTTGGGAGTCATCGGCGTGAGTATTGGTTTGGCGTGGGAGAGCCCTAATTTGGATAGAGCGGTTTCAATGTGGTTTGGTTGGTGAAGGAGTTTGGAGGAGGCAGTCTGGATGATGTGGTTGCCAAGAATCTTCTTGATTGGCCCCTCGTGAGAGATATTGAATTCATTTTTTAGATTGAGTCGGAATTTGTTTGACTCACCCACAATGAAGAGATCATTGACGTAGACAAACACAAAGATGGAAGATGACCGATTAATGAACAGACACGGATCGGATGTGGATACGATGAAGCCTTGCTTGAGGATCCAGGATTGAAAGGTATTGGACCAACTTTTGGGGGCTTTTTTCAGTCCGTAGAGGGCCTTTTTTAGTCGGAGATAGGGCAAATTGGAGGAGTATCCTTCAGGGCATTTGATGTAGGTCTCTTCGTCCAAAGGAGCATGCAAGAAAGCAGCTTTGATGTCCATCTGAACGGTTGGCAGGTTGTGGTAAAAAGGGTAAATGAGGAGAGTCCATAGGGTTGTGATGAGTCCAGTTGGAGCAAAGGTTTTGCCGTAATCAATGAATTCCATCTACTTGAGTCCTTGAACACAGAGCCGAGACTTGTAAATGAATCTTTCACCTGAGGGGTCATCCTTGAGCCAGAAGACCCAGGTGGTTGAGAGTGCTCTCTTCCCCAGAGGGAGAGAATGACATCCTTCCCAAACGCCAAGCTGTTTGATGCCATCGGTCTCAATCTTCATTGATTTGAGCCAGTGAGGACATTCCGGGGATTTAAGGACTTCTGGGTAGTTCCCAGGAATAACTCTGGCAAGAAATCCATAGAGCAAAGGTGGTTTGAGGGTGGATTGGTCTCTGAGAGTTTGAGATGGGGGGTTGGTGAGTTTGCGGGAGATTATTTCTCCCTCGGAGTTGGAGTCCGAGGAATCATTGGACATGTTAGAGGCTTTAATAATGGGTGGAGTAAGGGAGGATGTATTGGGAGTGGAGCTGTCCTTGGTTTGAACAGGAGGAGAATCCGGCGGGATGGTGGTGGACTGTGAGTTGGAAGGGGATGAATAGGAAGATGAGGAGGAGTGGTTGGACAAGTTGAGGATCTCAGTCAGCGTTTCATTGAGGGAGAGGAGAGGATCAAAGGGAGATTTGCAGGAATTGGAGGAGGGTAGGAGAGCAAGATTTTCGAAAATCTTAACGTGTTTGGAGTGTATGATGTCGTTGATGGAGGGGCAGAATAGGCCGTGGGACAATAATTGTAAGTCAAATCCTACCAGTATTCCTTCAATTCCTTTCTCTTTGAATTTAGAGTGAGGTGGACAACGTTGATTGAGAACTACCGTTTTCAATCCAAGGATGCGGATGAGATTGAGATTTGGAGACGAGTTGTTCCACAATTCATATGGGGACGTTTTGGTTTTTGGCAAGGGGACAAGGTTGCGCAGCGTGCAGCAGCTGGAAACAATCTCATCCCAGAGATCTAAGGGGATGTTCATGTCAAGCATGGTTGTGCGGGTGGCCCCGATAAGTGTTTGATTTGCTCGTTCCGCTATGGGGTTGTGCTGGGGCGTGTAAGGTTCAGAAGTGGAGTGGAGAATTCCTTCCTCATTGAAGAACAAGCTGATTTTGGTTTTAACAAACTCGCCGCTGTTGTTGGAGTGAAACTGCTTGAGTTTTTTGGAGAACAGATTGGAATGGACCCGTATGAATTTGATGATCTTGTTGGCGGCTTCGGATTTGGGTTTGAGGGGAATGCATGTCTTGAATCAAGAGTAGCTGTCAGTCAGGATCATGAAATACCAATTTCCAGATTTTGAAACTGGTTGCATAGGTCCACAGAGATTGGCGTGCAATTTGTTAAATCGTTCGTCTCTTTGAGGAAATTGACCCTTAAAAGGAGAGCAATGAATCTTACCCTTGGCGCACAAGACGCAGCAGACATTTTCCCATCGTAGTTTGGGAAAGTTGCGGGAGATCAGTTTGGTTGAATCGAGATGAGGATGGGCAAAAAGCTTGCGGAGAGTGGATAAGGTTAAAAAGGTGAAGGCTTCAGGGGTTGTTGGATGAGTCGATTCCTCAATGATGAGCAGATTGTCCTGAATTCAACCTTCCAGTAAAGTTAAGTCATTAAGATTGACCTTGAACAAATTTGAAGCAGTTTTGATCAGCAAGCAGCCCCCCATGATCAGTTGACCCAGGGAAACAAGATTAACAGCGATTTCTGGGACGTAAAGCGAGTCTGAGAGATTGAGGGTGGAATGTGAAGTGATGAGAGAGGCTGAGTTTATCCCGTTAGATTGTATCGATGATCCCAGTTTTCCGGTTTGAATTTCGGTCTCATTGGTCTGTAGGGAGTTGAAGAATTGGGAGCTGTTGAACATGCTCTGAGATGCGCCGGAGTCGAGGATCATATGATCTCTTGATAGGTTGAGGGAGTAAGTCATAGCAAAGCTGAATGCCAGGTTTGCGGTGGCCTTACTGGACGGGTTGGTCTTTTGATTTTGACTGGAGTTGGTGTTTGGCGAGGGGTTATAGTTCGGTCAAAGATGAGGATAGAGCCAGAAGAAACAATATTTGGGATGGTTAGCCTCGGGGTTGTGCCAGTTAGATTTGCACTGTAAGGTTTGTTGCTGGGCAATTAGGGCTGAAGCTTGAGATCCCGTGGCGACTTTGTGCTTGACTTGATTGAGATGTCAAAGTACAAGATTGCTGTTGATTTTGTTTTCTCCTAGCAAGTGAGTGATGGTGGTCTTAAGATGGTCCAGTTGAGGCGGAAATTTGTAGAGAGTAAGATATGCTACTATTTCATCGTCCATCTTTAGCCCAATTCCGGCGATTTGGAGCAGACAAGCCTTGACTTCTGTGATGAACTTCTCGATGTTCTTGGGGTCAAATTGGAGGTTCAGAAAGTGGAAGAAAACGCGGGATTGATTTGCGGTTTGAGAAGAGGCAAAAAACTCATTGATTGACTTCCAGAGTGCTACGCCGTCGGTCAGATGATGTTCCTTGACGCAGTTCACGTAGGTCCACTTGTCCACTTTGGCAAGGATGTAGCCTACAATCTTGAGGTCGATATTGGCCGGGCATTTTTCGGGTTCGGGGGAGGTTAGCCAGTGAGAGATCCCTTTGAGTGAGAAGATGGTGAGGATTTTTGATTGCCAGAGAGAGAAGTTCCAGTCGTTGAGATTGGGAATGGAGTCTGTCAAAGTCTTCAGGAGTGAGGAGGAGGAGTCTATTGGTCCTGGAGTTGAAATTCTGCTATTTGGCTTTTAACCGTGAAGAACTTAGAATATTGATTGCAACCAAAGGACCGGTAGATGAAGAAGCAAGGGAATCTGCTGTAGCAGTAATTACATGAGTGGACCTTGAGATGAGACAAATTAGGAGATAGAAGCAGGAGGGAGAGATTGAATGAGAGAATGAAAGAATGAGAAAGGAACTCACTGCTAGACAGGACTGGAGATGAGTGACGACTTGTTGTTTGTTGAGGCGAAAGGATAGTTAGTGATGGGTTGAGGGTGATGAGTGGGATCAAAGGGAGAGAATGGAAGTGATGAGTCAAGTGTGATGAGTTGAGTTGAGGGCAAGAGGTATAGCGGGAGTTGATAGATCAAGGATGACAGATGGAGTTGATAGATTGGAGACGATGGGTTGATGAGATGATCAAGGATGGGAGAGAGGAGGATGAGGATGATGATGATTGAAGGAATAAGGGGAATGGTGATTGAGGAAGCTGGAGCGGGGTCTTTGGGGGAGAGAGCCGGAAGGAGAGGGAGCGTTGAATGGAGATTCTAGATTTCAAGTTGAAGCGTCCTCAGTGGTTGTGTGAGCGGGAGATTGTGTGAGGAGATCAGTCATCTCCAACATTCTCCAATATTTTACGTCAGGTGCCTTGCATCCGTTTTGACCAGCAATACAATTTGCACCAGATCTGCTTTGCCTCAGCCCTCCATCCCTTCCGTCCCAGCCACTTCATCCCTTCCATCTCCTTCATTCCCTTCTTGTATTTCACCCGCTCCATCTTTGTTCTCTCCAC
The DNA here is from genome assembly GCA_025617555.3 of Puccinia polysora. Taxonomy (NCBI): domain Eukaryota; kingdom Fungi; phylum Basidiomycota; class Pucciniomycetes; order Pucciniales; family Pucciniaceae; genus Puccinia; species Puccinia polysora. The sequence goes on from CM062629.1 coordinate 1,929,257, forward strand.
TTCCGTTTCCTCCATCTTCCGCTTCTCTTTCCGCTGCGTTCTCTTCCCCCTCCCTTGCTTCCTTGGTTATAACTCCTACCGGTTCCGCACCGAATACCTTGGCTTGCACCTCAGCATTCATGTGGGTCCCCAGGATTTCAGTCAGCCGTCCCCAGTAAGGTGGTGGTGGTGGTGGTGTGTTGGTAGTATATCTTTGAAAACAAGGCAAAACTAGCAAACAAGCAAAAAATTAGTTACTTTTTCAAGTTCATTAGTTAGTCCTGATTTATACTCACCAGGTACTTGAGCCCCCAAGTATTTGATCTCCAGCAATGGTGGTATCTTGTAATTAACCCTTGGCGCGGACCTACAACTTTGCATCTCCCTTGATGATTCCAAAGGACCCTTGACAGCCAACTCGAAATTTATAGGAAAGTTGCACGCCACCTTGCAAAGGCAACATTGCTTGCATTTGCCTTGGAGACCTCAGACAGCAGTACTGGGAATACATTGCTTGTTGCCGCGAATACAGTTTTTGCAAAGGCGGGATGACAATGACAACATTCTTACAAAATTTATAAAATCTATTGGGTAATGAATTAAGTAATGTATAAGGGTATAGGGTGATAATTAAAACGACTTGAAATCAATGGGAAAATTTACCTGAAAGCTTGCAGGAGCTTGCGTCTTTATACCTGGGCAACTGTCACGCTTTGCACTTAAGGATTATTGTCTTCACCACTTTGACATGTCCTCTCCTCAGTACCATCTACCTCAGTCTAAAGGCGTGACACAAATAAAAGCACAACATCAATGGTGCAATCCACTATTTCCTCTGGATTGTGCTGACCTTCCAATCTTGGCAACCAACTCAGTATATACTTGCAAAATTCGCGGTTAACTCCATACTGGTTGGCCATCCATTATGATATCCAATCTCCTTCCCTGGCCAATCAACAGCCTCAGACTTCCATCTTTTGTCATGCATTGTTTGTTAGTTTGCATCTACGTCTAACCAAGCCATCACTACTGTATAGTTTGCAATTGGACTAGTCCCTACCCTGCATACAATATTACCTCTCATTTGCATTACCTTCAATGTCACTTGCTCCTATCCCAATTCATCATGCAATTGTACGCTCAGATTCTATTGTCTTGCACTTACGCTAAGAACTTGGATCTATACCACTGCTTCATTTCCTATTCCGTTCCTGTCATTCATTTCCTCACTGCTTCACCTGTAGTTAGCTCATCAACAGGTTGTATCTAGTCACTTTGGATTACCTTATAAGGGCTATCCCCTTGCCTTATGATTGTCTCATCAGTTAGTTAATTTCATACGTTCTCGCATTTTGCTGCAACCTAGTTATCACATCGGACTCAGGTTGAGTTTCCTTCTTCGGAACACCTTCCATTCATCTTGCCGTTTGTTGAGTGGCATAACCAAGTTTGCACTTTGCAACTGGGTCTTGCTATTTGCACTTGCCCTCGCACTTGGTATTCCTTTGCGCTTGCAATCCTCTAAGAATTGCCCTATAGTACGTGGGGTGGTCGTGTGACACCACCAAGGCCCAAAATCTGCTAAATACATTCTTTTGCGGGCCAGTCCATCTGGCTAAGTATGTCAAAAATAAACCTTGGGCCCAGTTATGCCCAAATAACCCCATCTGGCTTGAGTGGCCCATCCACCCTGGCGGGACTGTAAGGGCCCTTGTCCCAAAGGACATGGAAAGCGTGTTTTTGGACCCCAAACTCCCAAAACCAGTAAAATCCCCATAGGCCCATGTTGCCCACTTGATTTCCAATGGGCTGTGGAGGCCCATTTGTGCATCCCATTTGGATTACACACTATCATGCACATTACCTGAGTGCATCCATATTTTAACTCACCTCACTAAGCCTACCCCCCTCACCAAACCACCTTTCTCAACACCACCACGTTCCAAACATCACCCATTCACCCACAACCTCCAACTTACCAACATCACCCACTCACCATCAACCTCCACCTCACCATCAACCTCTACCTCACCAATTGCACCCACCCACCCACCCTCAACCACCACTGCAACCTCCCCCCTCTTGCACCTCTGGTAAGCCCCCACTCCTCCTTCTTGAAATCAATTGCTTGATTAAATTCAAGTAAATTTGCATCCCCCCCTCCTCCTTCTTGCAATCAATTGCTTGACCAATTGAAAATAAATTTAGAAATCGACTTTCAGCTGTATCTCCTCCTTTCAATCAATTGAGAAATTGATTTGCAGCCCCCACCCTCCTCCTCCTCCACGTTGCAATAAATTGCTCCATTGATTTTCAGCCCCCCCTCTTAGCCCTTGCAATTAATTTCTTTATTTATTTGCAGCCCCCCCCTCCCCTCGTCCTCCTCCTCCTCCTTCTTTGAATCAAATGGCTTGATGAATATTGCTGTTTTTTTTTTTTTTATTATTATTATAATTATTTATTTAATTCTTGTTTTAATGTTTTAGCTTTTATTTTGGGTTTTTTTTTTTGCTATTTATTTTTTGTTTCACTGATACTCAAGTCAAATTCAAGTAATTTATTTTTTTAGGTTGATTTTTCGGTATGTGTGTATGTATGGGTGACTGATGACCTTTTTTTGGTTTTTAATTTTTTTTCTAGGATCAACACAAGGTATGTAACTTAACACCAAGCCTTTTTCTGCAACAAAAATTTTTCTCCCCAAACCTTAATATTTTATACAATGAATTTCATTGCTTTTCATCCACATTCCAATCAAAGTATGTGGATGGGAGGGAACAAGATGGGAGGAGATCATCTGAAAGAATACAGAGACATCGCAAGAATGGGGCTTGCAACCCTTGAAAATTTATAAAATTAATGTAATCCCTCTTGATCCTTACACCAATTAAAGCATGTGGATGGGTGGGAACAAGATGGGAGATGATTTGAAAAAAATACAGGGAAGTGGCAAGATTAGTGCTTTTCAGCACAAGAGGGCTCAAAAGAGAGATTCTAAAATCTCTTTAAAATTAGTAGAGGAAGGGATTGAAAAAAAGTTTGTGTGGTCTGGAAAAAAACTGCAAACTTTGGATCTGTATACATACCACCATTGTATCCAAAAAGAAAAAGAACAATTGAAAGCCCTCCTCCAAAGAGTTTGAATGATGCAAACTGAAGATCAAAAAATTATATATCTTCAAAGTAAATATATTTAGAAGCCCATTAATTGAGTGGTATTCTTTATTTCATTAAATAATCTACTTCCATCAATACATGCCATGGCTACAGATAACCTATCTTTTTTTTCCATTGCAAGCTTTTACCTCTCTTTTTTCAGTTGATCATCCATTCAATCCTTCCCATTCTCCTGTTTACAAAAGTAAAACTCAGTCTATTTCAATCTCCACTCAGCATCAAATATTTCTTGAGGAGCCATACTCTCAGCTTTACCATTTTGACCATCAATATTAAGTTGATGATCCCCCCTTTGCTCTTCAAATTCAAGTTTTTTCAATTCAATTTCTCATTTCACTGTTTTCTGGAGGGAAATATAAATAAACTTACTTTTGAAAGCAAGGAGATTCAATCAATGCACTTAATTGAATCTTGCTTCCCCATGGTATCTTCAAAGCCCAAACAATTGGAAGTTCTTCTCTTCTTTTGATGATCTTTGAGGTAAAAATTGATTGAATTGGAGGCCTCCTGCTTTCCCTTTGCATAGATGGTTTTTTTCTGAATTTTATAACTATTATTGGAAGGTGATTTGGGAGGCCCCAATGGCTTGAGCATTTAGCCATTCAAAAAAGGATGAGCCTGTTTTCTTAAGTTCTGAATCAATGAGGATTAACCAGAAAAGACAAGAAAGTGCTTCCTTACTTGATCAGGTGCAAATTTTAACGGAGATACTGAAATATCTTGTTCCCCATTGGAAAATTTGTGGGTTCCTTCCACGCCAGGAAGGGAGAAATCCAAAGAATTAAGGAAGGGATCCAAGAAAGGGTTTGAATGGTCAATCAATGCCAATTTAGACATGATTAGAGATATTTGTGTTGGAAAATAATCCTCCAAATTCCATTGGGGCCACTCAAAGTTTTCTTCAGGATAATCATTTCTAGGCTGAGCATGAACAGCCAAGTCCTCAGCATAAACAGTATGGATTGTTGGGCATTGAAATCAGCTAAAGGTGTGATTTTGGCCTTCTTTGAAAATATTTCATCCATTTGAATATAAAGAGTACAAATTGTCTCCAAATTAACACCCACAGATTTGATTCCTTTGAATTTTTCAGAGTTGGTGATACCAAAGCCTGTGGATATTGAAATTGAGTGGTCCTTTTTGTACTTGGATCAATAGTTGTTGATTTCACTATTTGATTTCTTAAAAAAAGAGAACCAGCGGGCTAGAGGCATGGGTTTTAGAAATAATTAGACCAACTGATTCAAAATAGGAAAAATGAATAATGAAGAAGATGAAAGGAGTACCAACGCTAGGACTATGATCAGGAACAGGACAGCATGAGCAACAGAGGAAAGGATGAGGCTAGAGGAAATGAGTAGACGACTGAAACGGAAAGAGGTCAGAGTTGAGAGTTGTTAGTTGTGATAGATCATGCGGATAGGTCTCTTACCAGACAAGAACACATGGGCTGTTTAATTGAGGTAGCTGAGATGGTGGATCGAGAGTCGAGGCGAGATGAGATTTAAGAGAAAAGAACAGGAACGATAGAAAGAAATAGGAAAAGGAAGAAAAGAATGATAGAATGAGGAAGGAGTAAAAGAAGGAAGATCAGAAGGAGAAAGAGATTGGTTTCGAGTAGATGGAAGATAAGAAGAAGAAAGAGATCGATTTCGAGTAGCTGTCGTCAGAGGTTATTCAGATGGATGAACCTCGAACCTCCCTTCCTTCCAAGATCTGAAGCTGGGAGACTTGAGTTGAGAGATGACAATCTTAGAAATGGAGTGTTCACACTCATCTTCAGGGTGCGCGGCAGTCAGAGAGAGGAGAGTCGTGAGAAGTGATTTCTCAACAATAGTTCTTTAATTTTTTCCTCATTATTTTTTATGAAATATCCAGCCTAACGTTTGTTTTATTCTTGGTTTAATTTTCCATAAGGAGATAACCATCAACCTTAGAGGATGGATTTTGGCCAACTTGTGTTTCATTGTTAGATCCAAAGCAAGTTTCCTTGTTGTAGGGAATTTGGAGCTAGTTTACCAGGATAACGTGATCAGCTCTTTCCATCTGACGTAAGAATTTGGAAGCTGAGCGGGGAGCATTGTTTATTGTAGATTTCCTTGGAAATGTGTCCTTGGGTGGATTGGAATTTTGGCTGGAATTTTAGGGGGATATTGGTGTTTATTAAAGCTTCAGAAGAAGATCAATGTAAGTAAGAAGATATGAAAATAAATGAATTGAAAAAAGCAGTGATCACCATCCAAAGAAGACTCAGAAAAACCACAGGTTGGAAAGAGGACAGGAGAAAGCTGAGTGAGCCAGAAGGAGGAAAAAATGGTAAAGAGAGCTGAGAATGAGATGATTGAGTCTAAGCAAGATTTAGAACCAAAAACAAGGCACAGGAATGAGACAGAATGAAAAAATCAAGAGTGGGAAAGGTGTAATAACTGGTATCAGGTTTGCAAGTTCCTAGTGGTACAAGGTGGGGGTTGTACAAGGAGAAGCATCCCAGTTTCTAAGCCATTTTTCCTAGTTAAGTGCATTCAGCTTGGATTTGAAGCATCTGCACTGGTGAGGGTCATGCGCCTGCACCTGAAGCGGAAAATTAGCCCAGGGTTGATTCTTACCTGGGATTATGCCAGAAAGGGAATAAGTGAAAAAGTAGGATAGATGAAAGAAAAGAGAATTCGGAAGTAAAAAACTCAACACCCACCCTGGCTTTGGCCACCTTGGCAGTGTGCCCAATTTTGAGGGTTATCAGCTGGTGCGCAAGCAAAAAAATTGAGACAGGCTTGGTCAGGAAATTGGCGGGGTTGCCTTTGGAGTCTACCAATATGAAGGAGATGGTTCCCTTTTCCACCTCTTGATGTAGAAAGAGGTATCTTAGTTCCAGGTGCTTTGTCTTGAAGGTTGAGTGGTTGGCTGCATTTTTGGCTAGCTTAATGCACCCATTTTTGTCATCATGAATTGGGATGGGCCCAGTTATCAATTTCCAAAAGATTTATTGTGCAAGAAAATTTGTCAAAAAGACCTCATTCACTACTTTGCAAATGGCTTTGCATTCTTCCTTTGTGGTAGATAGAGTGACTGTGGGCTTCTTCCAAAACTTTTAACTGATTCTGTGGTTACACAGCACCACAATGCCACAGATTGAGTGTCTGGTGGAAGGAAAGGTGTCCCAGTCCACATTGATGTGAGTGCTGAAATAGGTTTCCATTGGATTTTTTGTAAAATGAAGGCCCAAGGATTTAGTGTGTAGCAGGTAGCTGAGAAAAATTGTGCCAGTCTCATAATGGAGCTTAGTTGGAGAGTTGAGGAATTGAGACAGGTAATTGACCACAAAAGTGATGCCATGAAAATTGTTTGAGCTGATTTAGTTGACCTCTGTGATCAGCTTCCTGTATTCCAAACCAGTTGCATTAAAGATATTCTGCTCCTCTTCTGTTGTAGGAAGGAGCCTACCAAAGGGCTTGAAGGGGGTGTAATAGAGATTGTGGGCAGGAAAGTTGTACTGGGAAACAAGGGTGGCAATATAGGTTTTGTGACTGAGATGCACAAAAACTTGAAATTGATTAAATTTCATGCCCAAGAGCAGTGCAGCGGGGCCAAGGTCCTTGATTATAAATTTTTTTGTAATTGCTTTAACAAATTTGGTAGGGTTTGGGCTGAAAATGGCAATGTTGTCCACATGTATGTATAGGTAAGTCTCATATTTCAAAAATACACAACTATCAGATTTGCTTCTTGTGTATACCTCTTTCTGCAGCCAGTCACTGATAGTATTTTAACTCATTTGAGAGGCCTGCTTGAGGCCATATAGAGCCTTTTTTAAGCTGACCACTGTGGTAGACCAAACCTGTCCTATAACCATCAGAATAACTTTTGTATTATAAAAACATCTCAAAACCCCAAATAAACCTCATGAATGGGTTCTAAAACCAAAATAATCAATAGTCACTCAGCCAAAGTACCACCCTAACTCAAAGATACATCCCAAAAAACCTTCAACTGTTGCAAACTCATACCCAAACAGGTGTTGAATATCTGTGGAAGAAATAAGGCATAACTTGAAAAATTTCAAGTGCATACAAGTGGAAGCTTACCCTTAACACCGGGACCATACACCAGCCCTGTCAGCTCAGTCAGAATACAGCAATACAAGTCCAGGAGGCAGTGCAATCAGTCCAGATCCAGTCACCTCATCCGCATATAGCAATACAGATCTGGAAGGCATTGAAACCAGCTCAGATCCAGTAACCTCAACCAGAATACAGAAATACAGATGCAAGAGGCAGTGCAACCAGTTCAGATCCAGTAACCTCAGCCAGATTAGAGAAATACTACAGGAGGCAGTGCAATTGAGGAAAATATGATTGGTCACCAAGACCAGACTGGATTTGATTTCAAACAAACAGGAATGAGTGTGAGACTTCATGACAATGACATGAAGAAATGAAAGAAAAACAAAAAACAGAGGGATAATCGGCTGAGAGCAGAGAGCTAATGATTTAGTTGATATAAGAGAGATCAGCCAGAGTAGGTAGAGACAAGCCAAATATAAATTGTCAAAAGGTTCCACAAAGTGCCTTGAAGGTGTTGTAACTGCTATTCTGAAACTCCTTCAACTAAACCAATCCAACCTCTTCTACCAGATTCACCCTCTTCCTGTATGGTATAAGCTCTATGTCCATTTAAACCTCACCACTGTGTAATGTGATTCAGTCAACCTTCTCAGGATCTCTCCCTCTCTCCATGTCTTGGTACATCCTCCATCTCTCCTCAACCCAATTGGTATATGAGTTAGTAAATATTACACTTAGTATACACATATTACAAACTCTCCACTGTCTGTTCAGCCCATACTCCCAGGACTCCAGATAAGTAAATGTCAAACCTTCCTGGATAGGCCCATCACCCAATTATTCAACTACAGCCTCCAGCCCAATCAGTCAACATGTAATACTGGGGGAACTCCAACCTGAAACACCAGCCACTCATCCCTCAAGGCCTCCTTCTCAGCTCTCACATATACTGGCCTCCCCTTCACTCCTGGACCAATTCCCCCAAAGTAATTAGTATACTAATTCTTACTGGTTAGTCCCTCTGCCAGTAGGTGTAATCTCAGCACAAGAAAACCTTCACCAAGCCTGCTTAACTCAAATCACCTTGTCCTCTCCTGGCGTTACTCTTATAGGATTCAACAATGCCATCTTCAACAACAACCTCCTGGACTGCTCTTCTCATCCTTCCCCTTCTCATCACTTGTTGTCCTCCTTTCATCGCCTTCATTTAAATTTCAGCAATTTATCCTTGAGCTCTATGAGTAATAGTGCTTGTGCCTTCAGCCCCTTGCACGCCAGGGGAAGTTGTGCCAGAAGGACCTGTGTAAGAATTCAATAAGTTTGTGTTGATTGATGAGTTGATTAATTAGGTCTTACAATGATCAAACTGGCTGCCTGCCTATTAAAATTGAGTTATAGCTTGAGAGATTTCAACTTGAGGATAGGAAATGGGATTTGAGTTGATGTACCATATTGAGTGTGGGTTATTGGTTTTGTTTGTCCTCCACATTTTCTCAATGGTTGAGCTTGATTCTATTAATAGGAACCAGAAGAGAAATTGTGCGGTTTGGAGATTGAAGTGTCCACGCAGGACACTGCAGGACATTGGTGGGATTTGAGATGTAGAAGGGTTGAGAAAGTCTGACTGAGGGATCCAACTATGCAAGTCACCATGAGAAATGTGAGTACAAAAAAATAGAATAAAAAGGAAAGAGTTTGAGAAGAAAAACACACCAACAATGTGCACATAAAAAAAAACGGATACAATGATAATAAGTTGAGATAAAGTAAAAGAACATCTGTAAGAAATAACACAGAAGCCTAAGACTTGGATTCCAACAGAAATCAGTCAAATCCTGTCAACTAAGCCAGAATACAGAAATACATATACAGGAGCCAGTCCAGAATGTCAGATCTGGTCGCCTCAACCAAACAAGCATGCAAATACACATATAACAGGCTGTGAGAAAGTATACAGGAGAAATATAGGCAGGAAGAAGTCAAACCAGTCTCAAGCAGAACCAAACAAACATGCAGAAAATAAAAAAACAACAGGCTTTGCAGAACTGATACAGGAACAATATACATAAAGTAGGCTGTGCAGAAGGATACAGGAGCAATATATATTCAGGAGGAAGTGGGGCAGTCTTAACCAGAACCAAAAAAACCACCAGTATTTCACAGCAATACAAGTAGTTAGAATCAAGTTGCACTGAACAAACTACCAGTAAAGCACAGCAATATATCTTATCTGAAATACGCAGCAATTGATGCAATGCTATGCATGCATGGTAACCCTGTACAAGCTTTTTGAAACCAGCAGAAATGCCTAATGTAACTGTACAAGATTTTTCCAACCAGCAGAAATGCCTCATGTAAATTTATCTCACTGTTCCTAATCAGAACAGGGATAATCCTTGGGGGAAGCCTTGAGCACCCCTGGAGGCAGGATTTGTCAATTTAAGGAGGGCCTCTCTGCCCTATCCAAGTAGTATCCTAATACCATCTGGCTCAAGGCACCCGGCTCATCCCATCTCGTAACATCCCATCTCACACATCTGCCAACTATCAGGAACTCGTGAACCATCCATCTATGGTACCTAAAAGATAAATATTATCAGTAAACCAGTTATAAAAGAAAGAAGATATCAGAAACCAAGTTATGAACCATCTTACGCCAATGCAACCACCCAACAGGTGCTTGAATAAGGGTTCTTCTGTTAACTAAATATTCAGCACCAGATTAACAAAAAACCACCCATTTATCAATAAATAAATCTTAAAAAGAAAGAAAACACAACAAAAAGAAACCACCAACCTTTTCCTCTACCCAGCCCCCAGTGTTCAAACCCATCCGTGGCTCCTCTCCTGAACCATACCTTTGATAAACACTTGGAAACTTTAATTTTGGGATATTGGCTAAGATAAAATATATCAGATCAATAAATGAACAATAATCCAATGCATCTGGTCCGTTCTTCAACAAAACCTACCGATAACAATTAAAAAATAATACAGGTCTGATCTGAGATTTATTTAAAGTCTCAAAGAAACCAGCCAATAATTCAAAAAAATTATTTTGCAGACTTACTATATTACTAGAAGGTCAGGAAATTCAAAACCACTCTTAGTATATAATAATACTATAAAGGAGTAGAAGTAATACTAAATTCCCCTTCAAGGAATGCCAACAAGCTATTTGCTACTTTTTTACATAATTGCACAGGAGTCTCTACACTGCTTTTCCTGGGGTAATTGAAATTTTTGGAGGCACTTTGATGTGAATTCTGTCTTTGAGCACAGAGTTGAGGAAGGCCAACTTGAAATTAAGCTGATGGGAACTGTAGCCTTTGGGAAAAGCATAGCAAATTGGAAGTTAGAGAAAGGATTTTTCACCTGTGGGGGAAGAGAAACTAGATTATTCAACCCCAAGATCTGAATGGAATAGTTGGGCCCACAGCCTTGCCTTGAATTTGAGTATCTTATTCCTATGGGAGCCTTTCTTAGCAGGGAAGAGGCCCAAAACTATTTTCAACCATGGAATTTGAAGCAGGGTGAAGCTCTGACAGTTTTTAACTTGAAGAAAGATAAATATGTGGATTTGGCCTGTGATTGACATGGTTCCCACTTGGGGCAACTCCTTACAAAACATTGTAAGCTTCCAAACAGTGTAAGGTTCAAAAACGTGCTAAGCGGCAGGAAGTTCTGTGGAAGGGAAAGGTGCTGTTGAGGCTGACCTCCTAAGAGTTACAATAATATTTGAATTTAACCAGAATCAAGGTCCAGGAACTTGTAAATGAGGAATCAAAGTAAGGGATGAGTTTAGGAATAGATGGTAGCAAAGGAATCAACACTATCTGAGACAAGATGGTGGAGGGAAATACTTGAACAAAATAAGTCAAGGTTTGTTCAGAGTTCAATGGAACAAGGCAGTTGTAAGTAAGAACACCCACAACCAAATAACTCTGGTTATTAGCAGAAGATTAGGAATGATCAACTCAATCACACCAACCTCCAGGTTCTCAATGAACCTGCCCAACTCTCAGCAATCAAGCGCTTGAAGGGTACCAGATAACGTTGGGTGGGTGAACAAAAGAAAAGCAACTTTTTAATGAAGCTCTAGAAGCAAAGCAATAACAGATTCAAACAAGAATAACCCAATAATGCTCAAGGAAATCATGAGTAGTGTGGCGGAATTCAAAAAAATAAAGGGAGGTCTAACACTCCAGGTTTCAACCTTAAAGAAACCTCTCAGTCAAATTTGACTGGGTACGGAAAGATGATCAGGAAAAGATCAGACCAGTATGGTTGGGAAAAGGGATCAAGAGTTGTATAACACACTCAAGAATTCCAACAGACAGAATTCTCTTCAACCAGGAAGGCTATTGTTCGTGATAAGGAAAATGGTCATAGATGTACAGATCAAAGATTTGAGGATGGAGGCTCAAATTATCATGGGAAAATCAACAGATATACCCAGGATAAAGGTTGCAGATAAAGGGGAAGAGGCCCTTTCCCATGATCAGATTATTTATTACTATGTTGGATGGATCAGATGAGATGATGCAAATAGGCAGGGGAGAGCCCCTTCTTTTATAGACCAGAGGACTGTAGACTATTTACAAGAGAGATTTACAGATAGAGAATAATTTTTTTTTTTTTTTGCAAAAAAATGAAAGTTGGAAACAGGAACCGCCTAACATGGGAGAGAGAGATTACAAAAGAAAGAACAAAACAATTTATGAGAGGTAGAAACCTGCCGCCTCAAGGAGGACAGCAGAAGTGGATGGAGGGAGCATCAAGGGAGAATTGAGGTAGGACCAAGTTCACACGCGCCATGAAGATGGTAGCGCGCGACCATTGGTGGCGGTGCAAAGGGTATGGCAACCACAAGCAATGCTTGCGGTCATTGGTCAATGAAGGTGGGATGGGAGTGTGAAGTATGAGTTGTTGGAAGTGGATGGACAATGGCAAAGGGCACCAACCAACCAATTGAGAAAGATGGGTTGGGGGCAATTTAGATGGGAAGAGGTGGATGACAGCTGTTGCAAGAAGCAACGGCGTCATTTGTGTTGACCTTGCTGTTAGGTTGGTGCAAGGTTGCCAATGGCAAGGATGGAGTGAGATAGGTCATGGGATTGATTGATCAAGGATTGTTCCCATGATCAATCTCAAGCCAGTGATAAAATGATGGGCTGTTCATGGGCTCTCTGACAACTGTGAGCATTTCTTGTGGTCATTGGTCAATGGTGGGAAGGGTGGGAAGCTCAATGGTGGAAAGGATGGGAAGCTCAATGGCCAATGAGATTGGCGTATGATGGCCAATCGCGCCGAGAGATTCATGAAGGAGGATGGCAGTGATGAGTTGAGGTGGGAATGGCCGATTGCGCGTGCTTGGCCAAAAATTCAGTGGGAGCGCATGCAAAGGGGGGGATTTGAACAGAGGAGGCAGGCATTTGATGACCAAATCCTTGACCCCTATGACAGGGAAGAGCTAGGAAACTTGGAAATGAGTGGGTAGCCATAGAGACACAATTTTTTTTTTTTGAAGTTGTATTGATGGATAAGGAATGTAAAAAAAAATTAATAATTTCCTTAACCCATGAGTTGTCCCAGATTGGTCACCACATCTCTCCCCAAGTGACAGACTGTCCCTAGTCTGCATATTTGAACTTGAAGATATAAAGAGGGGTACAAATACAAAGAAATTGAACAGAAAATTTGCCATTTCTTGATCTTGAGAGGGATTGAAGAGTTGGAAAAAATCTTGATCCATCCAAAAGAGCCCTAGAAGCGGTATAGATAAAACAAAAAAGGCGTCCCAGGTGCTAAAGTATGTGGCATACAGTAGAGTTTACAAAAAAAAATGCAGCAAATGACCCAGGTGGTGCACAATTGGGAGCACTTACTTCTGACATAAGTTGCCTCCACAACAATCAAACTTCTTAACTTGATCAGCAGAGAACCTTCTGACCAGTTGGGTACCATCCAGCTCATCCAAAATATAAGATCAACCTCTAACTTGGCGAACAACCTGTTAAGGACCATTCCAATGATTTGAGAAAAGCTTTCCCCATTGGGTCTCCAAAGATTGATTATAAGCTAAAACTATGACACCAGGTTTCAGGGAGTCCCTGATTCAATTGGAGTGATTTTCCTCCCAATACTGGACTGATTTTGCCCCGGACTCCATAATCTTCTGATAAGCTTCATCACAAACATCTTCACTTTGCTCCAGTTGCTTGGATCTAGCAACTAATAGATCAGTAGTTGAGGACACCTTTTCCCAAGGGATACCCAAGAAGTATTCAATTTCCAGATCCAAATAGAAATTCTCTTTGGCCAAAGATGATTTCACAAGGTGAGTAGCCAGTGGTCCTATTGGTTGAGATTCAATCAGAGAAGACAACAAGAGGAAAGAATTTTTGGCAATGCTTGCCACTTTCACCAGCAATCTTAAAAAGTGCATCCTTCAAGGAGCATGGACTTGTTCCACCATGAATTGGCATTCAGGATAATAAGGGGTAGTTACTCTATGTTGTCCAGGAAGGGATTGCATAATTTGAGCAGTTTTGCCACAAAATTTGGATTCACCATCAGTAGAGTAAGATGGAGCCAGGCCATGACGCATTGTCCAGCTCTCATAGAGGAAAGCTGCCACTGATTCGGAGCTAACATTCTTAGGAAAATTTGCTTCAAACCATCCAGAAAAATCATCTCTAGCCACAATGAGGTATTTAGCACCACCTGCCTTAATATGAACCACATCCATAGCAATTTTTACAAAGACAGTGGACTCCCAAGTGGGATAAAAGATTTTGTTAATTAAATGGATGAAGGTTGATAGAATTCATCATATTTGAGGGACTAGGAACAAACTGAGTAATAACAAGGCGTTAGTTGAGGAAGAAAGAACAACAAAAGAAGGAAATGAGGAACAATAAAAAGCTTGAAGGAAATAGGATTGAAATCGTACCAGACAGTTGAGAACTTGAGGAGTGAATTTAGATTGAGTCAAATCGTGATTGAGTCGTCAACAGTGGTTTGGCGACAATGAGGATTTGACAGTAGTGAGTTGTTGTGTTATTGAGTGAAGGGTAAAGAAACGGAGAATGAGGAAGAAAAGTTGAGAACAAAAGAAAGAAGAATAAAAAAGAAAAAGGAAGTTGAGCTGAAGTGAAGAATCCAAGGAATCTGAGATTGTGGATTGATGACTGGAGCTTCCAGGCAGTCCTCCTCAATGGGTTTGAGTTGAGACCAATGATTGGGTGAGGGGGAATCCCCCGGTGTATTCAGTTAGTCTGAGGGCCCGCGGGTTGCTCTGTCTCAGGATTGGGCGGCTGTGTGGTGGGCCGTGCAGTGGATGGTTTGACAGCCCTCGTGGCTGGTAGGATTTCAAGGTAGTTGAAGTGAGGATTGATGACTTGGAGGAGTTTGGAAAATTGAGTTTGGGGTAATGCTTTAGTTAACCCGTCAGCTATCATGCTTTCTGATGGTATGAGCTTAATTTTAAGGTTGTTAGCTTGTAGTTCCTCCCTAATCGCTTTTGTTTTTATGTTGATATGGCGGGTTTTGGAGTTGCAGCCAAATTTCTTTAACTTGTCGTCCAAAACTTTATTGTCAATGTGGTGTGAGCTTGGTTGAGTGGGTTTTGCCCACATTTCCGAGACCAGACCTCTCATCCAAATTGCCTCAAGGAAGGAATCAAAAAGAGGATTGAGTTCCGCCTTGGTGGTTGAGTGTGTGACATTCCTTTGGCGATAGCTACTCCACGCAATAAAGGATCCAAACAGGAGAGTCAGATGCCCCGACTGAGATTGCCTGGTTTCAAGGTCGTCATTCCAGGTGGCGTCGCTGAAGCATTGAAGTTGAGTGTCCCGGTTTTTTATTTCCAGCACTAGAGAGAGTGACTTTGTGGCCTTCAAGTACTTCCAGCAGCGCTTTACCTCATGCCAGTGATGGATACCGGGCTTTTTTCAGAATCAAGCTAGGCTTGAGACAGCGTAACTGATGTCTGGACGAGTCAGAAATGTGATGTAGTTCATTAAGAACACGGCCAATCTGTAGTTGATGTTGAGCGCTTTGAACTCCTTGTGTTCTTCAGCCGTGGCAGGTCGCAAGTTGAGGTTTGAAGTTAGTGGTATGGAGGAAGGATGACAATTGGTGAGTCCAAGCTCTTCAAGCCCGTGATCAATATGGTTTGGTTGAGAGAGAAGAATCTTGTCGTCTATTTTTGAGTATTTCATTCCTAGTATAGTGTTGGGATTGTGAGCTGATGAATTTGGAAAACGTTGCAGAAATTAATCCTTAAAATTTTTGCCAAGACCTACTAGAATCAGGTCATCGATGTGGAAGAAAATCATTGATTGACATTGAGGATTCAGGTAAAGACAGGGGTTGGAAGTTGACTGATGGAACCCTTGGCTGGTGAGCCAAGTGGTGAGTGTATTGAACCAGTTAAGAGGGGCCTGCTTAAGCCCGTATAGGGACTTTTTGAGCTCTAGGTATTTGACTTTCTCTTTGATCCTTTGGGAGTCTTGATGATGACAAGTTCCTTCAGGGGAGCATGCAGAAAAGCGCTTTTTACGTAAAATTGGGTGACGGGAAGCGAATGATACAGTCCATAGAGTAGGGCAATTCTGAGAGAAGCAGCTTTACCGGTTGGAGAGAAGGTATCTTGATAGTCCAGGCCGTAGATCTGATCGAATCCCTGTACGCACAGTCAACTATTGTAGATTAGTGGATCTCCGTGGCAATTGTCTTTGAGACGGTAGACCCAGGTAGTGTTGAGAGGATTAGCAGGTTCGGGACCGTTGTAGTCTTCCCAAACCTCCATCTTTTCAATGCCGCCCAGCTCCGCGTCCATAGACAGGTCCCAGTTTGTGTAATCTTTGAATTTCTTGGCCTGTTCGAAGGATTTTGGGACAAAGTAGTGATGATATCTGTATCGAATGGGTGGATTGAGCATTGAGCGATTGCTTAGAACTCGAGACGGAATCAGTTCGTTGGCGACCTCTTGTGACAAATGAGATGATTGATCATCAGCAGACTCTCCCGCTTCTGCTGCAGTTGGACTTTGATTGACAACAGGAGGATTGGTGGTCGAGACAGAAGAGGTGCTCTGAGCTGATTTGGAGTTCAGGAAGGGAAAATCGATGTCAAGAGGAGGATCTATTTCTGGGGGGATTTCTGCGATGGGAGTGTGATGAAGAGATTTGATTATTTTAATGTGTTTGGAGGAAATGATTGTGTTGTCTGGTTTGAGGATGCAATACGACAGGAGATTGGGATTGAATCCTATGAGAGTTCCCTCTAGTCCGGGCTCTTTGAGCTTATCCCCGCGAGCCACCTTCAAGTTCAAGTAAACTACCTTGGAGCCTAAGGGGTGGAAATAATCCAAGGGTAGGGTCTTGTTTGTGAAGGTTTCGTAGGGTGATTTCTCTTTTGCACTTCTAGGAATTTGATTAAGCATGAGAGTTGAGGCTTTGGATACTTCGGCCCACAGATTGAGAGGTAGTCTTGAAGATTGTAGGGTGGTTCTGATGGATTCTGCAACGGTTCGATTGGCGCGTTCAACTCTTCCGTTGTGTTCATGATGGTATGGTTCTGATACAATATGTTGGATGGAGTTTTCTTGAAAGAAGGCGTAGAGTTCTCGGGAGTTGAATTCTCCCCCTCCATCAGTACAGATGGTGGCGGGAAAGCATCCTTGTTTTTGTTTCTCAAATCTAAGAATGGATACAATTTGAGGACAGGCGTCAGATTTGGAACTTAGGGGAATAGGGGACAAGTACCCGGAGTGGCTATCAATGATGGTCATGATATACCTCATCCCGTTGTGGGATTCCGGATTGATCGGACCCATTAAGTCGATGTGAAGCTTCTCAAACGGTTTGGAGGCTGGGTTTGCTTTGGTGTTGAATGGGGTCTTGGTGATCTTTGAGAAGACGCAATCCGAGCATTGAAAGCTGTTGATTAGGGAGTGAGGAATTTCAGGATACACGTTTCTTAGTTGGTAAGGACTAGCGTGACCAAGCAATTGATGAAGATAGAGCAGCTTGTCGTGGTCAATGGCTTTTCAAGTGAGATAGCTGATCTTTGAGTTATTTTCAATCAAATGAGGGAGATTGAGAGTAAAGCGGTTGTCTAGGATGAAGCCTTCAAATGCGAGAGTTACGTTGTGGTGGAATTTGAAGGAATTGCCATGAGCTGAAACTGAGCATTGTTTTTCCGCCACCAGGACTCCTGGACTGATTAGATTAATGACAAGGTCAGGGACAAAGAGGCAGTTGGAGAGTCGGATGAGAGAATTTCTCCAGGCAAGAACCACTTCACCCTTCCCTTTGATGGGGAGATAATCTCCATCTTTTCCAGTGCTGATGTGTTCTCCGTTGCAATCTTGCAAGGAAGTGAAGTATTGAGTGGATTTGAACATATGACACGAGGCACCGGAGTCAAGGATGATGCGATGATCAGCATTCACCTTGTTGATCCAGGTGGTTAAAAGGGCATGGTAGTGAGCGACTTTGTTGCTTTTTGGCTTCTTTTGAGCTCTCCATTTGGCTTGTGCTTCTTTCCACCATTCAGGAGCTAAATTCTTGTACTTATGCCAGCATCGATCCTGGGGATGGTTGGTGACGTTGGGATTATGATATTCTTGTTGACATCGTTGCTGTTTGGAAGTAGAGGTTTTGGAACTGTTGGTTATGAGAGCGGTTTCTCTGACAGGATTCTTGGTGAGTTTGGATTTGGATTCATTGTCAAGCTGCGTCAAGTTATTTAGAACTAGTTTGACCGTGATCTCCTTGTCTGAGTGCATATTTTGCTGCCAAAGCGAGTGAAGTGAGTTTGGAAATTTGAAAAGGACCAGGTACGCCAAGATGTCTGAGGGGAGTTTGATACCAATGTCGAGCATTTTCTTGAGAGAAACCTTGATTTCTGTAATGAAGGAAGTGATGGCTTCGGGTTTGAAAGGATGATAAAGAAATTTGTTGAAGACTCAAGCTCGATTTGCGGTTTGAGAATATGCAAATCTCTCCTTGATTGTTTTCCATAGACCTTTAGCCGAGTTGATGTTTTCGGGGTTCACTACATTGTTGTGCGTGATAGAGTCAATCTTGGAGAGAATAATCACTCGAGTTTCAAGATTGTCAGTGGGGCTGAGACTTTTAGAATCGTCGTCAAGGATTTGTTTGGTGCCTTTGAGTTCAAGAAGAATGGTTATCTTGTCTTTCCAAATTGAATAGTTTTCGTCCGTCAGGTTTGGGACGGCTTTGAGAGCAGCTCTGAGCATGATTTGTTGGAAGGCGTCAATGTTGCCAGGTCCCTTCATGATGTCAAGCGGTTAGGTAGTCGTGCGGTTTGGCTTTTAACCGTGTTAATTAAATGGATGAAGGTTGATAGAATTTATCATATTGGAGGGACTAGGAACAAACTGAGTGATAACAAGGCGTGAGTTGAGGAAGAAAGAACAACAAAAGAAGGAAATGAGGAACAATGAAAAGATTGAAGGAAATAGGATTGAAATTGTACCAGACAGTCGAGAACTTTAGGAGTGAATTTAGATTGATTCAAATTGTGATTGAGTCGTCGACAGTGGTTCGGCGACGATGAGGATTTGAAAGTAGTGAGTTGTTGCGTTATTGAGTGAAGGGTAAAGAAACGGAGAATGAAGAAGAAAAGTTGAGAACAAAAGAAAGAAGAATAAAAAAGAAAAAGGAAGTTGAGCTGAAGTGAAGAATCCAAGGAATCTGAGATTGTGGATTGATGACTGGAGCTTCCAGGCAGTCCTCCTTGATGGGGTTGAGTTGAGACCAATGATTGGGTGAGGGGGAATCCCCCGGTGTATTCAGTTAGTCTGAGGGCCCACGGGTTGCTCCGTCTCAGGATTGGGCGGCTGTGTGGTGGGCCGTGCAGTGGATGGTTTGACAGATTTCAGCTGGATGCCTAAGATCAAGTTTTTGAAAAATTTCACAACTCTTGCACCATTAGGAGACAAATTCACTCAGAGATGGCCACCAGAATCTTTTGGATAATAGTTGATAAGTTTTGGCTTCCCACAATGACCACGACCTTCATGGAGACTTTCAAGGATAGAATCTGTTGAGATTTCACAACAGTGGAGTTTCACCTCACCCAGGGATTCTCTTCTCATTTCTTACACTCAAACCCAAGCTACCACACCCCCTGGGGACTCTTCTTCTGTTGCTGACTTGGGGCCAGATCATAGATTGTGGGTCCATTAAGATCTTGGAAAAACAATACAACAAAGACCTCATTTCAAATACAACAAACACCTCCCTCAACCTGACTCAACACCTTGCTCAACCTGACCTGAATCATCATAGACTTCCACCATTGTCTTCTATTTTCTTATTCAGCTTTCTTTTTATCTTCTTTTCTCCTATCTTTTGACTTTCCTCAATTGACTACTCACTGCCTGAAATCATGCCCGGTGAGATTCATCTCTTGTCATTTTCATCTCCCTCTCATCTCAAAGGCTCCCTCTGGGTTTGATCTTAGCTTTTCCTACTCCACTCACACTTCAAACTCAAGAACCTTTCAATTAACCAATCCTTGTGTCACTCTTGTCTCTGATGATGACTCTTGCAGTCCTTATTTCCTCTCTCAGCTCAGTAATCAATTCAAGTTAATTTTATTTCTTTACAGTTAAAAGCCAAAAGCACCTCAAAACCCCTTGAATGCTGAATAATCTACTGAGAGAGGATCCTAACCAGGCTTCATGGATGGCTTTAAACAAACTATGCTCAAGACTGCTCTCAAAACAATTCCTTTACTTGGGGAAGATAATTATGGCATCTGGAGAGACAAAATGGATGCTGTACTTGATGTTCAAGGATGTACAACGGCCATGAACAATGATACCACTGCGCTGGATGCTTCTGTCAATGATGAACTGAAAGTTTTCTTTATTTCAAAACTCAACTCTACTGCACATGAGAATATTTTCAGGGCTGAAAACAGAAACTCAGATAAAATCCTGTGGAAGGCAATCATCCACAAGTTCACTTTGTCTCAGGCTTTGAACCAAGCCAGAGGCTTAAACAGCTTCCTTTATCTCTCATTCAACCCTGACAATATCATTGATTTCATTACAAAAGTAAAGGTATGTCTCAAGAAGATGGGAAAGGTTGGAATCAAATTACCTGACACCATCTTAGCCTATCTCATTCTCTTCAAGCTTCCTTTTTCTATGAACAATTTCAAAAGGCAAATCATACACTTCAATAAGGAACTCTCAGTCAAATTTGTGCTCAATCACCTAACTCAACTGATCAACAAATCCATGGCTCAATCCTCCATTTCAAGATTACGGTCAAAGGGTGATGTTGCTCTATTTGGAGGAAAGACAACATCTCATTTAACTCCAACCAAGGGATCTGACCCAAAACACTATGTGGAAGGTTATCATCACCCTGGCCAAGATAGCAATCACTCAGCCAGAGATTTTTGGCACCACCATCCTGGGATAGCTCCAGAATGGTGGAGAGAAAATCAGGCCAAATTGAAAGCAAAGAATGGGGGATCAAAAGCAAAGATAAAATCTCACTCTGCTCACTATCTTGCTTTACTCAATCTGTGGATTGACAACGGGGATTCAAACCAGCGTTTTTTTGCAACAGCAGAGCATCAGTCCATATGATCAATGATAGTAGCTATTTCACCAAAATGTAACCATAATCTGGTGATCCTATCAAGACTGGAAAGGAAGGAGAAAGCCTACCAATAAAAGCAAAAGGAAAAGCCTTGCTTCACTGGAGAAACCTTACACTCAAGCTCAGCAAGTTATTCTATGTACCCAACGTGACCATCAACCTGATCAGTCAAGGCGCTCTGAATGGCAAGGGTTGTGCAATTAGTTCAAGTGGGAATAAATTCTCCATGACTCACTGAGTTAAAGAGGTGCTTACTGGAAAGATCAAAAATAATCTCTATACACTTCCTACTCACTCTTGTAACCCTGTTTCATCTTCAAAGTATCCCTTTTTTTCCATTAAATCTTTGCCAGAAGAAGCTTTACTGGATATTCATAGAAAATACAGGCATGCATCACTCTTGAGACTCCCTTCTCTCATTCAGCATATTCCTAGCAACATCAAACATTAATTTCAGTGTGTTGACTGCGTCCGGAGCAAGATTACAAAAGTGCCCTTCAAACTCACTTCTACAAGATCCACCAAATTCTTCAATCAAATACACCTGGATCTCATGGGACCAATTTGACCGTCCTCCAAGTCTGGTCATAGGTTCATCCTGTCTTTGGTCAAAAATGCTAGCGGATATCTTGCAGCCTTCCCTATAGCTTCAAAGGAACAGACGGCCAACATCATCATTAGCTTGCTCAAAAAAGAACATCATCGTTGGGGGTTTTACCCTTCCAAGGTCTGCTCTGACGGAGGGACCAAATTTTTCAATGAAAATTTAACTTCCTTTCTCAAAGATAGGCATATCACTCACATAGTCTCTGAAACGTATCATCCAGAAAACAATGGTTGTGCGGAGAAAGCCAATCAAACCATTATCCAATCAACCCGGGAAACCTTTAAGGATGGCCTTCTTCCCCCTTCAGTGTGGCACGAGGTGGTAAAGAGGTGCTGTCTCATGCTTAATCACATCCCTCTGAAAGGCGAAATGGTAACTCCTTGAGAGAAGATGCACGGTTGGGCTCTTCAATCCTCTTTTCTGAAACCCATCGGAAACCCCTGCATCTACCTAATCAACAAAAGAGAGAAAGGATTGAAATTCAACCCAAAAGGCAAAGAAGGCACACTAGTGGGCTTCAATCAGATTCTTCTTTCATATTGAATTCTAACTAAACATGGTTCTATTATCTCATGTAAGCACGTCAGATTTTTACGCATGCCTCCACCAAGAGTGAATGGATTTAACTTGTTGATAAGGAGATGTAGCTAATTTGCTTTCAGCCTTCTCACTACGCCAGGTTACCGCGTGTGTGTTGTGCCCGCTGTGTTTTATTTTCTTCCTCTGTGCAACGGCGCTCCTCAGAGAGCCCCTGGAGCCATGAGCGCGCTACATTTGCGTCTCTTATTTACTTGCACTGGCCCAGAACCAGGATTCCTTTCTCCTTGTACAGTTCCAACACCGTACCACTTGCATCATGAATTCTGGGCTAGGTAAATCATTTCTTTTGATTTCCTCAGTCCTTCTCCTCATACTGATACTCTCCTGTTTTCTTATACTCCTCAGACCTGTTATTGTGTTGTTTGTGATTCTGTCCTATCAGCCTGTGTGGCCTTGATCCTTTTCTTTTTAGTATGAACCTCACAGATTGACAGTGCCATTTGCACAATCTTGAACTAACAAGAAAAGGCTCCTTGCCATGACTGATTTAGAAGATAATCCAAAAAACAACATCCCACTTCTCACAGAATCCAACTTCCCTAACTGGTTTATTTCTCTGAAGAGCTACCCTAGAAGAAAAGGACTGCTTGAAATAATTGAGGGTTATAACCCCAATGATGAAACCAATCCTACGCAAAAAAGGAAGATTTAGGGGGCATGAAACATCATCATCCATCACCTTGGTGAAAGCGGTTGTGAACAGCTCAAATGAAGCAAACCCACGCGCCATTCTGGAAGCCATCCACGAGAGATATGCCTCTCAATCTTCCAAAAATCACAGCTGTCTCTGGCTAAATTTCATACGCTACCAGTACAAAGGGGATCTCTTGCAATACATCAACAACTGTTGCAAACTGATGAATGAGCTATCAGTGGTCAAACTTGATGTACCTCAAGATATACTCAGCTACATCATCTTGGCCAAATTTTACACCGCCATTCACCACATAGTTGACACTCTCCTTCTAAAAAACAAACTGATTAACAACCAAACAGCAGTGCTCAACAAACTCAGAGAAGTCATGCACCTGGAAGCATCTCAAAAGGTAGAAACTTCTGAACCTGGAGAAGAAGTCTCATCCACTTTCCTGCACAAAACCGCATACCAGATGAAACCAAAGAACAGGAACCCGTGCTCTAATGGGAAACACAACCCATTGTCAAACCATTCAGAAGATAGATTCTGGTTTCTCCATCTGGAACTGCGCCCCGATTTCCCCACCTCCAGAGCTGTCTCCCATCTCCACTTGGGGGCGTTGTCAACTGATGAGAACACCTACTCAGTCAAGGTGGGACCTCCCCAAGCCTATCTGAATGCACAGCTCTACTTCAAAGACTCCAATACCCAAGAATTGGTTCTCCCTGTACTGGATTCAGGAGCCTCAAATCACATTGTTAACTCTCCCTACTATCTCTGGGAGTCCACCCCAATAGAATTAAAAGTGGGCACTGGAGCAGAAGGAACTGAATTTCTGGCTACAGCAATAGGTAAGGCCACCCTCTGCAACCATCTAGGCAATCAGATCCAACTAGATCACATACTCCTGGTCCCCACTCTGAACCGCTGTCTCATTGCAATTTCACAACTTACAACTAAAGCAGCCTTCATCAAACAAGTTGGGTTCTCAGGATACAAAATTGTCCTGGATCACTTTTCACTTTTGGACACTGCCAGAAATCATCTTGTCAAACCCTGTGGTACTAGGTTCAAAAACACTGAAACCAGAAATTCCACCAAAAGGTCTGCGCTCCTTAAACATCCTCAAGGCACTCCATGGCACCTTCCGCTGGGGCACCCTCACAATGCTGTTCTCAAAGCCATCATTTGGGTAGCTCTCCTAGTTCCAACTGCGACATCTGCAAAAGCTGCAAGATGACCTCTACCCTGTTTCATGGTCACTTCAAGCCAGCCACTTGCTGCTACCCTGTTTCATGGTCACTTCAAGCCAGCCACTTGCTGCCTGGAAGTAATTCATCTCAATCTTGTTGGGCCATTCCCTGTCCAGTAAAACAGAGGCTGCAAGTATTTCATCACTATTGTTGACCAATTCTCAGGTTTCAAATCGGTCTCTTTCCTTCGCTCCAAGGATCAAGCCCCTGCGGCTATCAAAGATTTCATAAATCACTCTGAAAGACCGCTTGACGCCAAGGTTGCGATGGTTGTGTCAGAAAATGGAGGCAAATTTTTGAATGAGGAACTTGGTGGGTATTTTAAGCTTCATGGTATTGATCATCACCTGGCTTCTGAGTACACACCTGAACAGAACGGCCTAGCTGAGAGAGCTAATCACTCCATTCTAGACAAAGCTCAATGCTTACTTGTACAAAGTGGCCTTCCTCCCTCCTAATGGGCAGAATCTGTCAAGACAGCAACCAATCTTCTCAAGGCACTACCCATCATATCCAAGGGCCTCAAGATTCCCTCCAAAACCTGGTTTCAACAACCATCCAACCATCATTCCCTTAGGCCATTTGGCTGCACCCCTTACTCGTTCATTCCAAAGGTCAGACGCAGTTTCAAACTGTCACCTAACGGAGAGAAGGGTAAACTCCTCGGGTACGTAAACAATTTCTCATCCCATAAGATACTCGATCATTGAACCAAACGGGTGCACTCAAGCGCCAAGGTTTCTTTCCTTGAAGAAAATTTTGAACACAACCAAGATGAAGCCTTGAAAGGCCCTTGTTCTTCTTCTTCTTCCAATCCACTAAAACCCACCTCCGGGGAAAATCTCCCTGACATTCCGTCTGAATCGATTTCTTCTCCTGGTCAAGTCTCTTCTGTTACTGAGGCAACCTCTTTTCCTGATCACAGCATAATCTCCGCGCACAACATCCTCTCACATTCTCAATGGGAGAAAATTGCCAGAAACCCCCAACTAAATGTTATGGACACTGAACTCCAAGATCCCAAGTCTTTGGATGAAGCCCTCTGCAGTCCCCACAAACTGGAATGGATTGCCGCCATGGAGAGAGAACTCCAAAATCTCTTTTCCTACAACGTGTGGAAAGATTGCAAGAAGACAGACTCTACCAGCCAGCTGAAGTGCATTTGGGTTTTCCGCACCAAGAAAGACAAGGAAAACCGGATCATCAAATTCAAGGCCTGTCTTTGCGTGCAGGGTTTCCACCAGAATTTTGGCATTGACTACACCAATGTGTTTGCACCCACAGGCAAAAAGTCTTCACTTCAGCTTCCCATTTCACATGCCGTGAAACAAGGCTACAAATTCCACCAGCTTGACGTCAAGTCAGCATTCCTGAATGCTCCCTTATAGGAGACCATCCATTTCTCAAAACTGGAAAACGTACCTTTAACGCCTGGGAAGTCTCTGAAGCTCAAAAAGGCCCTGTGGGCCTGAAGCAGGCTCCCCAAATGTGGTACAACACACTGAGCTCCTGGCTTTCTCAAGAAGGTTTCATCTGGAGCGAGGCCAATCAAAGCGTGTTCTGGAAGGACAGCACCTACCTTTACGTACATGTGGACAATATTGCTGTCTTCAGCCCGGAACCACAACTTTTTATTTATTCCATCCAGAGCCAATTCAAAATTAAGGATCCGGGCCCGGCATCTCTCCTTCTGGGTATGAATGTGAGGCAACTTATGGATTGCTTCCACCTAAGCCAAGAGACCTACATCTCCTCCCCAGTGGATTAATACCGGCTCCCTCCAAACAAACAATTCTCAACTCCTTTCAAACCTTTTGTAAAATTACTACTGGCATCTGAGGAGGAGCATCAACTGTTTGTTAAGAGCATCCTGAATTACAGAAAGCTTGTGGGTGAGCTAACCTACATAAGCTGCAACACCCAACCCAACATTACATTCACCATAAACTACATTGCTCAATTCTTGAATGCGCCCGGGATTTAGAACTGGCACACTGCAACCCTTGCTCTCAGCTATTTACAGTCAACACCAAAGGTGGGGCTAACTTTCTCTAGAAAGCCATTTCAGACTGGACTCAGTTCATATGTAGACGCCAACTGGGCCACATGTCTGACCACTAGAATATCAATCAGCGGCTTTGTCGTCCTGTGGAATGGTAATGTAGTTGGCTGGAAATCAGGAAAACAATCAATTGTTACACTGTCTACCACAGAAGCCAAATACAAGGAAGTGGCTGAGGCTGTAAAGGAAATTCTCTGGTTCAAATCTCTGGCTGAAGAGGTGCTTAGGTCAACAATCAAGGCTCCTATCATCCTTCATGAAGACAACAATGGTTGTGTAAAACTTGCCACCAACTCAGAAAATCATGCGGGTTTTGGACAAAACACATGGAACTATGGTTCCATTTCCTAAGAGAAGAGGTGGAAATGGGCACAATAGCCATCAAACGTATAGATTCAAAAAACAACCCCGCGGATTTCCTCACCAAACCGGTCTCACAAATCTCTCTGCAGACACAGCTCAGGCAAATCAATGTAGGTTGTGCTTTGCCAGAAGTCTGAAGGCAGGAAGGGTGTTGATAAGGAGATGTAGCTAATTTGCTTTCAGCCTTCTCACTACGCCAGGTTACCGCGTGTGTGTTGTGCCCGCTCTGTTCTATTTTCTTCCTCTGTGCAACGGCGCTCCTCAGAGCGCCCCTGAAGCTATGAGCGCGCTCCATTTGTGTCTCTTATCTACTTGCACAGGCCAAGAACCAGGATACCTTTTTTCTTGTACGGTTCCAACACCATACCACTCTCATCCTGGATTCTGGGCTAGTTAAATCATTTTTTTTTTATTTCCTCAGTCCTTCTCCTCATACTGATACTCTCCTGTTTTCTTATACTCCTCAGACCTGTTATTCTGTTGTTTGTGCTGCTGTCCTATCAGCCTGTGTGTCCTTGATCCTTTTCTTTTTAGTCTGAAACTCAAAGGATTCTGGGCTAGGTAAATCATGTCTTTTGATTTCCTCAGTCCTTCTCCTCATACTGATACTCTCCTGTTTTCTTATACTCCTCAGACTTGTTATCTTTTTGTTTGTGCTGCTGTCCTATAATCCTGTGTGGCCTTGAGCCTTTTCTTTTTAGTCTGAACCTCACACAACTTCAACATTGAATCCAAAACAGATGATAGAAATCAAATATTAACTCCCAATAACTGTCCTGAAGATTGGCCCAACTTTCAAGTTCGGTGGATGGACTATTGGGACAAGTCTGTTGATTCAATCAGCTTGCCTGATGAAGCCAAGTCAGTTGACCAATCATCTAACAAATCAAACTCATCAGCACCTTCTGGCCAGGAAAGTTCAATGACCTCTCAGAACATCAGTCGAGTCAACCAAAAAGCTGCAACAACTGCGGGACAGGTCCTTTGAGACCAATCACAAGTCAAGCCTCCACAATGTTACAGCTTCTTTCAATTCTACAAGCCCAAAACCTATGAGGATGCCCTTCGCTGCAACAAATGTCTAGAATGGATGCACGCGATGGACTTTGAACTGGGGTCAATTGAGGATCTCTGCGTATGGGATGAATACAATGGTCCTGACCCAAAGAATGCTCTCAAGACTACGTGGATTTACAAAATCAAACAAGACTGTCATGGAGACCCGGTTAGATATAAGGCCAGGCTCTGTGTGCAAGGGTTCAATCAGATTGAGGGTTTGGACTACTCTGAGACCTTTGCTCCAACTGGCAAACCCTCAACGTTAAGACCGCTTGTTCTCTACGCACTCAAAACAAAACAGAATATTTGAAAATTTGACTTCAAAAGTTCCCTTCTCCATTCACCAATTGACAAAGAAGTAATCATTCAAATTCCAAAGTGGTCCAAAAGAAAGTGCCGATTTCTCAAACTCCAAAAGTTGCTCTATGGGCTGAAGCAGCCTCCTAAGAACTGGTATGAAACACTTACAGCTTGGTTCAGAGAAGTAGGTTTCAAAGAATCTTTGTGTGATCCATGCCTTTACCTGTCAAACAATGGCAAACCTTGAATCTTCTTCCATGTGGAAAACCTCATTCTTTTTGGCAACGGTGATGACTTTGAAAGGAAATTCTTGAATTGTTTTTCTGGCTCTACTGAAAAGGATCCGGACACCATCCTGGGCATGCAAATAGAGGTGAAGCGCAATGAAATTCTTCTTAGCCAACCCAAGCACATTGAAAGGGGCCTCAAGGAACTAGGCTTAGAAGATTCTAAAATCAGCAAATCACCCCTCAATCCAAGCCTACAACTCACACCTGCAACTGAAAACCAGTTTGAACAATTCAGAGCATTAAATGTGAACTATTGATCAGCTATTGGCTTGCTCAATCACATTGCATGCTACTCACGGCCTGACTTAAGTTTTGCTTTTTCTAGCTTGTCAAGATTTAATGTTAAACCTGGTATGCCTCACTGGAATGAACTAAAGAAGACATGGAAATACTTGAAAGGAACCTCTGACATCAAGCTTTGCTTGAAAGTTAACAACGCAAATTCTTTGACCTCTGCCTACTCTGACGCTTTCTGGGCAGATGACCCTGAAACAAGAGGATCTCAGACAGGGTACCTTTGTGCGGTCTATGGGTGCGTGGTGTCGTAGAATAGCTGCAAGCAGAAGAATATCACATACAGTTCCACCAATGCAGAACTTAATGAATTTGTCAACGCGTTTCAAGAATCCACCTGGATCCAATCCCTCACGTGTGAAAGCTTTGCAACTGGTATCTCTCCCATTGCCATTTGCACAGACAACAGTGATTTAATTGAAAAACTCAAAAGATTTGTTTCAAACTCAAAAACTCGCCATCTAGACCTGAAAACCAAAGGAATGAGGGAGGAGCTGAAGTCTGGAAACATCACAATCATGCTTTTCAAATCAGAAGAAATGCCAGCAGAGGCACTCACCAAAAGCTTGGATCTGTCTAGCCTAAAACGCCTTCAACTGTCTTTTTCATCTCTAGTGTCTATATGACTCCTGTTTCTTTTCTATTCTATTTTCAGTTATGCTCCTATCATTCTGTCATTTCATTTTGTTCAATTTTACTTTTTTTTTCTTGCTCTCTGGGGCTGTCTCAATTCTTCATCTCTTTTGGCATGGGGCGTGTTGAGATTTCATGATGGTGGAGTTTCACCTCACCCACGGATTCTCTTCTCATTTCTTACACTCACACCCGAGCTACCAAAAACCCCCAGGGAATCTACTGCCATTGCTGACTCGGGGCCAGATCATAGATTGTGGGTCCATTAAGATCTTGGAAAAAAAATACAACAAAGACCTCATTTCAAATACAACAAACACCTCCCTCAACCTGACTCAAAACCTTGCTCAACCTGACCTGAATAATCATAGACTTCCACCATTGTCTTCTATTTTCTTATTCAGCTTTTCTTTTTATCTTCTTTTCTCCTATCTTTTGACTTTCCTCAATTGACTACTCACTGCCTGAAATCATGCCCGGTGAGATTCATCTCTTGTCCTTTTCATCTCTCTCTCATCTCAAAGGCTCCCTATGGCTTTGATCTTAGCTTGTCCTACTCAACTCACACTTCAAACTCAAGAACCTTCCAATTAACTAATCCTTGTCTCACTCTTGTCTCTGATGATGACTCTTGCAGTCCTTATTTCCTCTCTCAGCTCAGTAATCCATTCAAGTTAATTTTATTTCTTTAGAATATTTTTTAGAAGGGATATTAACAAAAATAAAAGCACAAGGATTTCCCCTTTTCATAAGTCTAGAGCCTTGGACAAAGAAATTTGAGGAATTTCTTTTCAAAGATTGAAATTCATTAACAGAGAGATTAGGAGTTTTTTGGAGAGTTAAAAGGTACTGCTCTAATTTATGCCAGAAGCCTTGTTGAAAGCAAGAATAATATTGAGAAGAGAAAGGGAAGACATGTTCTTCTTCATCAAAATCCGTCCCAAAATCAGATTCATTGTGTCAATAAGGTTGTCAAGATAAACCATCAGGCATGGTGAAAGATTTCCCAGGACTAAGGACAATATCAAAAGATAAAAGCTGGATAAAGGGCACCCAAGGAGTCATAGGAGCATTGGGGAGGCTGAGAGCATTGATCATCTCAATGATGTATTGAGCATCAACTTTTGATAAAATTCTGATGTAATTTCTTAGAGCTTAAAAGGAGCAGACCAAACACAGAAGTCAGAAAACATAGAAATTGGAAATAGAAACTGAAGAAGAAAAAATACAGAAACCAACAGCTTAGAGTTATTTGATTGGCAGGAAGGAGATCAGATGACACAGGACGTGGGCAGAATGTTAGAGTCAAGGTAGCATAGATGGGCGGCTACAAACAATGGATCTGCTCTTTCAGAGACATTGAGTTGAAGGCCTTGAGGATCAGTCTCTTACCTGGCAGATATTTGTGGAGGCCTTTACTTGGTTTGGCAAGATTGATTGGAGAGCTTGAGTTGTGTTGACATTTGTATTGAGTTAGGATTTGAGAAGTGAAATTAAAGTCACATTTGATTTGAGGGTTGGAGGGAAGATGAGAAGAAGAAGGAAGAGAAAGAATGAACGTTTGAAATAGATGGTAGAAAGATGAAGAAGGGATATTGAGATGGTGGAAAAGATGAAGCGGGGAGATCAAGGAGAGAACCCCACCCTTCCAGAAGAAGAGAGAACCCCAAGTCCCCCGAGGGATTGTGGGAGGTCCACCCGGGTGCTGAGGCGCGCAAAGCTACTGAGACGCTGGCAAACAAGTTAAGGTGCAATATTAACAACTTTCAGTTTGAAACATTGGAACCAGAGAAAGGTTTGACGTTTCTGCATCATTGGAGCCACACCGTAAAGTTCCAATTTGGGCTGAGAATACCTAGACTCTACATCTAAAAATAGAAAAGATTAATAAAGAGCAGGACGGTGTGGTTACCAAATCTGGACACCCAGGACCAGATGCGAAAAATTCAAAAATTTTTACAATTATTTTATTTAGGTGTCATTCATCAAAAGAAAAAAAAAATTTCCGCTCTATCTGTAGTATCACTTGTACATAGTCTAACAGGGCCTCCTGCCCATATAAGAAGGGGCTCTCCCCTGCCTTTTGGCATGGGTGGGTATCTTATGGCATCTTATCACGGAATTATCATCATTATCATCTCAAAATAAATTATCTGCGGGGTCCCATTCCCCTTTATCTGAGTCCAAATGCTGGGTATATCCATGATTGCCCCTTGATCTTTGAGCCTCCATACTCAAATCCTGATCCTTGATCCTTATCACCAACCAATAGCCTTGCTGGTTGAAGAAGAATTTGAACAATTGAATTCTTGAGTGTGTTGCACCACTCCTGATCCCTTTATCTGACCATACTGGTCCTGATCATCCTTTGATTATCTTTCCAGAACCAGTCACGTTTGACTGAAGAGGTTTTATTAAGCTTAAAACCTGGATGGTTAAAACACCCTTTATTTATTTTGAAGTTGAATTTGGCCACGCTACTCTTGAGTCCCTTGAGAAGTGTTGGGTTATTCTTGTTCAAATCAGTTATTGTTTTTATTCTAGAGCTTCATCAAATAATTAGCTCTGTCTTGTGCAGCCACCCACAGTTATCTTGTACCCTTCAAGCCCTTTATTGCGGAGAGTTGGGCAGGTTCATTGAGAACCTGGAGGTTGTTTGGGATTGAGTTGATCTTTCCTAAGCTTCTGCTGACAACCAGAGCTATTAGCTTGTGGGCGTTGTTACTTACAATTGCCTTGTCCTGTTGAACTCTGAACAATCCTTGACTTCTTCTATTCAATTTTTCCCCCGCATCATTTTGCAGATAGTGTTTTTTCCCAGCTACCGACTAATATCATCTTTATCCTTTACTCTTTGTACCCCCATTTACCAGGTTCTGGACTTTGATCTTGGTTACATTTAAATATTTTTGTAACACTCAGGAGGGCAGCCTAAACAGCACCTTTCCCCTCCACAGAAATGCCACGGCCTAGCACCATTTGGAGTCTTACAATGGTCCCAACCATTTTCATCTTCCTGAGTAAGGACAGCCCCAACAGATTGATAACTCGAATGGAAAGCCAGCTTGATCTTGCCAGCCCCAGGTCCATAGGATATCTTCTTCAAAAATATATCTTTTCCAACCATCATTCTGAGAAATTTAAAAGAATTTTCACAATCTTGGATCCAAATCCATTCAGCATCTCTCCTGGTTAGATGACTTAAGGGTGCACATATTTTGGATAAGGATGGGATAAAGATTCTAAAATAAGTGACCACCCCCAGGAAGCCCCTAACTTTAGTGGGATTGATTGGAGTGGGCCAATAGATGATCTTGTTGACTTTGGCTGGTGCCATCCTTCTTACTTCCTTGCAGACCACATGACCAAAAATTTCCAGAGCAGGGACACAAGCAGGCAGTTTGGATCCAGAGACAGTAAGGACAGACTCCTTGATTAGAAGCAGAATCCTTTCCAAAGTAGTAGCATATTCCCAAATAAAACAAAGAAATCCTGAATGCCAAGGTAAGAGCTCATTAACATAGGCAGAAACTGGACCTTTAATCTCACCATTTTCAATAAAGATACCAGCATGATCAGGGATTTCATCCTGGAGGATCCACATCACCTGAGCCTGATAGAATGCAACCAAATTAGTGGAACCTTGAGGCAATCAAGTGAGTTGAAATCAACCAAGAGGAGTATCAAAAGTAGTGAGAGGGTCAGAAATAGTATGTAGGGATTGTTTTTCATAGCCACCCATAATGTCCCCTAGACCATAGCAAGCTCTCCCAGAGAAAAAAAATTAAAAAATACTCAGTAGAAGGAGGAATACAAGAATCTTTAATACTAACTTTATTTAGAGTTTTGAGATCATAAACTATTCTAAGTTTACCATTAATCCTGAGGACACAGAAGAAAGGGCTGAAATAACTAAAGGTTGACTTCCCCTATAGGCAAGTACAAACTCATTCTTGGACCAACTTGATAAATTTTTCAACATTAGCAGGATGGGTAGGGATCTTCTTCTTTTGCCAGGATCATGATCAACTACTAGGATTATATAATGGAGGCCATAGGATTCTTTCAAGAGACCTCTCTCTTCTTTACAGAGAGCAATAGATTTTTCCCTTAGAGATAAGACATTTTTAATCAAATTTAACTCATCAGGAAGGAGTCATCCATCTGGACCAAATTTGACCACCTTCAGACTTTCTTCAGTAACTCAACCATTGGGCACAAAGGGACCAGTAAGAGATTGAGGAAGAAAACAGTAAGGATCACAACATAAGGAAGGAAGCATAAGAGGAGGATTGAGGTTGACAGGCATGGGCTGTTTGACTGGTTGGACCTTCTTTGCAATTGGTTTTTACTTGGTTGCAAACAAGAGAAGCTCTTGTTTCCTCCAAGAGTTTACCAGTTAGACTTGATTACAAAAACTGAGTCCAAGATTTAACATTTTCCACATCCAATTTTCAGCAATATCATCAAATGGTGCCTTTTCCATAAAGGGAGAACCAGGAGATAATAGGTTGCTCACATGTGTGGCACAAGGGAGGGTTTCAAAAATGATTGTTGAAGGTTGCCCTGGCAGTGAACAATTGGGAGGACTTACTTGTACCCCAAAGTGTCTCCACTGAAGCCCATATTGCTGCATAACAAAACCACCAAGAATAGAATCAAGATCAGGATCTAGTTAAGAATAATTACAAAGATTCTAACCAGAAATGAGAGAAGATTGATCAGACCAGAGAGTACAAGGAAAAGAAGACACAAAAGATCCAGAGAAAGGGGGAAAAGAAATATTTTTGGTTTTTTCTGTTTTGACATGTTTTTGACTTTTGATATTTTCTAGTTTAGATGAAAAAGATGAAAAGAATGAAAAATAAGCAAGGGGGGATATAGTTTACCCTTTAGTTGAAGTCCGAGGCTGAAAAGAACTACAACTATAAGTAGGATCAACTATTCCCATAAAAATGAGAGGAATTGGAATTGTCCTTCTGCTTCCCCTTGAAAGATGATTTAGAAGAATGACCAGGAAAATCTATTTCCCAAAGACTATAATCCAAAGAACAGAGAGGAACTTCAATCTTTCTTCCATCAGAATCAGGGAGAAGAAGAAAACATCAGAGTAGCACCAAAGTCCATCAAGAAAGGTTGTCCCAAGATTTTAGTCCCTTCCAAACAAGTGATCCAACAATGACAGGTTCCAAAAATATTTTGACCAATCCTGACTGGGGCATCTTCAAAAATACCAAAGAATTCACAAGATTGATTACCTATCCCATAGACTGCAGAATTGAAGTTGACCCTAGGACTGAGTATAATTTTACAGGCCATAGCATTCAAAATTAAGTTAAGCTGAGATCCAGAGTCCACAAGAGGAGAAACAGTTTTAGTTGAGTCACCAAGATAACAGGGAAGGAAACCAAGAGGACAGGAGTAAAGATTGGAATCTGAAGAAGGACTAGTTCCACCAGAGTCCTCCATGAAAAAGCCAGAGGAGACTTTTAATTTTTCAGGACCCATCTCCACACGTTTACAAGAGACCCATTTCTTCATTCCTTCAGCAAAAGATGGAGACATTGACAGGAGTTAAGCCACAGATAGATCAGGAGTTTTGAGATTTGAAATATTCTTTAATACTCCTTCCACAGCATTGGGGTGGTCCTGGGAAATTCACCTTTAAAATGAAACTTTGGGCTGGGTGGAGGGAGGAAGTTCAGGTGAAGCAGGAACTAAGATGGGATCAGACGGTTGAGTTGACTGAGATGAGAAAGGGGTATCTAAGTGATCTGGAAACCTTTCCATGAGTGGCTCCTTTTCCACCTCCATGTCTTCTAAATCAGAGGAAGGAGGTTCAATTGAGGATCAACGTTTGACTGGTTTTCAAAGAATGGAAGTTTGCAAGGAAGGGGATTTGTGAGGTTTAGGTTCCGTGTGTTGCTTCCTGGCCATATCAGATTGAAAAGTAGTCCAAGCAAGAATAGAGGAAGATATAGCTGGAGGATACCAAGGTTAAAGAGTACCACCGGAAGATTAGAAATCAAATGAAGCAAGGGATTCTTTCATTGAAGATGGATGCTGATAAGAGGCCACCACATGAAAATGGGAAAAGACAAATCAAAAGGGATCATAGCACCATTAGGAAGAAAGAAGTTGTTCCCCTTCTGCTCCACCAACTTTTCCTTTATATCCTTGTGGATTTTCAAGTATTTTCCAGTTCCATGGGCTTCCCAATGACAGTAGTAAAAGAAAAGGGAAGATTTAGGGACAGAAGTAGAGGGTTTAGGAGTAACAAGAGAAGAAATATCTATTTTGATATCAAAAGCTGAAAACATCTTAGTTATTTCATCTAAAGTAGTAGGTTCTTGAGTAAAATTAGGATATGCTTTAGGTCTATTATCTGTCATCATCTTGTTCATTATATCATTGGATTCTTTGAAATAAGGAGAAGGGACTGGTTCAGTGGTTCTAGGTTTTTCAAAAGGTAAAGAAGTTTTACCTTTCATGACTTCATCCACCATACTACTCAGGATAAGAAAAACAGTTAGCTTGAATCAATTGTCCCAGGTGGTGATCCTAGATCCAGATTTGACCAATTTGTCCTTAATCCTTTCCTGCACATCCAACAAAAACAATCGGAAGAATTGTGCTCAAAGTTTGTCAACTGGATCAATGTAATCTTTTTAGATAAGATAGTTTTAGATAGGGTCCCAAGACTTCCTAAAAGACTGATGTTCAGAGGCCAAAGAGACACCACCATTTGAAATCCATTGAGAGACAAAAGCATCCAAATCCTGCAAAGTAAACCAAGCTTCATCTATTTTACCCCAATAGGCCAACATTTCCTCCCTCAGAAGCATCCAGTCATGGGATTTGAGTCCTTCAAACAACTAAATTACTTCCATAACTTCATCAGAGGAGATAAAGAATTAAAACAGGTAGGCCATATTGTATTTGCTTGTTACATCCACTTCAGCAGCCATATTGTAAGAGTCCAAGAACCATTCAACATTTACCCCATTTAACCCTAATTTCTTGTTCTGAGTTTTGAAATTGACCATCTTTGGTTGAGCAGAGGTTGTTGGAGTACCAGTAGATGACATTTCAAATAACAGAATTCCTAGAGGATCCAAAGAGCATATTTCCAAAGTGGCTCACAAGTGTGGCAAGAGTAGGGTTTCACAAGAAAAAACAAGTACCTTGCCCGGATGGTGAAGAAATTGGGAGGACTTACTTCTAGGATGAGTGGCCTCCACGGATTGGATAGGAGAAGAGAGAGAGAAACAGAGAAGAAAAGAAAAAGATTGGATTTTGAAGTCTGATTCCAAACGTTGATGATGTTGGGACTTTAAATCCCAAGGTTTCTGGTTCAATACCAGCCCGGTGTTAGACTCCAAACGGCGCAGGGCCTTGGCAAATATGTGGAGGGGATAGATGCTTTTTTAGGCTGCCCCCATGAGTGTTACAAAAATATTTAATTGTAACCAAGATCAAAGTCCAGAACCTGGTAAACGAGGAACCAAAAGTAAGGCAATAAAGATTGTAGTAGTTGGTAGCTGGGAGACAAAACTATCTGAGGCAAGATGATGTTGGGGAACACTTGAATAGAAGGAGTCAAGGATTGTTCAGAGTTCAACAAGAAAAGGCAATTGTGAGTGACAATGCCCGCAAGCTAATAGCTCTGGTCATCCGCAGGAGCTTAGGAAAAAACAACTCAATCCCAAACAACCTCCAGGTTCTCAATGAACCTGCCCAAATCTCCGCAATCAAGCGCTTGAAGGGTAACAGATAACTGTGGTTGGCTGCACAAGACAAAGCAAATTGTTTGAAGAAGCTCTAGAAGCAAAAAAATAACTGATTCAAACAAGAATAACCCAACACTTCTCAAGGGACTCAAGAGTAGCATGGCGGAATTCAACTTTCAAAGAAGGGGAGGGAGGTTCAA
Organism: Puccinia polysora; assembly: GCA_025617555.3. Taxonomy (NCBI): domain Eukaryota; kingdom Fungi; phylum Basidiomycota; class Pucciniomycetes; order Pucciniales; family Pucciniaceae; genus Puccinia; species Puccinia polysora. The sequence continues at coordinate 1,966,157 of CM062629.1, forward strand.
CACTCCAGGATCTTAAGCTTAATAGAACCTCTTCAGGCAAATGTGGCTGGGTCCAGAAAGACAATGAAAGAATGATTGGGACCAGTATGGTCGGATAAAAGGATCAGGAGTGGTGTAACACACTCAAGAATTCAATTAGACAAATTCTTCTTCAACCAGCAAAGCTATGGATAGGTGATAAGGATCAAGGATCAAGGGTTTGAGTATGGAGGCTCAAGGATCAAGGGTGAGAGTATGGAGGCTCAAGGATCAAGGGTGAGAGTATGGAGGCTCAAGGATCAAGGGTTTGCTGATTTCATGCTTGGTTGTTTGATGATGGATGCCTCCCCTTTTCTAAAGCAGGGGAGAGCACCCTTTTTTGGGCAGGAGGCCCTTTTAGACTATGTAGAAAGGATTATACAAATAGAGCCAAAAAGGAAAGAAAATAATGTGGTCACTTGCGTCTGTCCGTGGATGGGCTCGCCCGACAATACCGGAATCACCCACTCCTCATCCAAAGGCAGAAAGGGGTGGGAAAGGAAAATGAACCCAACCGCCGTGGATGTCCGGGGGCGGTAGTCAACACTCTCCACCCCTCCGCCAAAGGCGGAAGAGGGTAGGAGAGTTTCAGCTAAAGGTGAGGGATGAAGTTTGTGAGAGCGTGGATGGGTGGATAGGAGATTGGCTTGAGGCGACTGAGTAATTCCTGATAGGCTTGAGATTGACAACTGATAGATTGAGTGAATTGGGAGATTGACGGATCCAAGGATTGAACAAGAGCTTGAGGGGTGCAGTTGGGATGGGTTTGGTAAGTCATGGATGATTCGGGACGCGCAACTGCCGGATAGGAGATTGGGACGTGCGATGAGCGGATAGAAGATCGGGACGCGCAATGAGTGGATAGGAGAACGGGATGTGCAATGGGCGGATAGAAAATTGGGAGGCGCGACAACAAAGATGAGGACGCAGGACGCACAAGGATAAGGATGAGGACGTGGGACGCGCAAGGATGATGAGCAACGCGTAACAGCAACAATGATGATGCGCAGATGAGGGACGCGCGAAGCGCAAGGATGAGGATGGGCGGCGCGCGACGCGCAAGGAAAATTTTTGAATTCTTTTCTCATGGTGTCCCAAATAGTTCACCACATCTCTCCCCAACTTAAAGACTGTCCCTAGTCTGCATTCTAATTCTTGATCCATCCAAAAAGAGCCTAAATGTGGAGAAGATAAAAGAAAAGTTGTCCCAGGTTCTCACGTATGTGGCATAAAGTAGAGTTTTGAAAACTATGGTAGAAAAATGCACTGATGGTGCACAATTGGGAGGACTTACCTTTATCCCCAAGTGCCTCCACTGAAGCCCTTACTTCTCCATACCAAAACCATTAAGAAAAGAATTGAGGTCAGTATCTAGTTTATTCTCATTGCGGAGAATCAAAGCAGGGCTAGAGGATGATTGATCAGTGATAAGAGTACAAGGAAAAGAAGAAACAACAGAATCAGAGAGAAGAGAAATATTTTTGGAATTTTGTGTTTTAACATGTTTTTGATTTTGGACATTTTTGAGATCAGAAGAAAAAGAAGAAAGAGATGAAAAGGATGAAAAATATGCCTCAGAGATAAAAGTTGGCCCTGTAGTTGAATTCCAAGGCTTAGAGGAACTACAACTATTAGTATTACCAACCATTCTGCTAAAAAATGAGAGGAGTTAGAAGAATCCTTCTGCTTCCCCTTCGGAACCGATTTAGGTAAAGAACCAGGGAAATCTCTTTCCCAACAACCAGAGTCCAAAGAACAGAGAGGAAATTCAATCTTCCTACCATCAGCATCAGGAAGAAGAATTCTCTCCCAAACTTGATCTGAAAACATCAGGGTGGCTCCAAAGTCTATTAAGAAAGGACAACCCAAAATCATAGGACCTTCCAAACAAGTGATCCAAAAGTGAAAGGTTCCAGCAATATTTCGAACAATTCAAACTGGCACATCCTCAGCAATACCAACCAAATCACAAGATTGATTCCCAATTCCATAAACAGCAGAGTTGAAGCTGACCCTTGGACTGAGATTGAGCTTGCAGGACATTGCATCCAAAATAAAGTTTAGTTGGGACCCAGAATTGACAAGTAGAGAAACCGTCTTGGAGGAGTCACCTAGAGAGTATGGTAAAAATCCAACAGGACAAGAATAAAGATTTGAATCAGAAGGAGGATCTGTTCCACCGGAGTCTTCTATCAAGGTTCAAGAGAAAACTTTCAATTTGTCAGGTCCAATCTCCACACGTTGCCAAGAAACCCATTTCTTCATGCCTTCAGCCACAGATGGTGAGATGGAAAGGAGTTCAGCCACGGTTAGATCAGGGATTGTAAGATCAGAGATTTTCCTTAATACCCCCTCCACAGCATTGGGGTGGTCTTTGGAAATTCCCCTTTTGAATTGAACCTTGGGTTGAGTTGGAAGAGGAAGTTCAGGTGAGGGTGGAACTATAACTGGATCAGTTGGTGAAGGTGATTTGGACGGCAGAGGAGCAGGATTGGAGTATTCTGGGAACCTATCCATGAGGGGTTCCTTTTTTACTTCCATGTCTTCTACCTCAGAAGAAGGAGGCTCTGGTGAAGATTGACATGTGACCGGTGTGGTGCCCCATCCTGGACACCCGGACCGCCTTAAAGACCTCAATTCATAAACTGTTGCAAACGTACCGCCCGGCTGGACAACTTATCCTCAGGCTCATCCAACTATTGTTTACCCGCGCGCGCGCTCCGCGCCGCGCAGCGCCGCGCTGCGCTTCCATTATCCGCGTCGCGCTCCGCGTCGCGCCGCGCCGCGCCCCGCTCCTTTCATCCGCGCGCGTCGCGCGTCCTTTATCCGTGTTGCTTCCCATCTCCGCTGTTGTTATAGAACGTCCGCATCTTTGTTGTTGCGTGTCTTCATCTTTGTCGTTGCGCCTCCCCTCTCCTCTTTGCTACCGTCGCACGACGCTCATCCATGATCTACTGAATCCATCCCGACCGCTCCCGCAAGCATTTGGCAGATCCTTGACCAACGCGAGTGACCACATGGTTGCCTTCCCTTTTCCGCTCTATTTGTAGAATCCGTTGTATATAGTCTAACAGGGCCTCCTGCCCATATAAAGGGGGGCTCTCCCCTGCCTTTTGGCCGACTAATTCCATCATCCTAGTATCTCAGATTAGATCATCCTATCATCCCATCATTGCATCATCATCGTCTCAGCATCCCATAATCATAAGCAATTTATCCGTGGGCATCCTTCCCCACTTATCTGAGAAAATTATCCGGGTATATCTATGATTGCCCCTTGATCCTTTGAGCCTCCATACTCAAAATCAGTCCTTTGTGACCTTGATCCTTATCACCAACCAATAGCCTTGCTGGTTGAAGAATAATTCCTGTCTGCCTGAATTCTTGAGTGTGTTATACCACTCTGATCCCTTTTTCCGGCCATACTGGTCTTGATCTCCCTTGATCATCTTTCTGGAGCCAATCATGTTTGATTGAAGAGGTTTTATTAAGCTTAAAACCTGGAGTGTTATACCTCCCTTCTTCTTCGAGGTTGAATTTCGCCACGCTATTCTTGAGTTCCTTGAGAAGTGTTGGGATATTCTTGCTCAAATTCGTTATTGATTTGCTTCTAGAGCTTCATAAACAAATTGCTTTTGTTTTGTTCAGCCTCCCACAGTTATATGGTACCCTTCAAGCGCTTGATTGCGGAGAGTTGGGCAGGTTCATTGAGAACCTGGAGGTTGGTTGGGATTGAGTTGATCTTTCCTAATCAGCTGCTGACGACCAGAGTTATTAGCTCGTGGGCATTGTTACTTACAACTGCCTTGTTCTATTGAACTCTGAACAAACTTTGACTTATTTGTTCAAGTCTTTCCCTGCGCCATCTTGTCTCAGATAGTGTTGTTTCCAATGCTACCGACAACTCTTATCCTCTTCTCTTAGTTTTATTTCTCATCCATAAGGTTCTGGACCTTGATTCCAGTTACATTAAAATATTATTGTAACTCCTAGGAGGGCAGCCTAAACAGCACCTTTCCCCTCCACAGAACTGCCACGGCTTAGCACCGTTTGGAGTCTTACATTTGGTCCCCCGGGCCGGGATCAAACCAGCAACCTTGGGATTTACAGTCCCATCTTGAAGAATCAACTCCGAAATCCTATCCAATTTCTCTTTTTTTTCTGTTTGTTCTTTTTTTCCAATCCGTGGAGGCAACTTGGTCTAGAAGTAAGTCCTCCCAATTTGTGCACCGCTTGGGCAAGATACTTGTTGTTTTTGGCGAAACCCTACTCTTGCCACACTTGTGAGCCACTTTGGAAATCTGTTCTTTGGATCCCCTAGGAACTCTGTTATTCGATATGGCATCTCCCGCTACTCCAACTACCTCTGTTTGACCTAAGATGGTAAAGATCAAACCCCAGAACAAGAACTTAGGCTTCAACGGTACAAATGTCAAGCGATTCTTGGACTCCTACAAAATGGCTGCTGAAGTGGATGGAGCTAGTGAATTCGATATGGCTTATCAGTTGCAATTCTTTATCTCCTCAGATGAAGTTATGGAGGTAATCGAGTCTTTCGAGGGATTCAAATCCCAAAACTGGACGCTTCTCAGGGAGGCTATGTTGGCATACTGGGGTAAAATAGATGTGGCTAGGTTTACTCTGCAGGATTTGGATGCTCTTGTTTCTCAGTGGATCTCCAATGGTGGTATTTCTTCAGCCTCTGAATATCAGATTTTTAGAAAGTCTTGGGATCCCATTCAAAACTATCTTATCCGAAACGATCACATTGACACAGTGGACAAAATTCAAGCAAAGTTCTTCCAATCTTTTTTGTCGGCTGTGCAGGAAAGGATTAAAGAAGAACTGGTCAAATCTGGATCCATGATTACTACCAGGGATAATTGATTCAAGCTCCCTGTTTTTCTTACCCTTAGGAGTACTGTGGATAAAGTCATGAAAGGTCAAACTGCTCTTACCTTTGAAAAGCCTAGAACTACTGAACCAGTCCATGCTCCTTCTTTTAAAGAGTCAAACGATATTATGATTAAAATGGAGGCAGATCGTAGGCCTAAAGCAGATCCTAATTCCAATCGAGAACCTACTACTATAGATGAAATCACCGAGTTACTTAGAGCCTTTGAGAACAAAATAGATCAAAAGATTTCTTCGCTAGCTACTCCTAAAACTCCTTCTTCTGTCCCCAAATCAACTCTTGTCTGTTACTACTGTCATAGGGAAGGCTATGGAACCGGACGATGTCAAGAACTTCAGAAGGACTTAAAGGAAAAGTTGGTAGAGCAGAGGGGAAGCAATTACTTCCTCCCTAATGGTGCCCTAATCCCTTTTGACTCGTCTCGTCCTATCCGACATGTGGTGGCCTCTTACCAGCCATCACCTCCTGTGAAAGCATCTCTTGCTTCCTTTGAATTTTGATCATCCTGTGGTACCCTCCAACCTTGGTATCATCCAGCCATTTCTTCCTCTAGTCTTGCTGGGACTACTTATCAATCTGATCCAGCCAGGAAACAACATGAGGAACCTAAACCTCATAAGGCTCCTTCCTTGCCAACTTCAATCCTTCGAAAACCCGTTAAACGTCGATCAACACTTGAGCCTCCTTCCTCTGATGTAGAAGACATGGAGGTGGAAAAGGAACCACTCATGGAAAGGTTCCCAGATCACCCTGATCCTTCTCCCTCACCTCAACCTTCTAATCCAATCTTAGATTCTGCGTCACCTGAACTTCCTCCCCCCACCCAGCCAAAAGTTCGATTTGAAAGAGGCATCTCCAAGGATCACCCTAATGCTGTGGAGGGAGTATTAAAGAAAATTTCTGATCTATCTGTGGCTGAACTTCTATCAATCTCTCCATCTGTTGCTGAAGGAATGAAGAAATGGGTCTCTCGTTGACGTGTGGAAATTGGCCCTGAAGAACTGAAAGTCTCCTCTGGCACTTTAATGGAGGACTCTGGTGGAACCAGTCCTTCTATAGAATCCAATCTTTATTCCTGTCCCCTTGGCTTCCTTCCTTGTTATCTTGGTGACTCAGCTAAAACTGTTTCTCCTCTTGTGGATTCTGGATCTCAGCTTAACTTAATCTCGGATGCTATGGCCTGCAAGCTCAAACTTAGTCCTAGGGTCAGCTTCAACTCTGCAGTATATGGGATAGGAAATCAAGCTTGTGAACTGGTTGGTATTGCTGAAGATGTACCGGTCAGGATTGGTCGAAATATCGTTGGAACCTGCCATTTTTGGATTACTCGTTTGGACAGTCCTATGATCTTGGGACGACCCTTCTTAATGGACTTTGGTGCAACCCTGATGTTTTCTGATCAAGTTGGGGAGAGAATTCTTCTCCCTAATGCTGATGGCAGGAAAATTGAAGTCCCTCTTTGCTCTTTGGATTCTGGTCGTTGGGAAAGAGATTTTCCTGGTCATTCTCCCAAATCATCTTTTAAGGGGAAGCAGAAGGATAACTCTAGTTCCTCTCATTTTTTAGGGGAATAGTTGATCCTACTAATGATTGTAGTTCTTTTCAGCCTCAGACTGAAACTCAAGGGTCAACTCCCCTCCCTCAGGCTTATTTTTCATTCCTTTCATCATTCTCTTCTGAGCTCAAGAATATTAAAAAACAGAAACATATCAAAATAGAAAAATCCAAAAATATTTCTCCTCCATCTCCTTCTCTCTCTGGATCTGTTGTGTCTTCTTTTCCTTCTACTTTTAAGTCTTATCAATCTTCTCTCAGTTCCGGTTTGAATCTCCGCAATGAGTCTAAACTAGATCCTAATTGCAATTCCGTTTTTGGCGATTTTGGTATGAAGGAATATAGGCTGCAGTGGAGGCAATTTGGGGTACAAGTAAGTCCTCCCAATTGTGCACTGCCAGGGCAAACTTTTACCGTCATTTTCAAAACTCTACCTTGTGCCACACATGTGAGAAACGTATTATCTCCTGGTTCTCCTTTTATGGAAAAGGCACCCTTCAAGGATATTGCAGAACATCAGACTTGGAAGATGTTGGAACTTGGACTCAGCTTTCCTAATCAAGTCTCTCTGGTCAACTCTTGGAGGAAACAAGAACTTCTCTCTTTTGCCACTAAGTATAAACCAGTTGCTAAAAAGATCCAACCAGTCAACCAGCCTATGCCTCTCAACCTCAATCCTCCCCTTATGCGTCCTCCTCTATCTCGCGATCCTTACTGTGGGCTTCCTCAATCTCTTACTGGTCCCTTCGTGCCTAATGGACGGGTCACTGAAGAACGTCTGAAGGTGGTCAACTTTGGTCCAGATGGATGGCTTCTTCCTGATGAGTTAAATTTAATCAAAAATGTCTTATCTCTAAGAGAAAAATCTATTGCTTTCTGTGAAGAAGAGAGAGGTCTCTTGCGGGAATCCTATGGCCTCCCTTATATCATCCCTGTAGTTGAACATGATCCTTGGCAAAAGAAAAAGATCCCTATCCCCGCTGCTAAAGTTGACAAATTCATCAAGTTGGTTCGGGAACGAGTTTGAACTGGCCTGTATGAACAGTCAACTTCTAGTTACTCCAGCCCCGTCTTCTGTGTCCTCAATAGTAATGGTAAACTTAGAATAGTTCATGATCTTCAACCTCTTAATAAAGTTACTATTAAAGACTCTGGTATCCCTCCTGCTACTGAAGAATTTGTTGAATCCTTTGCGGGAAGAGCTTGCTATGGTCTAGGGGATATTATGGGTGGCTATGACGAACAATCCTTACATCCTATTTCTCGTCCTCTCACTACTTTCGACACTCCTCTTGGTCGATTTCAACTTACTCGATTGCCTCAAGGAGCCACCAACTCGGTCGCAGTCTATCAGGCTCAGATGATGTGGATCCTCCAGGATGAAATCCCTGATCATGCTGGTATCTTTATTGACGATGGCGGAATTAAAGGTCCAGTATCTGACTATGATAATGAGCTCTTACCTTGGCATTCAGGAATTCGTTGTTTTATCTGGGAATATGCTACTACCTTGGAGAGGATTCTGTTTCGAATCGAGGAATCTGGCCTTACTGTCTCTGGATCCAAACTGGCGGCTTGTGTCCCTGCTCTGGAAATTGTTGGTCATGTGGTCTGCAAGGAAGGAAGAAGGATGGCACCAGCCAAAGTCAACAAGATCATCTCTTGGCCTACCCCAATCAATCCAACTGAAGTTAGGGGCTTTCTAGGTGTTGTCACTTATGTTAGAATCTTTATCCCATCTTTATCCAAAATCTGTGCACCCTTGCGTCGTCTAACCAGAAAAGATGCTGCATGGATTTGGACCCAAGATTGTGAATGTGCTATCCAGCTACTCAAAAGGATAGTTGGTGAAGACATAGTTTTGAAAAAGATATCTTACGGACCTGGAGCTGGCAAGATCAAGCTGGCTGTCAATTCTAGTTATCAATCTGTTGGGGCCGTCCTTACTCAGGAAGATGAAAATGGTTGGGACCGTCCTGTTCTTTATGAATCTTTGTTGTTTTCAGATGTAGAATCCAGATACTCCCAGCCCAAACTGGAACTCTGTGGTGTGGCTCGAATGATGAAGAAACTTCAAACCTTTCTCTGGGGCCAACATTTCAAATTGCAAGTTGATGCCCAATCCATCATTGAAATGATCAACGCTCCCAGTCTTCCCAATGCTCCTATGACTCGTTGGGTGGCCTTTATCCAGCTTTTCTCTTTTGATATTGTTCACAGGCCTGGAAAATCTTTCACCATGCCTGACGGTTTATCTCGACGACCTCTTGGGGACAACAAATCTGATGTTGGAACCAATTTCAATGAAGAGGAACCTTTAATTTGACCTATTTTCTCTTTTTCTTCACAAAATTATTCTGGCTTTCAACAAGGCTTGTGGTTTAAATTAGAGCAGTACCTTTCAACTCTTCAAAAACCTCCTGATCTCTCTGCTAAGGAATTTCAATCTCTCAAACAAAAGTCTTCTAATTTTTTTGTTCAAGGCTCTAGACTTATGAAGAGGGGCAATCCTTGTGCTCTTATTGTCGTTACTATTCCCTCTAAACAAGATTCCATCCTTGAAAGTCTCTATGAAGGCCTTGGTCATCGTGGGGAAACTGAAACTTATCGACGATTATCCGAACGATTCTGGTGGCCAGCTTTGAAGAAATCTGTCTCCCAATGGTGCAAGAGTTGTGAAGTTTGCCAAAAACGTGATCTTAGGCGCCCAGCCGAAATTTGTTATCCTACTGGGGAGTCCACTGTCTTTGGAAGGATTGCTATGGATGTGGTTCATATTAAGGCAGGTGGTGCTAAGTACCTCATTGTGGCTAGGGATGATTTTTCCGGATGGGTTGAAGCGAAATTTCTTAAGAACCTTAGCTCTGAATCAGTGGCAGCTTTCCTCTACGAGACCTGGACAATGCGTTATGGCCTGGCTTGATCTTACTCTACTGATGGTGGCTCTGAATTTGGGGGCAAGCTTGCTGAAATGATCCGATCCCTTCCTGGACAACATCGAGTTACTACTCCTTATTATCCTGAAGGCCAAGGCATGGTGGAACGAGGCCATGCCCCTTTGAAGGCTGCACTTGTTAAACTGGCTGGTGAAAGTGGCAAGAATTGTCGCAAATTCCTTCCTCTTGTTCTCTTTTCTGATCAAATCTCAACCAAAAGGACTACTGGCTACTCACCTTACGAAATCATCTTTGGTCAAAGAGCAGTCCTTCCTTTGGATCTGGAAATGGAATCTTTCTTGGGTATCTCTTGGGAAGAGGTGTCCTCAACCACTGATCTGTTAGTTGCTAGATCCAAGCAACTGGAGCAAAGTGAAGACGTTCGTGATGAAGCTTATCAAACAATGATGGAGGCCAGAGCAAAATCCGTCCAGTATTGGGAGGACAAGCACTCTAATCGAATCAGGGAGCCCTTGAACCCTGGTGACCTAGTTTTAGTTTATAATCGATCTTTGGAAACCCAGTGGGGCAAGCTTTTCTCTAATTGTTGGAATGGCCCTTATCAAGTGGTTCATCAAGTTAGAGGTGGATCTTATGTTTTGGAGGAGCTGGATGGTAATCGGTTGGTCAGAAGGTTCTCTGCTGATCAAGTCAAGAAGTTCCATTGTCGTGGGGGCAACTTATCTCAGAAGTAAGTCCTCCCAATTGTGCACCACCAGGGTCATTTGCTGCGTTTTTGTTGTAAAACTCTACTGTATGCCACATATGTGAGCACCTGGGACGCCCTCCTTGTTCTATTCCTGCCGCTTCTAGGGTTCATTTGGAAGAATCAAGATATTTTCCTCAACTCTTCAACCACTCTCAAGATCAAAATGGCCATTCTTTGGTTTCAATCATCTGTCTTTCCTTTCTTTCTTTCTATGGCATCAAACTCGGGAGCAGACTAGGGACAGTCTGTAAGTTGGGGAGAGATGTGGTGCCCCATCCTGGACACCCGGACCACCTTAAAGACCTCAATTCATAAACTGTTGCAAACGTACCGTCCGGCTGGACAACTTATCCTCAGGCTCATCCAACTATTGTTTACCCGCGCGCGCGCTCCGCGCCGCGCCGCGCCGCGCTCCTTTCATCCGCGCGCGTCGCGCGTCCTTTATCCGTGTTGCTTCCCATCTCCGCTGTTGTTATAGAACGTCCGCATCTTTGTTGTTGCGTGTCTTCATCTTTGTCGTTGCGCCTCCCCTCTCCTCTTTGCTACCGTCGCACGACGCTCATCCATGATCTACTGAATCCATCCCGACCGCTCCCGCAAGCATTTGGCAGATCCTTGACGAACGCGAGTGACCACATGGTTGCCTTCCCTTTTCCGCTCTATTTGTAGAATCCGTTGTATATAGTCTAACAGGGCCTCCTGCCCATATAAAGGGGGGCTCTCCCCTGCCTTTTGGCCGACCAATTCCATCATCCTAGTATCTCAGATTAGATCATCCTATCATCCCATAATTGCATCATCATCGTCTCAGCATCCCATAATCATAAGCAATTTATCCGTGGGCATCCTTCCCCACTTATCTGAGAAAATTATCCGGGTATATCTATGATTGCCCCTTGATCCTTTGAGCCTCCATACTCAAACTCAGTCCTTTGTGACCTTGATCCTTATCACCAACCAATAGCCTTGCTGGTTGAAGAAGAATTCCTGTCTGCCTGAATTCTTGAGTGTGTTATACCACTCTGATCCCTTTTTCCGGCCATACTGGTCTTGATCTCCCTTGATCATCTTTCTGGAGCCAATCACGTTTGATTGAAGAGGTTTTATTAAGCTTAAAACCTGGAGTGTTATACCTCCCTTCTTCTTCGAGGTTGAATTTCGCCACGCTATTCTTGAGTTCCTTGAGAAGTGTTGGGATATTCTTGCTCAAATTCGTTATTGATTTGCTTCTAGAGCTTCATAAACAAATTGCTTTTGTTTTGTTCAGCCTCCCACATTTATCTGGTACCCTTCAAGCGCTTGATTGCGGAGAGTTGGGCAGGTTCATTGAGAACCTGGAGGTTGGTTGGGATTGAGTTGATCTTTCATAATCAGCTGCTGACGACCAGAGTTATTAGCTTGTGGGCGTTGTTACTTACAACTGCCTTGTTCTATTGAACTCTGAACAAACTTTGACTTATTTGTTCAAGTCTTTCCCTGCGCCATCTTGTCTCAGATAGTGTTGTTTCCATTGCTACCGACAACTCTTATCCTCTTCTCTTAGTTTGATTTCTCATCCATAAGGTTCTGGACCTTGATTCCGGTTACATTAAAATATTATTGTAACTCCTAGGAGGGCAGCCTAAACAGCACCTTTCCCCTCCACAGAACTGCCACGGCTTAGCACCGTTTGGAGTCTTACACCGGTTTTTGAAGAATTGGGGATGGAACAGGAGGAGCTTTATGAGGTCTGGGTTCCTCATGTTGTTTCCTTTCTGGATCAGATTGATAGGTTCCAGAAAAGCTGGAAGAAGAGACAGCAGGAGGATACCAAGGTTGAAGGGTTCCACAAGCAGATCAAAAATCCAAATAGGCCAAGGATGCCTTCTTGGGAGCAGAAGGCTGGAAAGAGGCCACCACATGATGAATTGGACAAGATTAATTGAAAGGAATAAGTGCACCATTAGGAAGAAAGAAATTACTCCCTTTCTGCTCCACCAAAATTTCCTCCTTGTGCTTCTGGAGTTCAGGACAGCCACCTGTTCCATGACCTTCTCTGTGGCAATAATAGCAAACTATGGTTGACCTAGGAACAGATTTGGAGGGTTTGGGGACAACCAGAGGGGAGAGTTTTTGATCCATTTTATTCTTGAAAGCTTGCTGGAGTTTGGTGATCTCATCAATAGTAGGTGTTTCCCGGTGGGTCTCAGGATTTGGTTTAGGTCTGCAATTGGCTTCCATCTTATTCCTGATTTTGTTAGATGCTTCAAAAGAAGGGGAAAGGACTGGTTCAGTGATTCTAGGTTTTTCAAAGGTGAGAGCTGTTTGACCTTTCATCACTTTATCCACAGTATTTGTAAGAAACAAGAAAGCAGGGAGCTTGAACCAATTATCTCTTGTAGTGATCATCAATCCAGATTTCACTAATTCATCCTTAATTCTTTCCTGCACTCCTGGAGAGAAAGACTGAAAAAATTGCACTTGAATTTCTTCCAACGTATCAATGTGATTGTTTTGGATAAGATTGGACTTGATAGGATCCCAAGATTTTCTGAAAGCTTGATAGTCAGAGGCTGAGGAGATACCACCATTGGAGGTCCATTCAAAGACAAGGGCATCCATATCTTGGAGAGTGAACCTAGCTATATCAATTTTTCCCCAGTAGGCAATCATTGCCTCCTTAAGAAGTACCCAGTCATGTTATTTGAATCCATCAAATGATTCAATCACTTCCATGAAGTCATCAGAGGAGCTAAAGAATTGCAGTTGATAAGCCATGTTGTATTTGCTAGCACCATCCACTTCAACAGCCATCTTGTAGGAATCCAGGAACTGTTTGACATTTGTACCAATAAAGGATAACTTCTTGTTCTGAGGTTTGATCTTGATCATCTTGGCCCAAACAGAGGTAGAAGGGTTACCAATAGATTCCATTTTGAAAAATAATTTCCTAATGGATCCAAAGAACAGATTTCCAAAGTGGCTCACGAGTGTGGCAAGGGTAGGTTTTTCAAAAAACAACTAGGATCAAACCCCTTGATCGTGAACAATTGGGAGGACTTAATTCTGGAACAAGTTGCCTCCACGGATTGGATCTAGATGGTAAAAGAAACACAGAAAAAAAGAAAAACAGAAAAACAGAAAAACAGAAAAAAGGAAAGAAAGATTGGAGTTGATTCCACAATTTTGGGACTGTAAATCCCAAGGTTGCTGGTTTGATCCCGGCCTGGGGGACCAAATGTAAGACTCCAAACGGCGCAGGGCGTTGGCAGTTCTGTGGAGAGGATAGGTGCTTTTTTAGGCTGCCCTCCTGAGTGTTACAAAAATATTTAATTGTAACCAAGATCAAAGTCCAGAACCTGGTAAACAAGGAACCAAAAGTAAGGCAATAAAGATTGTAGTGGTTGGTAGCTGGGAAACAACACTATCTGAGGCAAGATTATGTTGGGGAACACTTGAATAGAAGGAGTAAAGGATTGTTCAGAGTTCAACAAGACAAGGCAATTGTGAGTGACAACGCCCACAAGCTGATAGCTCTGGTCGTCCCCAGGAGCTTAAGAAAGATCAACTCAATCCCAAACAACCACCAGGTTCTCAATGAACCTGCCCAACTCTCCGCAATCAAGCGCTTGAAGGGTACCAGATAACTGTGGGTGGCTGCACAAGACAAAGCAAATTGTTTGAAGAAGCTCTAGAAGGAAAAAAATAACTTATTCAAACAAGAATAACCCAAAACTTCTCAAGGGACTCAAGAGTAGCATGGCGGATTCAACTTTCAAAGAAGGGGAGGGAGATTTAACACTCCAGGTTCTTAAGCTTAATAGAACCTCTTCAGTCAAATGTGACTGGGTCCAGAAAGACAATCAAAGGATGATTGGGAACAGTATGGTTGAATAAAGGGATCAGGAGTGGTGTAACACACTCAAGAATTCAATTAGACAAATTCTTATTCAACCATCCAAGCTATTGGTTGGTGATAAGGATCAAGGATCAAGGGTTTGAGTATGGAGGCTCAAGGATCAAGGGTTTGAGTATGGAGGCTCAAGGATCAAGGGTTAGAGTATGGAGGCTCAAGGATACAGGGTTTGCTGATTCCATGCTTGATTTTTTGATGATGGATGCCTCCACTTTTCTAAAGCAGGGGAGAGCCCCCCTTATATGGGCAGGAGGCCCTGTTAGACTATGTACAACGGATTCTAAAAATAGAGCGGAAAAGGAAAGAAAATAATGTGGTCACTTGCGTCTGTCCGTGGATGGGCTCGTGAAACAATAGCAGAATCACCCACCCCTTGTCCAAAGGCTGAAAGGGGTGGGAAAAGAAAATGAAACCTACCGCCACGGATGTCCGCAGGTGGTAGTCAACACTCTCCACCCCTCGGCCAAAGGCGGAACAGGGTGGGAGAGTCCCAGTCAAGGGTGAGGGATGAAGTTTGTGAGAGCGCGGATGGGCAGATAGGATATCGGCTCAAGGTGACTGAGTAATTCCTGACAGGCTTGAGATTGACAACTCATAGATTGAGTGAAGTGGGAGATTGACGGATCCAAGGATTGAACAAGCGCTTGGAGGTGCAGTCGGGATGGGTTTGGTAATTTAGGGATGATTTGGGTTGCACAAAGGCCGGATAGGAGATTGGGACGTGCAATGAGCGGATAGGAGATTGGGACGCACAATGAGCAAATAGGAGATCGGGACATTCAATGGGCAGATACAAGATTGGGATGCGCGAAAACAAAGATGAGGACGCAGGACGCGCAAAGATAAGGATGAGGACGCGCAACGCGCAAGGATGATAAACAATGCGCAATAGCAAGGATGATGATGTGCGGATGAGGGACGCGCAATGCGCAAGGATGAGGATGGGTGGCGCCCAACGCGCTGTGGTGCCCCATCCTGGACACCTTGGCCAGTTTATTTGATTGAATCACTTACAAGAACAATCATTGCAACCATTTCAACTTTCCTGGAACCCCTTTGATCTTCATCTCATCCTCCAACCGGTAATTGAAGCGTTCTTGCCTCCTCCATCAAACTTGTCCCCAGTTATTGTTGTATTCACTTCATGCTTGGCTTGCTTCCCTGAATTATCATCATTGACTGATCCTCAGTCTCATAATCCCATTCGCTCCATCAACTCCCTTCATCCCTTCCTTGCTTTGCCCTTATCATCCTCATCCTCCTATCCTCCCTTGTTTGACCAAAACCTACAACAACTTGCAACCTTGCTTGGGCCCTCAGTTGCTCTCATCTCCATCTCCATCTCCATCTCCATCTCCATCTCCATCTCCATCTCCATCTCCATCTCCATCTCCATCTCCATCTCCATTTCCATCCCTCCCAGCCCACAAACAAAGGAGCTATCATAGCAGACTAGAGGCCTTTGAACCCATCATTGATTCTCACGACTCTTGCTTGAAGAATCTGAGATCTGAGATACTTTCCATCAAATCAAGAGCCTTTCAAATTAGGATCTTACTCATTCATTCATTCATACCCTTGATCAATCAATTCCTCTTCTTAATCCTCACATCCATCCATCCATCCATCCATTGGACCAGCCCAGGAACGATGTCTGCCAATTATCCCATCTAATCTCTCAACTTGATCGATCCCAATGACTTGATCATCTACCATTGGCTTCAACTCACAAAACCTTGGATCAACTCCAAACTCATCATCATCCCAACATGATGTCCCCTTCAATTTCTTCCCATAGACCCCTCTCTGCCAATCAGCCTCTTCAAACCTCCAGTCAACCCTTGACCACTCTGGATCCAAATCTTCCTCAACTCAATACCCCTACCTCACCCAATCCTATCAGATTGTTCCAAACCCCTGGGAGTACCAACAAGAGTTGATGGCAGAAAATGTTGGTCAAGGCCGGTATGACTGCTGGTGGAATCGGTGCTGCCTTTATTGAAGAGAGTATGAAGAGCTTACAGTATTGTTTACAGTGGCTACTCTATGCATTGGAACATCTAGAGCATCAGATCACTGTCCTACAAGATTTCATCAGTACTCTCAACCTTCCCCATGAATGATTGAATGCCATCATCTTGGCTCAAGCCGCAACAACCCTCACAAGAATCAAGAAGGAAGTTGTTGAGACAATCAGAAGGGTTGTTGACGTAGTATCAAGTACGCAGGTGGCTCCTTAACCAAACCCGCAAAACAGTTCATTCAGAAGAGTATCTTAGGATTGCCCCTCCAATGGGTATTGGCCATCCAAGCCAAGGCACCCTCATTCACGCGTTCAAATCCTAGTGGTCCCCCAAGTAGTGCTCTGATCATCCTCTAAACCTATCCCTCTTCCTGCACACTGCATCGCCCAACATTGACAGTTTTTTTCACTCCTCACTGATCTCCCGCGCGTCTTTTCTGTTTCCTCCGCGGGTCTCAAGGGTTGCCTGAGCCCATCAGTATGTCCGCGGGCCTCTCACTTGCTACTCTCCTGCCCACGCCCATCCTGTTAAAAAAAAAAAATCCACTTCATGTGTAAATCTCCCTTGGAAATAGTCTACAGGCCTCTGGTATATAAAAGGAGGGGCTCTCCCCTGCTTTTTCTGAATCATCATATCATGATATAGAATCATATCCATGGGAGTGTGTGCCTATGTCCCCCCATTATTGTGGAATTTGATCCTGATCCTTATCCTGGGTATATCTGTGATTTCCCCCTGATCCATTTTTGACCCTGAGTCTTTGCCCCTCTGTGGCCTGATCCTTATCACCAACCAATAGCCTTGCTGGTTGAAGAAAATTCTTTCTGTTGGAATTTTTGAGTTTTTTATACCACTCCTTGATCCTTTTCTCTGACCATACTGGTCCTGATCCCTGATCATCTTTCTGGAGCCAATCAAAATTGATTGAAGAGGTCTTATTAAGATTAAGACCTGGAGTGTTGTACCTCCCTTTATTTTCTTTGGAGTTGCATTCTTCCATCCTACTCTTGAGTCCCTTGAGAAGTGCTGAGGTTATCCTTGCTTCAAATCAGTTACTGTTTGCTTTTAGAGCTTCTTAAACATTGTGCTTTGTCTTTTACAGCCACCCTCAGATATCTGGTACCCTTCAAGCGCTTGATTGCGGAGAGTTGGGCAGGTTCATTGAGAACCTGAAAGTTGGTTGGGTTTGAGTTGATCATCCCCAATCTTCTGCTGACAACCAGAGTTATTAGCTTGTGGGCATTGTTTAAATAAAACATCTTTTGTTCTTTGAACTCTAAGCAGACTTTAACTTCTTTTGTTCAAGTTTTTCCCTGAATAATCTTGTCTCAGATAGTGCTGTTCCATTGCTACCAAACTATTATTATCTTTATCCTCTACTCCTTGATTCCTCATTTACCAGGTTCTGGATCTTGATCTTGGTTACATCTAAATGTTTTTGTAACACTCACGAGGGCAGCCTAAACAGCACCTTTCCCCTCCACAGAACTGCCACAGCCTAGCACTGTTTGGAGTCTTACAGCACGAGGAAAATTTTTGAATTCTTTTCTCATGGTTTCCCAAATGATTCACCACACCGGGGAACCAAATGTAGGACTCAAAAAGATGCTAAGCTGCAGGAAGGTCTGTGGAGGGGAAAGGTGTTGTTTAGGCTAACCTCCTAAGAGTTACAATAATATTGAAATGTAACTGAAATTGAGGTCCAGGAACTTGTAAATAAGGAATCAATGTAAGGGATGAGTTTAGGAATATTTGGTAGCAAAGGAATCAACACTATCTGAGAAAATATGGTGGAGGGAAAGACTTGAACAAAATAAGTCAAGGTTTGTTCAAAGTTCAATGGAAAAAGGCAGTTTTAAGTAAAAACACCCACAAGATAATAACTCTGGTCATCATCTGAAGATTAGGAAAGATCAACTCAATCCCAAACAACCTCCAGGTTCTCAATGAACCTGCCCAACTCTTGGCAATCAAGCGCTTGAAGGGTACCAGATAACTGTTGGTGCCTGAACAAAAAAAAAGGAATTTTTTTATGAAGCTCTAGAAGCAAAGCAATAACAGATTTGAACAAGAATAACCCAACACTTTTCAAGGAACTCAAGAGTAGTGTGGCATAATTCAAAAGAATAAAGGGAGGTCTAACACTCCAGGTTTCAAGCTTAAAGAAACCTCTCAGTCAAATGTGACTGGGTCTGGAAAGATGATCAGGAAAAGATCAGACCAGTATGGCCGGAACAAGGGATCAAGAGTGATATAACACACTCAAAAATTCCAGCAGACAAAATTCTCTTTAAACAGAAAGCCTATGGTTGGTGATAAGGAACAGGGTCACAGATGGACGGATCAAAGATTTGAGTATGGAGGCTCAAAGGATCAAGGGGAAATCAACAGATATACCCAGGATTAAGGTTGTAGATGAAGGGGAAGAGGCCCTTTGGAATGATCAGATTATTTATTACTATGTTGGATGGATCAGATGAGATTATGCAAAAGGGCAGGGGAGAGTCCTTCTTTTGATAGACCAGAGGCCTGTAGACTTTCTACAAGAGAGATTTACAGATAGGGCGGGAAAAATGTTTTTTAAAAAAGAATGAAGGTTGGCAACAGGAACCGCCTGACATGGGAGAGAGAGATGAAAAAAGAAAGAAAAAAAAAGCTATGAGAGGTAGAAACCTGCCCCCTCAAGCAAAATTGCAGCAGTGGATGGATGGAAGATTGAGGGAGGATTGAGGTAGGACCATGGTCACACAAGCAATGAAGATGGTTGCGCGCAACCATTGGTGGCGGTGCAAAGGTTCCAACAACCGCAAGCAATGCTTGCGGTCATTGGTCAATGGAGGTGGGATGGGAGGGTGACATATGAGTTGTTGGAACTGGATTGAAAATGGAAAAGGGCACCAACCGTCCGATTGAGAAATATTGGTCGGACGCAATGATGGTGGGAAGAGGTGGATGACAGCCGTTGCAAGAAGCAATGGCTCATTGGTGTCAAACTTGCTGTTAGGTTGGTGCAAGGTTGCCAACAGAAAGGATGGAGTGAGATAGTTCATGGTATTGATCAATTGAGGATTGTTCCCATTACCAATCTCATGCAAGTCATCAAATTATGGGCTGGTCTTGGGGTCTCCAACAACTACAAGAATTGCTTGCAGTAATTGATCAATGGTGGCAAGGGTGGGAAGCTCAATGGCGGCAAGGATGGGAAGCTCAATGGCCAATGATATTGGCGGTTGATAGCCAATTGTGCCAAGAGATCCATGAAGCAGGATGGTGGTGATGAGTTGAGAAGGAAATGGCCAATTGCGCGTGCTTGGCCAAAAATTCAGGGGGAAGCGCGTGCAAAGGGGGGGGATTTGAACAGAGGAGGAAGGAATTAGGTGACCAAGCCTGGCCTCCTCAACTTCTAGGACAGGGAAGAGCTTGAAACTTGGAAATGAGAGGGTAGCCATAGAGAGACAATTGTTTTTTTGAAGTTGCATTGATGGATAAGCAAATGTAAAAAAAAAAATCAAAAATTTCCATAAACCATGAGGTGTCCTGGATTGGTCACCACAACGGTCTCAGAAAACTCACACAAGGAAGGTTGGCTGCAATTTTTCAATCCATGAAAGTTTCACAAAGGCAGACAACTTTGTGGCAACTGTCCTACAAAGAAACTCAACTTAAACATAAACCATCAGAACATCCATCTGTGCATCCTCAACTGAGGAGAATCACTGGGGTGGCCTTAGGAAATCTAATAGAAGGCATGAATGATGGGCTCAATATGTTGCGACTTCAGAGAAAATTGAGCAATAATGATGGCCTCAATTATTTTGATGACCAAAAGATCTATAAAACTAAGTGAAAGCTAGCACTTGAAGAACTAAAGCGGAAAATTGTTTTGGAGGTACTCTAAAAACAGCTTAAAGAATCAAGTTTGATTTATCAGTCAAAATCCAGTGGATAGAATCATTTGGAGGCCCTATTCTTTGCCAACCCAGAGTCATTAAAGCTTTCCAAAAAATTCCATCATATTGCTATGTTGTATTGTACTTATAAAACAAATAAGTAAAAAATCTTGTTGAATCCTCTTCCAAATCCTCTTCTTCCTCCTCCAAATCCTCTTCTCAAGTTTTCTAAGATGGCCACAACATACTCTGCCAGCCCGCGCACTGCTAGCCCGCACTTGGCGCATCTACCACTCTCTATCTAGCTTGCGGCCCCTATCCTCACTCACCAACTCTCCCGGGGACTTGACCGGGGCCTTTCTTGCTTCCTTTCCTTTGCCAGTGTGATATTCTCTCCAATTCTATTTCTCATTCTCTTCTATTCATTTTCCTTTCATTTCCTTTGTCCAAACCTTTCTTTCCTTCTTACCATTTTCAATTCTCTCACACCTCCATTCACCTCATCAACTTCACATCAATTCTCAATTGCTTATCCTGGACTCACCTCAAAAGCCTCAACCACAAACCCTCAACAATCCTTTTCCAACTCAAGTCTCTATAGCCAATCCTGATTCACTCAACGCTCATTGTCAACTGTCTGGTAAGATTTCTGCTGTCCTTTTTCCAACTGTTGTTTTCTTCAATTCTCTTGTCTCTTGTCTCTCAACTGAATCCCTTTGTTTCTCAGACTGTGTCACGTCCCTCTTAGTCGTGATTTCTTTCCTTCAATTAAATTCAAATTACAAATCTTGTTATTGCATTTTGTAGGAATGACAGCCAACTGGAAAACTTTCAGAAAAGATCTTGTTTTAATAAAAAAGAAAACGTTTGAGTTCTACAGTTGGTCTTTAAATGCATTAAAAAAGTTGCCTTATGAGCCTGAGAGAATTCCAAAAGTCTTTGTGAAAGACCGTGAAAAAGCTCTGATTTTTGAAATTGAATCTGGTTTCCCAGAGTCATCAAGAAACTGTTGCACTTGGCACTTGTCTAAAAAAATGCAAGCAAACTTTAAAGGGCACTTTGTTAATGAAGTTGAAGGATGGAAAATATTTATGACTCTATGGGCAAAGTACGGGGCCTCAAAGACCAAGAAGAAGGCGTATTTCAATGATGCAGAACTCAGATTATGTCCAACTCACTGTTTCTGGTGCTTCCTAGTTTTTTTCTAACCTTTTGACTTGTATACTGTTTCTTGAAAGACTATGAGAATTTACTTGAGTATATGGAAAATAAAATTGCCCCTATCAAAGGTATGTTTGTAATAGCGTGTGTATAAACCCTGATTTAGGAAAAAAATAACTTCTTGGGTTGAAGGGGCTCATGCCACTCTCAAGAAATTCCTTGCAAACTCTTTGGGAAACATATTGGATTTTTGGAAAAACCTTGGCAGAAAAGTTTGAAATCAAATTAAATTGGTTCATGCATCACTAAAAAACTCTCAAATTAAGTTGGGGGAATTTCTCCCACCTGAGCTGTTACCATTGAGAAAAAAATTGTCTTTAGAGGAAATTCTGCTTTTTAGTGAACAATTTGAGAAGTTAAAACACAATCATGATGGCAAAGTGTGCACCAAGTCATGCTCCAAGAATATTGGTTTGCCCTATCCTCACAACTAGGTGACTGTCTAGCATTTAGAGGATTGGTGATACCCAAAGATGTTGATCCTCAGCGGAGGTTGGACTATGAACCTTGCAGTTCTAGTTCTGTTAGTTGGCTTAAGTTTGATTGTTCAAATCACTATGTGATTAATGCTTTTTTATTAATGATTTTTGATTAATTATTCCTAATTCAATAATGGTTGATCCCTCTGACTTTTTGAAGTGTGACTTGAAAAAAATGCTGAGCATTACTCAGTTAAGTGAAAATAAATTCAATGATCTTGGAATCTCCAGATAGTGAGGAAGGCGGCCTATTTAAGTATATCATTTGAAAGATCATGAAATATCAATCAAAGCCAAGAATTGAACCTAAAGTTGTACAATCAAGTTGGGGCCAGCAAAAATTAACAGATAGGCGGCGAGAAAAATCTTGTTTTGGGCATGTGAAAAACAAAACAAGCGGGAAAATAGGACTGGAAGGGTGCAAAAACATAAAAGAAGAAAAATTGTAAGTAATTTCTTTTGGAAAATTTTTATTTTTTGGGTTTAATGAACTGACTAACTAATCATGAATTTTTAGTTGAAGTTTGCAGGATCAGAATCTTAATTTCATACTTCAGAGGAAGAGACTGAAAGTGAATTGGGATCAATTATTTTTGAATTGGAATCCTCTTCAGAGGAAGACAATGTGCAGCAAAGCTCAAACAGAAGCTCATCTTTGGTGAGTATTAATTTCATTGATCTGATTAAAGAAATGAATACTAAGTTAGTTTTCATGATTGGAACCAAATGTGAAATACCTCAATCAAATAAACAATCAATTCCATAATTTCTTGGGTGAGGTTTGGGATCCAATTGGAGATGGGAATTGTGGATTTAGAGTACTTGATAAATCTCTTGGTTATAATGAAAATGGATGGTTTAAAGTGAGAAAAGAAATCATTGAAACATTAGAGAAACATAAAGCATGCTACATTAAGATGCTTGGTGGTGCAAAATAGGTAGAATAGATTAAACAACGTCTTGATTTTGAACCAATCAATCAAAAGATTCCCTCTTCAAAATGGTTGGCTACATAAGATTTGGGACAAATTTCAGCAGGAACATAAGCCAGAGGTATATGTTTCATTTCATTGGAGTCATTTTTTTCTTATACTCCAATGAGAAATGGTGTACAAGATCAATCAGACCCTATTTATATTTCCTTTGTAAAAAATAAAAACTGCTTTCTATTGGTACTTGAGGGAGAAATGATTCCAATCCCACCCATTGTAGCAAAACTGAATTCCTTGATTTTGAAAAATGCCTCTGGTTGGGTTAATCATCTCAAAGATCAACTTCAAACGTATTCTATATTATAGAGATTATAGAATTTGACTTCATTTCATCATTGGCTTTCATATAAATTGTAATTCTAATGCAGCTAAGAAGTTCTGTTAATAGAAAGGGTTATCACATTTTGAACATCATTATGTTGATTATTTTGAGTTAACATCATTATATTGAGTTTTTTTAATGAGAGTGGAATGGTAAGTCAGTTCAAATTGTGTTGGTCTGATTCCATCATAAGGAGTATTTTAATACTTATGATGGGATCAGCTTAACACCAGTTGAACTGGATTTTTTTGGGGGTTTTCACTTTAGGGCTTGTCAAGTTGCTTTTCTTTTTTTTGGTGTTTTTACTTTAGTTATTTTGAAGTTAGTTGGATTTTTTGTTGTGTTGTTATATTAGGGCTAGTCCAGTTACTAAATGAACCAATATTCAGAAGGCTGAAAGAAGAAACCCATACCAGAGAATTGAAAACCTCAAGGACCAACTTAGAGGGATTGAAGATAATAAAAAAGAAGCCCCATCTTCAATAATCCAGATGAAGCAAGAACTGAAATACCAAACAAAAATACCCATTGGATCCCAAGAGAAAATTTGGGAAGACCAGGAAAGAGGTCAGAATCATCCAGGCCTGGCCATAGAAGTGATTCAGAACCTTACCAGAATTTGCAAAGTCATAAACCAGATCCTGGAAGAAAATAAAGCACAGGGCATACCAGAAAGCCCATACACCCAACAAAGAACATGACTTCAGACTTCAACCCCAAGATCAGCCTTTGGAATAATGCCAGCAAAAATCACTGAAGAATCAACAAGCCCCTCAATTGGTCCAGGAATTTATATATTCTATCAATC
This sequence comes from Puccinia polysora, assembly GCA_025617555.3. NCBI lineage: Eukaryota > Fungi > Basidiomycota > Pucciniomycetes > Pucciniales > Pucciniaceae > Puccinia > Puccinia polysora. The sequence goes on from CM062629.1 coordinate 1,989,920, forward strand.
TAGAGAAGAAGGAATAAGAGCTACTAGGAACCAACATACTGAAAGAATCCCAAAAAGAAGACCATTCCAGGATAACTCAATAATCAATAAAAATGAAAAAATTGAGTCTTATTAGATGGAAAGAAATTCAAAATGAATTTGATGGAACAGAATTGGAACAGTTGATTAAAAGAGTAGAGAAACTGGGAAGATTTCAGAATTCAGTAGGAATTCATATAGCTCTAAAATTAACCTTTCTAGTACAAGAAAAGAAAGTTGGGGAGTCTATTGAAGATATGGAAGGACATCAATATTGAGACCAGGATCTTTTTAAGAATTCTTAAAAAAAGAAATTGGGGACAGCTACCCCCCATAAAAGGTTTAATCAGTAATCTCTACCAAGGCTGCTTAGATATACTCAAGAGCAAAGAATCATCAAGCCTAAGTATGATTCCAATAAGTTCATTGGGATTTATGAAGAGATGGTCCTTTACTTCATCAGAATGGGGTATGACAATGCCAACTGGGAAAGTTCAGAAAAATATGGAAACCCTTTTCCACTGATCTTAGGGAGGAATTTAGCAGAGAATTGGCCCATGAAGGAAGAATAAAAATTGCAACAGATGGCAGATACCTTCCCCCAGATTTCGAAACCTTGAGAGAATTTGAGGAAATAACCTTGGCCTTATGGGATTTGGATGAAGAAGAAACCACTATATCTATCATCAAAAGTTCACTAAAAACCAAGATAGAATTAAAGTTTAAGAAATTAGGAATAGATGAACTCCTTACAATGAAGGCAGAAATCAGAAAACTCACTATGGCCTTTCAGAAGCAGGAACCACCCCACTTTGATAGAACCAACCAAATAGTGGCACCAACTTACAGACCCTCAGCTCCCAATGCAGGACCTAGATGGTCAATGAGATGTTAAAATTGCAAGAAAAAACCCCATAACCTTGTCAACTGTCCAGAATTGACACAAGATATAAACGCCAGGAGGGTTTTCAATCAAGGAACCAACTATTAATTCCCAAACAGAGAACCCATAGCTTATAGAAACCAGGAAAGCTTCAAAGATAAATTCAAGAAATTCTCAGAAGCTCAACAAATCCCAAATTTAGAAAAACCTCAGAAGAAGGAAGAACCCACAAATTTTTCAGCATTCTTGAAGTCTGGAAATTGGGAAGCTTGGAAACCACCAGAGGTAAATATGGAGGAATATCAAGTTCAATGGGAGATGAGAAGATCAAAAATATTTTCTGGGAATCTACCAGGTAAGAACAATACCCAAGAGACACCAGTAGTAAATCAGGTAACCTCAGCACCAACTAAAAAATCAGGTTCATAACAAAGGAAGAGGAAAATAAGCTATCCAGGAGTATGGGTGGAAGTGGACCAAAAATCTGAAGATGAAGGAGAGAACTTAAAAGAACCCGTGAAAGAACCTGAAACTGAACCTTTAAAGAAGAACCAATGAAATTCAGAACCAGTGGATAATCAGGATGGAACCAAGATGGAAGAAAGTTTGAAGAAGAAAATATTAAAACAAAAATTTAACCTTACCCTGGAGGAGCTCCTTTCAGTTTCACCAAATTTCTTCCATCTGTTAAAATATATGAACCCTGAAGGGACCTAGGACCTTAAAAAGGCCTCTGAAAAATCAATCATCAAGAAAAAAGGGTGGATTAAAGGATGTCAACACCACTTTCAAGACTATTCAGATAATGAATACCCATGCTGCATAGGCAACAACCTCACCTATTCTTCTCTGGTGGATACTAGTCCTGAGTTAAATGTCATACCAGAAAATTTGGCAATTCAGAAAGGCTTTTTCCCCAGGAAATTTTTCATGAAGTTTAGATGAATTGGGGGCCCTTCTAATCCATTAATTGGATTGGCTGAAATATCAGTATTTGAAATAACACCTGGGGAATCAAAATATGCCCACTTATTCATAGCCAAAGGATCAATTTATACAACAATTGGCAGGCCATTCTTAGTGGATCACAAAGTCAGGCTGGAATTGGATGAAGTTCAGGGTTCTCAGTCATGAATTTTAATCTTTTTTACTCTTTTTTCTAAAAACCAGAAAATTTCTGTACAGGGTTTGATGGAATAAGAAGACACATGATTGGAGTGAGATGTGATCAGTAAGGAAATTTTTGTCTTCAGGTCAATGTAAAAATTGGGTTGAAGTGGGGAATCTTCCTAACTGGGCTCAACTGGTATTGGGGTATGGTCTGGGGCAGCTGGAAGACTGTCCCATGGCCTAGGAGGTAGGTGGGTCCTTAGTTTTTTTATATTGTATCTGAGAGGGTGTTCAACACCTTGTCCTGGCTTGTTGGTTGAGTTTCTAGTGTTCTTCCTTTTTCAGGAGGAACCTTGTCCCTCTGGGTCTTTGGCTTGTTTGGTTGTTGGAGATGGTTTTTTGGGAAATCAATTGATTTCTTGTTGATCATTTGATTCTGGATGGTGGCTGGGAGAATGATTGGTCCTTTGTTGATTGATTGGTCTTGAGAGATCAGAGGTTGTTGGGCTGGTTAATTGTATTCTTGAGGGGATTGTTTGATCAAGGCTGTCTTGAGGAAATTGTTTGATTGATTTTCTAGAGGCAATCAATTTTCTTGATGGCTGGAGTGATGGTTGCTAATTAGGTGGAAGCAAGGATGGCCGTGGGAGCAAGAGAAAGGAGAGGAAGTGACATGTAGTTGTGCCAGGATTGAGCACTTGCCCAACTACTGGAGTTATCCCAATGAGGATAACTTCAGACTGCAGCGTCAAGGTTCTGGTTGTTTCAAGAGTTATCCCAATTGGGATAACTAGCTTGTGGTTGATGTAGTCGCTTTTGAACAACCAAATCTTCCCAAATACATTTTTTTTGTCCTGATTAAATGACATATTTCAACAGAATTATCCAAGCATAAAGGAGAAGTCTTAACCTTCAAGACACCAGATGGGTAAAGGTTATGCATCCCAATTTGTTCACCAAACCAAGCAGGATGGAAGGTTACACCAACCAGAAGACCAATGGGCATGAATAGCATCACAGAAAACCTATACCAAGGAGAGGTTTGGATCAGTGGACAGAGAATACCAGTAATAGACCTTGAAGGCTTACCATAACCCTGGTAAAATAACATCATCACTCCGGAAGTAGCAGCAGAAAGAGGATGGGGGGAGGTTTTGAAAAAGCAAGAAGTTGAATAAACTTGGGAAATATTCCAAAAATATTTCAATTATTCTGCGCCAACCCTGAAGATATGGAAGGAACCAACCAGAAATAATTACCTGGAGCAGGATTGGCAAACTCCCATGTGGTAGTTGAAACCTGTCCTATGGCCATCAGACTCACTTTTTTAATGTAGGAACAGCTCAAACCCTCAAAGTTACCTCAGAAAAGGATTCTACGTCACAAATAACCTATAGTCACTCAGCCAAAGTACCCCTCTATTTTTTATGGATTAGAAGATAAATCCCAAAAAACCTCCAACTGTGGAAAACTTATACCCAACCAGGTTTCAAAGCTCTGGGGAAGGCATAATCAAATACCTTGTAAAACCTAAAATACATACCAGTAATAGCTTACACTCAACACCAGGAATATACACCAACCCTTTCACCTCAGCCCGAAGATAGAGATACAGATACAGGAGGCAGTGCAACTAGTTTCGCTCTTTTCACCTCACCCATAATAAAAGCTAATATACATACAGAAGGCTGTGTTGAATTATACAGGAACCGTGCAGGCAGGAGGAAGTGACACCAGTCTCCACCAGAACCAAAAAAACAGGACATTATACATACAGGAAGCTTTGCAGAATTATACAGGAGCAGTATGGGCAGGAGAAAGTGGAACCAGGATCAACCAGACACCAAACAAAACATGCAGTACCAACAAACCCCAGCAGCACACAGAAATTTATGCAGCCAGGAGCATGTGATGCCAAACCAACTACCAGTAAAATTACCACAGGCCTACCCAGCAATATATGCAAGCAGTCAAGACCATGCAGCAGCAAATAAACCACCAGTGAATGCACAGCAATACATGCAGGAAGAAAAGTCAGTACCAAATAAGCAACCAGCACCAGAGCAACCTTATCAGCACCTCACAGCAATTCATGCAAGGCTTTGCAGGAATGAAAAACCTTTACAATCTTTTCCCAACAATCAGAATCACCTCAGTTTCATGCAGTGTCTTTTTTCCAACCAGAAGAATTTCCTCAGTTTCATGCAGTGTCTTTTTTTCCAACCAGCTAAAAATTCTCATGTACCTGTATCCCACTGTAGCAGGGGAAGCCTCAGGGCCCCCTCAGGGGAAGCCTCAGGGCCCCCTCAGGGGCAGCCCTGAGCATCCCCTGGGGACCAGCTTTTCTATTTAAGGAGGGCCTCTCTGCCCTATCCAGGTTGTATCATCATCCATCATCATCCCCCACTCAACACTCCTCAGATATCAGGCCCTCTGGCCCATCTACCCATCAGTAGTCATCTGTGGTACCTACCCAGATAAATTTTAGTAGTGACTCAGTTATAAAAAAGGAAACAAGAAATCAGAAACCAATTTATTACCCATATTTGATCAATTAAACCATCCAACAGGTGCTTGAATAAGTGTTTTTCAGTGAACGAAATATTCAGCACCATATTAAAGAAACCCCACCCATTATTAAATAAATAGCCCTTACAAAGACAGAGAGAACAACAAAAAGGAACTACCAACCTTTCCTCTACCCAGCCCCACTGTGGGTAAACCCATCCTTGGGTCCTCTCCTGAACCATCCATCTGATAAACCCTTGAAACCTTTAATATTGGGACATTGGTTTAGATCAAATATATCTGATCATTAAATAACCAATAACCCAATAAATCTGGTCCATTCTTCATCAAATCCTACCAATAAACAGTTAAATAATTAACCTAGGTCTGATCTGAGACCTATATTAAGTCTAAAAGAAACCAGAAATCAATTTAAATAAATTATTGTGCAGATTTACTATAGTACTAGAGGGGCGGGTGATTCAAAGCCACTCTTAGTATATACTAATACTCCAAAGGAGTAAGAGTAATACTAAATTCCCCTTCAAGGAATCCAAGCAAGCTATTTTCTAATTTATTCTCTAATCCCTCAGGAGTCTCTACACCAATTTCATGGACCTACTCAACACTTACACTGGAAATACCTTCTTAATTCATGGAAAATGGCCATCTCATCATGGGAGAGTCACATGGATTTTTAGGTCTTGCTTAAATTATGGGGAAGATTGGGCTTAATCTTGCATTATCCATATAATAATGATGGATCCAGCTATACCAGAACATTTTAGGTTGTCAGGATACTTGGAGTAGTAACAATTCATTTCACTTTAATTGATGCAGAAGTAGGCCATCCAGTTTCCTTTGGTGAGCTGAGGGTAAGGGTGGGCACTATGATTCCATTTTTTTCATCACCTGAAAAATAATAATAATAATAATAATAAAATGATAATTATGAATAAAATTATCATTTTATCATATATATACATATTGTAAAAATAATAAAAATAATAACAAATTAAATAAAAATAATAGCATCAAAAAAAAGTGTATACTATCAAAAGCAAAAAAAAAATAGGGAATTTTCTTTCACAAAAAAAAACAGCTCAACACTATAATCTCTCCTAAATAAATTGATCATTGATATAAAGTAGCAGAAAGTTTGGGGATCTCCTTATAAAAAAAATAAAACAATAATGAGTTGAGGCATCCAATACCAAAAAAAAGGGGGGTTAACATTAACATTTTCTCTGGCATCTACTTGGACAAAAAAATAAGAAAAGGAAAAAATAACTATATTGAGAAAATAGATCAACAGGAGAAGGAAGAGCACTGGAAGAAGAGTCTATTTAATTGTAACTAACTGTCTCATAAAAAACCATGGGCCATGGGTGTTGATGGGTCAAGCTATAAAAGCATTGACAGTGATAGCCAAGAGGACTGCAAGTAAAAGGGGGGGATCACTTACCATATTTTTTCTTTTTGGGTTGGTGATTGCAAGGAGGGGCAGCTACTGCCTTGGAAATCAAGGAATAGAAAAGCCCCATACCCATTTATTTTTCAAACAACAAAAAAGAGTTAGAGGCTTGTGTAGCAACAAATATGATGCAGATGGGAGCAAGCGGTGTGGAGACTCCTTTGGGATTGGGTAAAGTTTAGCAAATAACTTGCTGGCAGTCACTTGAGGGGGAATTTAGTACTACAACTACTAATAAGATAGATGAAGACTAAGGGTGGTTTTGAATTGCCTACCCCTCTAAGTACTATAGTAGTCTCACAACAATAAAAAGAAAAGAGATTGGTGGCTGATTTTCAAATAGAGTTGCTACTATAGTAGTCTCTCTCAGACCTAGGATCAATGTATTCAAGTTTGATAAGGAAGAAATGGTGGAAAAGATAGGTGACCTGGTGGATAGAAGCTGAGTAAGGGAAGAATCCTTTCTCTAGTCTTATCCTTTATATATTCTTTATGTTGTTTTATTGGTTACTGATGAATACTCCCTTGATGTTACAGGTGTTGAGTGATAAAGCTGAAATGGTTGAGACTATGCTTGATAACTGATGATGATGGTTGATGATGCTTGATGATGATGATGGTTGAGGTAGGTGATGATGGTGGTTGATGATGGTGATGGTGGATGATGATTATAGTTGATGATGGTGATGGTGGATGATGATGATGGATGATGATGATGGATGATGATGGTGATGATGGGTGATGATGATGATTGGTGATGGTGATGATGGTTATGGTGGATGATGATGATGATGTTTAGTTTATGGGGACATGGTGGTGATGTTCAAAGGTATGGGGTATTGGGTAAATAATGGTGGTGGTGGATGGTCAAAAGTATGGGTTATTGGGTTGGCTCATGGTCAAAAAAATATGGGGTAATGATGATGGATGGTCAAGGGTAATGGTGGTGGTTGATGGTGGATGGTCAAGGGTAATGGTGGTGGTTGATGGTGGATGGTGATGGTGATGGTATGGGTTATGGGATTGATGATTTTTACAGTATGGGTTATGGGATAATGGGTTGATTATGGTCAAAGAATGGGTTAAGGGTGCCTAAGAGGCATGGTGATCCCTGGAGGGGAGGATGGGGGGAACTGATGGGACCTGGATGGGGGAGAGAGGCCCTCTATTTATAGAAAATCCTTCCCTCAGGGCTGCCCCTGAGGGTCTCCCTGATACAGTGAATACAGTTCATGAGGCATTTTTGCTGGTCAGAGGAGGAGGCTGTGCAGGATCTACATGTATGTACAACCTTGCATGCATTGCTGTGCTGCATTGATACAGGTGCCCCCCTGCATAAGTTACTTCTGTATAGTGTCCTGTATGATGCTGTACAGCGTCTGCATGCAGTGTCTTGCATATATTGCTGTGTCTAAAGGTGATTTGTTTGGTTCTTCATGCAGTGCCTTGCATATATTGCATCTGTATTATGTGATCTGTTTGGTTCTTCATGCAGTGCCTTGCATATATTAATTATGCATACTGCTGCAGGTTTGTTTGGTGCTACATGCAGGGTCTTGCATATATTAATTATGTATACTGCTGCAGGTTTATTTGGTTATGTATGGTTTTACTGTATGGGGTATGTACTTGAAGGCTTCCTGGGTATGTCCATGGACTTTCACTGGTCTGTGACACCTTGTAGGGGTATGGGTAGGCCAGGGTTGATTTGAGCTGTATCTTCTAAACCATGAGAGATAGAGGGGTACTTTGGCTGAGTGACTGAGGGTTATTTTTGGTTTGGAATCCATTTTTGAGGTCTGTTTGATGATTGGAGCTGTCCTTATACTAGAAAAGTGATTCTGATGGCTATAGGTTAGGTTTTGGATCACCACAGCAGTGTTGAAACAAGAGAAAGGTATTCCCCAATGTTATCCTCAAGTTTAGAATTTAATGGTCCTAGAATCAGTAAGATGAGGGATGCAACTTTTAGAGAGAGAGAGAGAGAGAGAGAGAGAGAGAGAGAGAGAGAGAGAGAGAGAATTTGAGAGTAAAAGACCTAGATTCCTTCCTTCCTTCCTTCCTTTGGTGGTGTTATGTTATGAGATCCCCCCCTCATCAGCATGGCTGTGTGGGGAAGGTATTGTAAATTTCCCCTAAACCCTAAACTAAGTACAAGTGCAAATAAAATCCAACAACAAAAAGAAAGAACCCTAAGCCAAAACTATCCTCCTTCCCCAAAACTTGCACCGCTACATCCATGCAGTTTTTCCTTCTCACAGTGCATGCCACACCTTACTTGGAGCCCACTGCGCCTGCCTGTAGCCACCCAAATCCCATTTTCCCACCAATGTTGTTTCTGCTGGGTTTTTTCTTCTGATTAAAACCTACATACCCTACTCAGAGCCCCCCTCAATTACCATAACCGCCCAACTGGCCTTCTGTAACCATTTTTTGGTCCCCAATGCTGAGCTGAGTTTTAACTCAGCAGCTGCTGCTGAGCTTGCAGTGCTGCATACATGCCAAGTTGTATCCTGCCCATTTCTGACAGCGCTGTTAAAATTTGAGTTTTCATATATTTGACTTTCACTGGAGTTTAGAGTATAATTGATTGGATTGATGTGATCTTTTTATTGTTATCTTAAAGTAATCAAACAACAGGTAAAATATAACTAGGCTGTGTTATAACCAAGATAAATTATATCTGTTATTTAATAGAGGATCTTGTGTTTTAGTATTGTGATTTTCAGACTTTCTAACCATAGCATTTCACTTACCATGTCACTTAAACTGCTTATGCTAATTTTACCTTATTTATTTTGTACTCAACCACTTGTTGGCCAATCATGTATTTAGTCTATATAAACCATGGTGCTCTCAAGAGGAATTCATCATCTGTTCTGTCTTACTTTGAACCAGAGTGCCCCTCTCCTGACTCCCTAGATCCATTCCTCTTGATGTTACAAAGACTTCATACCATCTTCTTCATCCATCTCACCGGGGCATCTAACTCAAACTTTTACAAGCGCTGGCCCCAACCATTTACAAATCCGTTTCAATAAAATGCCACCACAGCGGGTGTGGTGGAAACAGCAATTTCGCAAGGGCAAGGCGCCTGAACCAAGTGGGATGGATAAAAAATTTGCACAAGAGGGGGGATTGTTGAACAAGGAAATGAATTAGCTCCAGCCCAGGGGTGCCTTTTCTAGAAATCAATGGTAGGAGGATTCACCAACTGCCAAACCCAACTAACCCCCCCATTCTAATAAATTGAAACCAGATAATTCACTAGCATTTTTCCTTGTATTTTCAATCAATTATGCAGAAATTCTCAAACTTTTTTAGCCAAAGATACTGATGAATTTTGAGAGAATAAAAACGCTTCCAAATTCAAATACAATGAGTTCATCACCAAATGTGATCAGTTCTAACATGACTTACTGATCATATTCAGGAAATATTGAAGAGATTACTTACCAGAAAGAACTTATTTCTTCATTTTATTTTCAATTTTTTAAAGATACTTCCCTCTGATTGAATTGTTCCAAAATTCCAAGTTGACAAATTCAAATGTTTTTTTGTCAGGGAAACCTGCTGAAATCATGCCTCTGAATTTTGATTTCCATTCAGGCTGAGTTGTGCAATGATTTTATTGACCAATAGTATCAAAAAAGTGATATAAATATAGAGAATATTTTTTTGGGACTTGTAAAAAACTCTTGTAGTGGTATATACTACTAACATGAAATGAAAGAGCCAATTTAATGTTGATCTGAAGCACTACTACTGTTGTGACTTCCACTCATGTCTCTTATTTCTATTGTCTGTCTATGTTTCTTTATGTGTGTTTTCTTCTTCTCACTCTTGCTGCCACCATGTCTCACAGGGTGCTAAGACTCCAAATCTAGAGTGGGCAACCCCTGAGCGCGACCAGCTGGCAGTCAACAACTGAACTCCTGGGAATCTCAATCATCATCCACCGACAGACCATATTCAAATACTCATCTGCCTACCTCATCAAGTGACTGCCCGCAGCCAGCTCAATCCAAGTAAAAACAGATCCGACTCCATTGGTTATGATCCGTACTAACTCTCTCCTCCAGATTGTTCAAGGCGCCTTTTTTGGTCATCTCTTGCTGTTCTTGTAGCTGGTTGTACTCCAACCGTCTCCTGAAAGACTTCCGTTGGTGTTGTTTCTTTTCCAATTCTCTGTCTCAATGACTCTTGTCTCTTCATTTCCTTTTTGATTCTGTTCCTACTCAAAATGCAGTCTGGTCTTGGCAATCCTGCCAATACTTTTTCCTCACACAGTTAAAAGCCAAAAAAATTCCACCGACTGGTCACAAGCAACATGCCCAAACCAGGATCTCCATCAACCCCAGGACCAAGGGGAGACCACATGAACTTCAAATCTCACGCCCTCAAAGTACTCATAAAATCAACACCTCTACTGAATGAAGAAAACTATAGAATGTGGCGTAAGAAGATGGAAAAAATCTTTAAACTCAGGGGAATCTTTCAAGTCTTGAACTGGTTGGATGAGCTTTCCTCACTGGACAAAGAGACAAATCAAGAGATGGTAGCCTACCTGATTGCCAGACTAGATTCAAACACTTGCAACAACATAATCAATGATTTCAACAAAGACAACGCCAAACTAATATGGACTTCAACCCAATCTCATTTTGACTCTTCCAAATCAGCAAACAGAGCGCGCTTTTTCAACAGCTTCCTTCATCTCTCCATGTTCTCCAACATTGAGGAATTTGTTACAAACTTCAAAACGTTCCTTAAAAAACTAACCAAAGTTGGTATCAAGCTCCCATCTGATATAATAGCTTACCTGGTACTTTTCAAATTCCCTGCCTCAATTCAAGGCATGAAGACCCAAATCATGCACTCAACCGCCGAAATGAGGATTGAAACTTTACTGGATCATCTCATCCAACACAAAAACGAGACCAGCTCCCAAGAAACTCCCAATGAACCTGTCAATATAGCCCTATACAACGGACCAAGATGCGAAAATGGAAAGCACAACCCTGCCCTAACATCTCACCCTTCACAAAACTGCTGGATCAAATTCCCTGAACTTAGACCGCCTAATACTCACTACCAAGGAAACAAGAATAAAAAGAAAACTAAATTTTCTGCCTGATTAAAAGAGCGTCACATCAACCACATTCTCTCAGAACCATACCATTCCCAACATAACGGACAAGTAGAAAGAGCTAACAGGAATTTCATGGAATCAACCCGCGCCATGCTCTCCAAAGTTCAAATTCCTAAATCTTACTGGCACAAGGTGGTTTGCAGCTGTTGTTTGTTACTCAACCAAATACCTAAAGAAAAAGGAACGGAATCCCCATGGAAACGTATGCATGGCAAAGAACTCCCAGAGGGTTATCTAAGACCTGTTGGCACCAATCTCATGTATTGACTTAAAAATCCTCAAATCCAATCTAAACTATCCAAGAAAGGGGAGTCTGGAAAACTCCTAGTTCTCAACCCTGGCTTGCTCTCATATAAGGTTCTTTCAAACTCCGGAAAGATTTTCAACACCAAACATGTCATATTTTCCAAATCAACCCACAAAAATGCAACCGCGCAGAGAGATCAGACAGATCTGGATCCATCAACTGATCTAGCCATTCAGAAAACTCTAGCTCCACTCAATCTGCCTGATGACAAATCTCAATGCTCCAACAATGAATGCACCGCCAAATCAATAAAGCAAGAAGAAATTTCTGACGCCAACAGTAACAACACCAATGAGAATGAAGAGGTGTCCACTAGTCTGAGACCAAACTTAAGAAACAGGGAACTGCTAGCCAAACCTGATAGGTACGGTTACCACGCTGAAAAACTATCTAACTCCATTGAAGAAGACCTTACCATTCCCATGTGGAACAAATTCACCCTAAAAGAATTCAAATCCATTGAAAATCAAAATGTCTGAGAGGAAGTTGACAAAAAATTTTGACAAATCCCCTTAAGACTGTGGCGGTTTTCAAAGTGAAGCACAATAAACATGCCGAAGCTCCCACCTACAAGACACGACTATGCGTCTAAGGTTTCAACCAAAGATATGGAATTGACTACTTCAAAACTTATTCTCCCACAGGAAGAGTTGCCTCTCTCCAAGCCCTTCTCACCTTTGCAGTGGAAATGAAACTTGACCTCCTTCAGCTCAACGTCAAGGGAGCCTTCCTACATGCTGACCTCGACAAAGATGTGTTTATCATAAACCCTTCTGGATCCGGTTGACGCGGAAAATACTTAAGACTGAAGAAATTGATGTATGGACTAAAACAAGCACCTTGCAACTGGTACAGAATGCTAAATTTGTGGATTGAACGTCAGGGTTTTGAAAAATAGGCCTGAAATCCGTGCCTTTTCCTGTGCAAACATGACTCCTCAGCTCTCCTCTTTCATGTGGACGATCTCATAGTTGCTGGAAAAACTGCAGACTTCCAAACGCAAATTTCTTTACTGATTCAAGAACTCTACAGCTCATCCTCCCAACACCCTACTCGGAATGAAAGTTGTGAGAGAAAAAGGGTTAATGCATCTTAGTCTACCCCTGCACATCAAAAAAGGGCTGACAGCCATGAACTTGACCAATTGCAAACCTGTTACTACTCCCAGGACTCCAGGCGTGCACTTATCTCCAGCAACAGAAGACAATCATAAAAAAAAATCTTAGATCTGAATGTAAACTATCAATTGCCAATTGGCAGACTGAATTTCATTTCTGGACTGGAAAGAAAAGATATCAGCTAGGCTGTATCTATTCTGGCCAGATTTTCCAAAAAACCCGGATATTCTCACTGGATGGAAGTAGTGCATGTTTGGCAATATCTCTCAGCTACCAGGGACATTGCCCTAACTCTCGGTCCTTGATCCATATATAATAGGCTAGTCTGCTCTAGCAATGCCACCTGGGGGGGTAAAGGAATGATATTGATTTGAAAAGATTGCTGAACTAAGAGCTGAAGAAGAATCAAAACAAGAGCAGGTGAGAACAAGAAGAGAAGCCCGCAGATCACGATGAGGCAAGACACAAACAGGAAATGATGACTGCGCAGGTCATTATCAAACACAATGGAGATACGGGAGAGAGTCAATAGACAGGATCTTGAGGTTGAAGGATGATTTGGGCAGGACAGACTAAGATCAAGTAAACAGTGAGTATTTGAGAAGAGTAGAGGATGGTCAAGAGATGAATCTCACCGGGCATGATTTCAGGCAGGGAGCAGAGGTCAAAAGAAAGAATCATGAAAATAATAATGAAATGGAAAATAAGAGGAATGATATTGAGATGTGAGTAAACACTAATTGGTTGATGATTTAGGAGGCGGTCCACGAGATCAGGCTTTGAGGTTGAGTCGAGTCAGGTGGTCATCATTGTCAGAGGTGGTTGTTCAAAGTTGGAGGTGGACGTTTGATGCTCAGATGAGGTTGAGTGCCTTGCAATTGTGGTTGAGTTGGGTGAGTTAAAGTCAAGGAGTCCCCTGGGGGATTGTGACAGCGCAAGTGTGTGTACTCGCAACAAGAGACTCCCCGGGGTTGGTGAAACCTCACTGCCATGAAATCTCAACAGGGGGCAATCCTGAAAACAGGATCTCTCAGAGCGGTTTCTTCTGCTCATTCAAAGGAAGCCCCTCTATTGGACAAGCCATCAACAGCGGAACATCACTCACTCCTCTATGGAATCTGAATGTGTGACGTTATCCAGCTGTCACATGTAAGGAAGATGGCCTTATCAACTCCTTTCCAAAATCTATTGGGAAATTTTCTTATGCCCGCTCCATCTTATTGACAACATAGGTCTCAATGAAAAAATTAAGATTTTCGGCACCAACTCAAAAGCAAAGCACACCAATATCAAAGTAAAAAGTCTCTGGGACAATGATGAGAACAAGACTATGAATGTCATACTGATTCCGTCAAAATCAATGGCTGCCAATGCATTGACCAAGGAAGCCAATAAAATCTCAAACTGCAGGCTGGTAAATTGTTTCTCTGCTCCATATCATGAACCTCTGAGTTGAAGGGGAGTGTTGAGCTGAAGCACTACTACTGTTGTAACTTCCACTCATGCCTCTTATTTATATTTTCTGTCTATGTTTCTTTATGTGTGTTTTCTTCTTCTCACTCTTGCCGCCGCCATGTCTCACTGGGTGCTAAGACTCCAAATCTAGAGTGGAAAACCCCTGAGCGCAACCAGCTGGCAGTCAACAACTGAACTACTGGGAATCTCAATCATCATCCACCAACCAACCATATTTAAATACTCATCCACCTAACTCATCAAGTGACCGCTGCCATCCAGCTCAATCCAAGTAAAAACAGATCTGAATCCATTGGTTATGATCTGTACTGAATCTCATCCTCCAGAGAAAGAAGGATGTCCAAAGGGGAATTGTTTTTTGGTTCAGGAAGCAAAGGGAATGTCAGTCCTTCATCATGGGTTGGGGAAATTCTTAGTTGAGCTTAGTGACCAATAGGGGTTTGTGCGCAGCAGTCATGCCTGATCAGAATAATCTCTACTTTAAAATACTCCTAGATTATTTAAAGGTCAGTTGAAGTTAAATTCTTGCCTTCTCTCCCTTTAAAAACACAAGTGGCTTGGGGATTATTTTTGCAAGCATCTCCTTGGAGGTTAAGTTTTCAACACATATAAGTGAGTTCTGTACTAAGTCCCTTATGTACTGAAATTTTTTTTTAATGCAGCTGGAGTTTGGGTTGAGTTGAGCCTCCTTTCTGATGAAGTTTGTGCCTTGGATTTCATGCTTTATTTTAGGTTTGCTGATCATTATTCCGAGACCTAGGGTGAGAGTTGAGAGTCATCTGATTTGTTTTTCACAGGGTTTCATTGAAACAAACTCTGCCTCTATGGTCAATTGGGCAAAAATGGTTTGATTCTTGGTGGTCCAACTGATTGGATTACCATAAAGCGTGATGAAATGGCCAGTTGAGGAATTATGCTTCATGGGGGTGCACAAAAAATTGGTGTTGGCTCACCCTTCTATTTGGTTCTTTGGGTTAGTTTACTTAGCAAAGAGGAGGCCTATGGAATTGTTTCCCTTCAGATAATGGAAATGATGCTTGACCATTTTTCAGTGTGCTTGGGTTGGTCTACCAGCGAAGCCAGAGAGCAGTTTTAGAGTTAATTGTATTTTGGGAAAAGTGTTGATGGCTAGGTGTTTAAGGAGACCAATTGCCTACTGCATTATTTTTACCTCAATGTTGGGTGATTTCTGGAAGATGATGTAAGGTAATTCGTTGGAGCAGGGCCTTTTACCTCATTAACAGGAGCTCCTTAAGTAAAAAGGATTAGCCTTGTGTGGGCCCATGATAAAACCAGGAAAAAGGAATAATTTCCACACCAAAGGGTCTCTACAGGCTCTACAGGCCCTGTTACTTGGTTTGGGCTACATCTGCCTACATGGCATCAGTCCCTGCACCCTGTTGACCAGCCTGTTCTGTTAAAATTTGGTGTTTCCACCCTCATGCGGCTGTACCAGCCCTTTTTATGTTCAAAAACATGGGCTGTTTGTCCCTTAAAACCAGCCATATTACCCATATGACCTCACGTACCATCTGGTTTCCTCATGCAACCAGCCCCCCGCCCCACATATGAGCCAGGTGGGACCAAGGACTCACCTGGTTCTGGTCTCAAAACCACACAGGGGGGGGGGGTTAAACTGGTGTACATGCCTGCCCCCCTCCCCTTCTTTCCTACCTAATTGAGCAGCAGCTTTGGTCAAATCCCCTTAAGGTTTCCTGGGAAGACATTTTCCCTGTTGGGAGTGAGATGACCGCAATCCTTAGATTTATATTTCTTATGCCCGCCCAGATAGATATAATATATAAAAGTGTCATGGAGTGTGATATTATGTGTGAAACATACAGCATGTATTTAATGTATATAGGGAATATGTAGTACGTATATAATAGGCTACGTTTGCATGTACCACACTCCCCTGCAAAATCATAATTGAGGAACTGGCAGGAACATATTTCACAACTGAGATTGTTTTTTTTGTCCAAGCCATTTGGTGAATGTGTCTACCAGTTGGTAATTATTCAAGATCCATTTCCTGTTTATTTGTAGGTTGCATATGAGATTTTTAATGAAGAAAAAATATTGAGAAATGTGTTTCATATTGGAGAGGGAGCCGTTTTCAGTAGCAATAAAATCTGCTACTTTTTTATCCCAAAGGATATGATAGGAAATTAAGGGAAAAAATAAAGATACAAAGATCATAAACAAAAAAAAGCTTCATTGTCATCCCCAAAAATACAAAATCAGAATTAAAAGTTTAATTTTCCATGTTCTTCTGGCATTATTAGCCACAAGACACCGGGAAATTATTCAGAAGTATCAGGAATCCAGATTTTGATTGGTGGAATTTTCTGCCCCAGTTTTTTTAAACCCATAGTCATAAGCCGCTTGCCTCAGGTTTCAAAACAAGCCAGAATTTTTTTGAATATTGATGTAGCAGATCAGGGGTTGCAAGTAAAGCCAGTGTTCAATTTTTGAGAATTTGCTTTAGAAAGAGAGTTAATTGACCTCAAAAGAGATTTCAGGGCGCGTAATAAAGGCAAAAAAATCCAGAGAGCCTATACACATTTGCAAAATGGTGGAGTTGATTGCTTTGCCATTTTCGGGTGTGGTTAGGGGGTTTGCTCGGAGTATGTTTGTGGAAGTTAAGAGGGGACGTCCATTTTGGGAGTTTGATTTTGATACAATTTGGTGAATGAGGAGTGTTTGATTGAGATGGAGGGTGTTTCAATCATGGGATAAGTTGATACCCACAATGCAGTTTCACAAGTCCTTCCATTTTATCTCCACACGCTTATAAAGAGATTCCCTTAGTGATTGTAGTTCATTCAGGCTATTTCCTTTGTTTGCCATGGAGCCAAATAGAAATGGTTGCAGCCCCTTTGTGGTATACCTATACTGTTTGTTTAATGTAGTTTCTGGAAAAACTCGATTATTCCAACACTGTTTTGAAAAAAAACGACTAACACAGGTTGGTCTGGTTTGTCCCATAGATTTATTTCAACATCTGCATTGCTTTGCCTTTAAGTTTGGGTCAACTTGAGTGGGTGGTTCAATATAGAAAGTTTTGTGGATGGGGGAATAAGGATAGGCTCCCAATGTATCAATGCAGTGGATAAACCATTCAAAAAATACTGCCATGGAAAGGATGAGACAGAGGGAGTAAAAGGAAGCGGTACAGGAAACCATTTTGTAACAGTTGACACCAAGTTTTTGTTGGGAAACCTTGGATAAGTATTTCACCTTGGGGATGTTTACCAAGCTTTCTGGCTTTTGCTTAATCAACAATGAATTTCATGTTAGGGGTGTGTTTTACAGGTTCCCATATGCCCATGTCCAATAGCTGGTCAATTTCTTTTTGAGGGGGTGTTTCCTGTATTGGTCTCATTTTGCGGCACAGCACATGCTCAATGGATTGTTGGAGCTTTATTTAATCTAGAATAGGTATTTTCTCAATGTGTGATCCATTCCTGGAACAGATTTTTTGGGAAGGGAATAACCCCAAACAATAACCAATGCCACGGAGCATTGTGTTGATGATGTTGGAGTGGACAGGGGTGGGTACACATGTGTTTGGCTTTGCTTTTGAGGAATTGGCAACATTGGTGTAGAAAAAAGAGTGTTGTGAGCTGTCCCAGAACACATAACCTCTGGAGTTGTCCTGGAATCCTAGGAAGACCATTTTTTCAGCGCAATCTTCAGGTTTCTTTTGCTCCTACTTTGGAATGTGGGAAATTGGGATGGAGCCAAATGGGTGAAGGGGAACCTTTTTTGCAAGCTGATCAAAGATACTTTCAGCCTGGTCTTGTTACCAGTGCGGGTTTTGGTAAAAAATATTTGGAGGAAGCAGGTGTGCTTGTAAGCAAAAAAACAGAAGTTGTCAGGGAGTCTTGCATACATAAGCATAGTCCAGGCCATATTTCCTAGCCTTGTGGTGTCGTTATATAGCCTTGGTTGGGAACCATACTGCGGTTTGCACGTTCAGCATTTGTAGGTCAGGCTCTGTGTTTGGGATGCGCCCATTCTCAGAAGTGGCTTCTGCAGGTTCAGCAGAGCCACAGTGGGCTCAGCATACCTGGGGCTGGTCAGGCTTAACTGGGTGTGGTGGGTCACAGCCTGCTTGGACATTGGAGACCCAAGAATGAAGCCAGCCCGACCATGTTTTCAGGCAACTAGTTTGAAAAGGTGGAGCGCAGCAGTTGGGGCTACAGGAGCAGGGGGGATGCACGCAAGCACATGCCAACCCACCGGATGGATATGGACAACAGGATGGGCTTCAATTAGGGTGCGGCAGAGGGATGCGTCATGAGAAGGAAAAACCAGGTGTGTGTAACAGTAGGTGGGCTTGAGGGTGGTTGCAGCATGGGAAGGGGTCAGGGTTAGGCTAGGTTTCTGGTTTTTTAGGGTTTCTTTTCTATTTGTTTTTGGGCTGTCATTGTGCTTGTACTTATTTTAGGTTTAAGAGGGTTAGGCATAAAGTCTGTGCTCTCAACCCACCTTGGAGGATCTATCATGGGGAGAAGGCATACAGTAAGGAGAGGAAAGGAAATTCATATCTCTATCTTTCTCTCTCCAAACAGGAACATCCTTATCCTTATAGACGCTAGGAACATTGAATCCAAAAATAGGGACACCTTGGGAATCCACCCCTCTCTTTTTTTCACAGCATTTGGTTGACCCACTTGAATTGCCGTTTTGCTCCAGGGTTTAGGGGGGGTGGGTACAATTTTTTTACCAAAATTTACCAGTTAATTTGTGAAGCATTAGGAGTTGAACTCCTTTGCCTTATTGCACTGTAGGTGTAGCGGTGTCCCCTGGTGGTAATTCTTCAGGTAGGAGATTGTTTGGATGATGAAATTTGGGACCTCTGATCCATTTATCATGGCATAGAGACAAATAAACTTGAAAAATGGTTGCGGATGGTAAGAAGATAGTGTTTTCCCAATACTTCAGTTGGTAGGGGGACTAGCATTTTTGATACAGGTAAGTCTAGTGGTCTGTCTTTACAGATGACATCAGGGAGTGTGTTGCGCCACTGGGTCAATATAGCTGTTTTGAAAGGCCCACATACAAAGGTTGACCAGTATTTTGGTTTGAGGATGGTACCTTTATGCAGATATAGGCTTTAAAAATTTCATTGGAAATGTGCCCAAGGGCGGAATGGTATAAATAGGAAAGGGCAAAAAAGGGAAAGGGATGTAGACATAGAAATAGGTTATGGGTAGATGGGGGGATGGATAGGGATTGCATGGGTTATGGACCATGTAAAATTAAAATAAGAAATTAAAAAAGGGAAGCAATAAGAAACTAATATGATGTTAAAATTGTGGAAGTGGGGCCAATAGCCAGTGTCAATTATATTTTCTAATTAGACAAGGGTTCCACACATTTTTGGACAGTAAAGGATGTTAGTCAGAACAGGCACCCCAGGGGCCCCAGAGCTTTCCTTTTTCATTGGAATCATTCCACTTCCAATGGCATTCATGAAGCTTTTAGGGTCTGCCAACCAAAGACAAACATTGGAATGGAAGGGGGAGTAAGATAGAAAAGAGTCCAGATCACTGCTCACCAAGGATGTTTCCCCACCGTCTATTGAAATGTTTCTAGGGAAACCAATAGAACTTATATTATTCTTCTTGGGGTGCCCCTGGGAATTGGTTGTTGGTTGGTAGGAGTTGACCATGTGAATCTGATTTGGAACTTGGTTATGGTTTGTAAATGTTTGGTTAGTCAATGGCTGGCAATGGTGTGGGTCTTTTCAATGTGCAGTTCCAGGAAGTGGCAGGTTAGAATCAGCTTGTAGGGTTGGGAACCATCCACTTTCAATGGTTTGGGGATTTTCAGTAGGTGCATTGGCCCAATTTTTGTAAAAACAGTTTTTTGGGCAATGGGAAGTTTCTGGCAGCAATTTTTGCTTGGGAAGCCTAGATGTTGCTCCAGGATGGTTGTTGTACATTCAATGTGGCCCCCAAATTGTGGCTGCTTTCACAATTTCTATTTTGGGGGGATGTTCTGGGCAAGGTCCAGGGGTCCCCAGGATATACAGAACCAACTTGAAGGGTAGGTTGGTGGAGCTCCCTTGGGTTCATTTGCTATAGTATGATGAGATGATTGATTGTGTGTTGGCCACAGTTGAGGCTTTCATTTGGTTCAGCTGTGGGCTAATTGTTTGAAGAATTTGATACCATGTGGTGAGGGTTTGTAGTGGGTTCAAAGCTTGCATCAGGTTTAATACCATTTCTTCCAGGACAGGTTTTCCAAGGCATCCAAGCTCTGTGCAGATATTTGTTATGCAGGTGAGATGGGAAGAAATCAAAACTTTCATTGTCTTCATTTTTTAGAGCAACTTGTTCCAAAATTTGACTTTTTGCATTTGGGTTGACAGTTGAAAATTCTTTTTTATGGTTTCAAATGCATTGAAAAAAAGGCCTCTTTTTTATAAATGGTTGGAGTTCCCAGTTGATGGTCAAAGAGAAAACAAAATTCAGGCAAGCGCTCTCAAATTGCAACAGGTTTTGAAGTTTTGATGGGTCTGCAGTAAATTCATAGATTCTGAAGACTAGGATCCCAATATTATTGATGCTGTCAATCCACTTGTTAATGTTTCTGCCATTGCATCAAAGTGGTTTGACTGATTTGAAGTATTTTCCTGGGTTCAATACAAATTTTGCTTTAGTGCTGTTCTTGGAAATTCTTTGTTTGTTCAGATTTGTTTTCCATGACTGGAGAGTTCACTTGGTCAAGGTTGTAGGCTGGGTGATGGGGCCTCTCTTTTGGATGTTTTCTTGATAGTGGATATGGTGTAGTTGGTTATCCTTTTTGTTTGGGATATTGCCTTGGTAGCATACAATTGTGATTGTTGAGCTGGCTTTCAAGTGAGATTACAGGAATCATTAGCTTTATATTTATCATGCCAGCCCAGATAGATATACTATATAAAAGTGTCATGGAGTGTGATATTTTGTGTAAAACGTAAATTTTTTATGGTATGTATATAGGGAATATGTATTATTTATATAATAGGCTATTTTTGAAAGTTAAACATGCCCCCGGAAAACCAACACAAAAAGGTGGGCTGGGGGGATCAGGTCCCCCCAGCACTTGGAGTCCCCCCCTTGGTAACAGGGGGGGGGGAGATAGCCCTGCATTTTACCACCTTGCACAGGTGGGGGGTTGATGAAATCCCCCCCCACTGGCAGTTTCATCAATGTAACTGGCCCAGGGAGGAGAGGGAGCCGGGACCATTGGTCCCCATTGCTGGCCACAAACAAGCGCTGTAGTTACAACCGGGGTTGGGGGACTCTATTTGGACTCCCCCTTCCCCCAAAAAGGCCCCATAACGGGCAAAAAGCAAGAAAAATCAGCACTGAGGGGGCTTTAACAAGGGCAACGGCCCCAACAGGCCTTCCCATCACAAAAAACAGCTATTAAAACTTTGGCAGGCCAAGTATGTCCACAATGAGCCTTGGGCCCAATAATTCCCGCACAAGCCCATTTGATTGGGGTGGACCATCCATCCCAATGGGCCCATGATGGCCCGTGTACCAAATGACTTATTTGAAATTTCTTGAGGCTATTTTACCAAAAACTGTGGAATCCACAAAGGCCCTTGTGGTCCATGTGCTTTTCCAGTGGGCCATAGAGGACCTTATGTGAATCCCATTTGGATTACACCATACATGGCAGACACGTAAGTGCCTATGTTTTTTAAAACTTTCTTGGTTGATTTTTGTTGGTGAAGCTTGAAAAATCCTTCATTGTTCCATTCAAGGGTGTATCCAAGGTTCTGAGTTGGACGTTCTTGGATTTGGATCTTATGATGGTTCCCCAGCATTTTCAAGAACTGAACAACATTGGCTTGATTATCACCAAGGACCAGTCTGTTTTCAAAATTTATGCGTAAGTGCATTTTGTTGATGCATTGGGGAAAATGGATTCATTCCAAGAATCAACAGTGTCTTAGCTAGATGGGCCCACCAGCATTGGAGTGCTTTCATGGTGCCTTACAGGGAAATTTTCAGCTTCAAAATCCAGTATTCCTTACCTGAAGCCTCCAATTCAGCCACCTGCAACATGTGTATGACTGCATCAATGTTGCCATATACAAATGTGGTTTCAATTTTGTTGCATGGCAGTGGACAGAAGGAACTTTATTGATCTTTTATGTCCAACCAATGAGTAGTTGTCCAGATAGTGTCAAGGATATTCTTAGTGTTTTTTAAAAAAAAGCAGCAGGATTTGCAATGGGTTACCTCTAAAAACACATTTTTCTTCTGCACAACCCCCCAAATGCCTCCAATGACCTTGTTGTTTTATTCTCTCAGGAAAAGTGTTCCAGTTTTGCACAGTAGGTGCAATTTTCCTCCTCTTTCATTGATTGGATCCACAGGGGCCTCTTTTGGGGGTCCAACATATTATTTTAAAGAGTGAAAACCTTACTGATAATTGTTTTGTTTTTGATTTTTGTTGGACCATTTTCCGGGAGTTTTTGTTTCCTCAAATTCTTTAGGATGGCAGTAACTTCTATGTAAGAGGAAATTTTTTTTTGTGTCATTTTTTAAGTATGGGATATATGCAAAGCCTTTCATTCCAGCACTCAGGTTGGCAACTGGTGCCTTGGAACTGGCTGGTTGTGATGATGCAGCGGTAGGTACCGCAGGATGTTTGGGGTAATATGTTGCAGTTGGAAGGTTTTCTGGGTCTGAAATGGGCCTTTTGGGTGCAATGGTGATGACCACAAAATTCAAACGCATGGCCTTAAATTTTTGAGGATTGATGAACCATCCAGCATCAGAGTAGTTTTTGTAGCATACCAAAATGAGTAGCTTTGCATGCTTCTCTAGTTTGGAGTGCTGGTGTGAGTGTATGTGTACCTTAATACCAAAGGGTATCAAGGTGAGAATTTTTCCCACAGGCTCTATGGTGTATTTGGCATTTATTGGCGTGCTAATGGGCAATCCCCACTTCAGCACAGCAGACGGGAGAATTTTGATCAGCATAGAGGAATATCTTGCCACCTTCTCCCAGTAGCTGATTGGCACCAAAAACTGTGCCAGGATGCATATCATCTTTTGCAATTTTTTTATTCAACGTCTTTGCCATCCCATTTTTTTGGGGAGAATTTTGTGGTCCTTATTCCAAAAGGATACTGCATGAAATGATACAATTGTTCAGGTTGGAAGAGATGAACTCAATGCCTCAATTTCAGTGGAGGAATGCTGGGGTTCTATTGAGTTGATTTTTTAACTTGTGGATGTAGCTGATGATCTTATTGGCAAAATTAGACTTGTGCTTCAAAACATAGATTTGTTTGAATTGGGAGAAGCTTTTGATTAAATCAAGTATTTAAAAGGCAAACTGTTTGCATGGTGGACTGATTTGGTGTATGTCCATATGGAGACAATGGAACAGTTTGGTGGAGTTAGGTAGAGGTTTGGTTTTTCATCTTGCACTGTGTGAAAAATTTGTGCCTGGCCAAGAATTGGAAGGGAGTGGGTGTTTCAATGCCATGTAAAGAGAGGAATTTCTTGAGGTAGGGGTCAGATGGTTGTCCCAAGGTGATGCCCCAGTTGATGTTACATTTGGATATCCTTGCTAAATCAATACATGAAATTGGATTTTGGTATGCAACGCATAGGTTACCTATCCTCTGTGGAAACAAGAGGAGTGAACTCCTTCAGTTGTCCTAAAGATTTGGAAGTTATTGAACACTTGTGTCTTTCGGGAGCTGAGTATATTTTTTGACCAGAAAACAGAGAGAGATTGAGAGAATGATAAAATGAAATTAGGGATTTCCTTACTTCCTTCCAAGTGCCATGGGAGCTAATGTCCTATTTTCTGTATTTTATATAAAAACCAGAGTTGAGATTAAGGTATTGGTAACCCCCTCTCAAGGATAAACTAGGTACACAATGAACTGAAAAAAAACAATCCTAAGCTTCCACCTGTTATTCCCACCCCTGCTTCCACCTCCATCAATTGACATCTGCCTTCCATTACTTCCATCCAGGGTTGTCCTTCTCATGGTGCAGCCTTTCCTATGCCCCAATTCAAGAACCCCCACACCTTTCTGAATCCGCTTGATTCACCTATCTTTGGGTTTCATTCCCTGGATAACCCTTTGAAATTTTCCTGCTCCTACTTCCCCAAACTTGATGGGATATGCTTCATTTCCTGATCCAATTCTTCAGAAAGGATTAAAAATATGCAGCGCACGCAACATGCTGAGCCTTGCTGAATAAAAGTGGTGAGTGCATAGAAGCCAATTCTGAGCTCATCTGCATCCAATGCTGAGAATGCAACCCATGACAGAGTTCCAAATCCCAATCC
This sequence comes from Puccinia polysora, assembly GCA_025617555.3. Taxonomy (NCBI): domain Eukaryota; kingdom Fungi; phylum Basidiomycota; class Pucciniomycetes; order Pucciniales; family Pucciniaceae; genus Puccinia; species Puccinia polysora. The sequence goes on from CM062629.1 coordinate 2,014,292, forward strand.
TATAAAATGCCACCACACCATGGAAATTGGTAGAAAATTTTGTTGGCCAGTTTGACTAGGACAGTTCAATGTTGGTGTGCTAACTTCAACCTTTGATAGGCTAGTTGCACATAAAATATGAGATTATGGGGGCCTTTGGGTTCTAAAAATATTGGTAATGTACTTTTGCCACCAATTTTCAGGTTGCCAACATGGGTTATGTTGATAATCCTGCCATAAATGTTCAGTAGCTTGTGGACAGGGTTGGGGGGTTTAGTAAGGAAACATTGCATACTGTTGATGAGGATTGGCTGGAGTCATAGATTAGCGTGTTTGATGATTCCCAGGGGTGGTAAAAATTGTAGAGGGAGTATTCTTGGACCAGGAAGCTGTAGTTACCTGGGTCTTTCATCTGTTCTGACACATGGTCAGCAGTTTCCTCCAATGGCTTGTTTTCTTCTGGAATGGTCTCTTCCCTGCTCTCCTTTACTGATGTAATCAATTTTATGGCTTTTAGCTCCTTTAAATCTTGATATTAACTTTAAATTTGGGAATTTATGGCTGAACAGGCTGAAACTTGAGGGTTTTTTTGTTTTTTTTGTAAAATTCTCCAAGGTTGAGGGTCATTGTCTTCTTCATTTTTACATATCCTTTTCCTCAGAACCATCTACCTCAGTCTACAATTGTGACAAAAATAAAGCGCAAGATCAATGGTGCCTTCTGCGTAATATCTCCGGCTTGAATAACAACCTTCCGAACTTGGAAACTAAGTACATACTTGAAAATCTTTTCAGTTAGATCTGATCCATTCAAACATTCATTCAAGCCTTTCTCTTCTACCACTGAGTATCTCTAGCGCTTGGAATTCCATTCTTGGTCACAAATTTACACTTGCTTGCATCCATGCCTAGATAGCCACATCAACTTTATATTTTTTGTATGGACTACCTACCTTCCATGAATAGCTCGATACATTCATTTGCATTGTCTTCAAATGTAATTCCTTCCATGTCTCACCCATTAAAATTATGTTCACTCATATTCTATTGTATTGCACCTAGGCTATGACATTGGAAAGAAGTGTATATTTTATTTCATTTTCCCACTCCTTTCCTGTCATTCCTTGCACCATTGCTGTCTAGCTGTAGATGAACATCCATCAGGTTGTATATAGTCACCATTGGATTACCTTATAAATGGCACACCTTTTGCCTGAAGGTTTTTTCCTCTGTTAGTTAGTTTCATAAGTTCTGGAATATTTCTAAGTCAAGTAATCACATTAGTCTTTTCCTTGTTTACCTTCCATTGGAAAAACTCCTCCCTTTGGCTGTTTTTCTAACCATTGGAACATCAGTTTGCACTTTGCAGTTAGCCTTTCCATCTTGCATTCAGCCCTAGCATTCAGCCTTTCCCATTTGCACTCAAAATCATCTTAAGATTGCACTATAGTATGTGGGGTGGTCATGGCACAGTAAATTAACTAACTAAACTCATGTATTGTAGTTTTCCATATATAATAGACTTCTTTTTAGGATTTCATCTAATATTTTCACTGGGAACTCTGCTCTCACTCCTTACAATAATTATATCAATCTGGCAGGGAGATCCAGTTATCCACGTTCCCGAAAACCCCTAGTTCCAGTTCCTTTCTTGAAATCTACTTTGGTAGAACCTCTCAAAAATTCCTTTGCTTCTTTGAACCAATCCAAAGTTCTGGAGGATCCTCTTGAGAAGATGAAAAATCCTCATAAATCTTCCAATGAAACCTTAACTTGCAGTAGATCAAGGGCTTGCAGAAGTGCTCCCAAGTCAGAAACTAAAACCATCCTATCTGCCTTGATCCAGGCTCTTTGTCATAATAACCTGAAAACTAGCAAAATTTTTCCTAGTTTATGAACTCCAGTCCTGAATCAGCCTGATAAATTTACCATAGAAAATTCCCATAAGCTTAGATCTTACCTGCAGTCCTTTAAAATTATTTTTTCCAATGATCTAAATCTTAGGAGGTAGACCCTTGGAGTGGTTCAAACCCTTTCTCAAATTTTTATCCAATAAAAGTAACACTTGTATTCTCAACAATTGGGAAAAGTTTGAACAAAAATTTTTCACCTTGTTTGGAAAGCCCAAAAAAGTTTGAAAAACAAAATAAAAACTAAATTTCATTTTAATGAGGGAGAATAGTAGGGTTTCAGTTTTTATCTCTACATTTTGAACACTTCATTATTGAATCCAATGGAACAAGGCAGCAATTTAATTTAATTTAGGGAAGGGTTTACCAGCATTCCTCATTCAAAATCTTGCAGTTGGGGGACATAAGAAAACCTCTCTTCAGCATTTTATAGATTGGGTGATTGAGCTTGATAATGGCTATCATTAAAAGAACTGCTTTTGACAAAACAACCATGGCTTTTCAGCCTTGGATCCAACAGCAGACAACTCTTTGGGGAAAAACTCAAAGAATAAAAAAAATTCCAACCCAAATCTGAATTCAAACTCCAACCCAAAGGGAAAAGCAGTCACAAATATCAAAAGTTTCTAGAAAAGGAAACCGGTATGATCTTGAAGAAGGAACAGCAAAGGAGGGAGAAGGAAAGACTATGTATATATTTTGCAGGGAAACATGATTTCAATAGTTGTGTGAAGCAGCATCTTGTGTCATGGATGTCCAAGAAGGTGTTGGCAATAAGTCTTTCATCAACAGAGGCTGAGTAAAGAGCTTGATTAGCACCTTCACAGGAAGCAAAATGGTTGATTAAAGTTTTAGAGGATACACATAAACCACAAGGGTTTGCGTTGTTGTATTCTGATAACCAAAGTGCCATTGCATTGGCGCAAAACCAAGTGTTCCATTCAAGAATGAAAAAGATCAATGTTCACTATAACTATATTCGCAATGCAGTTAACCGCAAGGAGATTGTGTTGAGTTACATGCCCACTGGAGCAATGATTGGGGATATTTTGAATAAGGCTTTAGATATGAAAAAGCATCAAGTCTTTATGACTAATATGCATATTTCAAGCCTTTTGGATCAAGGGGGTGTGTTATTATATGTATGCACTTAGGCGTGTGCTACGTAAAATTTTAATTCAAAAGGGATGCAAATATGGGCCTCTCCATCCCATTGGATCAAGGGGGTGTGTTAAAATATGTATGCACTTAGGCGTGTGCTATGTATAATTGTAATCCAAAAGGGATGCAAATATGGGCCTCTCCATCCCATTGGAAACACACACGGACCATACCAGCCTGTGTGGATTTCACTGATTTGGGGAAACTGGCCTCAAAACACGTGAAAAAGGCTCATTGGTACACAGGCCCTGACAGGCCCAATGGGGCATATGGGCAAGTACAGCCAGATGGGCTTGTATGGGGGTGATTGGGCCCAAGGTTTATTTTGGACATACTTGGCCAGAAAGGCTGGCCCGCCAAAGTATTTTTTACTTATTTTTTGGGCTTGGGGCAGCCCATTGGGGCCCCTGCTTTTTTTGCAGCCCAGTTGGGGCTGCGGGCCACGTTGCGTCCCACTCCAGGACGCTGCCTGTGTCGCGGCCTGCTTGGGGTGGCTGCCCGTGTTGCGCCTGTTTGGGGCCGCCACCCGTGTTGCACTCGCTTGGGGCTGCTGCCTGTATTCCACCTGCTTGGGGCCACTGCCTGTGTTGCGCCCGCTTGGGGCCACTTCCGGTGTCGCACCCAATTGGGGCTGCTGCCTGTGTTGGGCCCACTTGCGGCCCCTGCCCATGTTTTGCCCACTTGGGGCCACAGTTTTTGCCTTCGGAACGCCTATGGGGCCCAACAGCCTGCGCGGGGCCATTGTCACGGCTGCTGAGCTGGGTGGCGGCCGCAGGGCTGGTGGTCCCGGCTCCTCCCCCTCCCAGCTGGCTTGTGGTAACCAGCCAGAAACCGGTTTCAAGGGGCAACCGGTCATGGTGGGGGGGACTTGATCAACCCCCCACAAAAAGAGGTGGCCATGCTGGTTGCACCAAGGGGACCGGCGGTGGGGGGGAATTGACCACCCCCCCACCATCAAAGGGGCGCTTTCCCCCCCCCTTTTACCAAGGGGGAGGAGCGACAGGCTGGAGGGGACCTGACCACCCCCCAGCCCACTTACCATAGCAACGCCCTGGGGTTATCAACCCCAAGGGCCCCTGGTAGGGGGATTTGACTGCCCCCTCCAGGGATTTGAGAGAAAGAGGGGGGGGGAAGCATGTCTGCCAGTTACACCCCCCCCAGGTGAGATTTTGTCAGGCTCGGGTGAGTCCTGGGTCCCACCTGTCCAATATGAGGGGCCAGGGCTGTACAAGTGGTAAGATAAGTAGCTGGGCCAGTTGTAACAGACATAAAGCCAGGGATTGAACAGAACAGGGGCTTGGTCAACCCCGTAAGAGTGGAAACACCACAAAGGACCGGAATAGGCTGGTCGTAAGGGTACTTTCACACAACCACCCCACGCACTATAGGGCAATTCTTAGATGATTGTGAGCGCAAAGGAATGCTGAGTGAAAGGGAAAGTGCGAGTAGCAAGACTAAGTTGCAAAGTGCAAACTTGGTTATGCCACTCAACAAATGGAGAGAGGAATGGAATGTGTTCCAAAGAAGGAAACTCAAATTGAGTCCAATGTGATAACTAGGTTGTAGCAAAATGCAAGAACGTATGAAATTAAATAACTGAGGAGACAATCATCAGGCAAGGGGATAGCCTTTATAAAGTAATCCAAAGTGAAAAGATACAACCTGGGGATGAGCTAACTACAGTTGAAGCGGTGAGGCAATTAATGACAGGAATGGGATGGGAAATGAAGGCATAGTACATATCCAAGGTCATAGCGTAAGTGCAAGACAATAAAATCTGATAGTACAATTGTTATGACAAATTTGGACAGGATCAAGTGAAGTTGAAGGTAATGAAAATGAGAAGTAATAGTGTATGCAGGGTAGGGAATAGCCCAATTGAAAACTGTACAGTAAGGATGGCTTAGTTAGACGTAGATGCGAACTAACAAACGGTGTCTGACCAAAGATGGAAGTCCGAGGCTGTTGATTGGCCAGGGAAGGAGATTGGGTCTCATAATGGATGGCCGACCGGTATGGAGTTAACCACAAAGTTTGCAAGTATATACTGAGTTGGTTTCCAAGATTGGAAGTTCAACGCAAGCAAGAGAAAGTAGCGGATTGCACCATTGATTTTGTGCTTTATTTGTGTCACGCTTTTAGACTGAGGTAGATGGTACTGAGGAGAGGACATGTTGAAGTGATAAAGACAATAATCCCTAAGTGCAAAGGGTGAAAGTTTCCCGGGTATAAAGACGTGAGCTCCTGTGAGTGTTCAGATAAATTTTCCCATTGATTTCAAGTCGTTAATAATTACTGTATACCCTTTACACATTATTTAATTCATTACTTGATAAATTTATAATTTTTATAGAATGTTTTCATTGTTGTCCCGCCGTTGCAAAAAGATTATTTGCCAAAACGAGCAATGGGTCCCTAGTACTGCCATCCGAGGCCTTTGAGGCAAGTACAAGCAATATCACCTTTGAAAAGTTGCCTGCAATTTCCCTATAAATATCAAGTTGACTGTTGAGGGTCCCCCGGAGTCATCGAGGGAGATGCCGAGTTGTAGGTCCGCCCCAAGGGTTAAATACGAGATACCACCTTTGCTGGAGATTGAATACTTGGGGACTTAAGTTCCTGGTTAGTACTAATCTAGACTGACTAATGATCATAAAAATAGTAACTAAATTTTGCTTGTTTTGCTAGTGTTTCCCCGTTTCCAAAGATATACTACAAACACACCACCACCACCACCACCACCTTACTGGGGACCACCAACTGAACTCCTGGGGGCCCAGATGAATGCCAAGGTGCCAGGAAAAGTTCCCGGTGCGGAACCGGTCAGAGTCATAACCAAGGAAGAGAGGGAAGAGGAAAGAAGCAAATTGGAAAGAGGATTGAGAGATGGAGAAGGCCAAAATGGAGGAAGAGAGGGAATGGGGCAACAAGAGGCTATAACAGAAGAAGTGGGAGAAGGAAATGAAAATAGAAGAGATGGAGTTGATGGAACGGAAGGAATGGAGCGCCAAGGCAGAGCGGATCCGGTGCAAGTTGTAGGGCCGGTCAAAACGGATGCGAGGCGGCTGACGGGCAATATTGGAGAAGGCTCTTCCGGAGGCCAAAGGAAGAGAGCGTCAGAAGAGCTCTTGGAGGAAGGTGGATGGAATGCTTGGCCAAAGCAAGCTTAGATTGCAAGGTGCAAGGAGATCTCCAAGAGGCATATCGTAACAGAGGTGCTAGTTCTCCAAAGGATGTCTACACTAATCAATGATGAAGACCTGGATACTTTTTGATCCATGGTTGCGGGATGGACTGCAAATTGGGAAGATGCAGAGAAGGAAGTAAAGGAAACCTTGTAATTATTTTTTATAAATATATATTTTCTCTTTTTTTTTTTTTTTTTTTTTTTTTTTTAATTGTAATTTTTTTTTTAAATAAGGAATGAAGTTTTATTTAGTAGAAATGAAAGGGGAATGAGAAAAAGAAATGACATGGTTAGATGGAGGAATTGACTGATGGGATGTTGGTGTGAAATAAAATGGGTTTAGATGAGATGGAATGTGGAATGGAATGGGATTGGATGAGATGGAATGTGGAATGAAATGAGATTGGATGAGATAGAATGTGGAATGAAATGGGATTGGATTGGATGGAATCATGATTGTCGAGGTTTTCAAGGGTAGCTTGCATGGAAGTCTCAAATCAGATTGGGTGAATTGCAAAGGTGATGGGCTGGTTCCCACAAGGTGCGATCTTCATCGGACTGGAAGCCAGACCATTCAACAAGGTATTGAAGTTTTCCTTTGCGTAACCTGGAATCCAGAATAAGGCTCTCTTCCCACTCTTGATGATTGAGGAAAGTGACCAGTTCAGGAGGGGGTCAAGTCTTGCCCGGGTAAAGGACTTCAGCTGGCTCTAGGAGAGACACATGAAAGACTGTGTGGATACCTTTCCATTTTGCAGGTAAATTAAGTTTAAAGGCGTTAGGGGAGATGACTGATTCTACTTTAAAGGGGCCAAGCTTTCTTTTGGAGAGTTTTTAAGCTGGGCTAGTGCTGCAAATGTTGCAAGCATCAAGCCATACTTGATCTCCTATTGCAAAGGTTGGAGCCGGAGTGCAAGATTGGTCTGCTTGCTCCTTATAGCGCTGGTTTGCTTCTTTGAGGTTTGTTCAAAGTTGCAATTGAAGGGATTGAATTTGTTCAAGGTAATTGGTAGCAGGTTGAGAAGGTGCTACGTGAAGGGAAGAGAAAGTCGGGTTTCTCCCATAAAGAGTTTGGAAGGGCCACTGTTTGGTGGAGGAATGAGTGGACTTGTTGTAGCCAAATTTGGCTAGTGGGAGCCATTGCAACCAGTCCTCTTGTTGATAGGCAACATACATTCAAAGATATTTTTTGAGAATCTGATTAACTCGCTTGGTTTTCCCATCAATTTCTGGGTGGTACGCCGTTGATAAAGTGCAAGTGATCTTCAAATGTTGGCATAGCGAGGTCCAGAAGCTTGAGAAAAACAGAGATCCAGGATCACTAACTATATTATCAGGGAGACCATGTTTCAAAAATACATATTCTATGAACAAGTTAGTTAAGTCTTCTGAAGAGGCCGTCACATTACTGCGCAGAAATAAAGCCATCTTTGAGAATTGATCTACTATTACTAGAATAGCATCATATCCACCTGAAGAAGGTAATTGATAGATGAAATCCATAGAACGCGAGTGCCAAGGACAAGGCGGAATTGGAAGTGGATGAAGCAGCCCATACTTCTGGTGTTTCCAGGACTTGTTACGATTGCAATCATAGCACGCGCTAACATAGTCTTTTACTTCTTTGGTCATACCAGGCCAGTAGAAGTCTTGTGCAATAAATTGGTAGGTTTTATCCTGCCCATGATGACCAGCAAGCAAAGAATCATGCCATGACTCAAAGATATCTAACTCAATGCAAGAATTATCTGGTACTACTATACAATTATCATAGACTAAAAAGTCACTATCATCAATACTGTAACTACTATCTAATAAGTTTGCACTTTTGCAAAGTTTGACACACTTGGGGTTGTCCCTTTGAGCTTGTCGGAGTTCCAAAGCCAAATCTTGCAAGTGAGCAATTATCAAACTGAGTTGGGCAGATTGTGTCGAGTAGAGTGTCCTAACTTTTTCAGGTTTGTTTTTGGCAAAGGTGCTCCCCCCCTGGGTAAACGTCGTCCCAAAGTGATAAAGCATCAGGGACTATCGCTTGTTTCCCAGGACGGTACGTGATTGTAAAGTGGAACTCGGAAAGGTATTTGGCCCATCGTTCCTGTCTACGTGTGAGGACTTTCGAGCTCATGAAATACTTTAAAGAATTATGATCAGTTAAAACCTCAAAGGATTACCTAAGGCTCAAAAGGAATGAACACCATTTCTTCAAGCAAGAAACAATTGCAAGAAGTTCCTTGTCATGAATCTCATACTTAAGCTCTGCAGCGAGCAACTTGCAAGACTTGAAAGCTACGGGATGAAAAAGAGAAGTGGAGGAGGAGAACTGCGAGATTACTCCTGCAATTGCATATTCGCTTGCGTCTGTTTTGACAATAGTGCAAGCTAGCTCATTGAAGTGAGCAAGTATTGGAGCAGTGGTGAATGCTTTCTTCAGAGCTTCAAACTCCGAAGCAGCTTTTTTGGTAAAAACAAAAGGAGTGTCTTTTTGAAGAAGGTTAGTAAGATTCACGGTTTTTTTGGCGTAACGCGCTATAAACCTTCTATAAAAATTACTGAAACCAAGGAAAACTTGAAGGGATTTGACAGAAGAAGGTGGGGGCCAGTCCAATATGCGTTCCCCTTTGGCTGGATCCATCAATAGCCCTTGCTGCGATACTACAACACCTAGAAACCAAAGAGAAGAGGAATGGAATTTGCACTTAGAGGCTTTTGCAAACAGGTCATTCTTGCAAAGTTGCTGCAGCACCTCTTGCACATGTGAAATGTGATCTTCAAGGTTCCTCGAGTAGACAAGTATATAACTGAGATATACCACAAGGTATTTACCTACAAGATTGGAGAAAATGTCATTGACAAAATGTTGAAAAGTGGAAGGAGCGTTACAGAGGCCAAAAGGCATGACGGTATACTCATCACTGCCAAACCGGGTTCTCATTGCGGTCAAATATTCATGAGCTTCCCCAATTAAAATTAGTTTATAGGCACGTCGAAGGTCTACCTTCAAGAAATAAGCAGCTCCATGGAAGAGCGTGAGGAGATGTGACATAGGCGGTACTGGATAGGCATTCTTCCGGGTTACCTGGTTCAGTTTCCTGTAGTCAACACAAAGGCAAAGTCCGCCTTCCTTTTTTTGAACAAATAGGACAGGTGAACGGGTATTCAAATTTCTTGGTCAAAGAAATCCTTTTGCTACATTTTCCGCAATGTAGTCTTGAAGAGAAATTAATTCTTGCGTTGAGAGAGAGTAGACTGGTCCTGGTGCCGGAGGTGGGCCAGTAATTTTCATTGTTTGATTGTAAGAACAGGATGGAGGCAGTTTATCTGCTCCTGCAGCTGAGAAGACGTCAGCAAAGTCATGATAAACTGAAGGCAAAGACTCTTGAATGATTTCTAAATCTTCAATCTTGTCATCTTTGAGCACCAGGTTTGAGGTGCTGGCATGGTGCGAGAGGATTAGGGAGCTCAAAATACACCGTTTGGTTGGTGTCTGTTTCTCTTTGAAGGAACAGGAAAGAGGTAAGCTGGATAGGTAAGCGTGTGTCTCTCCTAGAGCCTGCTCAAGTCCTATACCCGGGCAAGACTCATCCTCCTGCTGAACCGGTCACTGTCCTCAATCATCAAGAGTGGGAAGTAAGCCGTATTCTGGATTCCAGGTTACGCAAAGGAAAACTTCAATACCTCATTGAATGGTCTGGCTTCCAGTACGACAAAGATTGCACCTTGTGGGAACCAGCCCATCACCTTTGCAATTCACCCAATCTGATTTGAGACTTCCATGCAAGCTACCCTTGCAAACCCTGAAAATCATGATTCCATCCCATTCAATCCCATTACATTCCACATTACATCCCATCCAATCCAATCCCATTTCATTCCACATTCTATCTCATTTAATCTCAATCCATTCCACATTCCATCTCATCCAATCCCCTTCCATTCCACATTCCATCTCATCTAACCCCATTTTACTTCACACCAACATCCCATCAGTCAAATCCTCCATCTCACCGTGTTTTTACTTTTTCTCATTTCCCTTTCATTTCTACTAAATAAAAAACTTCATTCCTTATTAAAAAAAGAAAAATTCTATTTATAATTATAAAAAAAAAAAAAAAAAAAAAGAGAAAATATATATTTATAATAAATAATTACAAATTTTACGTTACTTCCTTCTCCGCATCCTCCCCATTTGCAGTCAATTCCGCAACCATGGATCAAAAAGTATCCATGTCTTCATCATTGATTAGTGCAGACATCCTTTGGAGAACTAGCACTTCTGTTACAATATGCCTCTCAAAGATTTCCTTGCACCTTGCAATCCAAGCTTGCTTTGGCCAAGCATTCCATCCACCTTCCTCCAAGAGCTCTTTGTACCCTCTCTTCCTTTGGCCTCCCAACGTGCCTTCTCCAATATCACCCATCAGCCGCCTCTCATCCGTTTCGACCGGCCCTACGACTCGCAGCGGATCCTCTTTGCCTCAGCCCTCCATTCCATACGTTCCATCCACTCCATCCCTTCCATCTCCTCCATTCCCTTCTCCTAATTCTTCTGTTCCTTCTCTCCCTCCATTTCCGTCTCCTCCATTTCTCAATTCTCTTTCCGCTTTGTTTCCTTCCTCCTCCCTTGCTTCCTTGGTTATGAATCCAACCGGTTCCGCACCGGGCACTTTCCCTCGCACCTCGGCATTCATCTGGGGCCCCAGGATGTCAGTTGGTGGTCCCCACTAAGGTGGTGGTGGCGGTGGTGTATTTGTAGTATACCTTTGAAAATGGGGCAACACTAGCTAAAACAAGCAAAATTTAGTTACTATTTTTATTATCATTAGTCAGTCCAGATTAGTACTCACCAGGAACTTGATTCCCCAAGTATTTGATCTCCAGCAATGGTGGTATCTTGTAGTTAACCCTTGGCGCGGACCTACAACTCCGCATCTCCCTGGATGACTCTGCGGGACCCTTGACAGTTGACTCAACATTTATAGGGAAATTAAAGGCCACTTTGCAAAGGCGACATTTCTTGCAATTGCCTCAAAGGCCTCGGGGGGCAGTACTAGGAACACATTGCTTGTTTTGGTGAATACAGTTTTTGCAACGGCGGGACGACAATGAGGACATTCTATATAAATTATAAATTTATCAAGGAATGAATTAAATAATGTGTAAAGGGTATACAGTAATTATTAACAACTTGAAATCAATGGTAAAATTTATCTGAACGCTTGCAGGAGCTTGCATCTTTATACCCAGGCAACTGTCACGCTTTGCACTTAGGGATTTTTGTCTTCATCACTTTGACATGTCCTCTCCTCAGTACCATCTACCTCAGTCTAAAAGTGTGACACAAATAAAGCAAAACATTAATGGTGCAATCTGCTACTTCCTCTGACTTGCGTTGACCTTCCAATCTTGGCAACCAACTCAGTATATACTTGAAAACTTTGCGGTTAACTCCATACCAATTGGCCATCCATTATGATATCCAATCTCTTTCCCTGGCCAATCAACAGCCTTGGACTTCCATCTTCAGTCATGCACTGTTTGTTAGTTTTCATCTACGTCTAAATAAGCCATCATTACTTTACAGTTTGCAATTGGACTAGTCCCTACCCTGCATACACTATTACTTCTCATTTGCATTACCCTTAAAGTCACCCACTCCTGTCCCAATTTTTCATACAAGTATACGCTGTGGAAACTTCAGAGGTTATCCCTCACGAAGTTGTCCCTAGTTATGGGATCAATGGTCCTAGCGTCTGTAAGACCGAGAATGCTTCCTTTTCTTTACTCCGAGAGAGAGAGAGAGAGTGAGAGAGAGATAGTCCGATAGAAAGATATGCTATCCCCTACAACCCGGAGTTGAGGGGAAGGGTATTTGAGCCCTCCCCCTCAACCCTAACCTAAGCACAAGCACAAAGACAGACTGGCAACCATGAAGAAAGAACCCTAGACCCAGAACCCTGACCCATCCCTAAACCCATACCCTTACCCTATCCCCGCCAGCTCGCCTGCCATTACGCGCATCCGGTTCGTCTTTTTATGGCGCGGCCCTCCGCCGCGCAATACCCAAGGTTCACCGCGCTTGCGCGCATCCACCCGACGCGCCTTCGTGGATTTCCTGTCCCGTGGCCGGCCCGCGCTTGCGCGCAGCTGCCCACGCATATAGCCCCGCTGTTGCCCCGCTTTTTCCTTCCCCAACTAGCCTTTCCAAGAACCTGGTTGGCCCAGCTCCATCCGTGAGTCGGACATCCAAGCGGGTCGCGGCCCGCCTCCCTTAGTCAGGCCCGGCCCGCAGTCGCGTGCCCGATCCCGCCGCGCCCACTGCTGAGCCTGCAGCGGCTACTGCTGAACCCGCAGCGGCTACTGCTGAGCCCGCAGCGGCTACTGATGAGGACCGGCGCACCCCCACTGCTGAGCCTAACCTACCAGATGCTGAGCGCGCAGGCCGCGACGCAGTCCCCGACCCAAGGCTATATAATGACACCACAACGCTCAGATTCTATTGTCTTGCACTTACGCTATGACCTCGGATATATAATACTCCTTCATTTTCTATCCCGTTCCTGTCATTCATTGCCTCACCACTTCAACTGTAGTTAGCTCATCACCAGGTTGTATCTAGTCACTTTTGGAGTAACTTATAAAGGCTATCCCCTTGCCTGATGGTTGTCTCCTCAGTTAGTTAATTTCATACGTTCTCGCATTTTGCTACAACCTAGTTATCACATTGGACTCAGGTTGAAGTTTCCTTCTTCGGAACACATTCCATTCCTCTTGCTGTTTGTTGAGTGGCATAACCAAGTTTGCACTTTGCAACTGAGTCTTGCTACTTGCACTTGCCCTCGCACTCAGCATTCCTTCGCGCTCACAATCATCTAAGAATTGCCCTATAGTACCTGTGGTGGTTGTGTGACAGTTTCATTGGATCTATTGCTACCTGGAAAAGAACAAGGTGGTATTGTGAGAGACGGGTGCAATGAAGGGGGCGTTTTTTGGGAGGATTCAGTACCCCACTCTGCCGGGGGGTGCAGCAGCACCTGTCCAACCACAACTTGGTGAAGAGGTTGTTGGATGGTAGCATTGCACTCCTTCTAGACATACTTGTCATTTGTAGCTCAGTGGAAAGTGAGCTGGACTTGGAGGAACTGATGGAGGACATGGCAAGGTTGTTCCCAACAGGTCCAAAGAAGTGCGCTCCCCACACCCTTGCAGCACCAACACAATCTCTGGTAGCAGGCCCCTCAAAAACCAAATGCGCTCAGGCCACACCACCAACTACAAGCCCAGAGGTTAGAAAAATGACAGAATTGATGAAGCATTTACGGATCTTTCTGAGTCAAATGTTGTCCCAGTTGCACCATCTGCCTCTTCACCTTGGGGGAGCGCTTCAATTTTTGAATCTGCCCGTGTTGCGGTTATGCAATTACTGCGGTGACAAGGGGCATTGGAGGTCAGGGTGCAATCACATGAAAAACGACCTCAAGGCGGGATTGGTTCAACCGGTGGAAATGGGATTCATGTTCCCAAAGGGCAAGCGGATCTCCTCCAAACCTGTGAATCCAAATGTCATGTTGCAAGTGCGCGCGCAAGGACAGGAATTGGTGGTAAATTCTCAAGCTTTGCTGGGGATTGTCACCAGTCCTGGGGTGTGGCAACCATGGCATGTGGAAGCGGAAGTGAGGGTGTTAGCAATGGAGGAGTTGGCAGGGGTGGAAAGGATGGATTTGGATGCCAAGGAACAGATACCGCGGGAAGTTCCTAAGCCAATTGCATGCATTTGGGAAGCAGATGGACGGCTGATGAATCTGGGGGGGAAGAAGAAGGCGGTGGAAATTGTGCCCAGGTTTATGGGGAATGAAGCAACCATTCCCTTGACCCTGAAGTAACTGGCAGCGGGGTTGCCCGTTGTGGTAGACAAGATGGTTCAAGCGCTGAAGGATTGTGGGCACAATAGGATCCCTCCAACAGTGCAATGGGTTAACTTGGCTTGGGATGACGCAGAGCGCAAGCTAGAGGGAGTGAAATCAGTTTCAAATCCACTGGATTATGTTTCAATGAATATTTCTGGAAGAAAGGTGTGGGCTCTTTTGGATAGCAGTTCTATTGTGAATCCCCTCCCATCCAGATTGTTTGATGAAATGGGATTTGTTTGGCAGAAATTTGCAATGGGGCTTTGAGGGCTTAAAGGCAGGGCGTGTTGCGTGGATGGGGTTGTGGAGGAGGAAGATGTTGTGGTTGTAAGGTTTTATAAACCACTTTCTTTTGTATTGGTTGATTCGGGGGAGGCTATTTTAGGATGGCCATTCATTTTTGGGTTCCAAGTGTTAATGAATTTTGATGCGGGGACAGGGAAGGAAGCGTTGACAGTGGAAGATTTGTCTGGTGGGCAATTTTAAACCACAATTTGCAATCAAGGGTTGTGGGAGTGGACGTGGGACTCCAAGGGAGGAGTAGGAGGAAGCCATGGAAGTGGGGAAGAGGTGCGGGACTTTCAAGTTCCAAAGGTGGAAGCTTGGCACTTCAAACAATTCTTTGCGCGGGGCCTGATCTTCATTCAACAAGACAGCTGGTTCAGATACCAAAGGGGAAAAAACACTGATCCATCCTCCAAGGACCATACGCCTCGCATCTGGTGCATTGAACCACTGCAGACCGCTGGGGACAGAAGCCAAGTTGGGGGGGGAACAATGGATGAATAGGGGATATCACTCGATTTGATGAGGGGGTGCTCTAGCTGTTACACAGTCAGAATAACTAGACACCGGAGAATTTTTGTTTTCTTATTTCCTTCTCTCTGGATTGGCTTCTGGGATTATTTTAAGCTATGGATGTTTTCTTTTAGGTGTGGGCACGGCGCAAAGCTGGGTCCGCAGAGGGAAGGACAAGGCCTGCATCCGGATTCAAACACATGTAAAATTTCCAAAGGATGATTCAGGGAACTAGGAAAGTGCTTTGCGCGGTATGGATTTGGGTCAAAGAGCAAAGGCGCAGGCTTGTAAACAGGTTGGTGTTCAAAAAAAATCTTTTTAAGTTTTCTTGTGAAGAGATTTAGATGAATTACTTCAGGACTAAGAACCAGCGGACTAAAGAAAAGAGTTAGAGCCCTGAGGAAAAAAACAAGGACTGAGACAAGGAAAAATGAGAATACCAACAGCTTGGGTTATTTAGAAAAGAAGAAAGAGATCAGACAAGACGTTGGCCGCAAGGAATTTGATGGAGCTCAGGCAATACAGACAATAACTATGAGATTGAGTTGATCTTTCAGAACAATCATGTGAAGACAATCTTGAGGATTAGTTTCTTACCAGGCATAGATTGGATGACCAAGATATTTCAGACCAGGGTGGAAGGATTGAGTTAAGGAGGATTTGGGTTGAGAGGATAAGAAAAATAGAAACAATAAATGTAAAGAGAGAACAAGAGAAGAGAATGAGAAGATGGAAGTCAATGAGAAAGAAGAAAATGAGAGAGGAAGAAATTGAAGAGAGAAAGGTCCCCTGGAGGTTCACTTGGGTTGCCTCAGAAGGTGGAAGCCTGGGATGGTACAGAAATGTCACAAAGACTTGTCTCAGTTGGTCCGCGGAGCAGCTGGGACAGAGAATGAGTGAGAATCAGAGCATAGGGAAGAGAAGGATAATGTTAACACCCCTCGACTGGTGAGAAGGTAATCCAAGAGATCAGTTGTTGGTAGTATCAAATATTGCATTCTGAAGTAGTTGCAACAAGGTTGCTGATGAAGCCTTTGTAAGAGAGTCCACAATCATGGAGTGACTCTGAATTAGATTGAGTATAAATTTGTTGTCCTCATAGTCTTCACGTAGTCCTTTAGTTTTGATGTCTATGTGCCGGGATTTAGAGTGTGATCCAAACTTCTTGATTTTGTTGTCTAGACCTTTATTACCAATGTGTAGAGTTGGCTTGGGTTTTGCAATTTGATGAATCTTTCTGATGAGATGTTTGATCCACTTGATTTCAAGGTTGGTAGAAGAATAAGTGATATTCTTCTGTTGAGTAGAGTTCCAGATGACTGGAAAACCATAGTGAAGAATTAAGTATCCGGTTTGAGATTTGAGGAGGGTTGTATCATCTCCACAGGTGGCATCACTGAAACCTGAGAGAACTTCTTTCTCCAGAATGTACTTGATTATGAGTTTGAGGTCTTTTGTTGTCTTGAGATACTTCCATACCTTCTTGGCTTCCCTCCAATGAGTCATGCATGGTTTGGCATTAAACCTTGCTAGGCTAGAGACAGAGAAGGAGATGTGGGGTTGAAAGTTGTGTGCCAAATGATTTAGGAGTCCAATCGCTGATCTATAATTGATGTTAAGTTGACAAAACTTGGCGTGGTTTATGTTGGAGGCGGGTTTGAGGTTCTGATTTTGAGTCAAAGGAGTGTGAGTGTCCTTACAAGAGGTTAGACCAAGTTCTTCCAGCCCTCTTGCGATGTGATTGGGCTGGATCAAGAGAATCCTATTGTTGTCAACTTCCTTGAGCATGCCGAGTATAGTTTTGGGTGGATGACACAAGGAGTTCTTGAATCTTTGGAGAAAATTGGTTTCAAGGAGATTGGAGTTCCCTACATGTATGAGGTTGTCAACATGAAAGTAGAGGATCTCACCGGTTTTGGTGTTGAGATAGAGACAGGGGTCACAAGTAGATTCCTGATATCCTTGTGATTTGATCCAAGACGTCAGGGTTTTGTACCAATTCTTTGGGGATTGCTTCAGTCCATAAAGTGATTTCTTTAGTTTTAGATAAGGAGATTTTCTGGTAGATCCTTCAGGAGTTTGAATAATGACGGTTGTGTCAATAGGAGCATGAAGGAATGCACCCTTTACGTCAAATTGCGTCAGCTTCATTTTATTCTTCAATTCATAGACAAGAGCCACTCAAAGCAACCCGAGTTTGCCGGTAGGTTCCCAAGTCTCGTTATAGTCTATTCCCAGAACTTGATCAAATCCTTGAACGCAGAGTTGCGCTTTATATTTGACTGGATCACTGTGGCAATTTTGTTTCACTTTGAAGATCCATGTTGTATTTAAGACATTCTCTGGGGTCCGGACGTATTCCTCCCAGATATCTTGGAGTTCAATTGAGTTTAGTTTGTCTTCCAAGGCCTTCTTCCACTTTGGCCATTCTGGACACTTGCGTGCTGCCCTATAGGAGGGAGGCTTGTAGTAGTGATGGAAAACATACCATTGGGGCTTTCTTATTTCTCTTCTTGGTCTTTGAGAGAGAATTTGAGAGGGAAAATCAGGAACTGGTGAGGGTAGCGCAGAATGATCAGAATGTGAAGAAATTTCAGAAGACGCCGAATCATCTGGATCTGAGTCTGATTCAGAGAGAACATCTTGAGACTCTCTAAAGTTGAATTTCTTTTCAAACAACAAAAAGTTAGGAGCTCTTGGTACGAGATTGATTTGAGTAAAGAGATTGATCCCCGGTGATTCAAGGAGCGGATTCTTGAGAAAATTTACATGTTTGGTTTCAATAAGAGCGCCAGATGAGCTGAGGATCAGGTAAGAATGAAAAACGGGATTGAACCCAACTAAAATCCCTTCTAATCCTTTCTCATCAAACGTTCTTCCTTTTTGTAGTCTGTTTGCCAGATAGATGACTGAGGATCCTACAGGTTTGAGATAATTAGTAGGGAGCTTCTTGTTAAACATAATTTCCCAAGGGGATAGGTCATTACCTTCCCTTGGGACTTGATTGAGCACAAAGCAGGAGCTCCGGACCACAATATGCCAGTAGCATTTGTTCAGCCTCAATGATGAAAACGTTGCGCAAGCCAATTCTATGATTGTCCGGTTGTCTCTTTCAGCTCGACCTTTGTGTTGAGAATGGTACAGTTCTGATGTTAAGAGTTTGATGTGCTTAGACTTTGCAAATTCTTCCAGGGTGGTGTTGGTGAATTCCTTTCCTTTGTCAGAAAATATTTCTGTGGGGTAATAATTTAGTCGCTTATATTCTGTCTCAAGAATGCTGATGATGAAGCTGGGAGTCTCTTCTTTGGATTGGAGCGGAAAAGCTGCCAGATATCCCGTGAAGTTGTCCACAAGCGTCAAGATGTATTGGTGGCCAACTTTTGACTGGGGAGTGATTTGTCCTATGAGGTCTAGATTGATTTGTTTGAGTGGTTTATATGTAGGTGATGAGGTGCCTGAGAACGGTGCTTGCATGATCTTACTCCTCACACAGCCTTCACATTGAAATTTATTGAGTTTCTCTTTGGATTATTGATCCTTGAGAATGGGTTTGAGCATTGAGATTGAAGCTTGTCCATACGTCTTGTGAAGATCGGACAAAAAATGAGATTGGTTTAGAGGAGATGTGGATGATTGACTAGAAAGATTGACAAAGAGGTTGCTTCCAGAACTTTGGGGTTTCTTGATTACAAATAGGTTGTCCCAAATTAAACCTCTGAGGACCATCTGATTTTCTTGGGTGATGTGAAATTGATCTTGTGTTTGAGAAAGATTGCATCCGTTCTTTGCCAAGAGACTGGGGCTGATCAAGTTGAAAACAATATCCGGAACGTACATGCACTCTTTGAGTGTGATGATGGAGTCTTTCCACTCGAGTCAAACAGTACCTGTTCCTTGTATCTTGAGGTTTGCCTCCAACTTGCCTGTTTTGATTTCTTCCAATTAGTCTTGTAGATCAATATAACTAAAATATTTTATATTGTTGAATATATGTATATTCACTCCTGAGTTGAGAAGAAGATTAGGAGTACTATCAGCATTGATCCAAAGAATTAGGAGGGTATGATAGTTGATGGTGGGTGTTTTCTTTGTTCTGTTTTTCCACTCATTTTTCTGTTCAACCCACCAGTTGGGAGAAATTTGAGGATGTAAGTGGAAGCAGGAGGATTAAGGATGGGGGGAATTAGGGCCGTTGAACCCTTCTTTACATCTGATTGGAGGCTTCCTATTGTCTTTGTTGGGTCTGTTCCTAAAGGTCACTAGTGAGACATCCGTGGCAGATTTACCAGGCTTGAGCTGTGATTTCTTCTTTTTGTTTTATTGAGGTAAGTGATTAAATACAACTTCTACTGTTATCAAATTCTCGCCGTGCATAATTTGCTGTTTCAAGTTCTCTAGAGTAGGTGGAAATTTGAATAATATTAGGTACGCCAATATGTCTTTTGGTAGATCTATTCCTACATCTGCCATGCAAGTGAGAGATT
This sequence comes from Puccinia polysora, assembly GCA_025617555.3. Classification (NCBI taxonomy): domain Eukaryota; kingdom Fungi; phylum Basidiomycota; class Pucciniomycetes; order Pucciniales; family Pucciniaceae; genus Puccinia; species Puccinia polysora. The sequence goes on from CM062629.1 coordinate 2,033,714, forward strand.
TCCGGATATCAGTTATGAATCCTTCAATAGCATGTTTGTTGAATGAAGCGTGAAGAAATTGATTGAAGATCCTTGCTCTGTTGGCTGTTTTGGATGAGGAAAATCTTTTGGTGATCTTGGTCCAGAGTAGCTTGGAAAATGTGATGTTTGAGGCATTAACAACATTAGAATGTGTGGTGCTGTCTAGTTTGGATAATATAATTGCTTGAATCTCTTGGTCTTGTTGTATTGGAAGTTGTCCAAGGTCCTTGATCATAGTATCCTTGATGTCTTTGAGATCAAACAACATCAACATCTTGTTGCGCCAGATGGAATAATTGTCTTCATTGAGCGGAGGGATGGCATCAACTGTCAGCCTGCTACTTAGCACAGAGCAACCTGACAAAGCAAAAACAATAATAATATTAAAAAAAATAAAAAGAACAAAAAAATAAATAAATAAATAAAATTATTATAAAATGAAGGAGTACGAAATCCATAAATATTATTTCAGAGATGGATTTCCCACCCAAAATAAGGTAGGGTCACTCACTGACCCCACGCTTGAATTCTTACTCCTTATATTTTTTAATTAATTTAAAAGAAAATGGTAAATGACCACGGCACCAATATGGAACCTCTTGGCCATTTTAATATTTCACATGATATGTCATGTATAGGTTTCACACCTAAATTTCAGTCAAAATCCAGGTGTTGTGTGTAGTTTAGGAGTTACACGGGGAATTGTGTTTTGTCACAATTCCCGCATGCAGCCCCGCGTCCCTACAGCGCTGGACTCCCGCGCACCCAAACTCCCGCGCGCAGTTGATCCCTCCCGCATGCAGGTAATCCCGTGACCTAGTCACGCGCGCAGCGGATAAGTACCCGCGCGCATCTGAATGGACTGATCCCTGCGCCTAACCTGCCGTGATCACGCGCGCAGCGGATCAGTCCCCGCGCGCATCTGAATGGACTGATCCCCACGCCTCCTGCCGTGATCAGTCTGACAGCCAGGTACCGCTCAGAGGAGCTACAACATAGTAGGATGTACTCTACATATGTAAAGCTACCACACAAGCGTAGAACCCAGTTTAAAAACCTTAAAAGTCAATTAAAATTAGTTATTAACTAATTTTTAGTATTTTTTATTAATTAAATAAAGATCCGGACTCACTACGTCATGAGCTGATAAGAACCTTCAAAGACCACGAAAATACACAAGCAGTGGTCGTAAAAATTATTAAAAATTACATACAGGATCAACAGAGGGTGGAGAATCAATAAAAACCCACTTCTTTTCACTTTGAACCAGTACTTACAGTACAAATTGAGGATCATTGCAGGATCAGCAAAATGACTAATCTGTTGATTAACAGATCCTGCAGCTAAAAAGGAGCTGTTCCTTGAAAGATCTAAGGCCAGCAGTCTAACAGCACCTTGAGGACGTGCCAATCTTGCCCTGACTGCCCCCCTAGCCTCAGCCCATGGCTAATACATCTTCTAGATGCCCTCAAGAACCCAAAAAGGAATATTTAAACAGGCTCTTTTTGCCCTTTTGTTCCCAAGAATCCATCAGTTATCAGAAAAATTATTATTATCAATCAGACATTGTGTCATTTTTAGTCAATTGCTTATCAAGAAGAAAGCAAGTGATTTATAATCTAGTCTGAAGTATTATTATTATTATTTTCTAAATAACTATCAACAAACAGAAGTTTGAACCAGCCACCAACCCCATCTGTTCTGAAGCTTCTTACCTGAATCTTGGCAGGATTTCCGTGGATTACTTCCCAAGTAAGTTGTTCCCTTCCTGCTCTGGGTTTGTGTGCTGTTTTTCCCGCCCAAATTAGTGGATAAGGCCTTAGAAGGCACCCATCTTCATTCCAAGGTTAAAAACTGCCTAAGGAGGCCCCTTGAGGAGAGGTTGCCAAGTCTGTAAAGACCCCCAGTAGTATATTACTGTGGCCCCTCTTTTTATATTATATTTAAAATATTTATAACCAAACCAATTAAACCTTGCACTTGCTCTTACCATATTATTCTTGGAGCTGTAAGGTGTTTATTTTTTGGAATATTATTGCTCCAAATTCTTTTCTCACTCTTTGTAGCTAAAGGACTGCAAGGTTCCTGGTATCAGAGAGCTGACAACTGGGGGTCTGGCCGGGAAGTATCCTTAATAATTAATTGTTTAATTAATTATCTCCTGGACCAGTTATTTATATTAAAAAAATTATATATATATTAGTAGAAATACTTATTATTTTTCTTTATCTTTTGATTTAACCAGTGGATTTAAAAACCAACGGAGAATTGATCAATTATTATTTGAATATTCTTAAACAGAAAAAAGAAGAAAAATTACGTAACTTTGTTCCTGTTGTTATAACTCCTGAACAAGAACAAGAGAGACTTCTTTATTATAGACAAAAAATCTTAAAAGAAAAGGAACAAGAGTTAGAAAGAATTATTAATTTTAAATCCTTGTTGAGAAAGCACAAAGAGTGGAAAATCTATCAAAGAAAGCTTTCTGCTTTTAAGAGACGGTATTCAAATTATAAAAGTGAGCTTTAATCTCCTTTTTATTATTTTTTTATAAAAAAAAATCATAAAAAACTCGAAAATTATAAAAAAATTATTATTAAAATAAATAAATATATAACTTAAATTTTTTTATTTTATCCTTTCTAGTGGACTTTGTTTTTAGTGATCTTATTGACCAGGACCTCTTAGAGGACGTCCCAGACTGTGGACCCTTGGATTTGTCCCATTATTTGATTGCAACCCACTCAGATCCCATTGGAATACCCTCCAAGGACGGTCCTGACCCCAACAAGGACTTAGTACCTTTAAAACTTCATATAATTAAGTCATATATTTTTTCTAAAAAAAAAAATATAAAAACCAAAACTACTCGAAAAAAAAATATTTTTTTTGATTTTTTTTACAAAGTTTTGACAAAGACTTATATAATTTGTAACATGCATCAAAACAGACGCAACACCCGTGCCAGTGGACGCGCCCCGTCATATGTATCTTTGCCCGGAGGAACCCGCGCGCGCAAGGACGCCAGTTGCGAACGCAATGCGGATTGAGCCAGTGATTGCTCCGATCCGAGCAACAATGACAATGACAGCGGCCGCCAACTCAAAAAACTCACCGTTGGAGAGCCTTCCCTTGTCCAACGTGATATCCCAGGAGGATACCGTTCCACCTACGCCACCCCAGCCGGACTCCTCCAAGGAGGACAAAATAAAGGTATTGGTTAAAGAATACGTGGGTCATTGGGAACTGTTCAAACAGGCTCAGACCCAGGAAGACCAGCAAGGTATGAGAAAAGCCATATCTTTGGCAAAGAAGACTCAAATAACCCTCCAAAAATTGATTCCCAAGAGAGAAGTAGAAGGCTACGTGCAGAATTGGAATCCTTGGGACCAATTAGCTTCCTCAAGAGGAAACAACAACAAAAGGAAGAAGAGATCTCTAGCCCATCAGAAATTAAAGAATCCCAAAGAGTGGGACAATATAATATCTTTGTCAAGAAAATGGAAGAAAGTGTACCACAATTAGATGTAGAAACTTTCAACTTGTTTTCCATAAATGTTTCTCATAACTTTGATATCATTAGCAAATGTTTTGACAAAGTATATGAGCAATTGGATAAATTAAATATCAATTTTGGTAAAGTCATGCAATCCCAATCCAACTTGGTCAAAATCAATGAGTTAGAAGTAAAAAAAATAAGAGACAGCATCAGCTTGAGTAAGGGAGAACTAATGAAGTACCTAGAAAACAATACTTCAGCTATCCAAGAAGAAATTCTTCTATCTATTGAACAAATCAAAGAAGGTATTAATAAGACAGACCACACTTCACCTACTCATATTATTAATAAAATTGATTCATTAAGTAACAAACTTTACCTGGAATTAGGTATGATTAAGAATGATCTCAGAGATCTAAAGGTAAACTTTACTCAACCCATTGCAGACTCTGATGAAATCAGACCTTCCAGGTACCACAGTACTCCCCAATTACCTTTTAGACCAAGACCAACCAGGCATGAATCTATCAGGCCTAGTCCCACTCCTGAAGTAGAACAAGCATTAAAATTACTTCCCCTTATCACTGAGTGGCCTAAATTATCAGGAGAAGGAGAATAGAATCATGTCAGTTTTATTAAGTTTATTGAATATACTCTGGCCTCTTATGAACTTCTTGATAACATAGCTTTAGTAAGACTACCTAGACTGTTTGAAGGAGTAGCCCTTGACTGGTTCATCAATAAGAGAGAAGAGGTAGGATCTTTGTCATGGAACTTGTGGAAAGACTTGATTAAGGAACAATTTGGTACCAGAATTTGGAAAAGATAAATGATGCAGACTTTCAAGATTTCTTTGTTTGATCCATCCAACGACAAACCTCACAAATGGTGCCTTGACCAGAAGAGAAGACTAGACTGCTTCTACCCAAATGCTGATTAAGAAGAAGTCAATGAAAGACTCCTCAAACTATGTCCAGGACAACTTAACCATAGCGTAAGATGCAGAATGCCCATGAACTCTGACCTTTCCACTCTCATAGGAGTATTAGAAGAAACTATTGACATGAATGGCTTAGACAAAAGGGTTAACAAACCCAGAGAATCAACTACTAGGAATAAGGAAGAATATAATAACAAGAATAAAGTACCTCTCCCTACCAACTCAGAAGCCAAGAATACTTTAGTAACCAAAGAAAAGATATGTTGGAATTTCAACCAAACCGGGCATGTAAGACCTGAATGTCCTTTACCCAGGAGGAAGATTAATCTTATTGAAGGGGAAGAAGATGACACTAATCCTGACACCCAACAAGATGACACTGATGGTTCCATCTCTGAGTGTCACTTAATGATCACTAATCCCATTAATGTCATAAAAGGTAACATAGAATCTTCCCTGGATATTAACCCTGTTGATGAAGATAGCAATTTGCCTCAACAATGGACACCCAACATGAAAATACAACATGTTTCTGAATCCAAGACCTTAACCCTTAAACCTTCTATTGGAAAAGGTTACACCGGTGGTAAAACTTGTTATGCTACTGGCTTGATACAAGGTTCTCCCGTAAAATTACTTCTAGACAGTGGAGCTTTCTGCTCCTGTTTTGGAACTGACTATTTAGATAAACAGGATTCTAACTGGAAGAAAAACTTACTACCAGTACCTCAAGCTAAGTTCAGCAGCTGTAACTCACCTCTTAATGCTATTGGAGTATGGCCAACAGAAATCATACTTCCCCACTCTAAAGGATCAATCAAGATAAAGATTGAATTTGTAGTACTTCAAAATGGAGCATGTGATTATTTGATTGTAGGAAATGATTCTCTTTGCCTGTATGGGATAGATGTCTTCCAGAGTAAAGGGAGATATTTCACTATAGGAGGAGATTGGAACAAGAAGTTCCAAATATGTCGTGTCAATGCTAAAGCTACTGATTCCACTTATGAGAGACACTTAGAGACTTTTAACCAGGAATACTTTTCCCAAGCTGCTCTGAATTCCCAGCTTAGTGAAGAACAGAAAAGAGATATTCTCCAAGTATGCTTTGAGAACCAGAATGCTTTTTGCACTAAAGACCATCCCATTGGTAATATTAAAGGTCATGATATGGTCTTAACTTTGACTATTAAGCCTTCTTACCCTCCTAACCTCAGAAGGCCAGCTTACCCTTCTAGTCCAAAATCTAGGACTGCTCTAGAAGGCCACATCCAAGAACTAGTGGACTTACAAGTCTTAAGGAAAGTAGGGCATAATGAGCAAGTAGACGTAACTACACCTATGATAATAGCCTGGCACAATGATAATTCTAGGATGGTTGTAGACTTTAGAATGCTCAACAACTACACCCAAGCTGACTATTATCCTATCCCAAGGATTGACCATGCTCTACATAATCTTTCTAAAGCTAAGTTCATTACTACTATGGACATGTTGAAAGGCTTTCACCAAATACCTATCAGTCCTGATAGTAGGAAATTTATGAGAATCATATGTCATTTAGGCATATATGAGTATCTCAGAATTCCCTTTGTTATTAAAAATGCTCCTTCCCACTTCCAAAGAATGATGGATACAGTCTTAGGAATGTTCATCAGGCAAGGTTGGATGATGGTATTCATAGATGATGTTATCATTTATTCAGATGATTGGGATACTCACATGGATAAAATAAGGCTAGTACTTAAAACCATCTCCACAATAGGATTAAAAGTATCTATGAAAAATTGCAACTTTGGATATGGAGAACTTAAAGCTCTAGGTCATATTGTTTCTGGACTCACTTTAACTGCTGACCAAAGTAAGATAGCATCAGTAATGAACAGACCTATGCCCCAGAACAAAACTCAACTCTTATCCTTTATAGGCTTCTGCCGCTACTACAGGAAGTACATACCTAAATTTGCTAACCTCACCAAGTTTTTATATGAGATCTGCAACAACAACACTTTTTTCAAAATTACTCATGAAAGATTGAAGAATTATAAGGAACTCAAAGTAGCTATGACTACTGCACCAGTGTTGATACAACCATATTATTCTAAACCTTTCAAACTTTACATGGATGCCAGCATGGAAGGATTAGGAGCTGCATTACACCAAGAAGTAATAGAAGAGGATAAACCAGTAAAGAAACCTATACTCTTCATATCTAGACAAGTCAAAGATACTGAGAAGAGATATGGTGCCAGCCAAATGGAGTTCCTTGCTCTAGTATGGGCATTAGAAAAACTCCACTATTATTTGGAAGGTACAAATTTTGTGGTGATAACTGATTGAAATGCTGTTAGAACTCTCATGAACATGAAAACTCCTATCAGGCATATGTTAAGATGGCAGATAGCCATACAACAGTACAGAGGTCAGATGACTATAGTCCACCAAGCTGGAGTTAAACATCAGAATGCTGACAGTCTTGAAAGAAATGCTCTACCAAATGATACTAGCAATCTTGCTCATGACCCAGAAGATCATGATATATTTCCTATACTAAACATTAACCTGTTTAATCTTGAAGCTCCCATCATAGGAATTCACATATGTGAACTAGATGAATCACTGTTCAGCTCCATCAGAGAAGCATACAACTCTGACATGAAGACTTTGATTAACATCATAGAAAGTGATTCACCTCCATCTGAACTCATTAATAGTTTACCTGAAACCCTTCTGAAATCCTATAAAGAAGGAAGATTCACACTGTGGGATGGCCTAGTATATTACCGGCATAAACACTCTAGTGTTATAGTCTTGAACAAAACAGAGCATATCAAACTTGTTTTAGTCATGATAATTACTCTTCGGGTCACCTGTCTACTGATAGAACCCTAGATTAAGTAAAGCAGACTGCCTGGTGGATCAACTGGAGAAACTCCACTATCAATTATGTTTCAAGTTGTGAAATCTGTCAGAAGTCCAACAGGACCACTGGGAAAAGGTTTGGACTACTCCAAAAGATTGCTGAGCCCAGGAAAAGATGGGAAGTTATCAACATGGACTTTGTAACAGGACTGCCCCCTGGAGGAGCTTACTCTTACAAATCAGTCCTGGTTATTGTAGACAGATTTTCTAAGAAAGCCAAGTTTCTACCTAACCATAAGGAAGACACAGCTATGGAAGTAGCCTTACTCTTCTGGAACAGACTAATTGCTGATGTAGAAATTCCTAAGATTATTATCAGTGATAGAGACCCCAAATTCACGTCTGAATTCTGGAGAAACCTCCATGATATGTTAGGAACTACCTTAGCCTTTTCTACAGCTTATCACCCTCAGACAGATGGATTAGCTGAAAGAATGATCCAGAATCTAGACGACAGGCTCAGAAGTTTCTTTTGCTTTGGGATGGAGTACAAGAATACAGACAGATATTGCCATGACTGGGTTAGCCTTTTACCTGCACTAGAAATGGCCTATAACAGTAGTAAAGACTCTACCACCAAAGAGGCTCCTTAGGTACTAGAAAGAGCATGGATCCTCAAATTACCCAAGGATAACCTCAATCAGGATTTGAATAATATCCATCCAACATCACTGGACTTCAAAAGCATGATAGATATGGAAAATAAGCACGCTGCTAAGTGTGTACAAGATGCTGTTTAATACAACCAACAGAGGTATGATAAAACTCACAAAGAACCTGATTTCAGAATAGGAGATCAAGTTCTAATTTCAACCACCAATTTTAATAACTTGGCTTGAAACAGAAAACTCAGACCAGCCTTTGTTGGGCCTTTCACTATCAAGAAACTCCATGGTAAGAATGCCGTAGAAGTCATCCTCATTAATGAACTCTCTAGGAAACACCCAGTCTTCCCAGTTAGCCTTTTCAAACACTACCATCCCAGAGAAGGTGAAAAGACCCCTACACCTGAAATACCAGTCTTAGATGAGCCTGAGAAGGACAAAGGAAAAGTCAGTAAAATCATTAAAGATAAAAAAGAAAGGATCCAAGGAAAAGATGTTAGACTTTACTTAGTCAGATACAAAGGAGAATCAGCTGATAAAGATGAATGGCTAACTGAAAACAACATTCCAGATGGACCTATACACCTGAAAAACTACAGAGCCATTAAAAGACAGTGAGCCCCAAATTTTTCTTTTCAGATATAGTTATATCTTGGAGTGGGGGAATGTCAGCCTGCTACTTAGCACAGACAAAGCTGACAAAGCAACAACAATAATAATATTAACAAAAATAAATAAAGGGTATACAGTTATTATCAATGACTTGAAATTGATGGGAAAATTTATCTGAATTCTTGCAGGAGCTTGCGGCTTTATACCCGGGAAACTGTCACACCTTGCACTTAGGAATTATTGTCTTCATCACTTTGACATGTCCTCTCCTCAGTACCATCTACCTCAGTCTAAAAGCGTGACACAAATAAAGCACAACATCAATGGTGCGATCTGCTACTTCCTCTGGCTTGTGTTGACCTTCCTATCTTGGCGACCAACTCAGTATATACTTGCAAACTTTGCGGTTAACTCCATACCAGTTGGCCATCCATTACAAGATCCAATCTCCTTCCCAGGCCGATCAACAGCCTTGCACTTCCATCTTTGGTCACGCACTATTTTTTAGTTTGCATCTACGTCTAACTAAGCCATCATTACTGTAAAGTTTGCAATTGGACTAGTCCTCACCCTGCATACACCATTACTTCTCACTTGTATTACCTTCAACATCATTTTCTCCTGTCCCAATTCATCATACATTTGTATGCTCAGATTCTATTGTCTCGCACCTACGCCATGGCCTTGGAAATGATTTTACTATTGCTTTATTTCCTATCCCTTTCCTGTCACTCATTGCCTCACCGCCTTCAACTGTAGTCATCTCTCCACCAGGTTGTATCTAGTCACTTTGGATTACCTTATAAGGGCTACCCCCTTGCATGATGATTTTCTCCTCAGTTAGTCAATTTCATACATTCTTGCATTTTGCTACAACCTAGTTATCACATCGGACTCAGTTTGAGTTTCCCTCTTCGGGACACACTGCATTCCCTCGCTGTTTGTTGAGTGGCATCACTAAGTTTGCACTATGCAACTGAGCCTTGCTATTTGCACTTGCCCTCGCACTCAGCATTCCTCCGCGCTCAAAATCATCTAAGAAATGCCCTATAGTATGTGGGGTGGTCGTGTGACAGGAATTGATCCCATTTAGTTCCTTTTTTATGCCAAGAGTCCAATTTTAACAATCAGGCATAGGTTTGGCCTCTTCGTAGCTTCTGGGAACGCTCCTGGTGAGAAATTCATAGCTTTGGGGATGTTGAAAGGAGGAGCGTTCTCTGAGGGTTATGCTGGAGCAAACAAGTTGAGATGCTAGATCCTTGTTGTCAGAAGAGTCGGAGTTGGATTGGGCAATTTGAGAGGTCTCCTTTGAAGTTTCAGGGTCTGAGGTGGATTTGGTGGATGGTGGTGATTCTGTGTTTTTGGAATCTTCAGGGCTTTCAGAAGAGCATGGTGAATGATACTGATTTGTTGAGAGCAGGGTGTCCAGGAGATCAGAGTTGATTTGAAGAAGAGATTTGAATGGATGTTTGCACAAAGAGGAAGATTCAGTCAGCTTTATGTTTTCAAAGATTTTAAAATGCTTAGAGAGGATAGTTTCCCCAAGTTCTGGGACAAATATTTGATAGGAATTGAATTGTGTTAACTTTCCATCCATCATCTTACTGCGCGGAATTCCTCCCTCAACCCATATTTGGGAACCTTCATCTCACCACGCGCGCGCGCTCTACCTTACCCCGTAACGGGTAATCCCCAAATGCCTTGTTGCTTCATCTCCGCCTCTGTCTCTCAGTATCCTCTCTTATTGTTCCTTTTCTCTTTTCCAATATTCCTCTTCTCATTTGTCTGCTTCTGAAGTTTCCCTTCAACAAACAATCGCAAGTCCCTCAATAACAAGTCTTTGCCCGGTAAGACTCTAAATCACCTACTTGTCAAAACAACCCAATCTGAATCTCCATTACGTTCAGCCCATCACTATCTTGTCCCTTCTAGCTGGTCTGATCACGCCTCAACATCTCACTTGAGCTCAAATAGCCACTTTTCCTTCTGACCCTTAATTATGGTTTAACTTGTAGGGTCTTCTTTTCATCCTATGTCATCTGTTGTCGGAATGATTCCTAGTCTCTTATTCTTTTCTACTATCTTGTTTAGCCATTGGTTCTGTGTCTGCTAGAAATCTAAGTTCATCTTATCAAATTTCAGGTCATGACGCACAAGAATTCCTTCCCAATCTTGATTTTCAAACTTTCCGACATTGTGACGGAGATTGAGAACAATGGCTTTGTATCCTAGGGTTTGAATCAAGTTAAGTTTGGGTCTTAATCTGTTCCACATCTCCAAGGGGTTTTATTTTGATTCTTTTTCTGGAAGAAGATTGAGGATTTCACAGCATCCCACCAGAAATTTATCCCAGAGGTCAATGGGAATGGACATATCATTGAAAGTGGTCCTTGCTGCTTCAACTATTGTTTGGTTTCCTTGCTCCGCAATGGGGTTGTGTTGAGGAGTGTAAGGTTTGGATGTGGTGTGTATTATTCCCAAGTCTAGAAGAAAGTTGGTAAGTTTGGATTTTACAAATTCGCCGCCATTGTCTGAATGGAATGACTTGAGTTGATATACAAACTGATTTGAGTGTACTTTGATGAATTTAATTATTTTGTCCGTGATGTCAAATTTGAGTTTGATAGGAATGCAGGTTTTGAAATGGGACAATTTGTCTGTGAGTAATAAAAAATATTGATTACCAGTTTTGAACACTGGATTGATTGGTCCACATACATCAGCATGTATTCTAACAAATGGTTTGGTGTAATTTGGTATGTGAATCTTAAACAATGATTGGTGAATTTTCCCCAGTGTGCACAATTCACACAATATTTCACTCCATTTGTTTTTTGGGAAATCTCTAGACAGAAGTTTGGTTTGATCCAAATGGGGATGGCCAAAGCGTTTGTGAAGGTTAGTGAGCGTGACAAAGGCGTGGGTTGATTCAGACTGAGAGAGAGAGAGGTCTTTGAGGACTAGGAGATTGTCTTCTATGGATCTAAATAGAATTTTGTTGTGTTTGAATTTCACAAAAAAGTTATTTGGTCCTGATAGATGAAGAGGGAAGCCCTTTTTCAGTAGTGGTCCCAACAATACCAGATTCACCGCCAATTGAGGGATGTAGAGTGATTGGCTTGGAAGAACATTGCAATTTTCTGACCAGAGGTTGGCTGTTCCAACACCTTTGGCGTAGAGTGAAGAGTTTTCTTTTGCAGTTTGAATTTGAGTATTGTCTTATGTAAGAGCTTTGAAAACATCTGGTTAGTTGAACATGGATTGGGATGCCCCAGATTCTAGTATAATGGCTTGCTTGGAGAGAAGTCCAGAGTTGATCATAGCAAAGTGATAGGAGGTACAGGATAGATTAGCGTAGGAAGGTTTGTTTTTGTTTGTTTTAGGGTTGTTGTTGGGATTTGGGCAGAGGTGGGGGTATAGCCACCAGCATGGGTGCTTAGGATGGGAGGACAGAGGATTGTTCCAGTTGGATCAGCATTTGATAATGTCTTGCTTTGTGCCTTTGTTCAACATTGCTGAAGCATAGGTGCCGGCAGCAATCCCATTCTTGATTTGATTCAAATGTTGGAGTATCAAATTTCCATTGATTTTGGATTCTCCCAACAAGTGGGTGATGGTGGTCTTGAGATTTTCAAGTTTGGGTGGAAACTTGTAGAGCATAAGGTAAGCAACTATATAATTTTCCATCTTGATTCCAATTTCTGAGATTTGAATTAGGCAGGCTTTGACTTTGGTGATGAATTTATTGACATTTGTTGTGTCAAATTGAAGGTTAAGAAAATTAAAGAAAACTCAAGACTGGTTTGCTGTTTGAGATGAGGCATAGAATTCATTTATAGACTTCCATAGTTCTATCCCATTGGTGAGATGAAAATCCTTGAGACAATTGATATACGTGGGGGAAATCAAGCTTGGCCAGGATGTATCCAACCAATTCAAGATGAATATTGGGGGGCATTTCTTGGGTTCAGAGGATTGGAGCCATTGGGCAACACCTTTTAGGGTAAAAATGGTCATGAGTTTAGAGCGCCAGAGTGAGAAGTTTGATTCCGTCAGAGGGGTGATGGAGTCTGTGAGGGTCTTGAGAAGGGGGGAGTTGAGATCCGTTGGTCCAGGTGGGAGTTCCATGCTGTAGCTCGTGGTAATTGTTGGAGTTGTGGTGTTTTGGCTTTTAACTGTGAAGATGAAAAAAAGAGATTTGATTACCTGAACAAACATACTAAAAAATGAGAGTTAAGAAACATTGAGAGAGAAGAGCAAGAAATGAGGTTGAAGAATGTTGAAGGTTCTCACTCAGTGCGGAAAAGAACAGAAATTGGGCGCTTGAATAACAATGACAACAGAACAGTAAGAGAAAGGCAGAAATGGGACAGATGGCTGAACAAGGATTTTTTGAGATAGGTCAGTAGTTTTCATGAATTCTGAAGTAGATCAAACTCACATGTGAACAAGGAAGGGAATCAGCAAGAATTGGTTGAGGATCATATTGAGGGTTGAGGTCGGAGTTGATTGTCAATGATATTTGGTTGTGAGTGAGGAGTATGATGAGAAGGATGTTTAGATTTTGATGGGAGCGGGGAGCTGATATAGGAATAGAAGATCAGTGGAGGAAAAGCAAGGATGGAGGAGGAAAAGCAAGGATGGAATGGGTGATGGAAGCCAATTTATTCTGGAAGTGGAGGAATTGGAATGGTGGATGATAAATGAAAAGTAATGATGAGGAAGTTGGGAGCGGGAGCGGGGTTGAAGAAGATTTGAGCGGGGAGCGGTGATTGGGATTGAAAGGGAGTTGAGCAGGAGCGGTGGTGGTGTTTGAAGTGGATTTCCTCTCAACAGGACCTCACTGTCCCAAGGTCTTCACACAATTCAAAAGAACCCCTTGAAGAGAGATTCTTATCCAATAAAGATCCCCTGTTGGCATAAAATGTGGCTCCTCTTGAAAAATATATTTAAATCAATTTAATCCAACCAAACCACTCAAACTTTTCACTTGCTTTTAAATCCACCATTTGAGAATTTTAATTAATTTTCTTGGAATTATTATTATTCCAACACCAATATCCCTTGCTGCAGCTCAAGTAAAAAAAAGTTCCCGGTATCAGTAAGCTGAAACCCCCTTTACCAAGGGGGAGGAGCAACAAAACTAGGGGGGATTTGACCACCTCCCCAGGGTAACAGAGCGGAGCGTTCTCTGCCCCCCCCATTACTGAGGGTGAGGGGCCAAGGGCTGGGGGGACCTGATCCCCCCCAAGCCCAACTTACCCTTGATGCGGTCCAGGCCGGCTGCATCAATGCAACCAATGGTAGGGGGGGTATTTAATCACCTTCCCACCTTTGTGTGTGTGACGGTGGAAAGCAAGTGGGGTGCTCTCCCCCCCCCCCTTTCATCAAAAGGGAGGTGCCAAGGGCTGTGGGGATTGCATCTCCCCCATCCCACATGTTTTTTAGGTTTTCCTGGTACAAATATTGTCCCAGGAAAACAGCAGGGGATTTGACCACACCTGCTGGGCACCCAGGTAAGAAAGAGGGGGGGGAATGTCCACCGGTTACACCCCCCCCTTGGTGTGAGTAAGCAGACCCAGGTATGTCCTGGGTCCCACCTGGCCCATATGTGGGGCCATGGGCTGTTTTCATGAGGCAACCAGCCCATAAGTAAGGTCACAGAGGTAATAGTGCTGGTTGTAAGTGACAGAAAGCCCAGGAAATGAACGGCCAAAGGGCCTGTTCAGCCCCATGAGGGTTGAAACATCAAATTTGACTGGAAAATGCCATTCAAAAGGTTTCAGGGGCAAATTTCATGTGGGCTGATGTATCCCAAACCAATTAACAAGGCCTTTAGAGTATGCCTTTTCTCCTGTTGTATCATGGGCCCAAAAGAGGCCAATCTTTGGTACTTAAGGAGCCCTTCTCCCTGCTCTTTTCCATCCTATCCATTTGAATTCATCAATTTAATTATCCATCCTATTGCCCCATTTGGAGAGCCCATTAGCCTTTATAGACACAAGGTTTTCAGAACTTTGTTTGCTTTAAGCACTGCTACTCCTGCCAATAAGGTAATTGCTGGGCATAATGTTCACAGAGCTCCTATAATTAAAAACAATTATTATAATATAGAGGAGTAACTGTAATTTAGCCCTCATGGGTGCAATAACAGTGGAAATGTATAAGAATCAATCTGGAGATTGCACTCAACATGTAGGAAATAGTAATAGTAGACCAAAATTCCAACATAGCCAAGGGGATAAAATATGGGATCATGTTCTATACCTGAAGAACTACTGTAATGATTTTCTTCAATTTGATTGAGAGTTTGGGAATGATGTTTCAGGTGAATGATGAACACCTTGATAGATATTTTTAACATTCTAGGCTGAATGATTTGTAAAAATTGATTGAAAATGTAACACAACCACCCCATGTACTATAGGGAAATCTTAGATGATTGTGAGCAAAAAGGGGGAGGCTGAGTGCAAGGGAAGATGCAAGATAGCAAGGCTACCTGCAGTGCAAAATTTAAGATTTGATGGCTCAACAAACAGAAAGATGAATGAAATTTTTCAATGGAAAGAAAACCAAAACCAGACCCAATGGGATTACTGGCTTCCTAAAAATGGAAGAATGTATGAAATTAACTAACAGAGGAGAAAATATTAAGGCAGTCAACACAGCCTTAACAAGGTAATCCAAAGATGACAGATGCAACCCAATGGATGTCCAACTACAGATAGAGAGCTGTGAGGCAATGAATGAAAGGAACAGAATTGGAAAAGAAATAAAACTACCTTTTTTCTGAGGTTGTAGCTTAGGTTCAAGACAATAGAGTCTGAGCGTACAAGGATGAAATGGATGAGAAAGGAAGGAATGACATGTGAAGAAAATTCAAATATGAAGATGTAGCTTTTGAAGGGTAAGATACTAGTGCATTTGCAAACTATAAAGTTGATGAGGCTTTCTAGGGATGAGTGCAAGCTAGTTTTAGTGCGTGACCAAGAACCAAAGTCAAAGGGTTGATGATATCCAGGGTAGAAGGACAAATTTTTAATGGATTTTCAACCGTTATTTAGTCTTAACTGCAAGATTTGCAAGTAGATGCTGAGTCCCCAAGATTGGAAGGTTGTTATGCAAGCCAAAGGTGCCAAGCTGAAGGGACCATGGATGTTGTGCTTTATTTTTCTCACACCAATGGACTGAGGTAGATGGTACTGAGGCAAAGGATATGTCAAAGGAATCAAGGAAAATTAACTTTAAACTTGAAGAGTTACAGTTGCCCGGTATAAAGACGCAAGCTCCTGCAAGCCTTCAGATGATTTTCTCATCAATTCAAAAATTTATTTTTACCTAATGTATACCCTTTAATGATTACTTTACTTCATTGCTTTAGAATAAAATTCAAATTAAATATTTTTTCATCCTCATCTTGCTGTTGAAAAAACTGCATTTGTTGAAATGAAATATGTGTCCCTAGTGTTTCTGCTTGGGGTTTCTGAGGCAAATGAAAGACATGTTGTCTTTGACAAGTTGCAAGCAAATTTCCTTCAAAGTGCAAGCCAGTGATTGATAACCAGTGGCACCCACAAGTGGAGTCCAAAGTTAAAGATCTGCCCCACTTGGGAATTATCACATCCCGCCAGTGCCAGAGATCAAATTCTTAGGAGTAAGGAATACAGGTGGGTAAGGCTAGATACTGACTGAATAGTAAACATGAAAAATTATATACTGTGACTGTTGTTCTTTGTGGTATTTCCATGATTCTGCAGATACACTACTAATAAGCCTCCTCCACCACCAACGTATTTTGGAGCATTGGCAGAGTTCCAGGTGAATCAGATGAATTGCAAGGGGCAAAGCAAGGCGCAAGTTGAGGAGAAAATTGTGGTGGTAACCAAGGAGACAAGGTGAGAGCGGGATGAAAAAGAAGGAGGAAACAGAATGAGACAGGAGCAAGGAAATGAAGTAAGTGGAATAAATGGAGCAGAGGAAGGGAACAGAACAGGAGAGGGGGAAAGAATCCAGAGGGGGAAAGATGGAATTGAAGGAAATGGGATGGAAGAACAAAGCAAAGGGAACCAAGTGCAAGTTGTGGTGCCAATCAAGACAGATGCAACGTTGTTGACTTGCAATGTTGGAGAGGGATTGTGGCAGGTTTGTAGAAAAAAACTTATGAATAACTCTTGGATGAGGGTGGATGGAATTCCCCGCTGTAAGACTCCAAACATTGCTGGTAGCAGGGGGTTCTGTTGAGGGGAAAGGTGCTTCTTTAGGCTGACCTCCTGAGTGTTACAAAAATTTATAAATGAAACAGAAATCAAGTTCAAGAATATTTTTTGTGAGGAATCAATGGGAAGGGATGAATTTGATAGAAATTGGTAGCAACAGATGAACAATATCTGAGGCAAGATGGTGTGGGAAAAGACTTGAAAAAAATAAGTTTAAGTTTTTTGGGGGTTCAATAGAACAAGGCAGTTGTAAGTAAAAACTTCCACAAGGTAGTAACTCTGGTTGTCAGAAGAATATTAGAAAAGATCAACTCAATCCCAAAAAACCTCCAGGTTCTCAATGAATCTTCCCAACTCTCCAAAATAAAGCTCTTGAAGGGTACCAGATAGATTTTGGTGACTGTCAAAAACAAAAGGAATTTGGTTTATGAATCTCTAGAAGCAAAGAAATTACAAATGTGAATAAGAACAACAAAACACTTCTCAAAGGACTCAAAAGTAGCATGGTGAAATTGAACTTCTAATAAATAAAGGGAGGTTTAAAACTCCAGGTTTCAAGATAAAAGAAACCTCTTTATGTCCAAATTGAATGGTTCCAGAAGGACAATCAAGGAATCATTAAGACCAGTATGGTCAAAAAAGCAATCAATCAGTTGTATAACACACTAAATAATGAAACCAAATGAATTCTTCTTCAACAAGAAAGGCTTTTGGTTGGTGATAACAGAAAAGGCCAAAGAGGGAAGGATCTGTTAAAATACGTACGCACTTACGCGGGTGCTACGTATAAGTGTAATCCAAATGGGATGCACAAATGGGCCTCTAAGGCCCATTGGACACACACACGGACCATACGGGCCCATGTGGATGTTATAGATTTGGGGAAACTGGCCTCAAAACGCGTGAAATAGACCCATTGGTACACGGGCCCTAACGGGCCCGATGGGGTATATGGGCAAATACGGCCAGATGGGCTTGTATGGGCATAATTGGGCCCAAGGTTTATTTTGGACATACTTGGCCAGACGGGCTGGCCCGCAAAAGTAGTCTTTTCTCATAATTCGGGCTTGGGGCGGCCCATTAGGGTTGCCGCCCGTGTTTCGGCCCGCTCGGGACCGCTGCTCGCGTCGCGGCCCGTTCGGGGCCGCCTGTGTTCCTCGGCACGGCCCACGCGGGGCCCGACGGCCCGCGCGGGGCTGTTACGCGGCCGAGGGATCCCGCGCGGTGCGATGCCGCGCGGGCCCGGCTGGTCGCGACCGGCGACCAGCGCCGCGGAGCCAGGGCTCGCGGCCCCGGCTCGCTCCCCCTCCCCTCGCTCGCCGTCGCGAGGGGGAGGGGGCAGGCTGGCTGGGTTGAACCAGCCAGCGACCGGCCGCGATGACGCGGTCGGTCAGGGCAGGGGGGACCTGACCACCCCCTTGCCCAGGGAGGTGGCGGCGCCGGCCGCGAGTGTAGCGACCGGACGGTGGGGGGGATTTGATCACCCTCCCACCTTGTAGCGAAGAGGTGACGAGGGGCGCTCTCCCCCCCCCTTTACCGAGGGGGAGGAGCGACGGGCCAGGGGGGATCTGACCACCCCCCAGCCATCCTTACCTTGACGACGCCCTGGGGGTATCGACCCCCAGGGCCCCTGGTGAGGGGATTTGACCGCCCCCACCAGGGAATTGAGAGAAAGAGGGGGGGGGCGGCATGTCCGCCGGCTACACCCCCCCCATGTGAGGTTGAAACCGGACCCAGGTGAGCCCTGGGTCCCACCTGGCCCATTTGAGGGGCCAGGGGCTGGATGCATGAGGCAACCAGCCCGTAACAGAGGTAATAAGGCCATCAGGGCCGGTTGTAATAGACAACCAGCCAGGGGATTGAACAGCAAATGGGCTGGTTCAGCCCCGTAACGGTGGAAACACCAGAATGGACCGGAATAGGCTGGTCGTAAGGGTTCAGGGACTGATGCCATGTGGGCTGATGTAGTCCAAACCAAGTAACAAGGCTTGTAGAGCCTGTAGAGCTCTTTTGGGGCGGAAAATTTGCCTTTTGGCTTGTTGTATCATGGGCTCACAATAGGCCAATCTTTTGTACTTAAGGAGCTCTTCTCCCTGCTGTTTTCCATCATTTATTCATCATCCAATCGAATTCATCCAACATATTGCCCCATTGTGAGAGCCCCATTAGCCATTATTGACACACAGTGTCCAGCATTTCTTTTGCTTTAAATACTGCTCATTTGCCTAAGCTAATTGCTGGCCATAATTATAACAGGATCAAAGATTTTAGTATGGGACTCAAGGATCAAGGGGAAATGATAGATATACCCAGGATAAGGATAATGAATTTTTCCCTAAATAAAAGGGGAGGGTAGATGGACCTACTCCCACAAATTTATTGAATTTATTAATAAAATGTTTCCTCATGATGGGGCAAAAAAAAGGGGAGAGCCCCTCCTTTTATGGCAAAGAGGCCCTGTAGACCAATTACAAGAGAGAAGAAAAATGACAGCAGAATTTGTTTTTTGATGTTATGAGGAAAAAAAATTATAAAAAACAACAAAAAATAGAAACAGGATGATTGTGACATGGCAAAAAAAAGAGATGAGAAAAAAGGAAACCAGACCAGGTAAAGGATGAAAGGGGGCAGTGGATAAGTTTCCGCGGCATTTTGGGTGAGAGGTTTCAACAGCCAACCAAAGGTGATTGGAGAGCAGCAGCCTGATATGAGATGAACAAGGTGTAAGCCATTGACACGCAACCACGGATGTGAGCAGCAGCAATGTCAGTTGGGGGGGTATGAGACAAGTGGCAGAAAGCCTGGGGGAAATTTCAATGATTGAAAATTGTTTTTTGATGGTTGCCAAAGGGTTGGAAGAGCAGATGGGAGATATACAGGGTGAGAGGAATGCTCATCCTGCGTGCATGGCTGAGAAGCAGGTGAGAGATAAAAGGATGAGAGCCGTTGTGTTGATTGGTTGGAAGCGGGTTGGTCAACGACAGCTTGCAACAGGTTGATGGCTTGTTGCTTGTGGAGTCAGAGAATGAGGTGGGCAGCTTGATCTGACCATCCTTGGGTATAGGATGGTTGAAATAGTTGATGATGCGATTTGTTGGGGAATCCCTTGACAGCAACAATGACTGTCGCAAGGCAACCAAACTCAGAGGTAGCTCAATCTGAGGATGGATCAAGAATATTGGGGATGATTTGTTGGGACCTTCAGAAAGCAGGTTAACAGTTGATAAAATCAATGGATTTCCAAAGCAATGGCAGATGACATGTGATTATGATTTTTTTGAGCACTTGGCAAAAAAGATTGGGCCCCAAGCACGGAGAGGAGGAGTTGAATTCAAATTCCTGAGAGTTGAACACCCTTGGGGAGCCATTCTCAGACTGCTAGAACAGGCAGAAGATGGGGAGAGAGAGTAGAGGAAGGATGCCATTCCAACACAATTTTTTTTATAGTCACATGAAAGATTATATAGAAAAAAAAATGACAAAATTTCCCATTTTTCTGAGGTCCGGAATTGGTTACCAAAACAGAACAACACTATCTGAGGCAAGAGGGTGCAGGAAAAGACTTCAAGAAGATAATTTGATTTTTTTTCAGAGTTCAATAGAACCGGCCAGTTGTAAGTAACAACTCCCACAAGCTAACAACTCTGGTTGACAGGAGAAGAATAGGAAAGATCACATCAATCCAAACCAACCTTCCCAACTCTCTGAAATCAAGCCCTTGAAGGGTAACATATAACTTTTTTTTGTTGCACAAAACAAAATCAATTTGTTTTATGAAGCTCTAGAATAAAAGCAATAACAAATTCAAACAAGAAAGACATAATTCTTCCTAAGGGACTCAAGAGTAGTGTGCAAAATTAAACTTCAAAGGAATAGAGGGAGGTTTAACACACCAGGTTTGAATATTAAAGAAACCTCTTCATTTATGGTGAATTGTTCCAGAAGGAAAATCAAGGAATTATCATGACCATCATGGTTGAAAAATGGGTCAAGGAGTGGTATAAAAAACTCAAGAATCCAACCAAATGAATTATTCTTCAACCAGAAAGGCTATTGGTAGGTGAAAAATGATAATTCCACAGAGGGACAAATCAAATATTTTAGTATGGAGGATCAAGTATCAAGGTGGAATCATAGATATACCCAGGATAAGGATGAAGAATTTGATCAAATAAAAGAGGAGGGTAGATGGCCCCACTCCTGTGGATTTGTTGACTGGATGATACAATACTGGTTGATGGATGGAAGAGGCAAAAGTTAGGGATAGCCCCTCCTTTTATGGTCAAATACCCTGTAGACTACTTACAGGAGATGATACAAATGATAGTGGAAAATATATATATATATATATATATATATATGAATATTAAGACTGAAAAATGAAGGATTGGAGATATTGATGAGAAATAAAACCTGGACTTGTAATTGAATGATCATGACATAAAAAAAATTAAAAGGAACAACAAAACAAAAAAAACTTGAAGGGAGAAAATGGCTCCGCCGGGGGAGATGAGCAGCAGCAAGCCATGCGGAAAATGCAATGATTATGTGTTGAAAGGTGCCAGAAATTTGGTGGAAAATGGCGTGAAATGGCCGCAAGAAACTGTCTTGTGGATGAAGGGGGGGGGATGGCAGTGTGTGGTTTGCATCATGGTTGAACCAGAGGATGGTTGGCTGATCCTCCTCCAACTGAGTTTGACCTCAGCGTAGGGATAGTCCATTGGATTTGTGTATTGGATAATTTGATCTTAGTTGGGATCAAGATTGATGGAGGGGATAAGCAATTGATGATGATGAGTTTGGAAGTTGTCTTTGTTGTTTTTACCAATTGTAATGATGAAAATCTGGATTTCAGTGATGATGATAAAAAGGGTGATGGGGATGAGGAGTGAAATGACCATCCCTGCCTGTTTGGCCAAAAGAATTTGTGACAACCCCAAAGAGCAGGAATTCAATGCATGACCTGGGGACTTTAAAACCACAGGGGGGCCCGCCTAGACCACTATTACAGGGAAAAGTTGGGAAGCTGGAAAAATGGATGGTTGACTTACCAAAAATTCTTTTTTTTTGATAGGTAAATAATTTAAATAATTTTTTTAAAAAATTTCCCATTGGTAATAACACCTTCAAAGAGGGCTTGGACTTCAAAATGCAAGGAGTTTTTCAAGAAGCATTTGTTGGCATGAGTTCTTGTTTTTCAAAAAATGTCAAGTGAAAGAAATTATGATGATTTGGATGAGTTTAGGTTAATTGTGGAGGAATTGACAAAGAATTTGGAAGAGGCAGAACAGTAAAAAAAGGAGAATTTGTAATTTTTATGTAATTTTATGCTTTTGGATATATATATATATATATGGATTACGGAGATAAAGGATTTTGTTGCTTGAAATACAGAAACTAAATAAATATAGAAGATAAAAGTTTGCAATGAAAGATTAAAAAATTTAATAAACTGGAAATGAGATAGGATGGGATGGGATTGATGAGATGGAACAGGATTGAAATGTGAAATGGTGTTTGAAGGTATGGAATTAAGATTGGCAAATTTTGCAAGGGTAGTTTGCATGGAAGTCTCAAACCAAATTGGGAGAATTTCAAAGATGATGGGCTGGTTCCCATAAGGTGTGATCTTTGTTGGACTGGAATCCAGTCCATTCAAACAGTTATTGGAGTTTTCCTTTGTGTAACCTGGAATCTAGAATATTTCTCACTTACCACTCTAGGTACTCTGGGATGTTGACTTATTCCGGAGGGGGATGAGTCTTTCCCAGATATAGGACTGAAGCTGGCTCTAGGAGAGACACATGAAAGACCAGGTGGATACCTTTCCATTTTTCAGGTAAAGCAAGTTTGAAGGCTTTGGGAGAAATGACTAATTAGACTTTGGAGGGGGGAAGTTTTCTTTCAGAGAGTTTTTGGGTTGGGATATTACTTCAAATGTTGTGAGCATCCAGAAATACATGATATCCTACTGAACAGGTTGGAGCCATACTGGAAAGTTGGTCTGCTTGCGCTGGTTTTCCGCTTTGAAGTTGGTTCAATTTTCAAATTGAAGAGATTGAATTTGATTGAGATAATTTGTATCAGGTTGAGAATGTGCTAAGTGAATAGAAGGAAAATTTGGTTTTCTACCATAAAAAGTATGGAAGGGCAACTTTTTGGTGCAGGAATGAGTGGAGTTTTTGTAGGATAAATTGGCTAATGGGAGTTATTGCAACCAGTTTTTCTGTTGATAGGCAACATAAATTTGAAGATACTGTATGATAATCTGGTTAAATAGCTTGGTTTGCTCATCTTGTTCCAGGTGGTAAGCCTATGATAAGTTGCGAGTGATCCTCAAATTTTGGAATAGCAAGGTCCAGAAGCTAGAGACAACAAAATATTCACAATCAATAACTATATTATAAGGGAGACTATTTTTCAAAAATAAATATTCTATGAATATATTAGCTAACTCTTTCAAAGAGCCAGTCACATTAATGCAAAGAAATAAAGCAATCTTTGAGAAGCAATCTACTACTACTAAACTAGCATCATAACCACTGGAAATATGTAATTGAAAAATTAAATCCATCAAGAACAAGTGCCAAGGAATAGGCGGGCTTGGAAGGGGCTACAGCATCCCATACCTCTGGTGTTTTTAGGACTTGTTAAAATTGCAATCATAGTGTTCTCTAACATACTATTTTAGTTCCATGGTCATACCAGGCCAATAGAAGTCTTGTGCAATCCATTGGTAGGTTTTTTCCTGCTCATGATGACCAGAAAGCAGAGAATGATGCCAAGACTTGAAAATATCTAACTAATTTCAAGGATTATCAGGTAATACTATAAACTCTTTATAAACTAAATAAACATTTTCATCAATATTGTAATCACTATCCAATAGTTTACACTCTTTCAGAGTTTGATACACTTGGGATTTTCAAGTTGATATTGTCAAAGTTTGGAAGCTTTTTCTCAAAAGTGGGTGATTATCAAAATGATTTGAGCAGACTGGTTAGAGAACATTACCCTAACTTCCTCAGGGTTTTTATTGGAAAAGTTGTTCCCCCCCTCTGGTTAAGTATTTTCCCAATGAAAAAAACATCATTTACTACCACTTGTTTCTGGGGGAAGTGTATGATTGTAAAGTTGAACTTGCAGAGGTATTGGGCCCAACAGGTATGTCTTCCTGTAAGAAATTTTGAGTTCATGAAATACTTGAGATAATTGTGATCAGTTGATACCTCAAAGGGTTCTATAAGGCTAAAAAGGTATTGACCCCATTTTTTTCAAGCAATAAACAATTGGGAGAAGTTCCTTTTCATGAATCTTGTAGTTAAGCTCTGAATCAAGCAGTTTGCAAGACTCAAAGGCTATTGGATGAAAAAGAGATGAACAGGAAGAAAACTTCAAGGTTACGCCTTCAATTGCATAGTCACTTGCATCTGTTTCCACATTAGTGAGAGATAGCTGGTTAAAATGGGCAAGTATAGGAGAATTGGTGAAGACTTTCTTTAGAGCTTCAAACTCCAAAGCAGCTTGTTCTGTGAAAACAAAGTGAGTGTCTTTTTGAAGATGGTTAGTCATATTCACACTTTTCTTGGTGTAATTATCCATAAAACTCCTGTAAAAATTACTGAAACCAAGAAAAATTTGAAGTGATTTGACTGAAGAAGTTGGGGGCCATTCCAGTATGGGCAGAGTTTGTCTGGGTTCATTTCTAGCCCTTGCTGCAAGACTATTAAACATAAAAACTCAAGAGAATGAGTTTGAAGTGTGAACTTAGAGGCTTTTGCAAACAGGTTATTCTTTTGAAGTTGATTCAGAACCTCTTCCATATGTGCAAGCTTATCCTGAAGATTTTTTGAGTAGCAAGTAATTTATCCAGACACACCACAAGGTATTTATCTACAAGGTCAGATTAAATGTCATTCACAAAATTCTGAAAAGTGGAAAGAGCATTTCAGAGGCCAGGAGGCATGATGGTATTCTCATAGCTGTCAAACTGGGTTCTCATTGTGCTCAAGTACTCATGACCCTTTGCATTGCAAGTTAGGTTATAGGCGCCTCTAAGGTCCAACTGTGAGGAATAAGTAGCTCCATGGAAGAGAGTGAGGAGGTGCAACATAGGCAGTACTAGATAGGCATTCTTCAAGGTTACCTGATTCAGTTTCCTGTATTCCAAGAAAAGGCAAAGGCCCTGTCTTTCTTTGGAAAAAATATGACAGGTGAGCAGGTATTCAAATCAGGTGCTCAAATAAATCCTTTCAATAAAATTTCTTCAATTTATTCTTGAAAGCTAGGTTTATTCTTGCTTTGAGCAAGATGAGTGTCAGCCTCCTAGATGCCAAGACCCTTTCTATCCTTAATCTACCATAGGTGATAGAATAAATAATGAATAAATTATTTAATAAATGCAGCAAAAATCCGTAAAATATTTGGATAAAGCTTATTGCACGGTTGATTGGTTTGGTTATGGTTTATTGTTATAAATCAATATATATAAATTGATTATTTAATAATTTTAAAAAGGGGCCACAATTATATTGTGTACCTTTAACACCTCTCTTCAGGGAATTCAGTATGAAAAAAGTAGGCCTGGTTACTTTGGGCCCTTTAGTTTAAAGGATATTTTTCCCAAAGATAATATTTAGGTCATATACATGGTGTAGTGGCAGGGCTTTGTAACCCAGCTACCACAAGAGAGAAAGGATAATAAAACTCACTGGTATATTATTAAATCCTTTGGGTATCTGTTTGGGAGGTGCACCAATGGGTTAAACCTGTATACTGGGGTTATAAGGTTGTTCAGCAGTTGAAATTGATTAAAAAGGGTTGAGGACGGATATTATTAATCAGACTAAAGCCGTTTATCACTTACTTATCTCTTATAAGTATTTGATTCCCTTGGCATAGTGTCTGGGGATAAATATAACTGGGTCTCTGCGTATCAATATCCTCAAAAGAGCTCTTTATTTATAGCTTTTGGAGTCCCAATAATGTCCTTCTGAGAGGTACAGGGGGTCAAAGGGAGGGAAACTGGGGCAAGAAGGGTAACCAGTGGTAGCCTGTCACGTTTTCTTGGTGCTGTCTTCTCCAGAGGGTGGACGCCATAATCCCATTGTTGTTGATCCGGTTGATGGAGAGTGATGTTGTGTTGAGAACTCATCCTCCCCCCCAGGGTCTCAGGTGTGCATACAAGACAGAATGGTTTGAATTATTGCGTGCGGCTGTCTGGACAATCAGGGGAGAAGAGTAATCAGGAGAGAAATCCCTGCTTGACTGACAGAATTGAAACTGAGAATCTCAACAATTTTTATATAATTTTATGTATTTTTAGACTATCCACTCTCCACAGGAATATTCATTACATATGTAGAATGTTCCTGTTTAGGTTGTAGCATTTTTACGCAGTACCTAGGTTTCTCAGGCCGCCTGTCATTTTTTAAACCCGTAGTCCCGCAGGTGTGTAATTTTCAGAGGCCCAGAGCTGCATACACAACTTTGAAAGGGTGACAGTTCTGTAGTTCAGCCGCGTGCGGGTACATTGGCTGCTGTGGCTGCGTGCAGGATTTGTGACAGAAAACATTTCCTTCTTTAAATCCTAAAATATCCACAACACCTCAATGCTGACTGAATTTTAGGTTTGAAACCTATACTTGACAAAACATGTGAAATATTTAATTGGCAAAAAATTTCAATAGTGGTTCAGTGGTATTTTGGTGTTTCTTTCCTTAATTATTTAAAAATATAAGGAGTTGGATTACAAGGGGGGGTTGGTGAGTGAACCTACCTAATTTTGGGTGGAAAATTCATGTTTTGATTAATATTTATGTTTTTCCTACTGCTTCTTAGGTCAATTTTATTATTTTTATTTTTATGTTATTTCTGTTACTTTTGCAGCTTGCTCTGCAATAGTAGTAAGCTGACAAGTAGACTGGTCCAGGTGCCAGAGGTGGACCAGTAACTTCAATCCTGTGATAATGAAAATGGGATGAAGTTAGTTTATCTGATTTTAAAGCTGGAAAGACATCAGCAAAATACTGTTAAACCAATGTTAAAGACTTTCAACATTTTTCTAAATCTTCAATCTTTTCATCTTTGAGCATCAGATTTGAAGTGTTTGCACAATGCATGAGGATTATGGAGCTTAAAATAAACGTTTTGTGAAGTGCTTGTTTTTTTTTGAAGAAAAAAGGAAGAGGTAAGTTGAAAAAATAAGCAATAAATCCTAAATATGAAGAGGGAACTTGGGAATGAAGGTCAGAATATTGTAAATCTCCTGGCGTAAAGTTTTCATCCAACTCAATAGGTAGGATGTTTAATTCATGCTTTACAGAATGGTTAGTGTCCTGGGGGTGCAACGTTCAAAGGTTAATTACTCCTTCTTTCCATTTCACATCCAGATTATGTTAAAATAAGTATGCACTTACGCTTGTGCTACGTATTAGTGTAATCCCAATGGGATGCACATGGCGCCCTCTCCTGCCAATTTGACACTGAAACAGACCATACGGGCCTGTGTGGATTTCACTGATTTGGGGAAACTGGCCTCAAAACGCATGAAACAGGCACATTGATACACGGGCCCTAAGGGGCCTGGTGGTGATGTGGGAAAATACAGACAGATGGGCTTGTGTGGGCATAATTGGTCTCAAGGTTTCTTTTGGACATACTTGGCCAGATGGGCTGGCCCCCCAAAGTGTGTTTGTCTCAGGTTTGGGGCTTGGGGAAGCCCATTGGGGCCGCTGCCCATTTTGCAGCTCGCTTGTGGCTGCTGCCAATTTTGAAGCTTGCTTGTGGCTGCTGCCCGTGCTGCGGCCCGCTCGGGGCCGCTTGTATTCCTCATTTTGGCCCACGCGGGGCCCAATCGCCCACGCGGGGCTGTCCCGGCGGTCAAGCGACCCCATGCAGTGCGATGCAGCGCAGGCCCGGCCAGTTGCAAAAGGGGGCCACCGCCACAGGAGCATGGGCCAGCGGCCCCGGCTCCCTCCCCCTCCCCTTGCTTGCCATTGCGAGGGGGAGGGGGTGGCTGGCTGGGTTTAACCAGCCAGAAACTGACCGCAACAAGGCGGTTGGTCAGGGCAGGGGGATTTCATCACCCCCTTGCCCAAAGGATGACAAGGCCAGCCGCAAGGAGAGCAACCGGCGGTGGGGGGATCTGATCACCCCTGCACCATCAAAGCAAAGCAGAAACCAGGGGCACTCCCCTCCCCCCCCTTTACCAAGGGGGAGGAGCAATGGGGCTGAGGGGATTTGACCAAACCCCAGCCCACTTCCATTGACAACGCCCTGGGGGTATCAACCCCCAGGGCCCCTTGTAGGGGGATTTGACCACCCTCTCCTGGGATCTGGGAGAAAGAGGGGGGGACAGCATGTCTTCTGCTTACACACCCCCCCCCCAATGTGAGTCTGAGACCGGACCCAGGTGTGTCCTGGGTCCCACCTGGCCATTTTTATGGCCAAGGGCTGGTTTCATGAGGCAACCAGCCAGTGTGTGAAGCAATAGGACCGGTTGTAACAGACATACGGTCCAGGGATTGAACAGCACAGGGGCTGGTTCAGCCCCATTGAGGTGGAAACACCAGAAACAACTGGAAAAGGCTGGTTGTTAGGGTACAGGGACAGATGCCATGTGGGCTGATGTAGCCCTAAACAAGTAACAAGACCTGTAGAGACTGTAGAGTTCTTTTGGGGCGGAAAAAATCCCTTTTGGCTTGTTGTATCATGGGCTCACAAGAGGCCAATCTTTTGTACTTAAGGAGCTCTTCTCCCTGCTGTTTTCCATCCATTCATAATTCAATCAAATTCATCAAAAATATCATCCAACGTGTTGCCTCATTGTGAGAACCCATCAAGCAATTATTGACACAAGGTGTCCAGCATTTCTTTTGCTTTAATAAATGCTCATTTGCCTAAGCTAATTTCTGGCCATAATTATAAAAGATTACAGTGAACTAAGAAGTTGCTGCCTAGAATGTTGTCATCCATTACAAAGACATCCTTAAGAAATAAGTCTAATTCAAAGCTTAGGAAATTTAAAAATGCAAAGGTCCATCTTGCCTTATGGGTAAATCAATGAGATGGCTTTGTTGCACTACATACTAAATAGATGGTGAATTTATCTATCTTGGAATGCATAAGATTTTTGGAATTGGAAAATGATGAAGTTATAAAATAAAAATTAGCACCACAATCAAGTAAAACACAATAAGGAGTATTGGTTGAATGGAAGAGGATCTTGGAGAACCAAGTTACTTGCAAGTACAAAGATTGACTCATTTTTATTTAGATAATTTGTATTTTTCCTTGAAAGTATTAGAAAAACTACAAGATAATTTTTTGACTGTTTAGATGCTTTTCAAAAGGATTGACATCATGTTTTACTCCAAAATACATACATAAATCCTCCCTTTCCCTACTTTGCCGTTCCTCATTCAGGAGAATCCCAGTTCCTTTATACAGAAATTTTGGAGTTTTGGCAACATCTTTCCCCTTTGGGAAGGTTGGATTTGGTTTGGAGTGTCTTGGGTTCTTCAAATTTTTCTGTGAAGAGTTGTTTTCCTTTGGAGCCAAGGTTGAAATTCCATGGTTGTTTTCCAAGAGAGTTTTTTGTAGTGATAGCCATTATCAATATCAATCACCCAGTCAATTAACTTCTGAAGGGAGTTTGTCTTATGTCCCCAAATTGCAAGCTGTTTGATTTGGCGTGCTGGTAAACTTTTTCAAAAGTGAAATAAAAGTGCTTCCCTTTTAAATTGGAGGTGAGACTCCAATTTTTGAAAATTGGAGATATAAATGGAAACTCTACTATTCTCTTTAATAACTAAATCATTAATTTTTTATTTGGCGCTTTTGGATTTGTTGGGGTTGCCAAATAGGGTGAAAATTTTCTTGTCAAAATTTTCCAAATCTTTGTGGATACAAGTGGGACTAGTATTGGATAATAGCTAAAGATATTTATCAAACAACTTTCAGGATCTTCCCCCTATAAAGGAAGAAGAATAAATAGCTTAATTTCTATTTGAAGGGAAGTTGTTGGGATTTTTTGAGAAGATGGTTTTAAAGGAAGGTAGGTAGGATCTAAGTTTAGTGAAATGTCCCCTTTAAAGTGATCAGACTGCTTCATTCCTGGAGTATGTAAACTACAAATGCTTGGACCAGATTTCAAGGCATTTTGATTGAGAGCCTGGATCAAGTTCAGAGCATTGTTGAAGCTTTCTTCTTGGTAGTGCTAGTGCAAACCCTTGATCTACCACAACTCCAGGTTTCATGGGAGGAATATTTGGAATCTTTGATTTCTTTGAGAGGATCCACCAGAGGTTCCCATTGAGAAGTGAGGGAATTGTCAAGATGTTCAACCAAAGGAGATTTGGAAGAAGGAAATCTCCTTAAAGGTTTTCAGGCCTGTGAAGTGCCAGATATTACTACCCTATGGATATCATCATTTTAAGGGGTGAGGCAAGTGTTCCCAGTTGAGTGAGTATGTGAAATTGGAAGAGAAGAATCTATTATAGGTCGGAAAACTATGATAGAGGAGTTGAGTTAGTTAATTTACTTTCACACAACCAAAGCCTATACTATAGGGAAATCTAAGATGATTGTGAGCGCAATGGGAGAGGATGAGTTCAAGGGACAATTTGAGATATAAAGGCTAACTGCAAAGTGAAAACCTCAAGATTTTATGGCTCAAAAAACTGAAACAGGAATGAGATTTTCCAAAGGAAAGAAAACCCAACACAGACCCAATGTGATGACTGGATTTAGCAAAATGCAAGAACTTCTAACTGAGTAGAGAATCTTCAGGAAGGAAACCCAGCATTTATAAAGTAATCCAAAGATGACTACATAAAACCCAAAGGGTGGCCAACTAAAGCTAGATAGCCATGATGCAATTAATGACAGGAAAAGAATGGGAAATGAAATAACAGTACATTGGTTTCTGAGGTTGTAGCGTAGATGAAAGAAAACAGAGTCTGGGCGTACAAGGACTTAATGGATGACACAGGAAGGTATGAAATGTAAAGACAATTCAAACATGAAGATGTAGTTTATGCATGGTAAGGGAATAGTCCATTTTCTAACTATACATTTCATGTGGCTTTCTAGGCATGAGTGCAAACTAGTGTTAGTGCGTGACCTAAAATGAAATTCCAAGGATTGATGATATCCAGGGTAGAATGGCAAATTTTGAATTGATGGTCAACTGGTATTTAGTGTTAACTGCAAGATTTGCAAGTACATACTGAGCCACCCAGATTTGAAAGCTTTTCTGCAAGCAAAAGGTGGTGAGCGGATGGCACCATGGATGTTTTAATTTTTTTCTGTTACACCTATGGACTGAGGTAGATGGTACTGAGGAAAAAAACATGTTGAAAGAATGGAAGACAAATATCCTTAACCTTGAAGTATGACAGAAAACAGGGATTAATTATACAGAAGTATTGATTTTCAACAAAATTGAGTAGCCTTTATTTAGATTGATTCCTTTTTCCTTCTTTTTCATTAGAATAAGCATTTGATTTTTTAGTTTTATGAATTTTTTGATATTTCAATTTTTGAGTAAATGGGTATGTAAAATGGGATCCTACAGAAAATATAGATGAATAGCTAGATTTTGAAAACAAATAAAATCAGTTGGAGTCCCCTGTTACCCTTGGGAAGATGAAACCTTTGGATATACATGAAAAAAGTTGATAATCCAGTTCAAAAATTAATAAAAAAAAGTTTTAAAAATGAAAAAATATATGTTCAAACTTTCAATCATGAAACAAAATATACTTTTTATTGCCCCAAAAAATGTGTTAACATATGAAGCACTTCCGTGACACTTCTCTCTCTAATTGTTCTCAATACAAGACGACAACCGAATTCATCAAGATCAAATCAAACCCATCCCTATTTTCTTTTTGCCTATTTCTATTCTCTCTCATATTGTTTATTTCATTTTTTTTCTTCTATTCTTTATCTTGTTCCATTTTTTCTATTCTTTATTTAAATTCTATCAACAATCAACATCAACACAACTCGCCACGTCAAGACTGATCCACTACCAATCTCTGCCTGGTAAGATCTCGAACTTCCCAAAAGATCATCCGGGTCAACTAACTCTCAGTTCCTCAAACAACAGCTTTTGCCCGACCCATTCTATCTATCTAAAAGACGTCTCCTCATCCATGCTTCTTAACTCAACTCGTGCAATAGATCAGACCTTTAGGACCCTCTTCTCTTTATTGATCTTGTTTCTTCTCATGTTTTCTTAAATATCCTGCGTTTTCCAGCTTTGCTGGTTCTTAGTTCTTGATAATTAAACTCAAAGTTCAACACGGTTAAAAGCCAAATCCAACAACCTCAACCAGACAAATTCAAGAAATGAACAAACCAGCGGGAGCGTCTGACTATTTCCACCAAGTGGCTCTAAAAGCCTTGGTCAATGCCATACCCCCGTTAAATGAAGAAAACTACTCAATTTGGCGAGACAAGATGCTCATGCTCTTCGATCTCAAGGACATCAAAGAGGCCATTACAAGGAATTCTGGACAGATGTTGACTAAGCAAGACCAAGAGATATGGGCAATTGTCCTCTCAAAACTCAATAGTACCACTAATTCAAATGTAGTCAACTTGACTAACATAACTTCATCTAAACTTCTATGGGCCAAAATCACGCGGAGATTTGCATCATCAGAGACTGCCAACAGAGCTAGGGTTTTTAATCACTTTCTCCACTCAACATTCAACAAACATGCTATCAATGCATTCATCACCAAGATGCAAAAAGCCATCACAAGAATGACAGACGTGGGAATTGAACTTCTGAAGGACATAATAGCCTACTTACTTCTCTTTAAATTTCCTCCTATTCTCAAGAACCTCAAACAACAGATTATGCACGTTGAGAAGAATCTGACAGTAGACGTGGTTTTCAATCACCTCACTCAGTAAAAAAACAAAAGAAAAGCGCAGATCAAGGTCACAAAACCATCGGTCAATGTGTCCCTTGTGACAACTAAGGCAAAACCCAACAAAGATGAACGCAAAGTCAAGGTGCGCTGTAGAGAAGCCTACCAAAATCCTAACTCTCCACATCCCAAGTCATCCTGTTTCCACCTACATCCAAAGACTGCCCAAGACTGGTGGATTGAACAACAAATGGAATGGAAGAATAAAAAAAAAAGAACCCAACAATAAAATACCACGCTCTCCTCACTCTCTGGATCAACTTGGAAAGCAATCCTAACCTCCTTCTGGACACTGGAGCCAATGTCCACATCTTCAACAACCTCAAGTACTTCACCTCAATCAATATGCAAGACAACCTTGAGGAGATTAAAACTGGGAAAGTCGAAGCTAACCTTAAGATTCGAGGAACTGGCACGGTCCAGCTAGAATGGAAAGAATCAACAATCACCCTTGAAGACTGCGTATACGTGCCCAATATTGTGATAAACCTAATCAGCCCAGGTCTCCTAGCTAAGAAAGGGTGAAACCTCACTCAACAACAAGACAATTTCACCGTCACCAAAAACAACAAGATTGTCTTGAATGGACTCATCTGAGGTCACCTCTTTGTCATCAAAAAATAAAGTGATTTTATTGACAAAAGACCTAACACAAGACTGAAGACTGAGGAGACCAACTTGATGAGCACAAATATCATGAGGAGAGTTAATGAAATGAAAAAATGAACAAAAAACAAGATAAGACTGCACTTGAAAAGCAGAAATTTGAGAGATTGGAGGAGATGATCTGAGGAAGACTTGTGGGTTGAGATGCAGAGGCCGAAGCAGAGGCTGATAGATTCAAGCATGAGTGAGTGCGTCGAATATGAGAAAGAAATTAAAGGTGATGAATCTCACCAGGCAATCATTGATGCATGTCAAACGTGTGGGTGGTGTGTTTTGAGCAAAGGGCAGAAGAATGATCTTGAGAGATGGAGCACGCAATTTATATGATGTGAAAGAATAAGAGCAAAGAAGAAACTGGATGAAAAAAAGAGACGTGGAATCGAGGGGATGAGTGGAAGGATGAATGATCCATTGAAGATTATAAAGTAACCCCGCGTTGAGTTGAATGGTCAGATAGACCTCCATCAGATGGGCTACTCTAAGTGCGCGGTTCGGGCCGCAGTAGATTTCCCTGATCCACTGAAAGTTGGGCTCACCCGCGCCCGCGTGCATGGAATAACTCAACAAAAAACCTAGAACCGCTGGGAATAACCAGATTGTGAATCTCTCCAATCAATCTCCCACTGCACTTCCTTCCTTAATAAAACTCCATCAAACCTATGGGCATGCTTTAATTTCCACTCTCAAACCTCTCTTGAAAGATCTCTATCCCAACGAGGAACTCCTCAAATTCCAATGTGAGAGCTGCGTTAAAAGTAAAATCACCAAAGCTCCATTTACTAGTGTCTCTACTTCCTCTAACAAGGCTCTGGAACGAATTCATCTTGATCTGATTGGCCCAATCTCTCCCCAATCCAAATCCGGCCATCACTATATTCTCACCCTTGTCGACAACTATACTGGTTATTTGGCAGCTTTTCCCCTCAAATCCAAGGACAAAACCCCTGACACAATCATCCACATACTCAAAACAGAACACAAAAGACTAAACTACTATCCAACCAAAATTTTTTTAGTTAAAGGGACTGAATTCACCAACGCCACTCTCAAACATTTTTCTAATTTGAAACACATCAAGCTCTTAACCTCCAAACCGTACCACTCCCAACATAATGGCCGCGCTGAAGGGGCTAATCAAACCATTGTAGAATCTTCCCGAGCCATGTTTTTGTTGTCAAGGCTACCCAATAAATCCTGGCACATGGTGGTCAGAAGTTGCTGCTTCATGCTCAACCAAATTCTGCGGGAAGGTAAAAATCAATCTCCCTGGAAGCTTATGTTCGGCAAGAAACTACCAACTAATTATTTAAAACCCGTAGGTACCTCAGTAATATACCTTGCAAACCTTATGAAAAAGGGACGTAAGTTTGACAAAAAAGGTCTCAAAGGAATCTTGATTGGTTTCAATCCAGTCTTTCACTCTTACCTCGTCCTCAACTTGCTTGGGGCCATCATAGAGACAAAGCACGTCAAATTCCTCAAGACAAGCTTGAGCGAGTTCCCACTCCTTGAATCATCCGGCTTGGACATCTTCTCCCAATCTAACTCAGATCTACAAGAATCAGACTTCTCCACTTGAGACAAACAATACGCCATCCGCGACGCGAGTTCTGAATCTCTAGAATCAGACTCTGAACTCAAGGAAGAAGATAACTCCTCAAATCCCCTATGACCAAGCTCTCCAACTCAAACGGTTCCCGCTCCCAATATACCATTGCAACCCAAACACGAAACTCAAAAACTGCAAAGATATGGATTTCATCACTACTACAAACCACCCTCCTATAAAGCCACCCAAAAATGTCCCAAATGGCCAAAATGGGAGAAAGCGTTGAAGGATGAATTACTATCAATTGAATCTCAACACTTCTGGGAAGAATATTATGACACTCCGGACAACATTCTCAATACTACTTGGGTATTCAAGATGAAATAGAATTGTAATGGAGAACCGGTTAAATACAAAGCCAAGTTATGCGTACAAGGTTTCAACCAGATTCAAGGCATTGATTTTGACAAAACTTGGGCACCTACTGGTAAACTCGGATCTCTCTGCCTGGCTCTCTTGTACGGTCTCAAAAATAAGATGAATTTTACACAATTTGACGTAAAGGGAGCCTTCTTACATGCTCCTCTGAATGAAACAGTCATATTCAAAACTCCCAAAGGATCAGATAGAAAGTCTCCCTTCTTAAAGTTGAAGAAATCCCTATACAGCCTTGGACAATCACCAAAGAACTGGTACAATACTCTGACTACCTGGATCAAGTCGCAAGGATTCCATGGGTCTACCAGCGGCCCATGCTTGTTTCTTAATTCCATTCTGGGCAAGGTCATCTATTTCCACGTAGATTACCTGATTTTAGTGGGAAGGACTGTCAACTTCGCGTCAAATTTTCTAAAAAGATTCGCCAATTCTTCTTGCCATTCCCCAAATACAATTCTTGGAATGCTGATGGAATTTGAAGGCAACAAGATTCTGCTCAGCCAACCAAATCATATCAACCAAGGACTGGAAGAATTGGGTCTTACCGACTGCAGGGAGGTCAACTCCCCACTGACTCAAAAGAAACACCTTTAAACCGCTACCAATGAAGATCACGCCGAATTTGTCCAGCTCAACATCAATTACCAATCCGCAATCAACCTCTTGAATCAGATCTCTCAATACACTCAACCGGACGTCTCCTTTGCCATATCTAGCCTAGCAAGGTTTAACGCCAAGCCGGGCCTCACGCACTGGAGAGAGGTCCGGAAGGTTTGGAAGTATCTCAAGATAACGAGAAATCTCAAGCTGGTCCTCCAATATGACCCCAATCAGGAGATTATCTCCGGCTTTAGCAACACAAATTGGGCCAACGACCCTGTGTTTTGCAAGTCTCAGACGGGTTATATCATTTTTCACTACGGAAGCCCCATCATCTGGAACTCGTCAAGACAACAAAACATAACCTACTTGTCCACCAAGTCCGAACTGAATGCTATGCTGGACTGTTACTTAGAACTGAAGTGGATTTGCCATCTAGTTGGCAAGACCTACTTTATCACCTTAGTTGAACCCGCAATCTACATAGAAAATAAGGGTCTCAAAGATAAAATAAAGAAGTTCGGGTCGCACTCAAAATCTCGGCATATAGATATCAAAACTAAGGGCTTAAGAGAAGATCTTTTGCTCAAGAAATACAAACTACGGCTAACTCCTTCAGACAAAATTCTGGCGGATTCCCTAACCAAAGCAACCTCAGTCCAAATACTCAAATATCTCCGCGAAAAGATATTCTGCGGAGTCAACAGTGACCGCCACTCGACTTCTCCTCTTACCAGCCACAAGGTGTGTTAAGATATGAAGCACTTCCGTGACACTTCTCTCTATACTTGTTCTCAATACAAGACGACGACCAAATTCATCAAGATCAAATCAAACCCCTCTCTATTTTCTTTTTGCCTATTTCTATTCTCTCTCATATCGTTTATTTCATTTTTTTTCTTCTATTCTTTATCTTGTTCCATTCCTTCTATTCTTTATTTAAATTCTATCAACGATCAACATTGACACAACTCGCCACGTCAAGACTGATCCACTACCAATTTCTGCCTGGTAAGATCTCAAACTTCCCAAAAGATCATCCGGGTCAACTAACTCTCAGTTCCTCAAACACCAGCTTTTGCCCAACCCATTCTATCTATCTCAAAGACGTTTCCTTATCCATGCTTCTTAACTCTACTCCTGCAATAGATCAGACCTGTAGGATCCTCTTCTCTTTATTGATCTTGTGTCTTCTCATGTTTTCTTACCTATCCTGCGTTGTCCAGCTTTGCTGATTCTTAGTTCTTGATAATTAAATCTCAAAGTTCAACAAAATGAAATTTGGCAATTTGATCTTCCAGAATGTTGAAAAAAAAAATCAAAGAGCTTTCTAATATTTGTTTTGAATTTTTTGGACATATTCTTACATCTTAAATAATTCATTCAAAAAATAAAAAATTGAAATTTCTCATTTTATTTTTTTGACACTTTTCCTTGCCTTTTAAATTAAGTGTTTTATTCATTGAATTGTTAAATTTGTGGCCCTAAACACCCCTTTCACAACTCATAATGGGTTTCTTAGTGCATTTTGTGACCTATATGGGTTTCAAACCACGCCACGCAACCCTATTTGAGTTTGGAATGGTTTGTATAGGGTTGCCAATTTCTATTTATTTTTTTTATTTATTCATATTCATATTTATATTAGTATTTCAATTTTTAATATACTTGATTTGTTTATTTATTATTTATTTATTCATTTATTTAGTTTCCATTTACTTGCTGATTTATTTTTTATTTACTTATTTATTTTTTCTTGATTATTTTGGTTCAAAACTCATATGGTTTTTGAACCTCTTTTCACAACTCATATGGGTTTTGAACCTCTGTTCACAACTCATATGTGTTTTGAACCTCTGTTCACAACTGATATGGGTTTTGAACCTCTTTTTACAACTCATATGTGTTGTGAACCTCTGTTAACCCCGTTTTCAACCCCTGGGTTGCAAATTTAAAATTTCCCAAATACTAGGGCGTATCAGAGTTAAGAAAACCCGCCATTTTTCAATCAATTGTTTCAACCCAAATTTACCATTCAAAAATGAAACAGCCCACTCATTTCAAAAAAGAGGTGTCAGAGTTACCCAAAAATAAGTGGATTTTTTCAAGCATAGTATATAAAGTCATGAATAAAACAGGGCATCAAATCCCATCCCTGGGTTCATACTTCATGTTGATCCTCAACAACTCAACCCCAGCTTTTTCTCCTCCTCCAACGCTCCTCAACTCATTAGTGACTAAACCCATGGCTCCTCCCCAAAAAGCATTCAGTACAGTTCCTATCAGATCACCGACTACACCAAAGCCATCCAAACTTCCAGGATGAGCTCTTAATTAATAAAATTCACCAACTTCAAGGCAAGGTCCCTACATCAAGACAAGGTCTTTCATACCTCCTGCCCTGCTTCTCCTCTCTAGTTTCTCATCCTTCAGCTCACTAAGTATTCCATGAATCAAAACCATTTTTTGATAAGGTAATATCATCAACACTCTGGTCAACAGAGTCAAGCCTGGTTGTTACAAAAGATCAAGAACTTGGTT
This sequence comes from Puccinia polysora, assembly GCA_025617555.3. Taxonomy (NCBI): domain Eukaryota; kingdom Fungi; phylum Basidiomycota; class Pucciniomycetes; order Pucciniales; family Pucciniaceae; genus Puccinia; species Puccinia polysora. The sequence continues at coordinate 2,072,270 of CM062629.1, forward strand.
TCACAATTTTTCCTCAACATCACTTTCCAAGTGATCTTTAACTCAAGATATAATATTGAATTCTTTTTTTAATAAAAGGAAATTGGAATGAAGAGAAATAATTAAACTGACCCCCACATCTTGCTATCATTGTTGGCAATGAAAATGACAACCATCTCAACCATCAATCTGTCCCATTTCCAACAAATCATGCAAGCAAGCTCCTTGGTCAACTTGCTTACACCCATCAAAGAACTGCTACCCCTGCTTTTCTCATCTGACAGACTGCAAGCTGTTGCTTGAAGCAGTTTTTGGTGTTTTCCATGAACCCAATGGCCCTAGATCATCTCCACCAACCACCTGAACTGTTCTCACCAGTCATCTGCCCCCAACTTTCACCCCCAACACTTGCAAACATTCACTCAATCCTCCCACCTCCCTTGCTGGCAACTGTTGACACCTGATCATTGCATCCTCCTGGAGCTTGCTTCCACTGATCTTTTTGAAGCGGGCTGGGTTGCTTCTTCTTCATTTTTTTAAACATGTCACTATCTTCCTGTTCCCAAAAATTTTGTTTTTTATTACTAGTTTCCTTGCTCCAATAAAAAAAATATAAAAACTGTCCGCCCTCATTTGTAGTTATCTCTTTTAATTAGTTATCTCTTTTATGTAGTTTGCAGGGGCCTCTTGCACCAAAAGTGAGGGGCTCTCCCCTGCCTTTTTCCCCATTGATCATCCATCCATGAATCAAGAATTGTATCATCACCATCAAATTGAATCAATAAATCCGTGGGGCCCTTCACATTCATCTGAGCATCCTTATCCTGGGTATATCTATGATTACCGCCCAATCTTTGAGCCTCCATACTCAAATTTTGATCTGTTTTGGAAATAAGATAGATGAAATCACAAATTTTCCTGGTGTTGGGAATGTTATAATTATGTCCAGCAATTAGCTTAGGCAAATGAGCATTATTTAAAGCAAAAGAAATGCTGGACACCTTTATTCAATAATTGCTTGATGGGCTCTCACGAATGGGGCAACATGTTGGATGATATTGTTGATGAATTTTTTTGGATGATGAATGGATCGAAAACAGCAGGGAGAAGAGCTCCTTAAGTACAAAAGATTGGCCTCTTGTGAGTCCATGATACAACAAGCCAAAAGGCAATTTTTCCGCCCCAAAAGATTTCTAAAGACTCTACAGGACTTGTTACTTGGTTTGGGCTACATCAGCCCACATGGCATCAGTCCCTGTACTTTTACAACCAGCCTATTCCGGTTTTTTCTGGTGTTTCCACCTCAATGAGGCTGAACCAGCCCCTTTGTGGTTCAATCGCTGGCCAGTTGTCTATTACAACCGGTCCTATTGCCTCACACACTAGCTGGTTGCCTCATGCAAGCAGCCCCTGGCCATACAAGTGGCCGGGTGGGACCTAGGACACACCTGGGTCCGGTTTCAGACTCTCATGGGGAGGGGGGGTGACCAGCAGACATGCTGTCCCCCCATCTTTCTCTCAGATCCCTGGAGGGGGCGGTAAAATCCCCCTACCAGGGGCCCTGGGGGTCAATACCTCCTGGGCATCCTCAATGGAAGTGGGCTTGGGGGTGGTCAAATCCCCTCAGCCCTGTCATCCCTCCCCCTTGCTAAAGGGGGGGGGGAGAGCGCCCCTGGTCTCTGCATAATTTGATGGGGAGGGGTGGTCAGGTCCCCCCCACCGCTGGTTGCTTTGTTGCGACCAGCCTTGTCATCCCCTGGGCAAGGGGGTGATGAAATCCCCCCTGCCCTGACCAACCGCCTTGTTGCAGTTGGTTGCAAGCTGGTTCAACCCAGCCAGCCACCCCCTCCCCCTCGCAATGGCAAGGGAGGGGAGGTTGAGGGAGCCAGGGCCCCGCGGCGGTGGCAGGCGGTTGCAACCGCCGGGCCCGCGCAGCGTCGCACCGCACGGGATCCCTTGGCCGCCTCAACAGCCCCGCGCAGGCTATTGGGCCCTGCGTGGGCAAAACCAAGGGATACAAGTGACCCCAAGTGGGCTGCAACATGGGAGGCGGCCCCAATGGGCCTCCCCAAGCCAAACCCCTGAGACAAAAACTCTTTGGTGGGCCAGCCCGTCTGGCCAAGTATGCCCAAAATAAACCCGGGGCCCAATTATGCCCATAAAAGTCCATCTGCCTGTATATGCCCATATCTTCCAACAGGCCCGTTTGGGCCCGTCTACCAATGAGCCTGTTTCATGTGTTTTGAGGCCAGTTTCCCCGAATCAGTGACATCCACACAGGCTTGTATGGTCTGTGTGAGTGTCCAATGGGCCAGAGAGGCCCATATGTGCATCCCATTTGGATTACAATTTTAAGTAGCACACGCGTAAGTGCATACGTATTTTAACATGGAATTTATTGGTTCTAGCGTCTGTGAGGTGTGGGATGTGCCCTTTTAAGTTGAGAGACAGATTGATGAATTCCTTTTCCCAAAACCATGATCCATGGTGGCATTATTTTCAGCCTCCTGGGTTCCAAGAACCTTGCTATCCTTTAGCTACCAGAGTTGATTGTATGAATGAAAAATATATTATTTAATATATGCAAGAAAAAATCTGTAAAATACTTGGATAAAGCTTATTGCAAGGTTAATTGGTTTGGTTATGGTTTATTTGTATAAATCAATATCAATAAATTGATTATTCAATATTTTTATAGAGGGGCCACAATTATATTGGGGATCTTTAACAAATCTCTTCAGGGATTTCAGTATGAAAACACATAGTCCTGGTTACTTTGGGCTCTTTAGTTTCAAGGATATTTTGTCCAAAGATAATATCTATATAAGATACACGGTGGAGTGGCAGGGCTTTGTAACCAAGCTTCCACAACAGAGAAACAATAATAAAACTCACTGGTATATGATTAAATTCTTTGGGTATCTGTTTAGGACGTGCACTGATGGGTTAAGCCTGTATACTGGGGTTATAAGGTTGTTCAGCAGTTTTTATTGATAAAAAGAGGTTGAGGATCAATATTATTGATCAGACAGAGCCATAAATCACTTACTTATCTCTTATAAGTATTTGATTACCTTGGAACAGGGTCTGGGTATAAATATAACTGGGTCTCTGCCCAAATATAACTGGTTCTCTTCCCATCAATATCCTCAAAAGAGCTCTTTATTTATAGCTTTTGGAGTCCCAATATTACCCTTCTGATGGGTACAGGGGCTCATACGCATGGAGACTGAGGCTAGCGGCGTAACCAGTGGTAGCTTGTCATGTTTTCTTGGTGCTGAAGCACGGGTAGCATCTAATTCCTCAGGGTATGGGAATTATTCTACTTTATAATTGATATTTGGACGTGTGAATAACACTAATCTGTCCTGATTATGTATTATTTAATTAATTATCCTTAGTAAATGTCCTCAGTAGTTGATAGTTGTTTTAATAGAAATTCCTAGGGAAATTCTGATGTCAGGTGAGTTCTCATTATGTATTAATTAATTGGAGTAAAGTAATGATATTGATTTGACTCCTTATTTTTGAATTTCAGTTAATTTACTAAAATAATTACTGAAAAATATAATTCATGGGAATTCATGTAATATTTTTACATCATTAGTTTTCTTAGTATATCACAAAAAATATTGATGTCTAAAAATTCTCATGATAGTATATTAAATTATTTTAATATATTAATAGAAGTTATCATTGTCTTATTTTATAAATTCTTGGTACTTTGAATTATATGTAATAAAAAATATGTATAAGGATTATTTAAGTATTTTTATATAATATTATATACTTTTAGACTGTCTACTATCCATGGGAACATTTACTACATATTTAGAATGTTCCCGTGTGGGTTTTAGCATGTTTACGCGGTACCTAATTTTCTCAGGCTGCCTGTCACTTTGTCAACCCATAGTCCCGCGGCTGCATACTTGTCAGAGGCTGGGGCTGCGTACACAACATTGACGGAGCAACAGAGCTGTATCTCAGCCACGCGCAAGTGCATTGACTGCCGCGGCTGCGTGTGGAAATTGTGACAGAAAACATCTCCGTCCGTGACTCCTAAAATATACACAACAACTCAATTCTGACTGAATTTTAGGTGGAGACCTATACGTGAAAATAAGTGTTAAATATTTAATTGGCCAAAAAGCTCAATAGTGGTGCCATGTTATTTTGGTCTTTCTTTCCTTAATTATTTAAAAATATAAGAAGTTGGATTTCAAGGGTAGGGTCAGTGAGTGATCCTACCTAATTTTGGGTGGAGAATATTTTGAGATAAATGCTTTCCGACGGACAAGTGGGACCACGGCGCGACCCGCGGCACTCTTGTGTAGATACTCTAAATCTCCTCTAAAATCTTGCGGTGCCCCCGGACGGGACCTTCTCTCTCTTCTGTTTTAACTCTTCTCTTTCCTTGTTCTATCTTCTTGTCTATTCCTCAATTCATGTCTCTACTCTCTCCTCTTCTGACCATTCACTCTTGTCTGTTGCCTCACTTCTGTCTCTCTATCAATCTCATTCAATCTCATTTCTCTTCCATCACCTCATCCCCTATCGGTTGTCTGTCTCCTCTCCAACTACGAATAACACCTCAAGTTCATCCATTGCCTGGTAAGATCTTGAGTTCTCCGGGCCAACCTTCACCCTACGGATCTAACCCTCTATCCCTTGATCTCCAGTCTTCTGCCTCTGTCTTCCTCTTTCCAACTGTCTTCTGTCTCTCCTCTCTACTCCACCAGTCTCAAGACGTCAACTGTTGGTCTCTATTGCTTTCTTTCTTCCTCTTTTCCTCTTCCTTATCCTTAACTCAACACTTTCTGATTCTTCTTCCTACAGTCTGCTGGTTTTAGTCCATGAAATAAATAAATCCCATTCTTAAAACAATACATTTTCGTAATAATATTTATGGGTTTTGTACTGCTTCTATTTTATTTATGTTACTTTTTCAGCTTTCTCTGCAATAGTAGCAATCTGAAATTCCCCCACTCCAAGATATGGCCATATTGAAACCAAATAATGAGGCACGTTTGAGAAAAAAAATTTCAGTTCCTCTTGCTGGCTCTGTAGTTTCTGAGATGTATTGGTTCATCAGGTATGTTATTCTCTGCTAACCATTCATCTTTGCTGGCAGATTCTCCTTTGTATCTTACTAATTATAGTCTAACATCTTTTGCTTGTACTCTCTCTTTCTTGTCTCTAAATATCCTGCTGACTTTCCCTTTTTCTTTCTTCAAGTTATTCCTAGGGATTTTTGGAATCCATCCTCTTTCTAGTATGTAAGGAGCTTCTTTGGTATTAGAATGTTAACTGCTCTTATAAGCCATTTCTAGAGCTGGGAGTAGGCTTACCCAATCATGGCAATAAACATCTGAGTTTTTGTATTCTAGACCAAAGCTACAGAAAATTCTTCAAATATGTTCTAGGGTCTGTATCATTCTTTCAGCTAATCCGTCAGTTTGGGGATGGTATGCTATAGAAAATTCTAGATTATTACCCAGTATATCCTGTAGATTCCTCCAAAACTCAGATGTGAATTTGGGTTCTCTGTCACTGATTATAATGTTGGTTATACCAACATGAGCTATCATCCTGTTCCAGAATAGTAAAGATACATCCATAGCACTATCTTCTTTTTGGTAAGGTAATAATTTTACGTTTTTAGAGTATCTGTCAACTATAACTAGGACAGAGTTATATGAATGAGTACCTCCAGGGGCAAGGCTGGTGACAAAATCCATAGTAATGATTTCCCATCTGTTTTTAGGTTCAGACATTTTCTGTAGGCTTCCAAACCTTTTGCCAGTAGTTTTATTAGATTTTTGGAAGGTCTTACAGCTAGTAACATACTTAATAGTGATTTCCTTCCAGTCTATCCACAAAGCAGTTTGTTTTACTTTCTCCAAGGTTCTTTCTGTGGATAGATGCCCTGATGAGGAGTTTTCATGGCATTCCTGGAGTATATGTTGTATATGTTCTTTGTTGCTTAGTACTAATCCACTGGAATGTTAGTGTCTGTAGTAAATGGGACCATCCCAAAAGGTAACCTTCCTGCTTTATAGGGTTTGTCAGCCTCCTGGATTCCAAGACCCTTTCTATCCTTTAGATACCAGAAGTGATAGAGTAAGTAATAATATATTTTTTAATAAATGCAGCAAAAATCCTTAGAATATTTGGATTAAGCTTATTGCAAGGTTAAGTGGTTTGGTTATTCTTTATTGTTTTGAATCAATTTGAATAAATTGATTATTAAATATTTATAGAGGGGCCAAAATTATATTGGGGATATTTGACACCTCTCTTCAGGGATTTCAGTATGAAAAAAGGTAGTCCTGGTTACTTTGGGCTCTTTAGTTTAAAGAATATTTTACCCATAGATAATATGTATATAAAATACAAAATGGAGTGGAAGGGACTTGTAGCCAAGCTACCACGACAGAGAAAGGATAATAAAACTTACTGGTATATTTTTAAATCCTTTGGTTATCTGTTTGAGCCGTGTACTGATGGATTAAACCTGTATAATGGGGTTTATAAGGTTGTTAAGCAGTTTTAATTGATAAAAAGAGGTTGAGGACGGATACTACTGATCAGAAATTGCCATGAATCACTTACTTATCTCTTCTAAGTACTTGATTACCTTGGAACGGCGTCTGGATATGAATATTAATGGGTCTCTGCCCATCAATATCCTCAAAAGAGCTCTTGATTTATAGCTTTTGGAGTCCCAATATTGTCCTTCTGAGGGTTGTAGGTGCTCAAAGGGATGGACACTAAGGCTAGCAGGGTAACCAGAGGTAGCCTGTCATGTTTTCTTGGTGCCTTAGCAGGGTGGCATCTAATTCCTCAGGGTATGGTAATTATTCTACCTTATAATAGACATTAGGATGTGTGAATAACACAAATCTGTCCTATTTATGTATTATTTGATTAATTATCCTTAGTTAATGTTCCCAGTAATTTAATAATTATATTAATAGACATTTTTACGGACATCTTGATGTCAGGTAAGTTCTCATTATGTATTATATAACTGGAGTAAAAGTCATGATATTGATTTTACTCTTTATTTTTGAGTTCCAGTTGATATATTAAGATAATTACTTAAAAAAATATGTCATGTGAATTAATGTAAAATTTTTTAATCATTAATTTCCTTAGTATGTCACAAAGATATTGATGTATAGCAATTCTCATAAAAGAATATAAAAGTATTTTAATATATTTTTAGAATTTTTCATTGTCTTATTTTCGACATTCTTGGTACTTTGCTTTATATTAAATAAAAAATACCAATAAGGATTATTTATGTAGTTTTATAGAATATTTTGTATTTTTAGACAGTCTACTATCCATGGGAACATTTATTACATATGTAGGAAGTTTCTGCATATGTTTTAGCATGTTTATGTGGTACTCAAGCCTCTCAGGCCGCCTGTCACTCTTTCAACCCGTAGTCCCGCGGCTGGGTACTTTTCAGAGGCCCAGGGCTGCCTACACGACCTCGAGTGAGTGACAAGGCTGTACCTCAGCCGCGCACGGGTGCATTGGCTGCCGCGGCTGCGTGTGGGAATTGTGACAAAAAACATTTCCGTCTGTAACTCCTAAAATATACACAACACCTCAATTCTGACTAAATTTTAGGTGTGAAACCTATACATGACAATGTGTCTGAAATATTTAATTGGCCAAAAAGATCAATAATCGAGCCGTAGTATGTTGGTTTGTCTTTCCTTAATTATTTAAAAATATAAGGAGTTGGATTTCAAGGGTGGGGTCAGTGAGTGAGCCTACCTAATTTTGGGTGGAGAACCCATTTCTGTAATCATATTTATGGTTTTCCTACTCCTTCTAAGGTCAATTCTATTATTATTATTTTTATCTTTTTTTTATTTTTTTTGCAGCTTGCTCTGCAATAGTAGCAAGCTGACATTCCCCCACTCCAAGATATGGCCATATCTGAAAAAAATATGGAGGAAGTTGGGAGAAAAAAATTAACTGCATCTGTGCTTCAGTTCCTTTTGCTTGCTCTGTAGTTTCTGAGATTTATTGGTCCATCAGGTATATTATTTTCTGGTAACCATTCATCTTTGTCTGAAGATTCTTCTTTGTATCTTACTAAGTATATTCTGATATCTTTTCCTTTAACCCTCTCTTTCTTATCTCTCAATATCCTGCTGACTTTCCCTTTTTCTTTTACAGGGTCAGGTTCTATTGGGATTATTGCTGGAGGGAGGTTGCTGCCTTCTCTTGGTTAAATTGTTTGACTGGGATAACAGGAAATACTGGATGTTTCTTGATAATTCTTCACTCAAGATTACTTCCACAGAATTTTTTCCATGCATCTTCTTGATAACAAACGGTCCAACAAAGGCTGGTTTCAGTTTTCTTTTGCCTTGTTGGTTGTTGAAATTAGTTGTAGATATCAAGATCTGATCTCCTATTTTAAAGTCAGGTTCTTTGGGATTATTCCCATCTTTGTTTGTTGTATTCAACAGCTTCTTCTACACATTTCTGAGCATGATTATTTGCCAGATCTATCATCTTCTTAAATTACAGACACATTGGATGAATAGTGGCTAAGTCATAGTTCAATTTATTCCTAGGGAGCTTTGGAATCCATCCTCTTTCTAGTATGTAAGGAGCTTCTTTGGTAGTAGAATGTTTCCTGATGTTATAAGCCATTTCAAGGGCTGGGAGTAGGCTTACCCAATCATGGCAATAACCATCTGAGTTTTTGTAATCTAGACCAAAGCTACAGAACCTCCTTAGCATATCTTCTAGGGTCTGTATCATCCTTTCAGCTAATCCATCAGTTTGGGGATGGTATGCTGTAGAAAATGCTAGAGTAGTACCCAGTATATCATGTAGATTCCTCCAAAACCCAGAGGTGAATTTGGGGTTTCTGCCACTGATTATAATCTTGGGTATACCCACATCAGCTATGATCCTATTCCAGAATAGTAAAGCTACATCCATAGCACTATCTTCTTTGTGGTTAGGTAAGAATTTTGCCTTTTTGGAATATCTGTCAACTATAACTAGGACAGAGTTATATGAATGAGTACCTCCAGGGGGGAGGCCGGTGACAAAATCAATATTGATGATTTCCCATCTGGTTGTAGGTTCAGATACTTTTTGCAAGATTCCAAACCTTTTTCCAGTAGTTTTATTAGATTTCTGGCAGGTATTACAGCTAGTAACATATTCAGTAGTGACTTCTTTCCAGTCTATCCACCAGGAAGTTTGTTTCACTTTCTCTAAGGTTCTTTCTGTGGATAAATGTCCTGATGAACAGTTGTCATAGAATTCCTGGAGTATATGTTGTATATGCTCTTTGTTGCTTACTACAAATACGCTGGAATGTTGGTGTCTATAGTAAAGGAGACCATCCCAAAAGGTAAACCTTCCTGCTTTTTAGGGTTCAAGTAGTGAAGCAGGAGGGCTATTTATCAAAGCTGCTTCTGGGGATTCACTTTTGATAATGGTAATCAGCAGCATGATTTCAGGAGATTAGCTATCCCTTACTAGGTTGAAGGAAGCAGTGTCTAATTCACATAAGTGGATCACCATTATTAGAGCACTTAATGCAAAAACATTGATGTTCAGGCTAGGAAAGATATCTTGATCTTCAGGGTCATATGCTGGATTGTAAGAGTCATTAGGCAAAGCATTCCTACTTAGACTATCAGCATTTTGATGTTTAGCTCCAGCTTTATGTACTATAGTCATCTGTCCTCTATACTGTTGTATAGCAATTTGCCACCTGAGCATATGTCTTCTGGGAGTTTTCATGTTCATAAGAGTTCTTACAGCATTGCAGTCCTTGATTACTTGAAAAGTGGTGCTTTCTAAGTAATAGTGTAGCTTCTCTAAAGCCCATACTAGTGCCAAACATTCCAACTGACTGGCCCCATATCTGTTCTCAGTATCTTTGATCTCTCTAGATATGAACAGTACGGGTTTTTCTACTGGTTTTTCTTCTTCTATCCTTTCCTGATGTAAAGCAGCTCCTAGCCTTTCCATGAAAGTATCAATGTATAGTTTGAAGGGCTTAGAGTAACCTGGTTGGATATGTAGAGGAGTAGAGGTCATAGCTATTTTTAATTCCTCATAGTTCTTCAGTCTCTCGTGAGTCATATCAGATAGGGTGTTGTTGTTGCATACTTCATAGAGACATTTAGTTAGCATAGCAAAATTTGGTATGTATTGTCTGTAATAACTGCAGAAACTGATGAAAGACAGTAATTCTCTCTTGTTTTGAGGCATAGGTCTATTCATGACAGCAGCTATCTTATTTGGATCAGCAGCTAGAGTTAGGCCAGAGACTATATGTCCTAAGGCTTTCAATTCTCCGTAGCCAAAGTTGCATTTCTTCATGGAAACCTTTATTCCTGCTCTGGAGATTGTTGGAGTACTAATCTTACTTGGTTAATATGATTATCCCAGTCATCAGAGTATATGATAACATCATCTATGTATACCATCATCCATCCTTGTCTGATGTAAGTACCTAGAACTGTATCCATTGTTCTCTGGAAGTGTGATGGAGCATTCTTTATACCAAAGGGCATCCTAAGATATTCATATATTCCCAAATGACAGATTATTCTCATAAACTTCCTGCTTTCAGGGCTTATTGGTATCTGGTGAAACCCTTTAAGCATATCCATAGTAGTGATGTACTTAGCCTTGGACAAGTTATGCAGAGCATGATCAATCCGGGGTATAGGATAATAATCTGCTTGAGTGTAATTGTTGAGCATTCTGAAGTCTCCTACCATTCTTGACTTGTCATTATGCCAAGCTATGATTACAGGTGTGTTCACACCTACCTGTTCATTATGCCCTACTTTCCTTAATATTTGCGAGTCTATCAGTTCTTGGATATGTTCCTCAAGAGCTTTCTAGACTTAGGACTAGAAGGATAGGATGACCTTCTTAAGTTAGGAGGATAGGGAGGCTTAATGGTCAATGTCAATACCATATCATGTCCTTTAATATCACCAATGGGATGATCTTTAGTATCAAAAGCATTCTGGTTCTCAAAGCAGACTTTCAATATATCTTTCTTCTTTTCCTCAGAAAATTTTGTATTCAGAGATTCTTGAGAGAATTATTCTTGGTCAAAGTCTTCTAAATGCTTTTGATAAGTAGAGGAGGGGAAGTTAGACTGAATGGTGCATATCTAAAACTTCTTGTCCCAATTACCTCCTACTGTGAAGTATCTTCCTTGACTCTGGAACGCGTCTAAAACATATAGACATAAGGCATCATTACCCAGTATCAGGTAGTCACATAGTCTGTTGAGCAATACTACAAATTCCACTTGTATTCTTAAAGATCCTTTAGTGTGAGGTAGTATTATAGGAGCAGTCCATACTCCAATAGAATTCTTGGTAGGGTTGCAAGAGCTGATCTTGGCTTTTGGGACGGGCAAAAGGTGTTCTATCCAATTGGGGTCCCATTTGTTTGAGAATTCAGCACAGAAACATGAGCAAAAGGCACCAATATCCAGTAATAACATTATAGGTCTGTTTTTATACAACCCAGTTGCATAACACGTTTGACCAGTGGTATAACTTTTCCAACTCATAGGTTTAACTGTTAATGGTTTGACATCCATAATATGTCTAGGAATTATGGTAGGATACCATTGTTGGGGCAGGCTAGAATCCCCATGGATGTTATTGATCTCTGCAGAAGTACCTGTATCTCCTTCTATAACATTAACAGGGTTGGTCAGGATCAATTCACATTCAGAAAGGGATCCTTCAGTATCATCCAAATCTTCATAGTTCTGATTCTCTTCAACCTCCTGTTCTCCTTCCAAGACTGCTATCTTCCTTTTTGGTAATGGGCAGTCTTGTCTCATATGCCCAGTCTTGTTACAATTCCAACAAGTTGCAGGCACCCTCTCTTTCTCCCTATTCTCATTATGTTTCTTATTATCAGAGGTATTTATCAGAGGAGGTTGTTCTCTGGTTTTGTTGATGTTATAGTTCTCTTTTGGTCTGGAAGGGGCTTTCTTGTCCAACCCATTCATGTCTATGACTTCTTCTAGCACATTGATTAGAGTGGGCAAGTCTGCTTCCATACTCATCCTACATCTTACACTATGGTTAAGATTGCCAGGACACAGGTTGAGGAGTCTTTCATTTACTTCCTCTTTATCAGAATCTGGATAGAAGCAATCAAATCTTTTCTTCTGTTCCAACCACCCCTTGTGAGGTTTATCCTTAGAGGGGTCAAATGAGGAATTTTCGAAATTTTTCATCATTTTCCTTTTCCACATTCTAGAACCAAATTGTTCTTTAATCAGAGGTTTCCAAGAATTCCATGGTAAGTATACTACTTCTTCCCTCTTACTGATAAACCAGTCCAATGCTACTCCTTCAAATAGCCTGGGTAGCCTCACTACAACTATAGCTTCTGGTAGGTCATAAGAGTTAATGGTGTAGTCAATAAATTTAATAAAATTTATATGATTGTATTCTCCTTCACCGGAGAACTTGGGCCATTCAGAAATAAGGGGTAAGAGTTTGAGGGCTTGATCCATCTCAGGAGTAGGACTAGGCCTAGAGGTATCACTTCTATGCATTCCTAATAAAGGTGGTGCATAAGGAGTAGTAGTTTTTCTGGGAGGTTTTGGTTCCTCTGTAGCACTTCCCAAGGGGTTGGTAAGACAGAATTCCAAGTCTCTAAGATCATTTTTGATCTGATTAAGTTGCAGGTCCATTTTTTTATTAAGCACATCCAATTTTTCACTAAGGGATAGAATAGAGCTGTTAGTGGTGGTTGCCAATTCATCTTTTAAGGGGTGGAAAGACATAATAAAATTTTCTTGGATTCCTGATAACATCTTCTCAATTTTTTAAGTCTGTTTGATCCTACCTTGATTAATTGTCTCCAATAACTGTTCTGTGTTTTCTTTAATTTCTTCCATTCCTACCGTCTTTGTTTGGTTATTAATCAATATGGCTACCACTGAGGTTAATTTATCCATTTGCGTATAAACCCCATCCCAATTTTCACAAAAAATTTTGAAATTATGACGCATATCATTAGAAAAGGAAGTCATTGCATCAGAGGTTTCCTTGGGCTCAGAATTAGAGGCTAATTGTTGTAAACCTTTTTCCACTTTTGAGATAGGGATATTATCTGGTCCCAGTCTTTCTTTCCCTTTGGCTTTCAATGGGAAGAAAATCTCTTCTTTCCTGATCCTTTGCCTTTCAGTTGGGCTAATTGATCCCAAGGATTCCACTTTTCTACCTAGGATTCTACCTCTTACCTTGGAATCATTTTCTGAAGAGCTATCTGGGTGGCTTTTGCCTGGGATATTATTGTTTTCATAGATACCATGTCCTCCTTGGCTTGGGATTCTTTGAATTCTTCCCAATATTTCACGTGCTCTTTGAAAAAGTCTTTGATCCTGGCTTCCTTGGCCAGATTCTGCTGGGGTGGCTGCAGGGAATCTTTTTGTAAAGGGGGGTGGCTTGATTCTGCGACTTTCTCCAGCTCTAGGTTGGGAGAGGGCAGAAGTGATTGGTGCTGCTCCTTGTCCATCAACATTTGATTCACGGGTTCTAGTCCCTTCATGGTTGTTCTTACTGGTGGTCTCACGGTGACTGCAAGCTGTTGGAAAAGATCCATAGGAGGGAATTCTTCCTGAGGCTCTTGTGTTACGTCTATTCATTTTCAGAATAATATGTTTATAAGTATTTTACAGAAAAAATCCGTATAAATAAGTTTTATTTCAAAACTCACTTAAATTGATGTTCAAAGGTAGCAAGACCTTATTGGCGTTAAATTGATCCTTAGTTGGTAATCCTACGGGTTCTTGGTGTGTTCCAATGAGGTATTCAACTGCCCAATCAATATTTTCAGGGTTTCAAGAGATGTTTGGGACTTCCTGATCCAATAGATCAACTTCAGTGGCGGTTGTTTCTGGTACAGGAGGGTTCACTGATAAAAAATTGTATTTTATTGGTTCAATAAAATATATTAATATTATTTTCTTTAAAAATAATATGGTAATGCAAGTTGTGTACTTACTTTTATATTTCAAAAAGTAATTTATACGGTATTTTTTCCAAGCTTTATGTTTCCTTAATAGAGCCTGAAAGTTGATACGCCTTTCAAGATCTTCTTGTTCAAGGAGTTTATCTAAGTGTTTACGTGCAGAAGAGATATTAAGTTGCTCATCTTGACTTAAAGCTTTCAAACCAGTAGGTTTATAATTTTTAATATATTCTTCTTTTCTGATCTTTAAGAGATTTAAATAATAGATTATCAATTCTGAATTGGTTTTTAAATCCACTGCAAAATAATTTAATGATACATCACGGTTATAAAGTCAGATAAATTGATCTTTGATTTTATTTTTTTGTGAAATGTCTGGTCCAAGGTATTAAATATAATAAAATGTAATATTTCCAGGCCAGAAACCAAATTGTCAGCCTCCTGGATGCCAAGACCCTTGCTATCCTTTAGCTACCAGAGTTGATATAGTAAATAATAAATATATTATTTAATAAATGCAGCAAAAATATGTAGAATGTTGGATTAAGCTTATTGCAAGGTTAAGTGGTTTGGTTATTGTTTATTGTTTTGAATCAATATGAATAAATTGATTATTAAATATTTATAGAGGGGCCACAATTATATTGGGGATCTTTAACACCTCTCTTCAGGCATTTCAGTATTAAAACATGTAGTCCTGGTTACTTTGGGCTCTTTAGTTTAAAGAATATTTTACCCAAAGATAATATGTATATAAAATACACAATGGAGTGGTAGGGCCTTGTAGCCAAGCTACCACGACAGAGAAAGGATAATAAAACTTACTTGTATCTTATTAAATCCTTTGGGTATCTGTTTGAGACGTTTACTGATGGGTTAAACCTGTATACTGGGGTTTATAAGGTTGTTCAGCAGTTTTAATTGATAAAAAGAGGTTGAGGACGGATACTACTGATCAGACATTGCCATAAATCACTTACTTATCTCTTATAAGTACTTGATTACCTTGTCACGGCGTCTGGATATGAATATTACTGGTTCTCTGCCCATCAATATCCTAAAAAGAGCTCTTTATTTATATTTTTTGGATTCCCAAAATTGTCCTTCTGAGGGTTGTAGGTGATCAAAGGGACGGACACTAAGGCTAGCAGGGTAACCAGAGGTAGCCTGTCATGTGTTCTTGGTGCTGTAGCACGGGTAGCATCTAATTCTTCAGGGTATGGGAATTATTCCACCTTATAATAGACATTAGGACGTGTGAATAACACTAATCTGTCCTATTTATGTATTATTTAATTAATTATCCTTAGTAAATGTTCCCAGTAATTTAATAATTATATTAATAGACATTTCTACGAAAATCTTGATATCAGGTAAGTTCTCATTGTGTATTATATAACTGGAGTAAAAGTCATAATGTTGATTTTCCTCTTTATTTTCGAGTTCCAGTTGATTTACTAAGATAATTACTTAAAAATATAAGTCATGTGAATTCATGTAATATTTTTACATCATTGCTTTTCTTAGTATGTCACAAAGAGATTGATGTCTAGCAATTCTTATAAAAGTATATTAAAGTATTTCAATATATTTTTAGAAGTTGTCATTGTCTCATTTTCGACATTCTTGGTAATTTGCATTATATTAAGTAAAAAATACGTGTAAGGATTGTTTATGTATTTTTATATAAAATTATGTCTTTTTAGACGGTCTACTATCCACAGGAACATTTATTACATATTTAGGAAGTTTCTGTGTATGTTGTAGCATGTTTAGGCGGTACCTGAGCCTCTCAGGCCGCCTGTCACTCTGTCAACCCCTATTGCCGCGGCTGCATACTTTTCAGAGGCCTGGGGCTGCGTACAAGACCTCAACAGTGTGACAAGGGCTGCGTGCGGGAATTGTGACAAAACACATTTCCTCCCATAACTCCTAAAATATACACAACACCTCAATTCTGACTGAATTTTAGGTGTGAAAACTATATGTAACAATGTGTATGAAATATTTAATTGGCCAAAAAGCTTAATAATGGAGCCTTAGTATTTTAGTTTTTCTTTCCTTAATTATTTAAAAATATAAGAAGTTGGATTTCAAGTGTGGGGTCTGCGAGTGACCATACCTAATTATTGGTGGAGAATCTATTTCTTTAATAATTTTTATGGTTTTCCAAATCCTTCTTAGGTAAATTGTATTATTATTATTTTTATGTTATTTTTGTTACTTTTGCAGCTTGCTCTGCAATAGTAGCAAGCTGACAGGGTTTAAGTAATGAAGCAGGTAAACTATTTATCAGAGCTGCTTCTGGGGATTCACATTCCATAATTTTAATCAGCAGCTTGATTTCAGGAGAGTAGTTTTTGCTTACTAGGTTGAAGAAAGCAACATCTAATTCACATAAGTGGATCCCCATTATTCAAGCATTTAATGCAACAAGATTGATGTTCAAGATAGGAAAGATATATTGATCTTCAGGTTCATATGCTGTATTTTTAGAGTCATTAGGCAAAGCATTCCTACTTAGACTATCAGCATTATGATTTTCAGCTCCAGTATTATGCACTATAGTCATCTGACCTCTGGACTGTTGCATAGAAATTTGCCACCTGAGAATATTTCTGCTGGGGGTTTTCATGTTCATAAGAGTTCTTAAAGAATTACAGTCGGTGATCACTTGGAAAGTGGTGCCTTTTAATTAATAGTGAAACTTTTCTAAATCTCATACTAGGGCCAAACATTCCAACTGACTGGCTCCAAATCTCTTTTCTGTATCTTTTATTTGTCTAGATATGAAGGGTACTGGTTTCTCCACGGGTCTGTCTTGTTCTATCTTTTCTTGATTTAGAGCAGATCCTAACCCTTCCACACAGGTGTCAATTTACAGTTTAAAGGGCTTGGAGTAATCTGCTTGGATGATTAAAGGAGTAGAGGTCATAGCTATTTTGAGTTCCTCATAGTTTTTCAATCTCTCATGTGTCATTTCAAATAAAGTGTTGTTGTTGGGTACTTCATACAGACTCTTAGTTAGCATGGCAAACTTTGGTATGTATTGTCTGTAGTAACTGCAAAAACTAATGAAAGATAGTAACTCTGTTTTTTTTTGAGGCATGGGCCTATTCATGACAGCAGCTATCTTATTTTGATCAGCAGCTAGAGTTAGACCAGAGACTAAATGTCCTAGGGCTCTCAATTCTCCATGGCCAAAGTTGCATTTCTACATGGACAACTTCAATCCTGCTCTGGAGATAGCCTGGAGTACTAATCTTACTTGGTTGATATGAGTATCCCAATCATCAGAGTATATGATAAAATCATCTATATATACCATCATCCATCCTTGTCTGATGTATGTACCTAGAACTGTTTCCATTATTCTCTGGAAGTGTGATAGGGCATTCTTCATAACAAAGGACATCCTAAGATATTCATATATTCCCAAATGAAAGATTGTTCTCATAAAAATTCTGCTTTCAGGGTTTATAGGAATCTGGTGGAAACCTTTTTTCACGCTTTGCACTTAAGGATTATTGTCTTCATAACTTTGACATGTCCTCTCTTCAGTACCATCTATCTCAGTCTAAAAGGGTGACACAAATAAAAGCACAACATCAATGGTGTGATACGCTATTTCCTCTGGCTTGCGCTGACCTTCCAATTTTGGCAACCAACTCAGTATATACTTGCAAACTTTGAGGTTAACTCCATACCGGTGGGCCATGCATTAGGAGATCCAATCTCCTTCCCTGGCCAATCGACAGCCTTGGACTTCCATCTTTCGTCATGCATTGTTTGTTAGTTTGCATCTATGTCTAACTAAGCCATCACTACTGTATTGTTTGCAATTGTACTAGTCCCTACCCTGCATACACTATTACCTCTCATTTGCATTACCTTCAACATCACTCGCTCCTGTCCCAATTCGTCATACAATTGTACTCTCAGATTCTATTGTCTCACACTTAGGCTATGACCTTGGATCTATACAACTGCTTCATTTCCTATCCCGTTCCTGTCATTCATTACCGCACCGCTTCAACTGTAGTTAGTTCATCACCAGGTTGTATCTAGTCACTTTGGATTAACTTATAAGGGCTATCCCCTTGCCTGATGATTGTCTCCTCAGTTACTTAATTTCATATGTTCTTGCATTTTGCTACAACCTAGTTATCACATTGGACTGAGGTTGAGCTTCCTTCTTTGGAACACATGCCATTCCTCTTGCTGTTTGTTGAGTGACATAACCAAGTTTGCACTTCGCAACTGAGTCTTGCTATTTGCACTTGCCCTCGCACTTGGCATTCCTTTGCACTCACGATCATCTAAGAATTGCCCTTTAGTACGTGGGGTGGTCGTGTGACAGAAAATTAACTAACTCAACTTATCTATTGTAGCCTGACAACCTATAGTAGACTTCTTTTTCTCAATGTCACGTACTCGCTCAACCGGGAACGCTTCCCTTGCCCCTTACAATGATGAGATCCATTGGGTAGGGAGAATCAGCGCTCCTCGGGACCAACAACCCTTAGATCCAGTTCCTCCTTCCAAATCTCCATCTGTTGAACCCCTCAATGATCCTTGGGCTCCTCTGTGGGATGCTCCGACGGACCCTCTTGGGGAATTCACAGACTCCAACCATTCTTCCGATGGAACCTTGACTCATGGTAGACCAGGGGTTTTCACTACTGCTCCCAAGCCCAATGCTCCAACCCTGCTTTCAACATTGATCCAAGCCCTCACTCATGGTGCCCAGCAATCCAGTCCAAGTACTCCTAGCTTTTGCACTCTGGGCATGAAACAACCCAATCACTTTGCGGGAGAACACCCTCATAAGCTTAGATCCTACCTACAGTCTTGTAAAATCATCTTTTCAAATGACTCCAACAACTTCCCTTCCAATAGACATAAAGTTATGTATGCTTCGTCCTTCTTAGGAGGTAGAGCCTTGCAGTGGTTCAAACCGTACCTCAAAATTTTGTCCAATTAAAGTCCCACTTGTATTCTCAACAACTGGGACAGGTTTGAGCAACAACTGTTCACCCTGTTTGGCAATCCCAATGAAGTTCAAAACGCCAAATACAAACTTAATAGTTTAGTTATGAAGGAGAATAGTAGAGCTTCCATTTATATTTCTCATTTTCAAACCTTGCAGTCTTGCATCCAGTGGAACGAGGCCCCTCTTCTATTCAATTTCCAAAAGGGTCTACTGGCACGCTTAATCAAACAGATCGCAGTTGGGGGTCATAACACAACCTTGCTTCAGCAGCTAATTGATTGAGTGATTGAGCTTGATAATGGCTATCATGACAAGAATTGCCCTCGGCAAAACAACCATGGACAGTCCACCATGGCTCCAGGGTGGACGACTCCTCAAAGCAAAACACAAGGAACCCAAAAACATCCAAACCAACCCCAACTTTGAACTCCAACTTGAAAGGGAAAGCCGTTGCCAAAACTCCAAAGTTCTTGGACAAAAAAACCGGGATGCTTCAAAACAAGGAATGGCTACAAAGGGAAAAGAACAGGCTGTGTATGTATTGTGGAGGAAAAAATGATGTTGACAGCTGTGCAAAGCGGTTAGCGCTTGAAGCGGCCAAACAGTCAAAAAATTAGCTGGTAGTTTTTCTGATACTCGCAAGGAAAACTACACATTATCTAAATCACCGCAAGGAAATCTTTGCACTTGCGAGTCACTAGGTGCTCCAAGTTTGAGATTTATCCTATTCCATTCCGACAACACTCCTTATCAAGTATTACTTGATTACGGGGCTAATGTTTCCTTCATCAGTGAATCTTTTGCCACTTCCAAAAATCTTACTCGTTCCAAGATAGATAAATTTCCTATCTATTTAGTAAGTAGTGCAATTGAAACATCTTATTGGGTTTCCCAAAAGGCAAAATGGACCTTTTCATTCTCCAATTTCCCCAGCTTCAAATGGGATTTATTTGTCTTGGCTATACCCGGAATGGATTATACCATTCTAGGCCATGATTTCCTAGTTTACTGGAATCCAGATGTGAATTGGCAAGAAGGAGTAATTAACCTTTGAACCTTGCACCCCCAGAACGCTAACCTATCCGTCAATCAGGAATTAAACAGCCTACCTGACACTGTCATTGAGTTGGATGACACTTTTCCGCCAGGATATTTGAAATATCCTGACCTTTGTTCCCAAATTCCCTCTATTGCTTACCTATCCAGCTTACCTCTTTCCTGTTCCTTTGAACAGAAACAGACACCAACCAAAAGGTGTATTTTGAGCTCCCTCATCCTCTTGCACCATGCAAGCACCTCAAACCCGGTGCTCAAAGATTACAAGATTGAAGATTTAGAAATCATTTGAGAGTCTTTACCTTTGTTTTATCATGACTTTGCTCAAGTCTTTTCAGCTGCAAAAGCAGATCAACTGCCTCCATCCCATCCTTACGATATAAAGATAAAAATTACTGGCCCACCTCCAGCACCAGGACCAGTTTACTCTCTCTCGACGCAAGAATCAATTGCGCTTCAAGACTACATTGCAGAAAATGTAGCAAAAGGATTTCTTCAACCAAGCAATTTGAATACCCTTTCACCTGTCCTATTTGTTCCAAAGAAGGAGGGCGGACTTTGCCTTTGTGTTGATTACAGGAAACTGAACCAGGTAACCCGGAAGAATGCCTATCCAGTACCGCATATGTCACATCTCCTCACTCTCTTCCATGGAGCTACTTATTTCTCAAAGTTAGACCTTCAAGGTGCCTATAACCTAATTCGCATTAAGGAAGGTCATGAGTATTTAAATGTGATGAGAACCCCGTTTTGCAGTAATGAGGATACCGTCATGCCTTTTGGCCTCTGTAACGCTCCTTCCACTTTTCAACATTTTGTCAACGACATTTTCTCCAATCTTGTAGGTAAATACCTCTTGGTATATTTCAATGATATACTAGTCTACTCGAGGAACCTGAAAGATCACATTTCACATGTGCAAGAGGGGCTGCAGAGACTTTGCAAGAATGACCTGTTTGCGAAAGCCTCTAAGTGGGAGTTCCATTCCTCTTCTCTTCATTTTCTAGGGGTCGTAGTCTTTCAGCAAGGACTATCGATGGACCCAGCCAAAAGCAAACTCATATTAGACTGGCCCCCACCTTCTTCCGTTAAATCCCTTCAAGTTTTCCTTGGTTTCAGTAATTTCTATAGAAGGTTTATTGTGCATTACGCGGAAAAAACCGTAAATCTTACTAACCTTCTTCAAAAAGAAACTCCTTTTTTTTTTACAAAACAAGGTGCTTTGGAGTTCAAAGCTCTGAAGAAAGCATTCACCACTGCTCCAATACTTGCTCACTTCAACGAGCTAGCTCGCACTATTGTCAAAACAGACGCAAGCAACTATGCAATTGCAGGAGTAATCTCCCAGTTTTCTTCCTCCACTTCCCTCTTTCATCCCATAGCTTTCAAGTCTTTCAAGTTGCTTGCTGCAGAGCTAAACTATGAGATTCATGACAAGGAACTTCTCGCAATTTTTTATTGCTTGAAAAAATGGCGTTCATACCTTTTGAGCCTTAGGGATTCCATTGAAGTTTTAACTTATCATAATTCTTTGAAGTATTTCATGAGCTCAAAAGTCCTCACACGTAGACAGGCACAATGGGCCAAATACCTCTCCGATTTCCACTTTACAATCACGTAACGTCCTGGAAAACAAGGAGTAGTTCCTGATGCTTTATCACGTCAGGACAACGTTTACCCAGGGGGGGAGCACCTTTGCCGAAAAAAACCCTGAAAACGTTAGGACACTCTTCTCAACCCAATCTGCCCAACTCAGTTGGATCATTGCTTGCTTACAAGATTTGGCTTCCAAACTTGGACAAGCTCAAAGCAACAACCCCAAGTGCATCAAATTTTGCAAAAGTGCAAACTTATTAGATAGTAGTTAAAGTATTGATGATAATGACTTTTTAGTCTATGATAATCGTATAGTAGTACCAGATAATTCTTGCATTAAGTTAGATATCTTCAAGTCATGGCATGATTCTCTGCTTGCTGGTCATCATGGGCAGGATAAAACCTACCAATTGATTGCATGAGACTTCTATTGGCCTGGTATGACCAAAGAAGTAAAAGACTATGTTAGCGCGTGCTATGATTGCAATCGTAACAAGTCCTTGAAACACCAGAAGTATGAGCTTCTCAAGCCACTTCCAATTCCACCTTGTCCTTGGCACTCGCTGTCTATGGATTTCATCTCTCAATTACCTTCTTCTAGTGGATATGATGTTATTCTAGTAATAGTAGATTGCTTCTCAAAGATGGCTTTATATTTACGCAGTAATGTAACAGCCTCTTCAGAAGACTTAGCTAACTTGTTGATAGAATATGTATTTTCAAAACATGTTCTCCCTGATAATATAGTTAGTGATCGTGGATCTCTGTTTGTCTCAAGCTTTTGGACCTTTCTATGCCAACACTTGAAGATCACTGGCAATTTATCAACGGCTTACCACCCGGAAACCGATGGGAAAACCAAGTGAGTGAATCAGATTCTCAAAAAATATCTTTGAATGTATGTTGCCTATCAACAAGACGACTGGTTGCAATGGATCCCACTAGCCAAATTTGGCTACAACAAGTCCACTCATTCCTCCACCAAACAGTTGCCCTTCCAAACTCTTTATGGTAGAAACCCAACTTTCTCTTCCCTTCACGTAGCACCTTCTCAACCTGCTACCAATTACCTTGAACAAATTCAATCCCTTCAATTGCAAATTTGAACCAACCTCAAAAAAGCAAACCAGCGCTATAAGGAGCAAGCAGACTGATCTCGCACTTCAGCTCCAACCTTTGCAGTAGGAGATCAAGTATGGCTTGATGCTCGCAACATTTGCAGTACTCGCCCAACTCGCAAAATCTCCAAAAGAAAGCTTGGCCCCTTTAAAGTAGAATCAGTCATCTCCCCTAACGCCTTTAAACTTACTTTACCTGCAAAATGGCAAGGTATCCACCAAGTCTTTCATGTGTCTCTCCTAGAGCCAGCTCAAGTCCTATACCCGGGCAAGACTCATCCCCCTCCTGAACCGGTCACTGTCCTTGATCATCAAGAGTGGGAAGTAAGCCGTATTCTGGATTCCAGGTTACGCAAAGGAAAACTTCAATAACTTGTTGAATGGTCGGGTTTCCAGTCCAAAGAAGATTGCACCTCGTGGGAACCAGCCCATCACCTTGGCAATTGACCCAATCTGATTTGAGACTTCCATGCGAGCTACCCTTGCAAACCTCAACAATCATGATTCTATCCCATCCAATCCCATTCCACTCCATTCCACATTTCATCCCATCTAATCCCATTCCATTCCATTCCAAATTTCATCCCATCCAATCCCGTTCCATTCCATTCCACATTTTATCTTATTCAATCCCATTTCATCTCGCATTCTATCTCATCCAATCTCATTTCATTCCATATTCCATCTCATTTAACCCCATTTTATTTCACACCATCATTCCATCAGTTAATTCCTCCATCTCACCGTGTTATTCCTTTTTCTCATTTCCCTTTCATTTCTACTAAATAAAACCTCATTCCTTATTATTAACAAAAAAAAAATAATAATAATAATATTTCTATTATAATAAAAAAAAATTATATATATAGTTATAATTACAAAGTTTCTTTTACTTCTTTCTCCGCATCCTCCCAATTTGCCGTAAATTCCGCAACCATGGATCAAAAAGTATCCAGGTCTTCATCATTGATTAATGCAGAAATTCTTTGGAGAACTAGCACTTCCTTTACAATGTGCCTCTCAAAGATCTCCTTGCACCTTGCATTCCAAGCTTGCTTTGGCCGAGCATTCCATCTGCCTTCCTCCAAGAGCTCTTTGTACACTCTCTTCCTTTGGAATCCCAACGTGCCTTCTCCAATATTATCTGTCAGCTGCCTCACATCTTTTTTGATTGGCCCTCTGACTCGCACCGGTTCCTTTTTGCCTTGGCCTTCCATTTCTTCCATCCCATCCACTCCATTCCTTCCATCTCCTTCATTTCCTTCTCCCAATTCATCCGCTCCATCTCCGTTCCTCCCATTTCCATTTCCTCCATTTCCCGATTCTCCTTAAGCTTTGTTTCCTTCCTCCTGCCTTTTTTCCTTGGGTATAATTCCTACCGGTTCCGCACGGGACACTTTGCCTTGCACCTCGGCATTCATCTGGGCCCCCAGGAGTTCAGT
This sequence comes from Puccinia polysora, assembly GCA_025617555.3. Lineage (NCBI taxonomy): Eukaryota > Fungi > Basidiomycota > Pucciniomycetes > Pucciniales > Pucciniaceae > Puccinia > Puccinia polysora. The sequence continues at coordinate 2,096,473 of CM062629.1, forward strand.
CGTTGGTGGTGGTGGTGTGTTTGTGGTATATCTTTGGAAACAAGGCAACACTAGCGAAACAAGCAAAATTATTTATTATTTTATGATCATTAGTCAGTCCAGATTAGTACTTACCAAGTCCCCAAGTATTTGATCTCCGGCAAAGGTGGTATCTTGTAATTAACCCTTGGCGCCGACCTATGACTTCGCATCTCCCTTGATGATTCTGCAGGACCCTCAACAATTAACTCAACATTTATAGGGAAATTGCATGCCACCTTGCAAAGGCAACATTGCTTGCACTTGCCTTGAAGGCCTTGGACGGCAGTACTAGGAAAACAACGCTTGTTGCGGAGAATACAGTTTTCTCAACGGCAGGACAACGATGACGACATTTTATATAAATTATGAATCAATTGACTAATAAATTAAATAATGTATAAGGGTATAAAGTAATAATTAATGACTTGAAATCAATGGGAAAATTTACCTGAACGCTCGCAGGAGCTTGCATCTTTATACCCGGGCAACTGTCACGCTTCAAACTTAAGGGTTATTGTCTTCATCAATTCAACATGTCCTCTCCTCAGTACCATCAACCTCAGTCTAAAAGCGTGACACAAATAAAAGCACAACATCAATGGTGCAATCCGCTATTTTCTCTGGCTCGCGCTGACCTTCCAATGACGGCGACCAACTCAGTATATACTTGCAAACTTCGCGGTTAACTCCATACCGCTTGGCCATCCATTATGAGATCCAATCTCCTTCCCTGGCCAATCAACAGCCTCAGAATTCCATCTTTGGTCATGCATTGTTTGTTAGTTTGCATCTACGTCTAACTAAGCCATCAATACTGTTTATTTTGCAATTGGACTAATCCATACCGTTCATACACTATTACCTCTCATTTGCATTACCTTCAACATCACTCGCTCCTGTCCCAATTCTTCATACAATTGTACGCTTATATTCTATTGTCTTGCACTTAGGCTATGACCTCGGATCTATACCACTCCTTTATTTCCTACCCCGTTCCTGTCATTCATTACCGCACCGCTTCAATTGTAGTTAGCTCATCACCAGGTTGTATCTAGTCACTTTGGATTACCTTATAAGGGCTATAACCTTGCCTGATGATTTTCTCCTCAGTTAGTTAATTTCATACATTCTTGCATTTTGCTACAACCTAGTTATCACATCGGACTCATGTTGAGCTTCCTTCTTTGGAACACATTCCATTCCTCTCGCCATTTGTTGAGTGACATAAACAAGTTTGCACTTTGCAACTGAGTCTGTCTATTTGCACTTTCCCTCGCACTTGGCATTCCTTTGAGCTCACAATCATCTAAGAATTGCCCTATAGTACGTGGTGTGGTCGTGTGACACCTTTAAGCATATCCTTAGTAGTGATATACTTGGCCTTGGACAAGTTAGGCAGAGCATGATCAATCCGGGGTATAGGATAATAATCTGCCTGAGTATAATTATTGAGCATTCTGAAGTCTCCTACCATTCTTGAATTGTCATTATGCCAAGCTATGATTACAGGTGTGGTCACATCTACCTGCTCATTGTGCCCTACTTTCCTTAATACTTGTAAGTCTATCATTTATTGGGTATTTTCCTCAAGAGTTTTTTTAGAATTAGGAATAGAGAGATAGGCTGGTCTTCTTAAGTTTTGAGGATAAGGAGGCTTAATGGTCAATGTTAATACCATATCATGTTCTTTAATATCACCAATGGGATGATCTTTAGTAATCAAAGCATTTTGGTTCTCAAAGCAGACTGTCAATATATCTTTCTTCTGTTCTTCAGAAAGCTTAATATTCAGAGCTTCTTGAGAGAATTATTCTTGGTCAAAGTCTTCTAAATGTTTTTGATAAGTAGAGGAGGGGAAGTTAGATTGAATGGTGCATATCTAAAAATTCTTGTCCCAATTACAACCCACTGTGAAGTATCTCCCTTTACTCTGGAACACATCTATACCATATAGACATAAGGCATCATTACCCAGTATCAGGTAGTCACATAGTCAGTTGAGAAATACTGAAAAATCCACTTGCATTCTCAAATATCCTTTAGTATGGGGTAGTATTATAGGAGCATTCCATACTCCAAAAGTGTTCATGGTAGAGTTTCAAGAGCTAAACTTGGCTTTTGGGACGGGCAGAAGGTGTTCTTTCCAATTGGGATCCCATTTGTTTAAGGATTCAGCAGAGAAAAATGAGCAGAAAGCTACACTATCCAGTAATGAACTTATAGTTCTGTCTTTATACAATCCTTTTGCATAGCAAGTTTGTACAGTGGTATAACTTTTCCCACTCATAGGTTTAACTGTTTATGGTTTAAAATGCGTCATATGTCTAGAAATTATGGTAGTATCCCATTGTTGGGGCAAACTAGAATCCCCATGGATTTTATTGATTTCTACAGAAGTGATTATATCTCCTTCTATAACATTAACAGGGTTGCTAAGGATCAATTCACATTCAGAAAGAGATCCTTCAGTATCAGCTATATCTCCATAGTTCTGATTCCCTTCAAACTCCTGCTCTCCTTCCAAGACTTCTATCTTTCTTTTTGGTAATGGGCAGTCTTGTCTCATATGTCCTATCTTGTTACAATCCCAAAAGGTTCCAGGCATCCTCTCTTTCTCCCTATTCTCATTAGGCTGCTTATTATCAGAGGTATTCATCTGAGGAGGTTGTTCTCTTTATAATTATGGCCAGAATATAGCTTATGCAAATGAGCAGTATTTAAAGCAAAAAAAATGCTGGAAACCTTTTGTCAATAATTGCTTGATGGGCTCTTACAATGGGGCAACACGTTGGATGATATTTTTGATGAATTTGATTGGATGATTAATGGAAGGAAAACAGGAGGAAAAGAGCTCCTTAATTACACCAGATTGGAATCTTTTGGGCCCATGATACAACAAGCCAAAAGGCAATTTATCCACCTCAAAAGAGCTCTACAGGCTCTACAGGCCTTGTTACTTGGTTTGGGCTTCATCAGCCCACATGGCATCAGTCCCTATACCCTTACAACCAGTCTATTCTGGTTGTTTCTGGTGTTTCCACCTCAATGGGGCTGAACAAGCACCTGTGCTGTTCAATCCCTGGGCCAGTTGTCTGTATCAACCAGTCCTATTGCCTCACACACTGGCTGGTTGCCTCATGCAACCAGCCCATGGCCATACAAATGGCCAGGTGGGACCCAGGACACACCTGGGTCCGTTGTCAGACTCACATGGGGGGGGGGGTGTGATGAGTGGACATGCTGTCCCCCCCCTCTTTCTCTCAGTTCCCTGAAGGGGGCGGTCAATTCCCCTAGCAGGGGCCCTGGGGGTTGATACCCCCAGGGCGTTGTCAAAGGAAGTGGGCTGGGGGGTGGTCAAATCCCCTCAGCCCCGTTGCTCCTCCCCCTTGATAAAGGGGGGGGGGGGGAGAGCGCTCCTGGTCCCTGCTTTGCTTTGATGGTGGAGGGGTGATCAGATCCCCCCCACCGCCAGTTTCTCTCCTTGCGGCCGGCCTTTTCATTCTTTGGGCAAGGGTGTGATGAAAACACCCCTGCCCTGACCGACCGCCTTGTTGCAGTCAGTTGCTGGCTGGATCAACCCAGCCAGAAACCACCTCCCCCTTGCAATGGCAAGAAAGGAGAGGGGGATAGTGGTTGTTTGGGACCAGCCAGGCCCGCGCAGCGTCACACCCCACAGGATTTCTTGGTCTCCGCAAAAGCCCCACCCAAGCCATTAGGCCCCGCATGGGCCAAACCAAGGGATAAAAGCGGCCCCAAGCGGGCTGCGGCATGGGAAGCAGCCCCAAGCGGGCTGCAACGCGGGAGGCGGCCCCAATTGGATGCCCCAGGCTGGAAACCTGAGACAAACACACTTTGGTGGGCCAGCCCGTCTGGCCAAGTATGTCCAAAATAAACCTTGGGCCCAATTATGCCCATACAAGACCATCTGGCTGTATTTGCCCATATCCACCACTGGGCCTGTTAAGGCCCGTATATCAATGAGCCTGTTTCACAAGTTTTGAGTTCAGTTTCCTCAAATCATTGACATCCACACAGGCCCGTATTGTCCATGTGAGTGTCAAGGGGGCCGCAG